>CM070610.1:33216661-33897941 GCA_036346395.1 Hsuehochloa calcarea
GTAATGAGTGCGTGTTTATCATTGTTAAATTTGATTAGCTTTTTTCCTTCAAGTAGATCGGTGTGTAGATTAGGAATTGAATCCTATTAAGGGGTAGAATGTAATACTTTGAATATTTCTAAGGAAGGAAGCAAGTAAAAGAGAATAAAGTTTTAGAGGGTTTTCCACAAACGGCAACTTTGGGCCTCGAGCCGCCATGCACAGAGAGGCCCAGTGGGAACCCGACCAAAGGGGAAGCCTCCCTCATAAAACCCTAGCTGCCCCAATATTTTCCCCTCCTCCAAGCCGCATACCTTCCCTCCTTATACGCACACCACACTGTAACACCCCAGCCCAACACTGAGCCTAGAATGCCACCACACTACACTTTAAACTAATAAATATCGACACACTATATAATTACAGCAAGAAAACAATGATAATCATATCCATATATCACAAAAGAGCAATGCATAATTATGGATCAAGTGATAATAAATAATCAATGGGAATTATAACCAGGTAAATAATCCAAAAAGTAGCATCAACCAATGAATCCAAATTAATAAAGCAAATAGTCTAGTCCAAATGATGTCCTAAACTTTATTCAACCTCTAACATGTCCAAGTGTAATCCAATTGTGAATGAAAAGATTATGATGGCGAATGATCATGTGATGTCCATGTGCTCTACTCGCTCTCAATTACGGCATCCTCGAAGATCACCTAAAGACAACAATAGAGCAAGGGTGAGTCCACGACTCAGCAAACACATCAGTATACAACGAACGATAATAAATCAACAGCATTCAATAACTTCATTATCATCACAGGTACTTTCATTAATATTCTCAGTCATTAATCTCATTTATGAATGCAACTCTATTCTACATGTCCACATGCACTTCTTTCGCGTATGCGGTATAGCGTGAGTGAATGCTCATGACAACATTCACTCTCAAGCCCGTTCCTCCATAAGGATCGGGGACCTCCTCCACTCCCGTGGAGTTGTGATCATAATGATCACCTTCTCTTATGCAAAGATGCTTATGAATGCAAACATGCAAACTCCATCATAAACATCATATCCAACTTTCCATCATGCTTGTCAACAAAGATATAAACATACCAATCATTTGTTTGCAATTAAACAGAATAAAAGCACAACAATAATGAATGCTGAAGATAAAGAATCACGATCAATCATTGACATTGCTTTACCATGCACTTGCCTTTACTAGTTGCGACGCACAATTTGACTAGCGGATGGCAAGCAAGTGCAGCGCCTCTCTACATTAAATACACAAATTTCAATACAAGCTACAGCATCATAAGAACAACAATCAATCGACATCGCTCCTACACGTCCCCAATTATACCACATTACGCCGGTATCGAAAAGTTACCTATAGCTGTCTTAGTACTAAAACGAACGTAACTTTTGACTCAAAAGTCCGATCACCACAAACCACCCCATTCTGGATTCTTTATAAAATTATTCACATTTTCTTAGATTACACAGTCTTCTAATTAAATCATCTAACCCTCCGTATTTGTGAAAGAGTCGGTCTGTCCGCTTGAACAGCAGGTCTTCCAAATTTCATAACTTTGTTTTACTCAACACAAAATACGCGTTCTCAGATCCTACAGAACCATTGGACAATTATCTACAACTTTCATGTAGATCAAAAACTCTAATTAGGCTATTTACTATTTTTAATAACCAATCTACCAAAACAGCGCCGAAAGGCGACAACCCTAAAAACAGCGGCCTTCTCAAAATCATAACTCGAATTATACTAATCCGATTGACATGATACAATATGCTATAGAAAGATATCGAAATTACCTACAATTATCCAGTAGATGAGATTTCCAAAATTCACCATTATGATATCCGAATAAATCGATCAAGCGAAGCAGGCTAGCGATTGCTAACGGATCTATTAATCGACCTCTAAATAATCTCGTTATAATCTCTAATTAACAGCAAGCAGAGAGAGAACATGTATCAAACCTCCGCGGCGTCGTCAACGCCATGCGGCGGCTGTGAGATCGGATGGTCGGCTCATTTCTGAGCGGCGGATCCATTTGGGCGTGTCTGCTGGCGTCGGTGAAGCAACGACAAAAGCGGCGTGACAAGCGGCGGCGAATCCGGCTCGGCCACCGGCAATGACAGCGATCACGAGAGAAAAGCAATGATTTGCCTGGCAATGGTAATTCGGCTAGCTTTGCTTGGCGGCGTCCGCGTGCAGGATCAACGGCAAGTAGATCACAGCAGCGGAGGACTTGGCACAACAATCGGCGGCGCTTGGTCGGCGGTGACAGCGGTGTTGCGAGTAGTCCGCGGCGAACAGTGATGAAAAAAAATCCAACGACAACGGCGGCGCCTGAGAGTAATTTGTTGGTATGGCGTCAAAAGAAAAAGCGGCGTAAACGGAGACGCAGCAACAGCAGCGAGCTTGCCTCGTCCACGCTGACCCAGATGCAGGGAAAAAAAACAGAAGGAGAGAGAAGCGGCTGTGACTGTACGGAGCGCGAAAAGAAAAAAGATCAATTGCCGTGGCCGGTGGAAGAAAAAGAAAACTAGGGTTTTCTAAAATATTTCCACCACTATTTATCTACTCACAAAATTCCAAAAATTCTATTTTTCACAAATTCTTTTATTTAATTACGCACAAGCCCTTAAGACGCTTTTAATTAATTATTTATTGTTACTATTTAATTAATCACTCTCCAGGCCTTCTTAGCGATTATTAATATTATTTTAATTTTGAGTATTACTTTGCCCTCTCCCCTCCTTGCACCTCCACCTCCCTCAAGGCGCCTCCCCCATGACCCGTGAGCCTCCCGGGCCTCCTCTCCATTGGGGCCTCCACCTCCTGCATCCTAGGCCAAGAAGGGGAGAAGCCGGGAGCTCGCCAACCAAAGGTAAGAGGAAGGAGAAAGAAGGCCGAGTTCTGTTAAGAGATCTTTAGCAAGTTTGATGGCGTCTTCAAGGGTTAACGATCATCTCCCGCTGTTTGGAGCTGGTTTGATCTTTAATTGCTATCGATTAGAGACTTATTGAACCGCTGCGATTAGAATCAGTAATCTGTACTCTGCTTGCTCGTCAGTTTTCACATAGTTAATTCTGAATACGAGGTTAGGGTCTCCTAGAGATTTGTGGGGTTTGTTCTCAGCTTTACATAGAGTCTGAGATGACCCAATTCGGAGTTGTAGTTTAGGAGATCGTTAGTTTCTTTCTTCTTTGTCCGAAACCCTGACGAGATTACTTGACCATCTTGTTTAATAGATAAGGTTTAGATAATGGCCGATTCAGGGGTCTCCCAACACACCTTTAGGAAATTTTATTAGCTTTCAGATTGATAAAGATCATGAATTTTGGTTCACCCATTTGAAATATATGGATTTCTCTTGTATTGTTGTTCCTTCAGACTGTCAGATTCTGACTTCAAGTTTTCAACTGTAAATTAGATCATGTTAACGGCAGAATTAGAGAATCTTGCCAACTTAGTTATTGTAGATAATTTTGTTATCTTTTTGGAGAGTCCTAGACCATTTAATTTGGATATACGAAATAAAAGTTATGAAATTCCCAAGTTAGCAGTACCGAAGATGACAAAATGGTCTTCGGGATTAAAAACCAAGGTTCGGATGGGGTAGTTTGGTGCACTTTACTTATATTCACTCATGGAAAAAAAAATTAGATTGTTTACCCAAGTCTCATACTCTTACTAGTACTTTTATGTTTCAGACTGTGTTCACCGTTCGCGGTGATGGATTTATTTGTACTCATAGTAGCCAAAAACTATCGCGGATGTTTCATTTGATGCTTTAATCTAGTTTTTGATTTGTTAGTTCCATTTGATATAATAGCATGAACGTCTTGATTAGTTTTACCACTCGTTTTTGTGGCAAGTCTTGATGATTTAGTTTTAATTGATAAGAAGCTACTCTCACTATGTTCCTTTATCCTTTTAGTTCGATTTGGATGAGAAATAGCTTGAGCTATGCCAAAGTATTCATTAGTTGACTTGTGGTAGTCATATTCTGGTCTATTTGAAGCTTGTGTGAGTTCTTATTTATTTAAATTAAGTCATTCATAGTTGTATGTTGTACTAAAAAATATTTTAGTAAATTGAAGTAAAAGGTGACAGTAAGGTTGTTGAGTAGCACCCTAGGCCCTATGTTGGGCTGGGGTGTTACAACCGGGACTTGCTCGAAGTGAGGATGGGGAGGGCTACCCCTGGTTGATCTCTGGGTCTCCCACTTGTGCTTGCGAGACTCGCCAAGTGCTCTGCCCTTATACTCAGTGACAATGGCCTTGTCAACCAATGTTTGGAAGTCGGGGAAGTCAACGATAGACAGCTTGTCCAGTAGCTCCTCGAACAAGCCTCGGTGGCGGTGGAGCTGAGGGCGAGGCCATAGGGACTTGCAGAAGAGGAGACGGGGAAGGTGCCCCTGCGGATCTGGGCCTCCCACTTGCGCTTATGGGACTCGCCAAATGCTCTTCCCTTGTGGCTGGGGTGTCCGATCTTCTCGACGTAGAACCTCTCGATAACTTGTATCTGATGAACCACGGTGATCCGGGCCAATGCGGACTTGCAACTCTATGGAAAATTCGCCCAAACACACACTGATTGCATCCTCGTGACCAGGCGAAGATCGTGAACCCTCAATTCCTAGCGGAAAGCAAGAACGACCCCTTGTTCTCAGCGCTTAATTCCATCTGTTTTGGCTATAAGCACAACGGAGAATCAAGCAAAAGCTTTGAAAATATATTAAGCGTGGTGCGAGGTTAC
Source organism: Hsuehochloa calcarea (assembly GCA_036346395.1). Lineage (NCBI taxonomy): Eukaryota > Viridiplantae > Streptophyta > Magnoliopsida > Poales > Poaceae > Hsuehochloa > Hsuehochloa calcarea. Next base: position 33,221,445 of record CM070610.1, read on the forward strand.
AATGGGGTCTAACCCTCAAATATAGTGCTCCTTCTCCTCCTCATGGCTGGTCAAGAGGCCCTACTCTACTCTAATTCAGAATTAGAACTCCTACTCCAATTTCGACTCAATCTAAAACAAAAAGGAAACACTAATTTTACAACCGTCATATTGTTTCGGTTATATCTTTTGACATAGTAGGAATTTCGGAGTGGTGGAGGATCCATTGGATCAAGCTTGAAGTTATCTTTCCAATAAGCCCAAGAACACTCGAATCGGACTCCGTTTGTGCAAGTTATGACCGTTTTATTCCAAACTGTCCTGCTGATTCCGCATCCGAATTTGATGCTGATTCTGAATCCGAATTTGATTCTGAGTTGATTTCGAATTTGATTTCGTTGGGGTTATGGGAGATATGATTTGGGCTTGAAAATCTTATCCAAAACTTGAGCTTTAAGTTCTTGGGCTTCCTCCTCTTTTGCTCTCCCATCACATGGCTTCCTTTCTCCTTGATCAGCCGCATGGGCTACTTGACCTTCTCCTTCCCAACCGCTTTAACCTTCTTGTTCTTCATCACTAGGCAACAAATACGGGTACCCTCCTCCTTGTGCTCCTCTATTGCTTTGGCTCCGGCCTCGCTCTCGGTTCCAAAGACTTTAAACATGTCAAACCGAGAATGCACAAAGTCTGCTTTCGTTAGTATCCAATTCTCACGGAAAACACAAAGAAACTTGTTAAGAAACAATTGCACCTGTTGTTTGAGAGGTGTAGCTCTTGCTTCATAAACAGCCTCATAAGTAGTCGGGATATCCTCATCACCTTGTGCTCAGCGACAATGTCTTTGTCAGCCATAGTCTGAAAGTCGGGAAAGTCAACAATCGACAGCTTGTCCTGCAGCTCCTCGGACAAGCCATCCATGAATTTCTCCTACTTGGCGTCATCGGTGGGCACATCCTCTAGAGCATACCGAACGAGATGGTTAAACTCGTGTAAGTACTCTGTTACTGATTTGCGCCCTTGCTTAAGCGCAAGAAACTCCTTCTTCAGCTTCATCAAGCTGACGGGGATGTGAGCCCATTGGAAGGCTATACGGAACTCCTCCCATGTGACGGCTCAGCTTGCGGGCTGCATGGTGAGAAATTTCTCCAACCATGAATGTCTGCCCCACCGATTGATGAGAGGTGAAGAACGCCTTCTCATGATCTTAACATTCGCAATGTTCGGCTTCCTCTCGGCGAGGCGAAGCCGGTCATTGGCGTTGAGGATCATTCCACCAAGAGTGCGGTGCGTGCATGCAAAGGAACTCGAGAGTCCTCCCCACGATTGATGTCCACCTCCTCATCCGATCCGGGCGTGCATGCGGACCAAGGTGTTACAGTGATGATCTCGAGGATCCTCATCCGATCCATCCTATTTCACTCGATTTGAGCGAGAACCTCGGCCATAGTCGAAGGCGGGGAGCTCCTCATCACGACCAGGTGGTGACCTTAGCCACTTCAAGTTCTTGATGCCATCTGTTAAGCCGAAATGGGTTAGCAACAACACCCGAAGACTATATGTGAAAGATAGCAATAGAGAAGCAATCGACTAGGGAATGAGATATTACCATAACATTAACAATAAATGAAATCCAAACATTTGTATAAGGACATAAGAACCAGCACAAAACCATATATCAAATGGTTATTTTTCCAAACCACGACTAACTCGTATTGAATGAGCGTGCAATCGGTTGGGACAAAAAATTCAGAACACAACTCAAGTTCTATTTCATCTAATGAGCTTGGTAATAACCATCTAGGGATGCATTAGGCACTAGCCATCTAATATCACATCTTACCCTTTTAATTCCCACAAGTTTTAGTTGAATTATCCTCTCATTTTAGCCCTAATGACAAACTAGTGCTTGTTATCCAAAACTTATGCTGCTGTCCAGATTTTGTATCCGAGCTCGAGATGAAGTTTTCAACTCAAATGCTCCTAATCTTCGCCAAATGACAACCAACACTTCATATTTTCAACTATCATTGAATTCCCAATCTGAAATTAAACGACATACACTAATCATTTGAAAAGGGATGAGAGGAAACATTTGTTCACAATTCAAATTGGAACAAGGCAAGATAGATGAGCTAAGTAGGTAAAGAGTAAAATATGAGAACTTGCTTAACTTTTTATCAAATATTGCTTAACAATAGAGGAACCACCAAGGGGAAGGGTGTGGAGATGATCTTTGGACGGACCGGGCGCAAGGGAAGTGGAGGTGGCGACTACTAGGGAGTGGGAGAGGATGCGCAAGGAGGGAAAGGAGGTGGAGGTGCAATGGGGAGGCGAGGAGGGTGCTATAGTAGTGGTGCTACGGTGCATGCTACTAGATACATGGCTACCCCCTCCCACTTGGCGGTTGCCCTAATGGGCCAAGATGTTGCGGGCTTTGGCTCTAAAACAATTTGCATCCGTAAAGTTTTCTTCTCTTTAAATATTTGAGATATTACATTCTACCCACCTTAATAGAATTGAACCAATTTTATATGTTGTTCTATTCGCAAAGAACACCACAAGCTGAAATTGAACTGAAACGAAACACATACGTCACGAGCAGCTCGGATAATGCTCCTTTTCTGAGACTTCAGCTCCCAAGTGGCCTCTTTCTCGGACTAGTGACCAAATCACTTTGACATCTGGCGGTATAACGCCTCATCACTCGTCCGACCTTTTCAGACCCATTCAGCGGACGGGACTCGAAGGTGCAGTCTTACTCGTTGTGCTTGGCTCGCGTAATCCCAAGCTGCAGACCTCTCAAGTACTCACTCGGCACGAACATACCGGACATCGCGAACTCCGTATGGACTCGAGATAGATCAAGTGATCGCCAACTTCCTAATCCCGCAATTGTTGACAACAAACCAAAGTACCTTGGGTCAACTTCCCTTTCGTACCAAAGCACACAACATGCAAAACACACGGAACTTGTCCCATTTCTCGATCGATCTCTTCTTCTTAACAAGGAGCACTTCCTTTAACAAGGAACACACAATGCAGAACTACGCTTTAAGAAAACTCTTTTATAGACATAGCCACACTGAAAATAAAGGACTCTCTTCGGTCATGGGAGAGAAGGAGGTAGTAAGACCCTCACCATCCCGGTAAGCTCCGCCGCGACAGAGCATTCCTCTTCCCCGTACCTCGCCATTTCCAATTTTGCTAACCCGAGCTCATGCCTTTGCGTGCGGCCTTTCGGAAGACATCGTCGTCTCCTTCTCTAGTGGTCGTGCACGAAAGCCTTTGCCACCGCCATTCCCTCTCCGATGAGTCCTTTCCTTTTGTAATGCGTAAAGGCATGTGTTCTTGGACATGATGTTCATTTCCCTCAACACATTGCCCTAAAACTTCATTGGAACTCTCAGATTTAGGAATTGCTCCCACTTCGACCACATACCCTATTTTCTTCCCCATTGCCGTCGTGGTAAGCCATTCCTCAATTCCTTGCTTTGACACTATATTGTGGATTCCCTAAGGCTCTCCTGGCCATTCTTTTTCTTTCGCTTTGCGTAGATCGTCTCCCCCACGTGAGCTGCAACGCCGCCATCGCCATTGTTGCCGCCAGTCCATCACCAAGCTCTCCAGTCCTCTCCATCACTCTGGTAGGTCCCCTGTGACTCGTAGGAGCTCATGCATGCGTTCATTTGCTGAATATGTCGCCGAGTCTTGTTAGCGCATGTGTCGTAGCTTCCCGTAGCCTCTCGTCGTCCACTTGCCTGTGGTGTGTCCTAGCCCATGTCGCAGTCTTGGTAGAAGCGCATGAGCCGTAGGAACCCATTTCTGGACTTGGTCGGCGCCGCCATGGACCGTACACGGCCGAGGAGCTCTCTATTGTCAGGAGTCTGGATAGTTACTGTAGCAGTTGGATTAGGATAAATCTCGATCGTTTAGGGCTAATGATTACTTAGTTGTAATTAATGGATATCTTAATGCGTTGATGAGTCGTTGATGTGTGGGTCCCGAGCGAATTTAATGAAGACATTAACTCCTAGTTTTCGGTGAGTCAATGACGACCGAGTCCCCCATTTGGAGTGCAGCTGCGTCCATGGTCCGTGGGTCGAGTCACTGGGCATATTGACCTCCGGTCTATGCACTATTGCATGGACCAAGCCTATGACAAGTGGGTCCAACCTGTCAGTATATATTTTAATTCGGGAATTAAATGAAAAAGAATAATGTCTGAAGACCACATGTCGATTCTGAGGCTAGGTTTAGCTCGGGTATAAAAGAATTAAATGCATTTGGAATTTCAAGTGATTTATTTTGCACTATAAATTCAAATAACTTGAAAATTTCATAACTATTTTAAATTAATCCCAAATTGAGTGAAACCAATTTTATAGGTTTCTATTTTTATAGTACTTAAACTTAGAATAGGTTTGAAACTTGTTACTGATTTTATTATCTTTCACTCCATGTAAAGCTTACCCCGCCAGCAATTACGCAAATTTTTGCAAAATAATTAAATTTGAGTGAATAGTGATAGAACCCTAATTTTCTAGGATTTTTCTGCCAACTAATTTTTAAAATGCTATAACTCTCACATTCAAACTCCAAATTAAATAATTTTTTTTATAAATTCATCTAAAATCATAATCTATCTCCTGTATTAATTTCATAATTTTTGGAGACTTTTGGAATTTTTGTGTTTATTTGATGCTTTCAATTTGTCGATTCTTTTTGTTAGATGAGAGTGATTTGGGAGTACAACGGAGATATGCGTAAGAATGTTGAGTTTTAGTAAGCAAGGCAAGCAACCACTCCTTTCATGCATGTTGATCCTATTATATTCCAAACTATTATCTTGTTTGCAACTGTATGTTTGCATACTTTAATTGTCAAGTTATTTTGCTATTAGAGGTAGCTAATCCTATTGCATGAATTCCCTAAAATTGTTCATCCCCTGCCACTAGCCTTCGTTAATATTGCCGCTGATAATTAGTGCTCAGTAGATGTTATATGGTCTATTTATGCTTATTCGTTTGTGATGCTTATGCTTAGCTTTCGATAGATTAGGCTGTCGATAACCTTGATCACATGAATCATTTTTACTATACTATGTCCAGCACCTTGTGTTGTTATAATTTGAAAACTAAAAGTGCAAATACAATATTTAGACTTGGGCATATGGTTGGATGGTGTGTTTGTTGGGTTTGTGGTTTGTGCCCGAGTCAACAAGGACCGAACATCTTGTTACAGTGATCCAAGCACTTTTGCATGCATTCACATGAGAGTATTGGGAACCCCTCTTGAGTTAGTACTTTGAGGTTTGTTAATTAATGAGTCGTAGGTGATAGATGTTAGGAGAAAAATGTTCTGATGTTCTGTTGTTGTTGGGATTGTGCGGGGTGGGTTCAGGAAGGTTCCCTCACGAGGAGTATCGGCGATTGCTAAGGCTAGGCCGATGACTCCAACACAACGTATGGGTCCTCCGTGGGAGCAGGATAGGCGATTCGCGGAGGGTTAACCCGATGCGTGCGACTCTTAGTTAATACATACCATTGGAAAGCGTCTCGTAGTACTTAGTTTCATAAGCATACCTAAGTGTGCTATATAAGCAGCGAATGAAGCGATGCGGCGTGTGGGTAAAGTTATACACCTACTGCGGTTTAATCTATTCGAATAGCTAAACTCTTAGTTATGGACACGCTTAGGAATGTCTTTAGAGTTAAGACTCAACATTTAAAACTTGATTGATGGTATTGAGAGTTGGTTCTCATGCTATGTTTATGTCTTTGCAAGGGCAACTACTGTTGATGTCGGTTTCATGTCTAATATTAATTACTTGCTATTATTTGAAGTACTAAAAATATTTGCTCACTTGCAATTTTACTCTACTACTGGTACTTGAAATGAAATATTATTTTGTGCTGAAAATGAACTCTACAACCTTCTCCATTGAGTAGAGCTTGCATGTAGCTTTGTATATACTTGATAAAGTCTTACTGAGTATATTCATTATATTCCTTTGTTTGCTTTTATTTACTAATTTGGACAGCTGAGACTGATTGAGATCAAATCGAGTAAAAAGATGCCTGCAGAAAAATATCGTTTTGCTATGATTTGAACTCAATCGGTTGCCCTGCGGATTATGGTAAACCATTATGACACTAATGATGATTTCAGTTTATTTACTATTTTTCACTACGTACTTGATATTTTATTATGTCATTTTGGGCGATCAGCCCTATATACAAAAATTGAATATTGTATTTTATATTATTGTAAAACATGAAGATTCAGTGTTATAATAACTTGTGTATATCTTGATATTGATGTTTGTGAAGATGTTTATGTACCGCTCATAGGAGGTCCATAATACACGAAAGCAAAATATTTCTCCTGTGATGCTAGGACCAATTAGAGAATCAAACATTACAAGAAAAATCTTCCACGACTCCCGTGTGCAGTGAGACTAAATCGCACCTGAGAATCAAACATTACAAGAAAAATCTTCCACGACTCCCCGCGCGCAGTCGTACCCAGGTGCGCTAGTCCATATGTGCAATGCAGTCACAACCCAACGAGAACACGTCAAATCACTCCCCTTAGTCTCCGTGCTCATGAAACGATTTTCTTTATTGAATGTTCTTCGCCCGTAAGCATACCAGATAAACAAGGCCATGCAAGGATACTACTACCTGTAAAATCCACTGAAAAAACAAACGACCGTAGCAAGGTCTCATGTGCGACATCTGCTTATTCATTTGGAGTAAAGACGTAAAACACCTAGTAACAAAAGATAAGGAAGTACAGCCACATGTTCATATCATCCTGTACAAGCAAATGCTTACTTTTGCTCACTGTATCGCATGATGCCATAAACATCGATAATACCAGGAGGAAATACTGGATCTGTCGCTGCTCTTACAGCGACCTTCGCCACCGAGGTAACACTCACGGGAGGAGTCAACAGCGGGCCAACGAGCGGTAATCTGGTCAATGGTTTTACATTCTGGAGCACCTGCAGATGTAGATGATTCTCAAATTAGGTCATATTACCTTGAGAAGGAAATAGTATCGCACTAAATTATATAGAGAATTAAAACAATAATTTGCATAAAACATTACAGACATGGTTATTAGCGGCGCTTAAGCGGTAAGGTGTTGTAGGTGTGCTAAAGCGTCGCCCGCCTTGCGCGCATGCTTATGGCGTCCGCCGAGACGAGGTCACTATGGCGGCGTAGGGCGTCGGGAAGGCTTGAGCATTGTTATCAAGCGTCGCCTAAGCGTCGCTTAAGCGGTAAGCGGTCAACGATGCATCGCCTGCGCGTCGCCTTGCCATGGTTAACGTAAGGCGTCCGCTTCACCGACAAAGCGTCGCCATGGCGGCGAAAGCGGCAACTCCAAGCGACCGCCATAGAAGGGTGGAGATATAAAGATGGCGATCCAGGATGAGAGAAAGCATAAAACACTGCTTGCATGAAGCGGCGACAAGAAGACCTAGCGCCGCCTCCATCCCCATCGCGGCCTCCATCCCTGAAGCGGCGCCCCGGCGACCATCTCTTGCGCCACCGTCCTGATCCAGGTATGCTCCATCGGTCCATCCCCTTCCTCCCGGCCTCCACCTCCTCTCCCTCCCTCCCCGGTCTCCACCTCCACTTCCGCAGGCGACCCGGCTCCCCCTCCCTCTCGGCTCCCCCTTCTCCCGGCCTCCCCCTCCCCCTCCCTCCCTTCTCCCGCGCCGCCCGCCGATCGTCGGAGAAGAGGAGGGAAAACTTGGAAGGCAGCGAAGGCTCTCGTCATCAGCGAAGGAAAGCTTAGTCGCGTCGTGTTATCGTCGGCGCCTCGGTCAGCGAGCGCGGAAGGTGCTTGTCGTTGTTAGTGCCTTAGGCGTCGCGCTTTATCTTTGGCAACCCGATCGTCATCTTGTCTGTTGTCTTGAGCATCTTTGTTGTCTTGCCGAATTGCGTGATGGCACTAAGCGTGTTGTCTTTGAGCTACTGCTGATTATTATTTCTATCTCTCTCTGCGAAGCAAAAAAATGGGAAGTGCAAGTGCAAGTATTGCATCATCCGAGGCGAGGTATGATCAAAAGCTGATCCAAAGCGGAAGGCGAGTCTAATGATCGAGAATGAAAATATGGCTATTGGCGAAATTGTAGGCGAGATAAGGTAATGTGTATCCTTTGTAACACCCCAAATGCAGGAGGGATTAAAAGGTTGAAGGAGCATCTTGCGGGTGGCTATTCGGATGTGGTAATGTGTCCCAATACTACCACAATCGGGGAAAGAGATGGGAGATTATTTGAAAAAAACAAGAGGAGTAGGCCAATCTTCCTAGGCAGCGATGATGATGAAGAAGGGGAGGTCAAGATGTGGAGGTGGTAGCACATGGCATTGGGTCCCAAGACCAAGACTCCTTTGTGAAGCCAAGTTCGGGATAGCCGCCAAAGAAGGAATCTTGCCTTTTCATTCAAGGTCAAGGCAAAGGCAAAGGTAAGGAGACCAAGTCGATGGTGGTATGCTTGGAGGACACCCAGAAGATGTCGTAGATCAAAGGCGTTGGATCTTTTCATAGCACCATGGAGGCGGCACAAGGACCAAGAAAAGCCAGGCATTATGTGAATAAGCAATGGGCATTGTGGTTCTATGAGTGTGGCATACCATTTAATGCCACAAACTCAAGGCAATTTGAGATTGCTTGTGAGGCAGATGTGCAATACGGTTCGGGTATAAGCCTCCTAGTTTCCACAGTGAGGAGCCATTGCTTGAGTGCGTCAAGGAGACAAGTATTTTGAGGAGAAGCACGGCGGGTGTGGAAGCAATATGGTTGCACACTTATGTCCGGATGGATGAGTGCGATAAGAGGGGCGCCCTTGATCAACTTCCTTGTCAGCGGCCGGAGGACTTACTTCTTGGAGTCCGTTGATGCATCAAGTGAACAACATCACGCAACTATGATAGCTAATTTGCTAGAAGAGAATTGAGGCCATTGGAAAAGACAAGGTTGTTCAAGTTGTCGCGATAATGGTGCTAATTACAAAGCGTGGGCAAGCTTCTAATGGAAGGATTCCTACAGCTTTTTGGAGTCCTTCGTTGCACATTGTTTGGACCTTATGTTGGAAGACATTGCGAAGTTGAAGCAATTTAAAAGCCTATTGCATGTGCGGCGTGTCACCACATTCATTTATAGGCATGGTAGGCTTCTTAGTGCAATGAGGAGAATCTGGGTGGGATGGATCTTGTGAGACCATTGCCGCTCGGTTTGCCTGACCTTCCTTACTTTGAAGAGCATGTACAAGCACAAGGATGCTTTGAAGTGTCTATTTGTGAGTGAATCGTGGACTAAGATTAAATTGTCAAAGACGGCGGGCGGCATGCATGTGCGAGACATTATGCTCTCTAAGGGTTACGGAATTCAATTGAAGATTGCCTTAGAGCTTGACCCACTTCTTATCGTGCTTAGGGTGGTTGACGGTGATGAAAGCCCATGAATGCGAAGTTGCGGCATTAATGGCCCATGCAAGGAGAATATCAACCTTAGCTTCTCTACCCAAAACAAGCAACGTTTGCTCAAAAGATCATTAACATTATTGGCGTTGGGTGAAACAAATGGATCATCCATTGTATGAAGGTGCACTCTATTTGAACCCATGGAAATTCTTTGCCATCCAAAGAGTGGAGATACCTATGTTGGGAGCTAAGGAGTTGCTTCAATGATGTGCTTGCAAGAATGGTACAAGATGAGAATACTCGGAACAAGATTGATGAACAAGCCATGCATTATGAGGACCAACGAGGATGTCTTTTCAAACAAATTGGCAATCCAAAACTTAGAGTCAAGCCCTAGTAAGTGTTGTTAATTTCAGCATGTTTATTTCTTTCCAAATTCCTAATATATGCTAATATCGTGTATTTTCCATGCTAGTTGATTGGTGGCGTTCATATGGTGGCGGAGCCATTGACCTACAAAGGTTTGCTAAGCGTGTTGTTAGTCTTTGTGCATTATCATCGGTTGTGGCGAAATTGGAGTACCTTTGAATTTGTAAGTCAATTTGTAGCTTCTTTATGTTTTTATCTACTCAATTCGTAGATTATGCCTTATATGTGCTTACTAATTTGAAAGTTATTTATTTATTTTATTTGCTTTGTTTGCCATTTGTACTTTTGTAGATGCATACAAAGAAAAGGCAAGTTACTACACAAGAGATTGAATGATTTGGTCTTTGTTGCATACAACAGGAAGATGAAAACAAGGTTTCAAATGAGGTAGAAAGCGGGCAAAAACTATGACCCTTTGGTCATTGAGGATTTTGATTGGGACAATGAATGGGTGACTCATTGGTTGTAGCACCTCAAGGTGGTCATGAGTGTGACCTTACATGGGATGATGTTGATGAAGCCATTGGTGCATCACGCGCTAACCAGTCGCAATCTTGCAAGGCAAGCTAACGAGTATAGTCATGGTGAGACTATGACCTACCAAAGCGTGCAAGATCTACAACTATGGCGGTTCAAGAAGATGGCTTAAATGAGCAAGAGCAAAGCTGAGTCGGGCAATGAAGAAGATGAGGAAGAAGATCCACATGATGATGCGGATGTGAGCGATTGTGACAAAACTCCCAATCTTCTTAGAAGATGGTGGAAAAGCGTGGATGCTACCGGCAATCTCAATGAGTTTGTGATGGATCTTTGAGAGATGAGGCGTTGGGTGTGCTACTTTCGTGTTGTAGCTACTATTATATCATTAGACTACTCTAAGCTTGTGGAATTATCACCTATGTTATTTGTCTAAACTTATGTAAACTTATGTTGTGCTTGTTAATTTGTTATGTTGCTCATATTTAATTCTCAAATTCACTTAATTGTTATTGTGAACTTATGTTGCATTGTTGTTCATTATTCATGTGGCTTGTTGCTTGGGAGAGTTGAAGAGGAGATTGCCAACAAGGTATGTCACTCAATCCGTATTTACTCAATTAATTGGAACACAATTTGTATCTATTACATTTATAACAAACTATATGTTAAAACTTGCAGGGGATGAATACTACATGGGAGGAGAGCAATTGGAAAGGGGATGGGTGCTACATGACCTCAGAATTGGCAACAACAAGGTACTTGTCTTCTTTGAAATGCTCATTTATTCTTGCCTTAGCGCCTTGGGGCGAGTAAGGCGTCGCCTCGCCTCACGCCTTACAGCTTAAAAGGTGTGAGGGGGTGGGTCGCCGCCTCGCCTCACGCCTTAATAACCATGGGCTTGGGCGACGCCTTGGGAAGAGCGGGGAGGCCTTGAGCGTGGCCGGCTTGCCGCGACTAAACCGAGCCTACCTCCATCAACTCAACCAGGAGAGAGGGAGAGAGGAGAGGCGAGACTCACCCGGGAACCCTAGCGGCGGCACCTCCATCCCTTGAACCTCCGGCCTCGGCTCTGGCGGATCGCCCGGCGCGCCTCCTCCACTGGATCCCCGCCCGTGCCCCGCCTCCTACCATGTCGTGTGTCTCCTCCCAGCTCCCTAATTGTTGTCTTGATGGGAGGGGATGAGATGGCGACGGGATGGGAGAGGCAAAGCGAGGCGGAGAGCATAAGAGAGGTTGAGCAAGAGGCGAGGCGTAGGGAGGCGAGAGGATAAGAGCGGTGGCTCGGTCAGTGAGTCACTCGGTCGGCGTTGTGGTCAGTGAGTCACTCGGGTGTTGGGCATTGGACTCGGTTAAGTTGGATGGTCCGGGTTTCTCTTTTATTTTTCTCTCTTTTCATTTTCTCTCTTTTCTTCTTCCTTGCTTGCTCTGTTATGCCTTGCATTGCCTGATTGCCGCCTTAGGATGTGTAAGGCGTCGCCTCGCCTCGCCTCGCGCCTTAGTGCGTAAAAGATGTGAGGGGGTGGGTCACCTCGCCTCACCTTACCGCCTTAATAATCATGATTACAAATATAATCAACAATAGTGGACTCTTGTCGTTAGGTAAGGCCTGAATATGGTGTTTGTTTTACGGCAGTAAATGTAAGGGCTCATTCGGAATGGACAAAAAAAATGGAGGATTCTTATTCCTACAATTTTTCTGCTGTACATGCTTTTGGATCTAGGAACTTGAATATAAGTCCAAAATGAAGTTTCTCTTCCCACCTATTTCACATGAAGCAAGAACATTGGCTCAAACCACATATCTTTTTTTACTTTCCTTCTCACAAGATCCAGAGTGACTTAGTCAGCAACCTGTTTGACACTAGAATTCATGTACTAATCCCATTACGTTTATCCCACGTCTGAAAACTTGTTTAAAATTTCATCGTAAATTCATGCTATTTTAGGTGGATTATTTATTCATTTGTATTAAAGCATCATAAGGTACAACACAAGCAAATGTTTAGGCACACCCAAGGTTCTAAAACTCGGTAATAGAGTACTCGCTAGATCACCTCACCCTGTAGCAAGTGTATGGTAGGTAATCGCCCTTGTCGTTGTAATCAGTCCACAAAAAGAAGCATTGACACAGTGACATTGACATAACTATGCCTTGTCACTAAACCCCTTTCACAAAGTTAGACCTATTCTTAAGTGTCTTCTCACTAAATGTTTAGTTGCCTAACTGCCTGCTATATAGCAAATTAGCAGCCAAACCAAAAGCTATCGTATGACTGTACTAAAGCTTATAGATATTAAATAATTAATTATACTAATAAGTGCTAGACTCTAGCCTACTCTCCCACATCACTAGCAACACACCAACATAGTCTGAATCATCGTTATCAAGCATCAATTCGTCATCTTGTTATTCACATTCAGTACCGTCAAACTCCATCTCATCTAACGTCTCACTGCTGCTGAATGTTAGACAAATATCGATGTTTACACCATTGTTCGATTCGGGATCGTGTTCACACCATTATTGGATTCGATCTCGTGTTCACACCGAATTGACCGTTTGGTCTCGTGTTCAAACCATTGACCGATTCGGTCTCGTGTTCAAACCATTGTTCGATTATATATATGTACCACGCCTATTGGCCTCATCAAGTAATTCTAGTGCCATCGATTGCTTTCATGGTATCGAGCGCCTAGGTTTTTCCTCCTTCCTTGCCTAACGCGCGCCTCCGCATTGCGCATCCTTCCCCTCATGCACAGCTCCGCTCCACCGCCTCTGTGCGCCGATCACGAGGCCGCCCTCGAGTTGAAGCGCACCGCCACCATGGCCCGGCGTGCCGTGCTCTGGTCAGCGCGCCTGTATTCTGGCGAGAGCGCCGCCGCCAATGACGACTACGCCGCCGCTCTCCAGCGCCGGCAGCCAGCGAGCCGCGGCCACATTTCGAGGCGGCGATCGATGCCGCCGCTGCGCTCGCGGCGCCCTCGCGCGTGCCGCCGAGGCGAGAAGCGGCGAGGCGCCATCCGCGAAGCAGCGCCGCCTCCTCTACCGGGCGGTGGCGGCGGTGGTTCTCCTCGGTTGCTCCGGGGCGCTCTCCGAAGCCGCGAGCCGCGCCATCATCAACCTCCACGCCCGGGCCGTCGGCGTCCGAACATCCGCTCTCGTCCCGCCGTCCTCGACATGAAGAACAACAACTACACGCTGGCACCCGGATGCTCCACGGTTCTTGGGAAATTCTCCTCGGCGCCATGTTCTCCGACGCCGCCGACCACCTACCCTGGCCGGGGCGCATGGGCTGCGTCGTCATGGCGTGGCTCCTTAGCACGCGATCTCTCCGATCTCGAGGAGATTGTTCGGGACAACAATGCCACTGCCCTTTGCCCGCTCGTCGGCTCACCACAGAGCACGGTTCCTCGGCAACCACGAGTAGCGGCTCTACCTCGCCGCCTTCCGCCGCCGTCGAGCGATCTCCCCCATCGCGACCTCTGCCGCAAGATTCAAGTCCATGGCCGATGCCTAGGTGACTTGGGCGAGGTCGTCCTTGATCGTACGCTTCGTCCTCAGCGTCATCGCGGCCTCAGCGGTAACCGCCTCCATCGGCATGCACCTTCAGCGTGGGCGCGTTCCCGCCTTCACAGGCGGGACCGTCTGCTTGAAGAACTCAACATGGCTCATCGCTCGGTGCCTTCACGGCCGCCCTCCGCACCTCTGTATTGGCGGCCTACGGCGTCGACAACCCAACAAGCCGCTACACCCCGCAGCTGACCTCCCAGCGCCTCTCACGGAAAAGGCGGCAACTCCGGGAACTCCGGCAAGGCGACAAAGCGCGGCACGCAGGCGGTGGCAAGGAGCGAAAGCGGCGATCGCACGCGCCGCGCTGGTCCGGTCTCCTCAGCCGAACCGGCGACATCCTCGCGAGCTCCTCCAGGCGGTCCATGGCCCGGCTTCTACAAGCCAGGTCGGCTCCATCGACATGTGGCACGGAATCGTCCTCCACAGCTCATTGCCGTTGCTCGTCCTCTCGCCGCCGCGAGCCTTCATCGCCGTGCCCAAGGGCCGTGGGTGCCCACACACGGCTACTTCTACGGGGGTGGCATGCCATCACAGGGCCAGCGGTCGGCTTCCTCCTTCAACAGTGTCGGTGACTCGCCTCGGCAACCACGACTAGATCTTCGACCAGGCGCCACCTCGCATATGACCTCAGGCGCGGTACTCTTTCCACTTTCTCTCGCGGCGGTATCCTCTTCCATCTTCCATTGTTGTCGATAGCGATTGCTTTACTTCCCGTCACCTCATTTGGCACAACTCATCTTCGGTTCATTGTGTCTTAATAATGTCCTTGTTTCTTGAGTCTTATTAAGAACCTAATTTCGTCGTCGATTCGCCGACAACAATTGTTACATTGAATTTGACCTCTTTGGTTGTTACGTGAAGGATCGCATTCGGAGGTGATCACGGTGCAATAGCTCGAGCCGTTGTACCTCTTCGTCCCTACGGCGTCATCACTTCTCTGCACACCTCGCCACCATGCTGCGTCACTCTATGGCATCGTCGTCTCGGTCATCTGGATTTGAGACTCTGTCCAAACCTATGGCTTATAACAAAGACATTAAAAATACTATATGTCATGCTTGTCATTTCAGGCGTCATGTTCGTCTTCCTTTTCACCGTATCGACATCCGTTGCCGCATAGTTTTGAACTCATACTTTGTGATTTATAAACCTCGCCGATCCCTAGTGTCGGGATTCAAATATTATTTGGTCATCCTCGATGATTGCTCGCACTATATGTGGGCGTTCCCTTTCGCCTCAAGTCGACACCTTTTGACTCTATCTAATTTCTTTGCTCTTGTTTCTACAGTTTGGCGCACCATTCGGTCACATCCAATGCGACAATGGGCACGAGTTTGACAACCAGGCGCCTATGCCTTCTTCACGACCCACGGCTCACCTTGAATGTCGTGCCCTTACCCTCTGCTTTCCGAATGGGAAGGTGGTAGCGCCATCCGCTCTCTCAACAATGTGGTTCGGTCCTCCTCTTCCAAGCATGTCTTCCTCCTCGGTATTGGGTGAAAGCCTGAACACCGCCACCATTCTACTCAACATCTTACCAACCAAAGCAGCTGCGCTCTCGTCAGCCTCATGAAGCCTTGCTAGGCTCTACGCCCGCGTATGACCATCTGCGTGTCTTGGTTGTCGTTGTTATCCCAACTTGGCCGCGGCTGCCCACAAACTTGCTCCGCTCTCACTTTGTGTGTCTTCCTTGGCTACTCTGCTCATCAAAAGGCTGCATTGTCTAGACACCAACTCAACAAGATCATCATATCTCGCCATGTGATCTTTGGCGAGTCCTCCTTTCCTTTTCTTAGAGCGACGGACACCCATCCACCGCGGACTTAGGGTTTTGGACACCTTTACTAATCCGTTCGGTGCCCATGGGCGACCACGGTCTTTTTACTGCGAGATCACCATCGCGCATTCTCGCCACTTTGCGCATATGTGCATTGGGTCTCAATGGCGCCTCATACGCCGCCACGTGCGGCGGTGTCAGCCGATGCGCCCTTGCACCGCTCGCCACGGCGTCACGGCACCCTCGACTACACGCGCGGCCACATGCGGTGCCCGGCATCCTCCACCGTACGTCGGTGCCCGGCATCCTCCACGGCCATCTTTGCCCGATTCGCAATCCCGCTCGCGTCACCGCTCAGTGTCTGGTGGCGCCCTCGCCCGTACTCCGGTGCCTCCACTGCGTCTCGGCGCCTCGGTAGATCCTGCGTCCCTTCAAAAGCGCGGTTGCCATTCCCGTGGTCAATACACACTCCATGACCACGAGGCGAAACATAACCAGACAACTGCTGCGTACAACACGTGTTGTTGTCTCTGTTCAGAGACATCTGGGTTGCTCTTGCCGCCGGCCCAGCTGTGTTGCCATGCTAGATGAGCATCTTGCCCTTCTCGAACAACACTTGGGATCTTGTTCCGCCCGGCGGCGAATGTAGTGTTGGCAAGTGTGGATCTTCAAACACAAGTTTGGTGATGGTTCCTTTGGGCGCTACAAAGCTCGTTGGGTCCTCGCGGCTTCACTGGCGCCGCGAGTTGATTTTGAAACCTTGACCCGTCGTCAAACCGGCTACGTCTGAAGCGTGCTCGGCTGGCCCTCTCCATATGGCCTGTTCGGCGGCTTGATGTAAAGAATGCCTTCCTGCAGCAACATTGTTGAGCAGTTTCTGCGTGCGACCCTCGGGTTCGAGATTCCTCTCATCGATTCGTCGCCGTCGCGAACCGTTCCTCTACGGTCTCAAGCAAGCGCCTCGAGCATGAAATGCGGTAGTTTTGCGACTTACTTGGTGTCTCTCGGGTTCATAGAAACCAAGTCGACACCTCATCGTGTTCCACCATGGTCTTTGAACTCATCTACTTGCTCTATGTGGATGACATCGTCCTCACGGCTTAGTCGACCACGCTCCTCCATCGCACCATCAACGCTGCGGCGAGTTCTCGATGAAAGACTTGGGTGATCTCCATCACTTCCTCGGGATCACGAGTTCGTGGTGGTCTTATGGCCTTTTCTCTCGCGACACCGGTATATGCAAGAGATTCTAGAACCAGCGGGCATGGTGAGTGTAAGCCACTGCTCCGCCCGGTGGATACACATTCCAAGGTTTTTTGGATGGCACCCGTCGGTGGCGCCAGCGATTTCCGGAGTTTGGTGGTGCTCTTGATATCTCGCCTTCTGCGTCCGGACATCTCTCACTGCGTCGGTCGTGCAGTGCGCCTTCACATACACGATCCTCGGGAGCCTCGCCTGCCGCCTTAGGCGTATCTGCGGTATATTCGTGCCACTCTACACCTTGGGCGCTTCTTGACCTTGACCGATTCGATCTAGTTGTCTACTCAAGCGGGCCATTGGCAGGCTGTCCGATACATAAGTCCACCTCGGGCTATCTGCGTGTTCCTCGAGGATAGCCTCGTCTCACAGTCCTCAAGCGCGAACAACTGTCTCTAGGAGTCGGGTAGCAGAAATGCCGTGGTGTAGCTAATCTGGTGGTTGAGGCATCTGTTGCGCCAACTCTTATGTGAGCTCCACTCCCGCTGACAAGGCTACCTTGGTGTATTGTGACAACATCGTCATCTACATGTCATCCAATCGGTTCAGCACCAACACACCAAACATATTGAGATTGATCTTCACTTTGTTGGGGCGTGTCGCCATTGGTCTTGTCAGCGTTCTTCATGTCGACACCATCCCGGTATCTGAGCATTTTCACCAAGGGATTGCCTCGTGCATCTTCTACAGAGTTCGGTCGGTTTGAACGTTTGTAAGTAGGCCTTTCGGTGCGGGCGTGTTAGACAAATATCGTGTTCACACCAGCTGATTGGTTCGAATCGTGTTCACCATTGATTCGTTTGGTCTCGTGTTCACACCAACTATTCGGTTCGATCTCGTGTTCACACCATTGTTCGATTATATATATGTACCACCGCCTATTGGCCTCATCAAGTAATTCTAGTGCCATACGATTGCTTTCACCGAAGATAACCCACCTTTGGAGTGTTTCTAGAACTCCTAGGTTGCAAGGCGTCTGCTGTGTCCATTGCTTTCTCAACTAACCCCCATGTCAATGCAGACCCCGGGAACACCTCTTCGCAATTGTGAACATCCACCTTGTAAGCTCCCGATTAAACCCGTTAAAATTGTTAACCACCCGATTTTGCATACTCGTAAGTCATAACTAGGGACACGACCTGTTATGAGTATTCGACATTTTTAGAACATTGAACATCTTGGCCATTTGTGATTGATTCCCGATGAGAACTCGAAAATGTGCGAGCATAGTCTGATTACTTTCTTTTGTTGTTTCCCATTGCACTTGGTATGTGGCCCTTTTGAGCGTCAAACTAATGTTACTAATCCTTTTAGTACTCTCGTAGTGAAAAAACTATCAACCATTAGCGCTGTCACTTTTAGATGACATAAACCATAAATGCAAGTTTTCTCTTATTAATTACTATATCAATGGTCAAAAATGTAAATTGTCACAACAAGCAGGATAACCAAAACTCCCATTATGTTCTGCACATCAGGTCAAGCCTTATAGAAAGATATGGAGGAACAATTCCCTCAAAATTTCTTCATTTCCACAAGGGCAAGGACTGGTCCTTCATGCTTTTAGTTTTCTCTGCCGCCTTCCACTTAGTTTCTGTTTGGCATTGTAGTGGCCTTTTTACTGAGTATTTTCAGGGTTATATACACTAATCCATAACCTATTTTTGAACATAGAGGAAAACACTTTACTACATTTAGTAAAACTCCTGTTCAACTCCTGGCATACGGTAGGACTTGGTTGCGTTTTTTCTGGTTTTTCATCTTTTCATCATAGAGTTGAAGATATGGCAACTGCCTGATCAATTTGATCAGGTCGTATAGAACAAAATTCAAATTCGTTAGTTCGTTAGGATGCCTCGGCTGCATACATGAGTGGCACTTCCACTTGAAAGTAAGATTAAGATACCAACAAAGAAAACAAGGGCCTAATATAGGAAACTAACAGGGGGCTTGGGATCAAAAAACCGCTAGCCTATGGAACTCCATACAATCATACAGACTGTGGGAGTAATGTCAGGACTCACAAGTCACAACTATGAGAGGTTGGAAGGTGGCACCAGCAATAGCAGACACATGCATGCATGAAACGTTTTCATGCACTTACATTCGAGTTAATCTAAGCAGTATGATCTCGATAAGGCAGCTGTCCAAGCCTTTTTATCCATCCAACCCTTTGTAGGAAACTTCCTATTAAATTATTATCACTCTGAGCGAGCATATTTATCCCGACTTCCCGGGTACTTCCACAGATCTTTTCACAGCCCCTACTAGGCAGAAGCATCTACAAACAACTAGAATCAATTATAGCAATTCTAATGCTTACCAGTATGAATTCCTAAGAAGATCTGATGTTAGATACACACTGTTAGCTCATTGCTAAACTCCTTTCTTCGCCCATTCTTTTTTAGTTCAGCGCTGAATAATTTGCAAATAACCTTTAGATGCTACTGTCAACCACAATTACTTATCATACGTGCTACTTGTTTGGAAGGATTGCAATTATAACGGGTTCCACTGCTTATTTATGAGAATGGAAAATGAAGGAGAGAAACTTTACCATTTGCATTGGGGAACCAACAAGTCCAAGAGGTATCTTTACGGTACCCACTCGACGAGTTCCATGAATAAAACCAGGCCTCAATATCACTCCTAACAAAATATTAAAAAAAAATGAAATGCAATCATCAAGAAAATTTCATGTAGAAAAGTACCATTAGAAATACGAATCAAGATGATATTGTAACTCCAAAAGAATCTCAAGCACCATTTTCAACCGAGGGGAAGCTATGAGCTTATTTACAACAATTTAGTGACTTCAGTGCCGGATTTACTTCATTTGGTGGCATTCAAGGTCATCCTTGCACATAGTTTCACAAATAATTTTGATCAACACACATTTCAGTTTTCTGGCGTCAAAGTCTGGCTGTTTCAATCAATATTACGGCATTTGCATTAATATCCCCAGTCAGTACATATTGTTAAATATATATGTGTTATATGTTAGAGATATATATGTGTTAGAGTAGGACTCTAGATATGATTTGGTTTCCTTATCTGTAACCTGTCTTGTGTATATATACTGGCCCATTGGCCCCCCTGATAATACAAGCACTATTCCTAACATGGTATCGGGCGTACCTAGGGTTTCGCCGCACATGCATGCCCGCCGCTTTCGAGGAGACGCCGCCTCTGTCGTCATCTTCGGCGACTCTCGTCGAATCGAATCTCCGGTCTCTGCGCCATCGTCGCTGCCGCCCGGACGCTACCGGAACGACCGAACCGCTTATACCAAATCGTCGTCGTCGTCGTCGTCCGCTCTCTCTGCGCTGCTTTCGCCCGCGCGCAGGGCGACTGAAAACTTCTGCAGCCCGCTACCAAGCCGTTGCCCGGCTCCGTCGTCGCCCGCCCGCCGCCGCCTCGGATCCCAGCTCCCCATGGAACCATCCAGCGCGCCGTCGTCCGCGCCGCGAGCCTAACTCCGTGTGGGGAGGGCCCACGCTGGATCGAACAGCCCGACGCTCCCTCCATTGCCCGACTCTCGCGCCCGGCTCCGCCGAGCACCATCCGCCAGCGTCGTCCACCGCCCGCCGGTCTGGACTCCGTGGCCAAGGAAACCCCATGCTGGATTGCCGTCGCCGTCGCATGCTCGCTATTCTGCCATGACCGGCAGACGAAGCCAGCCGCCGCCGTCGCCGACCATGACCTCCACAAGCCCTTGACGCCGCTTGCCCAAAGAAGCAAGGAACCCTAGGTTTCCCCTTGTGGGCGGTTGTGCAGAATATTCATGGCCGTGAAAAGCCGAAAAAACGTTGTTCTAACCTGGCGTCGTCGTCGGCGCCTACCAATGGGCACCGTTTCCTCTCATTGCCGGTGATCTTCGGACGGTGTTAATTACACCAACCGTGTCTCGCATGCGCATTCACATGCGTGGTCTTAAATCTCAGGGTGTTCTCTGGCGATGTCACTGCCTTGCCCTACTCCTCCGCGGATCCTCGCTTTTGCGCTATCCTCGACGGTAAACAAAATTGCTGTTGGTTAGCGACCTTCTTGATGAGAAGGCTGCCTCTACCTACCAAGAGGCTCTGAATTTCTACATAGATCGATTAACTGCCTACACTCAGTGGTGCAATGGCGGCGCCGTCGGCTGCTTTGTCTTCATCGCGATGTCAAGCCTCGATTCTCTTACGAGGTTGTGGGATTTTCTTGGCCGTCGAGATGTGGACTCACCCGTCGGCCTTCTGAACCTTACGGAGATGCCTCACACATCGGTGGTTAGCTAGAACACTCTCTTGCCAGGTGATGCTCATGGGCGCCTTCTACGCTCAAAGTTACATTGTGCAGGCGTCATTGGACTCTCTTCTTCTTGGTATCGCTCCCTGTTCGTCTTTGCTGGTATGCGTCTTGACTGGAGTTTCAGGCGTGTCTCGAATTCCTTACTCGTCTTCGTCACGAGTTCGGCGGGCGTGCCCAACTTCTTGCACGCCACCCTCGTCACTCTTAGAGGCCCTTACCGAGATCGTGCGAGAGGAGACTCGTGCAGTGGTGCTAATCGATGTCACTCCCCTCCGTGCTCATGCGCCGATCCACCGCTACCTTCGCCCTTCACGCTTGATTACCTTGCCTCCTCCGTGGCCGCCATAGGTGGTGGTGGCCACCCTCCATCTGGCGTTGGCCGTCCTCGCCGCTCCCTCTTGCGACAAGGTTGGCCACATTGAGTCCAGTGCTACAAGCGGCATCTTTCACGCCGTTCTTCTTCTAGCACCGCATGTACTTACATCGACGTCGCGATCGACTACTTCCGCAGTTTCTCTCACTATGCAGGAGATAGCTAGACTTCGACGCCTGCTTGCCGCTTCAGGTTCTCCCTCGACAAGATCTGCGGGTTACGCTCACGACTCTTGAACAGCGAAACCACCTCCTACACGGTCAGTACCTCCCGTGGATCCTTGATTCCGAGCATCCTTTCACATGACTTCGATTCTTCCTCTGTCTTTTGTTACACCTCTTGATTCCCTGTCCCGGTGTGCTTCTGCGATGGTACCTCTTTTTGTCTCTGGTTGAGGACCTCTTAGCAACTCATCATTTCATGTTCCTTCTGTTGCTCATGTTCCTCGTCTAACCATCATGACTTCTTTTCTGTGGGCGATTCGACCTTAGTTATCGGGTCATTCTTGACTCGACTCTTGTTGTGTTGAGGACCGCCACGGGGCTCTGGTTGGTTCTGGCGCTGCGCGCCTTGACTCTCAAACATCTCACGGGAGCTTGGTAGCTTCACCTTCCTTCATTGCGCCACCGCCACCGATCCTCTCCGCTTCGCCACTCCGTCTACCCGGCTCTTTCAGCGATGGCACCACCGTCTTGGTCATCTGTGTGGATCTCGTTTGTCATCTTTAGTCCGTCGTGGTTTTCTTGGGTCTGTCTCAGGAGACGTGTCTTTAGATTGTCAGGGTTGTAAGTTAGGGAAACAGATTTAACTTCCCTATTTTCATAGTGAGTCCGTGTCTCGTCCTTTTGATCTTGTTCATTCAGATGTTTGGGGTCCGGCTCCCTTTCGAAAGGGGCCATCGATATTATATAATTTTTATAAATGACTTCTCTCGTCACACTTGGATATACTTTATGTCTTCCTGTAGTGAGGCTTTGTCTATCTATAAACAATTTGCCACTATGGTTCGCACATAGTTCTCCACTACTATTCGAGTCTTCGTCTTTGGCCGCTTGGCGAGTACCTCTCTCGTTACCTGCGCAGCTTCCTTGCTAAGCAGGGCACTCTCGCTCAGTTCTCCTGTCCTGGTGCTCATGCTCAGAATGGTGTCGCTGAGCGCAAGCATCGTCACCTCCTTGAGACGGCTCGTACGCTGATGATTACGCCTCTATTCCACCTCGCTTTGGGTGAGGTGTCTCGGTGCCACTATCTCGTCAACATCCGACCTCCTCTGCTCTTGGGTGAGATCCCGGTTGGCGTCTCGTGATCTTTCTCCGACTACTACGCGCCGTACATTTGGTTGTGCGTTTGCTCGTTCTCCTTGCACCTCGAGAACGCACCAAAGCGGCCTTTCGATCTATTGAGTGTGTTTTTGGGATACGATCTGAGAGCACAAGGGCTACTCGGTCTTTGGGATCCTGTTGGTCGACGGATCGCGGATTTCTCGGGATGTGACTTTTGCGAGGCTCGTCCCTTCCACCAGCGTCTGCCTCTCCTTGGTTTCCTCTGGAGTCCACATGTCTTTTTGACCTTTCGGATACATCCATCTCTATCTTGCCCTCGTCCATTCGTCCCAGCTGAGTCTCCACATATATCTCGTGAGGCCTCTCCACCGTTGTCACCTCTGCCGTCGCTTTGTGGCTCCTCGAGGCTCCTCCACTCTCTTTTACATTCGTCGACCTCGTATTGAGGCTCTTCGGATGAACCATCTTCCCCGATGTTTCATCTTCTCCCGATGCTCATCTTCCTCGATGGGCCATCATCTCCTCGCTACGGTCTCCATGATCGTCGGTCGATTGGCCTCCTGCCGTTTTGGTCTTCTTTGGTGCGGCTACCCATAAGCCCGTCTCCTCTCAGGGATCTTGTTACTCATCTGAGTGGTAGCATGCTATGGCCAAGGAGATTCTTGCTCTCAGCGTCTTGGTACTTGGGATCTTGTTCCTTTTCCATCTCTCTCGTCCCATCACGTGTAAGTGGGTCTATAAGATTAAGACTCGCTCGATGGCTCTCTTGGCGCTATAAGGTACGTCTTGTTGCTCGTGGCTTCCGGGAGGTATGGTAAATAACTACGACGAGACTTTTGCTCTGTGGCCCACATGACCCTTTGTCGCGCTCTTCTTTCGATGGCGTCTGTTCTCCATTGGTACATTTCTTAACTTGATGTAAAGAATGCCTTCCTTAATGGCGAGTTGCGTGAGGAGGTCTACATGCATCCGCCACGCGGGTATTCTATTCACGAGGGTATGGTCTGTCGTCTTCGTCGCTCTCTCTATAGCCTTAAACAAGCTCCTCGTGCTTGGTTTGAGCGTTTCTCCTCTGTGGCCACTACTGCTGGCTTCTCAGCTAGTGATCATGATCCTGCTCTTTTTGTCCACACTTCGTCGTGGTGGACTCTTCTTCTATATGTTGATGATATGATCATCACCGGAGATGATTCTGAGTACATTGCCTTTGTCAAGGCTCGTCTGAGTGAGCAGTTCCTTATGTCGGATCTTGGACCTCTTCGTTACTTCCTTGGGATTGAGGTTACTTCCACTCCAGATGGTTTCTTTATATCCCAAAAGAAGTATATTTAGGATCTTCTTGATCGTGCTTCTCTCATCGATCAACAGATCTTGTTGAGACTCCCATGGAGCTCAACGTTCATCTCGACCTTATGATGGCGAGCCTCTTTCGATCCAGGCTTCGCTATCGTCATCTTGTTGGGAGTCTTGTCTACCTTCATGTTACTCGTCCGGATATCACTTATCCAGTTCATGTTATGAGTCAGTTCGTTTCCACTCCCACTCAGGTCCACTATAGCCACCTTCTTCGCGTTCTGCGATACCTTCGTGGGACTATCTCTCGCCGTCTCTTCTTTCCACGCTCCAGCTCGTTACAGCTTAAGGCTTATTCGGATGCTACTTGGGCCAGCGATCCCTCTGATCGCCGGTCTATCTCTGCTTACTATGTTTTTCTTGGTGGTTCTCTTATTGCCTGGAAGACGAAGAAAGCAATTGCGGTATCCGTCGAGTCACGGTGAGTTGCGAGCTATGGCTCTCTTGGCGGAGATTACTTGGCTACGGTGGTTACTTGAGGATTTTGGTGTTTGTCACTACACCAACTCCTCTCTTGTCGGCAAGACTGAGTGCTATCGGTGTTGCCGTGATCCCGTGAAGCATAAGCTCACCAAGCATATTAGTGTTGATGCTTCCTTCGTGAGGTCTTGTGTGCATGATCAGGTGAATGCTCTTGATGATGTGCCTTGAGCTTGGATAGCGGATTTCTTCACGAAGGCCCAAACTCGAGCATAACACGGCTTCTACCTTTCCAAACTCAGTGTTGTTGATCCACCGTGAGTTTGAGGGAGGTGTTAAAGATATATGTGTTATATGTTAGAGATATATATGTGTTAGAGTAGGACTCTAGATATGATTTGGTTTCCTTATCGTAACTTTGTCTTGTGTATATATCTTTGGTCCATTGGCCTCCCGATAATACAAGCACTATTCCTAACACATATAACCAATTGGCACCAGCAACCTGCTGAACAGCAGTGTATGTGGTGGTATGTATCAAGTCTAGTATCAGTTGAAGGAAGCATGATGCCAATTATAACATTACTTAAGAAAGGACAGGATAAATGAAAGGGAATACTAGCACAATGTTGTTGAATTGCATGAAAAAAAGAAGGCTCGACAGTAAAAGTGAACTTACCTCCATAGGTAAACTTCGACAGCAATTCAGCTTCAGCAGCTCTCTTTAAGGAATAAAATAAAGTCAGTTCGTTGCCCAATAGTACGATCAATTCGTTGCCAAAGAATATGTGCTTACAGGGCCGGAACACAAACTTCAATGTAATGGAAGGAACACTAATGTCTTGAAATGTAAGTACAAAAACAGCACTAGGAGGATCTTTACTGTTAGTCATATTTACAAAGTTAAAGTACCTCATGCTAAGCATATGAATAAATCACACCGGATTGTGATATCAATATTCATTAGTCCGTGCTCAGCACAGTAGCCTATATACATTAGTTAGTGCTTTTCTACGATGTCTGAAACTCTGAATTCATATATTTAAATTATTTAGCCTGTCCTTCTCATAATAAACAATTATCATATTAAAAAGGAAACATGTAAGGATCCTGCAGAAAATTCCCACGTAATTTCTGATAAGACACTAACCAAATGTAAACAACGGAACAAAAATTTACTACTATGAATCTATGATAAACCAATATAGAAGTATTTAGAAGGCATTGTATCTCATATCTTCTCAAGGCAGTGATAACAATTAAAACAATGGACATCACACAAAACAAAAATATAACAACTAATCTTTAAATATGCATGGGTCCATAATCATGTCAATAACCGAGAGAAACTCACCTTGCCCTCGTAATAACCTTTCAATAAGTAATTCACTAAACCAAATTGCGCAGCTGACACATACACAAACCTCTTTATGCCTGCAAGTAGAAAATGGAAGTAAATTGGCCAACTCTCAACTGAAAAGTTTTCATCTTTCCCAGTAAAATTTGCAATACATGAACTTTTAAGAATGATTGGAATATTATGTTGTCTGAATCAGCTTGTAGAGTACAAACATATACAAAGAAAATTATATTAATGGCATCGTACCGACATGTGAATGTACAAGTCCACAGGTTGCACTGTACAAGTGCTTTAAGCAAACATACAAAAGTTATAGTGTACAACTCAAGTCATGTTTTGCATCACTATTTAAAAGAGGAACTTGATATGAATCAACGAGGAAGAATAATGCGGACATCCTTAACTATGTTATTCTATATAGTGTTTTCAATCCATCAAGTACCTTAGAACAACATGATCTCACTAAAAGGCTGAAGAGCAAGAGAAACTTAATGAATAGGTGAATCTGCCCCTTAATGAATTTCCTTTCAATTTTAATGCGAGTTTTATACTATCTAATAGTGGGTCGTTGTTTGTTGTTAGGCTCAAAAGGAAAAGGTTCATGGGATGATCAAGAACATAATGCCTCTCAGTGTCTTTTCATGCTCACAAACATAGCATGCAGCTGTGGGAGGCGTGGGCGCATGAGAGGGACCAAAGATAGTGTAGTTCTGTCCATGAAGTTCACGAAGATATCTGCAGTGACTCAAAAGGTTCAAGTGTGCACAATACATGTATTTGTAAAACTTATCAAGTCTACTTTCCAATAGATCAAACGGCACGTAATTTAGAGCTTTCTACACAAAGTTATGGCAAGTTGATTGGAGGCTGCATAGGCTGTCCAGGCGTTACACAAGGATTGCTAAATAAGAAGTCGGTGGCTTGTCGGGGCACCAATGGGCTATCTCCTAATATCCTAAGACTTTCCAAATGTTTAAAGGGCTTACTTTTACATGTCCCTCACGGACTCAAGACATTTAGAACAAGGAAATTGAAGATAAGAAGGATTGATTCAATTCGGATTCGGTTCATTCGGTTCGGCACATCTAGCATAGCCCACATTAAAAGCCCATAACTTTCATAAATAGAATCCAATTTGGGTGTTCTTGTACTTGTTAGAAAGATAACTTCAAGCTCAACGCAATGGATCCACTCTCAGTCTCAGATTCGACGTGTAATGCGCTGGTATGTCCTAAACAATGTAACAATGTGACAGCTTGTAAAATCAGGGTTTCCTTTTCGTTTGAGTGTCAGTCCAAAACAACATAGAGATCAGTTAGGGTCAGTTTGGGCACATTGTGGCCGACCCCTAAGGGCTATATAAGCCTATGTATTCATGCCTTTTGTTTAACCACAAATTTCATGATAATTATTCAAAGAAGCATTATTGCTCTTACTCTTAAGGTTTGTGTAAAGCCACCGGCTGCCCCCTTGGGAATTGGGACTTGGGAGTATCTCTGAGTTATCTCTTTCTTATTTGTTGTTCTTGTGATTTCTTGGTGATTGCAGGAGTGATTGCACATCTATCTTCGCGTGGTTCGGTAGACATTGATCAAAGCGTGTGGTTGGACGAATTCTTTTGGCGCAGGTTGTTAAATCGAGATAGTAGTTGGTACTTAGTACCATCGGTTTGTCAAGTTACACAGATCACCCATTATACTTGATCCTATGTCGAGAAGATGGAGCACCCGTGATCGGACAATCTCAAATAAATTAAGTGTGCTCCCAAAATCAGGTGAATCAAGACAAAGAATATGCTCTAACTAGACAAGAATCAGTATTGAAGGCCAAGAAAGAGTTCAATACCCAATAATGGCCCACTTTTGTTGAGAACCATTACCCGAGGTCTAAAGAAATTACAAGTTTGAATCCACCGAATATTGGAGCAATACGGATCAGCGATTTTACGGTCAATTCTGGACCAATCTAGAGGTTTCAATTTCAAGTGCTCCAAGTTATATATACTGTTTGAATATTCATAGAATCTAGTTTCAAAGCATCAAATAAAGCATTCTTTGAGGTCTGGGTAAAGAGCTACGATGTTGTCCGAAAGGAAGCTGCACAATATGTCCAGACTCGGAGTAAAAGCAAATACAGCAATTTCTAGAAGTCAAGTCAGTATTGTTACTCAGGCTGAAATGCAAACCACCAGAACCATTATGCTACTTTAGATGCTAGAAGTCCTACACTGGATACACACGCTGCCAAGAATCAATGTCTGAGTTGGACAGAAGATTTTTGGCCAACGGAGAAGAAATAGCAGTTCAGATTGCTATAGTGCCCCGCATGTAACAGTTGCACAAATATTGAATAGTAATCTGAGTTGTTCGTTTTCAACCCAATCAGAGTAGTTGCTAACCTGCTCTTGATTGTACATTGGGAGAATTGGAGTCCAAGGTTCAAGTCTAGGCGTTTTGATCTGTTTTGAGGTCCAAGTATTAGAGCTCTCTAGTCTAGTTTAATTATTAGTGTTTTAGACCTATAATATATATAGGGGACTATTCTAAAAGGAATTATTTGTGGACATTACCGAAACTGCCCTTAGGGCAACCCTAGCACTTGCCTATATAAAGCATTGTACCCTGCAAAGAGATCAATCAACAAAGAATTACGATCTACTATTCTCTCATATTTTGTCTCCTGGTTGATGTGATTGCTTATGTGGATTGATTATGCCCCGTCGGCAAGGCCACAAGGCCCACAACACATTGATTTACATCAAGTTATCAACATGATGTGCTCCGACCCGGGTATGTAGTCAAAATCCACTCTCACAAAAATTTCATTTTTTCTCGCTATTAATCTATTGTCTAGAGCAGGATGTTAGGTCTGTTTGCCCTATTCTCGATCATTGTTTATTGCATATGCTAGACCGGTTTCTAGATTAGTTTTGGTAATTGCAAAAAAACAATGCCTGAAAAGGAAAAAACACCTAGATTGCTTCGCTGGCCAGCACTGGTTCGGGTCATCATCGGCTGCCACTCTGCATGCAGAAAGCAGTGGCCAGCACTTGCATCCCCACCGCTGGCCACCCGTCGTTACATGCCGTGCGCCTATACGATCCACTGCCAGCGTGCCCATGAAATTGTAAAGGGCAGCAATATCAATTTGAAAAAAGATATGTAGTCTAGGGTTTTCTACATGCCACTCTCGGGAGATACAAAAGATACTGATGTGACTTAAGTGGGTCATCACTCATCAGTCCATCATAGTAGTTCACGTAGACATATTTCGTAGGCCAAATTTGATTCAATATAGCTGCAGAACATTTGCAAAGAACCCGAAAATCATTTTTTCCCGTTAGCCCTACCCTATGCCCTAAACCAAGGCTGGTCCTGTCTATTGAGGACTGAGGAAAATAGCACGACGATGACACCTGATTGTGCTGGCTTGACCGCGACAACGACCGCGAGGACGACATACTCCGCCATCCGCCGCCTCCTCACTCTACCGCCACACTCCACCTCTACCGCCGCCTCCATCACCTCCTCCTTGCTCTGTGCTTCTCACCCTGCCTCTACCGCTGCTGCCTCCTCACTCCGCTGACGCCACACTCCGTCGTCGCCTCCTCTAAGGTTCAGTTGCAGAAGGATCGAAGAAGAGGACTAGGTCGAGAGATTGGCTCAAGTGGATTTGGTCTGGTTTGACCGAATTCTCAGAAGAGCACATTGGTAGGGCTAAACAGAAAAAAAAATGTACAGGGGGTTTTGTGTTAATTTTTATAACCCACATGAAGTTCGCCTACGTGGCATGCCACGCGTACGAAATATGCTTGTGTGGACAGCCATGATGGACTGATGACCCACTTAAGTCACATCAATGGGACCTAGATCACCCCAAGTTGTTACCCGCCATGCATTTTACTCGATCTTGTAAACCAAGGGCTAGATATACAGAGTACGTGACGACTCCTATACTAGACCGAAACCAACATGGTACTAAACCTAAACTAATACAACCCAAAACTCTAATACCCATATAACATTTATAACCCATTTAACAGATATCTACTTATCTACCATGCCTTGATCAAAGCATTGAGCATATGTTGATAAAGAATTTCAATGATTTGGAACTAGTCAAAGAAGAGATGTAAGTCAAGAAAGCCAAAATTCACTCCATGTAAAGCATATCTCTATCAGCTATCACTATGGAAAAAGGGGATTACAACTCCAAAATTATAAGGACAGGCAAATGAATACAATTAAATCAATAAGGTTAGCAAGCTGATGTCCTGAAATGCATTGATATTTATTGAATCTGAGCAGACTGGGGAAACTATCATTTTGATGTCTGCAACAATATAACGAAAATAACCAAGAAAAACACTTTTATGAACATCAAAACCATAGGATTATTCACCCAAAAAACATTATGCACAGCAAAACGAGGTGGAAAAGTAGAAGGGTTGACAAAAACTGCAAATATAACCTAGAAGATAAGCATGACATGCCACAATGAAGATTTCACTTCAAACGTAAAATACCTTTCTCAGCAGCAGCCCTGATGGCGTTGATGTTTGCAGTCCCGTTAATTTTGTACATGTAAGAATTTGACCCAAAGCCTCCAACACATGACACCTATGAAAATTTTCCTCCGCTATCAGAAATATTTCAAGAATTAACAGTCCATGTTAGCACAAAACATTGGATAGATATGTTGTCTTATTTACATGTTAATACGTAATGAAAAAGTATCAGCATGTGTCAGGAATTTATTCTAGTATTCCTACAGAATGGATAGCATTGGTACTCGTTCTATTACATTATTCTCGCCCTTTTTC
This sequence comes from Hsuehochloa calcarea, assembly GCA_036346395.1. Classification (NCBI taxonomy): domain Eukaryota; kingdom Viridiplantae; phylum Streptophyta; class Magnoliopsida; order Poales; family Poaceae; genus Hsuehochloa; species Hsuehochloa calcarea. The sequence continues at coordinate 33,252,279 of CM070610.1, forward strand.
ATCTGATATTTGTGCTTAACTGTGCGCCATTTAGCGGCTAACCTTAGCAATTCTTGAAGATGCTTTGCTATCTGAATGAAGCGCAGGAAATGAACTGATTTGACCTAAAAAGAGGGTTTTCCGAAATGTTCCAAAAGATTGGACAAGAAAGAAAGAGTTTGTTTCCGGCAAGAAAATACACAAAGATTTATCTGTAGTTTACGCAAGGTGAGTGAAGGGTGGATTTCAGAAGATAAGTAATAAGAATGCGGAAACCCATACATAGATACATCTGCCAGACATTGGCGCCGACCTGCGCCTGAAGGTGGTGCACAAAGTCTAGGAGTCGGATGGCGGCACCACTCTTCTTGGCACACAAGTTCCTAACCCTAACTAGTGAAGGTCCTATCACGCTTGAAGGACACTATGGTGATCCAAAATCCAAAGCATCCAAGAGAGAAATTAGGGCTTGCCAACGAACATGCCGAGAGTGCACCGACCCGCACAAGACAAGGCACTGAGGGTTAACACCACCCGAGCAACACTACCTTTTGGTCTTCTTCAACATCTCCATATACATATACATATACCTAACTAGTAGGGGACCTAGGGGTAAACCCTTTTCCTCCCTAGGTACGGGGATCTTGTTGTATAATTAAACTTATGGATTATTGTACTTTTGTACTCGGATTGTATCTGCTATATAACTTGTGTAACCTTCAATCGGTAACTTATATTAATATGATTGTCAATTGATTAGCCCTAGATGTAAACATGGTTCTTAGATAGTGCAGGACTTGTCAGTGATGATTAATTCTGCCATGAGAGGACAACCAAGGTGTCTGTAGGGGACTGTAGGATGAGAACTAACATAATATGGAAAATGCTAAGTTGGTGTTATATCTTTAATAACATTAAAAGGAGTTTACCTTGGCGCAGTGGGACAATCGTCCGCGCAACCTTCTCTGCTTTTCTACACGCCGACAAATGGGCCTCCGTCAACTTCTTTCCTCATCCATTCGCCTCAACTCTCCACCACTATCCCTCGATACTCGCCACGCCCCAACTGCGCACTCTCTTCCTCTCCAGCTCGCATCCAAAGTCGCCCCGCCTGCGACTCCCTAGGACCCCTACCCTTCTCTAGTCCTCTCCCTACTCCATCCCTTCACCTGTCGTGGTTTCCTTGTCGGATCCACGTCAAGTGGTGCTAGGGCAGGGCACCAATATGGTGTAGCAACTGTTAATAAAAAACAAACTCCCCCTTAATACTGCAAAAGTTGGGTACTTGGACTTTGATGTATAAGGTGCCAAACAGACCATGTGTACCATCAAAAGATTTTCATCGCCAATCTATAATGTATTGTGCTGGATGATCATGACATACCAGAACAAAGTACGCAATTGTACATAACTGTGCAATATCAACTGAACAAACTATCAAAAAAGAAATCTGTAAATATGATATACGCTAATAAATCGGGGGGATAAACACCGTAGAAAAGAGAACGATGGCGATGGTTTGAAGGAAGAATTATTCTTAAGAGAAGAGGGTGCCTGCTGGGGTAGAGAGAAAGTAGACCAGGGAGAGGAATGAGGAACTTAAGGCTCGAGACTAATTCATCTTCTTGCTTAATTCATCTCAATGGGCTGCCTACCCTTTTATAGAGACAGGCCCTAACAACAACTAACATAATGCAATCCAATCTTATCCCTAATCAAATGGCTTAAGAGCTAAGCAATGCAACTAAATGGAAATACGATGTTTATCTCCTAGCAACCAAAGATAACTATACTGTAGAATACAAAATACAGTAATACATGAAATTAACATGTTAGAAATACTCAATAAAAAGGTGAACATACCACAGCAGAAACACCATCCATAGCATCCTTCAGTGAAGCAGGTTCAAGGAGATTGCCTAGCCAAGAGAGGAAAGAAGATGTTAAGCTACATGACCATTTATAAGCACAAGAAATTTAACCTCTGCAGTGAGCAACCTTGGTTCCATATAACTTTGTCAGCCCACAATTCACTTATTGATGGCTTTCCAGATCTGAAGTCAAAAAGTTTGGTGAGAATAGGCAGTTGTGGAAGGTATATAAATAAAGAATAGATCATTTGGAAAATATGTAGAAGTACTCCGCATCAGTTATCAGATAAATGACTAAACTGTCAAAATAGACCAATTCGGCACAAGACCACAGCTATAGAATTATTATATTTGGGAAGTGCCAATACATTCTTAAATCATACGAATGAAATTGCCCTAAGAATATGCTGTTGACACCACTCGAGCAAAATGCATAGGAGAATACGAACGAAATAAAATAAGTATTTGAAGCTGATTCTATTTTTACTTTCTTTACAAATTTCTCGAATTCAAATGTGTATAACTATAAAAAAAATGGCTGACATTAAAGGCACATCCTATGCTTTGAAGGATATAAATTATCTATAAAAAAACAAGAAAAAAACTAGAAATTCTCTCATTAATTAAAGAAAAAGAGAGTCCTAGGAGTTAAGTTAGTAGGAGTTTATGTTAAGTTCGAGTCCAGGAAGATTAGAACGTAATCTATTAGGAATGGTTAAAGTTAGATGTAAGAAAGTTAAGAGATAAAAATTTAAGAGTTGGAGTCCATGTGTAAGCTAAAGCTAAACAGGAGAATTTTGTAGCTTAAGCAAAATTCTATCAAGCTGACTTTATGGTTTCCTAAACTGTGGAGATAAACCACAGTTGATAAATGGATATCATCGTGTAAGTAGAATTTTTTCAAGCAGCTTTAAACAGTTTTGTTCACCATTTATCCTTCAAATTTGGAGCCATTAAAGAAGTCCATACTCCAAAGTCCAAACTAGGTAAACAGTCCTTAGAACAACAATAAAGAACCTTGGAAATGGGGGAATGAGAGGCTTCCATGTAATGCTAAAGCCAAAAGCATCAACAGAAACTTGGAGGACTATGCCATCTTATCTACAGTTAGATTCATAGCTTTGCCATATAAGATGTGAGGACAAAACAACATGTTGAAGTACATATCCAGGCTAAGTAGCAATTTTTTTATTTATTCTAGTTTCTTTTGTAATGGTTTTGGCAGCTTACAAAATACAAACAAATGAAATATTGTATCTCAAAATCGAAGAACCAGTGAACGAAAATAGCTTATGGAATCACCTATTAAGACTAGAGACAACAAATCCTCTGTCCAAAGCCTCCTTGCAAACATGTGAACCAACAAAACCACTTCCACCTAGCACAAGCATCTATACGAGCACTGATGTCAAAAGCAGCTCAGTAAGCTTAAAAAACGATTGAAAATAAGAACAACCATTGCATGTAAATTATAGAGCTGAAAGCCCCAATGGCATATAGTTAACTACATCAGTTGTACCTAAAACTCAGTTACCATCACAATAAATATATATTTAAATGAATATTAGACTATTAGTACATGCAGAAAACACCATTCCATGCAGAACCGTCGTGCATACATCTATATATAAGATTATTATCACTCTGAAAAATCAAACTCATGTTAATGAAGCAAGGAGATAGTAGAAACTCGATAAGAATATCCTATTTCTCTATTTCTCCCCTAATATTCTCAAATATATATATAACCTTTCTGTTTTCTGATGGAATTGAGGAATTGCTTTACCATCAAGATGGACAAAAGTCCAGATATATAAAGATCAAGAAGCAGGCTATAACCGTAACATGTTTTGTGTAATGCTACTAACCTACAACAGACATAATCGTGTAACAATATTTTAACCACCTGACAGTTTGGATGAGAAAGCTATTCAACACTAGGGCAGATTTATTAGGTGCACACAATGCTTATTAAGAAAAAATCGATGCACCTAACAGCATATGGGTAGGAACATGATATAACTACCAAGCCGTAAGCCTGTAGCAACAGAATCACCAGCAAACCAGTCAACACAAGAAAATGCACATCTGTTGCATTGCAGGAAAACTAGTATAGCTTCGTCGCACTATTACCTTATCCGGAGAAGGCGGCGGCACCTTCATGGTTTCTGCCTCCTCCACCATAAAAGATTCCTCCACCCGTTTTGAATCGCCGGGCGTGGCATCGCTCGAGAACGCATTGACATTCTTCAACAAGACCAACCAGCTGTTCGCAACACCACACACAAGGTAAAACCACACAACTAGCAATATGACAAAACCTCATCCACGCACATCTACACATAAGGGCTTGGAAGGGGTTTCAGTTCAAATTCCGAGTCAGTTCAAATTCCGAGTCAATCCAAATGAATTGAGTTGGATCATCCAAACAAACCCTAAAGCGCATAGTACCCGAGAAAACGCAACAAACAAAAAGGCCCGAGCTCCAGACCATTTGCTAAATGTGGCTCCTAATTGCCTAACCCAAAAGAACCACCACAATGTTATACCTCACACGAATTAAGGATTTCTCCCATCCCGAGACTAGTCCTTTCCCATGTCCCCATCAGGGACCATTTGAAACGCGTGAGACAAGAGGCAGGCGCTGGGATCACCTGAGACGGGAGGGCGAGACCGAGCAGGAGGAGCGGATCAGTCGGGTCACGGCCGACCTCATAGCCGCCGCCGCCGAACTCTCCTCGCAACCGTGCCGAAAGAAGAGGTGGGGGGTCGAGTTGGGGCGAAGCAAAGGGAGGGACGGTGTGGAACAGTGGAAGGTTATGGCTCCTCCGGGACTCTATACTGGTGGTGGTGGGGGACCGGCGAGGAAAGGGGAGCACGTGGCGCGGGGGCGTGCCAAGTCCGCGGCTACAAGTTGTTCCTAGGCGATGAACCTAGCGCGGGCGTGCTAAGTAGTATTGAAAACGAGTCGAGCCGAACTCGTTCAGGCTTGGTGTGAACTCTGGTTCGGCTCCGCTCGTTTGAAAAACGAGAGTGTCTTACCAAGCTCGAACCGATTTTTTGTGGGTTGAGCCAATCAAGTCAATGGAGGGTGGGCTGGCGAATGGAGGGCAGGCTAAGGGATGCGCTGGTTTTTTGTGGGCCGAGCCAATCGAGGCTCGCAAGCCAGCTCGAGCTCGGCTCGTTTTTTGCGCGAGCTGAATGGTAGGCTCAGCTCGGGCTCGAAAAGTCACGAGCCCGAGCCGAGCCGAGCCGGCTCGCGAGCTTCGAGCCGTTTTTCCAACCCTAGTGCCAAGTCGCGGCCATAACAAAGATTGACAAGGCCGAAATGAGCTGAATTCGGGTGATCATTCCTAATGGACAAAAATAAAAAAAGGCACGGATTGTGTTCGGTTGGCTTTACGTAGGGTTGGTACAGGATACAAATGTGCCGTAATTTTGAGCCGTGTATGGTCCTACCTGGGACTATAGCCCATGGAAAGAATTGGGCCCATGCGAAACATATAGCCAGCGGCATACGTTCCTCGACGGCACCAAACGAACAACGATTCAGCCGACAAGAAACACATACGCGAAGGCGAAGGCGAAGGCGGAGGTGCTAGGAGCAGAAAAGATCTAACATGGATAAACTAATAGCCGCTATGCATTTAATCGGAGAAAGGGCAGAGGAAATCACACAAGCTTCACGAAAAACCCATCGAACGCAGCTGCTCAGCTGCGGTGGGGAAAACCTGAAACACAGGATGGTGAGCGCAAGAAGGCGCGCACAACAGAAGACGATGGAAGCTAAAGAGACAAACGCAACAAAGCAAGAAGAAGACCTAAGGCTCAGCAAAGATCCATCGGACGCAGCTGGCACAATGCGTTTGAGAAAAACCGTAAACAATGAACGATGAACGCAAGAAGGCGAGACCTAAGGCTCAGCAAAGATCCATCGAACGCATCTGGCACGATGTGTTTGGGAAAAAACCGTAAACAATGAACGATGGACGTAAGAAGGCGAGCGCACGAGAGCGAGCGCACGAGAGCATGAAGCATAGAGTCGAAGACGGTGGAAGGCGAAGAGAACAAGAAACAGAGCATTGTAGCGTTCAGAGGTCTTTATTGGGCGTCGTGAGTCACGCAATGCTTCTGGCGGGACTGCAGAGCCGTAGCTGCGGACATAGCGTACGACCGCATGGACAATGCGTGGGCAAGGAACTCGTAGTCGTTCAAGTTTGAGGCATTCTTCCATATCTACCAAGATACTTCCACTAAAGTATTGCATCTTCAACAAAAACACTAATGGCAGCTCTAATCTTTTTATCTATCAGACCAATCATAATATTTAATTTTTTTTTGTTTAATGCTATCTCCCAGTCAATATAGGCATCGGGGTCGAATTTACCAGCAAAGGATGATAAAGTAAGTTTAGTTTTACCCGACGTACTATCACAATCATGTACCTTCCGTGGTGGAGAATCTTGTCTTATGCTTGCATCTTTCTGTTGGCTTTTTGGCGCTCCCGTTCTATGGATTGAAGAAGTCGTGGATCTATCTTGTATTTATCCCGTGAACCTACCATAGTTAGTAGAAAAATAAGAAAACAAATCGCAAGTATATATTCCTATGAACTACTAGGATCTAGAGGCTCAAAGTCGCTCACACTCAAGCTCATACCACGTTCTTACTAATTCTTACTAAGCAAATAGACGCTAGTCGGCAACTAGTGTCAGTGTCAAACGTTCTTCGAAGATTGACAAAGTGATTGCAATCAATTGGTACCTGGAACGTGGATTTAGGATAGACTTCAATATGGTAGTAAGGATTAGCAACAATCAAATTCGTAAAAACAAGTTGAAAATTTATTCAAAGTACTAGTCAATGTTGCTGATCCTAGCCTAATCAAAGCCTACTAAAACAAGTGTATGAACGCACACGCAAAGATTAATGTGACTTGATGTAAGCAAAGGAAAACCTCACACCAAGTGCTAGGAGAGACGCTAGCCAACCACTCAAACTTCTTTGAAGGGGTACAAGATTGATCACACGATATAGAGCACAAAAAACGAAATAACGTACAATATAAACAACCCTCTAGTTTAAGAAGAAACAACATCTACTATCAAGAGATAGAAAAGCAAAGTTATATATGTCTTATGTATGCTTTTTTTGAAAGGTTTTTACGATATCTACAACTTTGCAGTTGAGGCGAACCCCAAATTATAAAGGGAAGACTGAATGAAATGGCAAAAACAAAACTCGAAAACTTACGACGCGAATTCGGAGCCTAAAATGGCCGATTTTGGAACCCTTGGAGGGTGTCTAGCTAAATCTAGTTGGTTTTATTGGATGCGTCTTGTCGTTAGCTTTCTAACGAGCACAAGAATGCCAAAGTTACCCGCTTTACTAAAGGTGTCTCAAAGCGTAATCCACTCGGACTGAATTCGTCTCTACTCAAATTGGAACTGCTATATTTTTCAATCCCGTGGGCCAAACTTGTTGAACTTTTTTGTGTAAGATTTATGACTATATGCAGAAGGGCTCCACCAATTTTTACTAGTTTTGGCGAAAGCTTGGTACTCTTTTCAATTTTCGAGAAGGAAGACACTCTTCTTTTTTTGTCCTTTTTTCTTCTTCCTTCTTCCCCACTTTTCCCTTAAAACCGAGCTCTAATTCTTTTTAGCCAAAACCAAAATTACTTAAGGAAAAACCGAATTAGAAACTCAAAACTGAATTAGAAACTGAATCGGTTGCCGCGACAGGAGAAAAGGTAGCAGCGACAGGCGTTTTAGCTACCACGGCAACGAGTGGCAGCGGCGATGGCAGGGTGCACTGGTGGTTGCTGTGGCGAGATCAAGCGGCGGCAAGCGCTTTGTGTTAGCGCAGCATGGAGTGGTAGTGAAGGGAAACGACGACAGTAGCAATGGTGTCGCGACAGCGATGGTAGGTAGTTGTGCTTGCCGCGGCAGTGAGCGGCAAACTAGGGAAGCGGCGATCGTTGCCATGGCAGCGACAGCATGCGGTTATGCTTGCCGCGCAATGTAGCGACGAGAAGGGAAGCGGCAAAGAATGATGGTTGTCGCAAAGAACGACGGCAAAGGTTATCCTTACGCAGCGAATGCAGCAAAAGAGAAGGGAAGCGGCGTGAAGAAGACCTTGTGGCAAGGATTAAGATGGAAACTAGACAATGATTAATTAGACAAAAACTAAAACTAGAAATCAGCAATTGACATGACAATGCAACAAAAAATTCAACAATGCAAAATACTGAAAAGAAAATTTCAGGCACAGATTGGTTTGGACAGATGAACTAACCCTAGTTTTTTTTGGCTTTTTGTGGACTATAGGTTAAAAAATTCTCACCAATCAACTTGAGCTCTGATACCATCTAATGCGACAATGGGTGTCCCGATCTTTCGATGAGAACGATGACTCGATTTGGTGGAGACGACTCCACTACTACAGAACACGTCATCACGCACGGTTCGAATCGTCATCACTGCATTTTTCAACCGCCTATATTTATTCGTCTGTGATAACAAGCGCTACCATTACGACGGTTCAAAACCGCTCTGTGATAACACTTATCACAGACGGTTTTAACGTAAACCGCCTGCGTGATAACAACTTATCACTTGACGGTTTACTTTAAAATCGCTCTCGTGATAACTAATAATCACAGACGGTTTAAGCATTGACGGTTTACGTTAAAACCGTCAGGATAATCATTTATCACGCATTTCGCTTACTTTAAAAACCGCTCAGGATAGTGGTTATCGCTGCACGGTTTTTAAAGTAAACCGTCTGTGATATGTCTAATATCACGCACGGTTTATTTTAAAATCGTCAGAAAAGAGTATACCACGCACGGTTTTATGTTGAAACCGCGTGGTAATAGTTTCTTCTGCATTTCGCGATTTCAACATAAAACCGCTCGTGGTATCGAAGCGACCTAGCTACATTGTTTGTCGCTTTTTGGCCACTCAGAATTGCTAGCCATGCCCTCTCAAAACAAGCATGTACAAAAATGATACATCGCAGAGAATCAATTGTTGACAACTCAAATTGATCATTACTCAAAATAAATTAATAAAGATCGAATTTGTTGAAGTATTTTTGCTATAGTTGTACAATTGATTACAATTAAGTCAATTGTTTGCGTGAATCTGGGTCGGCGATGGAGTGAAACTCTCCTTTGTTAACTATTTCATCATGATAAAGGTGCATAGCTGCCCTCGAACTTCCACGAGCTCTTGCGCAACGAGTCCATATAAATCTATTATCAAACCCTGCCGCTAGGTCAAGAAAAAATGTTAAGGATATATATTTGAATTTACAATTACAAAAAAATTATTTCGAGATTGACAAACCTCCGGATTCTTCATCTTAGCACTAATGATTTGTGCGATATGATGGCAAACGAGAATGCACATAGCTCATCATTTTTTGTCAAGTGACCGCAAAAATAGAATTACATATGTACGATAGTCATTGAAGACACATTTTTATGAAGTATGATATATATAGGATTATTGTGTTGTAGCGCGTACCGGAAATTTCGTCCTGTGTGTTAGTTGGGCGCTGGATCCACTGTATCTTCCTTGTTGGCTAACATAGGAGATGAACGAACTACATAATTGAAAAAAGTTATCCTCGGGCATTTCAAACGAAGGAAGACTACAATAGAGTTATGTATGGAGGAAATGATCATACTTGTCGAGTATTCCTGCGTAACGTCAAGTCGTGATCGTTTCTGACTAGGGAATCAAGATATATCACAGTGTTCCTCTTGGGTATAATGACTAAAAGGATCCAGTGGTACCTACTCATGTATGTCGCTATAACTATTAAACCTAAGTACAAATGAAATTTGAATAGCAAATAGTGAAGCACTTACCCCTGGTTGTAGGGCACCAGTATGTAGTCCTTGCGATTCTGAAGAAGCAATGCCGTCGTTATATAGTTCTCGACGAAGGTCGCGTCGCTTGATGGTTTGCATAGATACCATGTGTGGGTCGAGGAAACCCACTTTCTCGCCTTCCCGCATTTTTCATCATGTATCTATACATAAGCAATGAGTTGCGATATTTATCGGTATTACATGAATGTAGAACTTGATTGTACACACTTACAACGTTGTCCAACATCGTAGAAGCGAGGCGCCGAGGGCTTCGAGATTGAATAGGTTGAATAAGTCGTTGAACCCCACCACGGTTGCCTACCCGCTGAAAAAATGCTCATCCTTGTATGCGACGGTGATTCCAAAGATCGCACCTTCTTTGCGGTATTCGCAAGTACTGTGCATGCAAAGCCCGACAAGCATTTGTGGATTTCATGGGGATATGCTCCAGATCTTAGGATGATGTGACAATTGGCAATGGCGTTTACGGTTTGTCGTTTCACGTGTTTTCGACAAAGTTATGTGCTTATCGCTCGGGGCGGTCCGACCGGTCCTTGCACGGCGGTCCGACCTGGTCCCATATCGGCCGGACCGCCATCCGGGCGGTCGGACGGCGATGACCAAAAGTGTTCAAATCGAGTGGGCCAAAAATAGGTGTTGTAGACAAGTAAGGGATCCCAATGCACTTGGTCTCATGATTTTGGAGCCTCCAAGTGAAAAGTTCTATTGGTTTAAAGTTTCAAGGTTCGGATTTTGGGAGCTTGAATTTCGCTAAGTCCTATGGGCGGTCCGACCGCTCATTGTGGAGCGGTCCGACCGCCATGAGGCGGTCCGACCGGCCACCCGAGCGGCCGACCAGAATTACTTGAACGTCACCAACTTCGTGGCGATGTTGTTTTGTTAGGTCAAAGTCATTGGTTTCATGGCATATGATTTGCATGATGCATGTTTTGACTAACATGGGTCAAGTTGTGAAGAACTTGTTCCGAATTCGTGTTTTCTTGTCGTGGTTGTGCAGTAGCTTGGTGGTCAACGACGGTCAACGGCGAGGAGAATCGGACTAGACTTGAAGAGTTGAGGTCCGTAACGATCGACGATGCCGGTGAGGTCAACGACTCAAGCGTGACACAAGATGGACAAGGGTGACCTATTGGCAAATCCATGACGCATGGTGAAGCGTTTTAGGTCAAAAGTTAAAGACGGCGCATGAAGCGCATGTGTGTGACCCGCTTGTTAGTGGGCCTTAACGGAGCCCAATTAAGTCAAACCCTAAGAGTTTTAGGCCTCCACTATAAATAGGAGGAGATGGTGGTCGCACCTCTCTCTCTCTCGCTTTTTATGTTTCAAAACCCTAATTGTCTTTAGGGAGTTGAGGTGGAGGCTAGGGCTCTTGATGGTTTGTGGTGAATTTCGTGATCCTTGATTGTCCATCGATCCATGATGGTGTGGATGTAATCCAAGAACAATCACTTAAATCAATCTATGCAAGGTTTGCTTGAGATAAGTCTCTTTTCGCTCTTGCTTTCAATTTCGTGTTTTTAGGGCTTTCTTTGATCCGCGAGTTTGTGATTGATTCTTTCACGTGAATTAGCTTGTGTGATATGTGTGAATCTATCTAGCATCATCTTGATCATCAATCTCTCACGAACAAGCTTTAGGATCAAGTTTTCGCTTTTGCCCGCTTTAGACCTTCGTTAATCAATTGGCAATTGCTCAAGATCGCTCCAAGAATTATCATAATATTCGATTGAATAGGTCCTCAATAGCATAGAGAAGGTGTGTGCAAAGTTTCGTGAAGTTTGGAGTTGAGAATCAAAAGTTAGACCTAATTGCAACTTCGCCATCGGGCCGATTTTATCGCTTCAGATCGATTTCGAGATCGCCGGTCCGATCATCATCACCACCGGGTCCGATCGATTTTGAGCGGTCCGACCGCCAAGATAACAACGGTCCGACCGCCCGCAATCGGTCCGACCGGTTCACTACAGAGGCCGACCGCCAAGATTTGTATTGCTTTGATTCTTGTTGATTATTGTCGATTGCTTAGGGGTTTTATTGATTCAATACTAGTCTTCCACAGATCGTATATTGATCTTCATAGCTTTCTAATAGCTACCGGAGTGAAATTGTATTGAGTTCATAATTTGTGAAAAGTGAGCGTGTTCTATTCACCCCCTCTAGTCGCTTTACGGTCCAACAGTGGTATCGAGCCCTGCTAGTTCAATCTTGATCTTAACCGGCCACCGAACTTTGGCGATGGATAAGTTTTCTACTAAACCGCATATCTTCGATGGGCACGACTATGCCTATTGGAAGAATCGATGCTGCTTTTCTTGAGAGCGAGGGACAAGCTATTTGGGATGTTGTTAGAGCCTCACCGTTATTCCCGAAATTGCTACACTCGCTTCGCAATTCTTTTGGCTAACAACAATAAGGCTAAGAATCTTTTATATGGTGCACTTGGTAGACAAGAATATGATAGAATTTGCAATCTTTCAATCACGCATGAAATTTGGAACACTCTCAAACATATCATGAGGGTTCGTCCCAAATCAAAAAGGTGCGCCAAACTGCTTACAAGCGTGAGTACAATAAATTCGAGATGCGCCCCGAGAGAGCATCGATGACATTTTCACGCTTTAATAAAGTAATTAATCAAATGAAAGTCGTTGATATTGAATATTCTCAATCTGAAAATGCCACCCATCTCTTGGCCGCAATCAACACCAAGGAGTGGGAGATGAAAGCTACCGCTATAGAAGAAAATGTTGATCTTTCAAGTCTTACTTTAGAATTGCTTTATAGTAAACTCAAGACTCATGAAATTAAAAGAGTTGATCATCCTAAGAAAGATAATTTAGCTTTGGTAGCGCATCCTCTCAAAAGGTTTTTGATGACTCTTGTGAATCTTCTTCCGATTTTCATTTGCTTGTTTATCCGCTATTCATGAAGAGGAGCTTGAAAGTATTCCTCAAACAGAGTTAGCTCTTCTAGCTAAGAAATTCACACGGCCTACAATAATGTGAGAAACAAAAGAGAGGTGGTCCAGAACATGCTATGAATGTGGTGAGCTCAATCATATCCGCAAATTGCCCCAAGTCGAAAGGTAAGAGCAATCATAAGGAAGGAAAGCTACTTGAAGAAGCCTCCTTTCAACAAATCAAGGTATGAGGCAAATAAGCTTGTGAAGGTCGCCACCGAGTCCTTGCCGCTTTGAGGATCAATCTTGAGCGATGTGGATACCGGGAGTGAGGAGGACAAGGAGGAGGAGATCCTCAAGGTAAAAAGAAAGGGAAGGCCAAAGACTTCACGGCATGTGCTTCATGGTCGACACGGAGGACATTGATGATAATGAGGTATCTTTTACTTATGATGAGCTTTCGCTAAATATGATTCTATAGTTGAGCAATTGCTTAGTCAAGATGAAGCGCTTGAATTTGTTATGACAAAAATAAGAAATTAGAGTCAAAGATTAGCAAACCGAAAGTAGAGCTTAAAACTGCTAAGACTCTTGAACTCGATGAATGTTTATCTTGTCATGCTATGCATTCAAATTACCAAGTTACAATCTACTCATAATATTTGTGTACAACAACTTGAGAATGCTAAATCTGAACTAAATGAAATTAAAAGTGCTCCTTGTGAAAAATGTTTAGAATCTAGTAAATTGATTGCTTTTGATGTATTTGATTCTAGTCCTTGCACTTCATGCTTAGAAAAGAACGTGAAATCAAAGATATCTTAGAAGTCGCTAGAGTCAAATATGCTAAGCTTAAGGACAATATTGAAAATACTACTTGTGCTTCATGTTCCACTCTTAAGCTTGAAATTGCTTTGTATAAGGAAAATCTATGGATAAAACTTGTGATGCTTGTGTTAACTTGAGAAAAGAAAATGCTTACCTTCATGATACATTAGAGAAATTTTCTAAAGGTAAGAAACAATTAAACATGATTCTTGACAAATCTAAAACTCCTTATAAGAAGCAAGGTTTAGGATTCAATTCCTTTCAAGACAATTCAAACCCAAAAGTCATTCAAGTCTTGGAAAAGGTTTAATTGAATTCAAAACTCAACCTCGCAAAAACATCTTTTAAATCGCAGTGTTTTGCTCAACCTTGTATTAATTCAAATGGTGCTCTTCTAGTGGTACCAAGTACCATTGCACTTATTGCAAAAAGGTGGACATTTGATTGAATATCACATGAGGTTGAAAATGATAGGAAAATTTTGATAGAATTTCATTCATGCAACCTAGAGCTTCTATGAGACATGGTAACACTGAAAAGAATAAACCTGGATTAGGATTTTTCTCTCATGCAAATCATTATGTTTCTAGACATCCTAATTCTAATGTGTATCAGATCAGCGGTCCGATCACGGTGGTCACCGGTCCGACTGCTTGGTCACCGGTCCGACCGCCAAGACAAAGTTTGGCCGACCGCCCATGGACGCCTAAGTCTCATGTTAAGTTAAACATTGCTCATAATCGAATGTTAAATGAAATCAAGGATAGTACTTCGTTTGTATACTCTTGCAGACGTGTGTCTCAAGATCGATTCCTAAATCTTGTTTATCTAATCCCAGATTGAGACACATCGCTCTTTTGCTCCTTGATTTTCGTGGATTATCGCGAAAGGGGAAGAACACGTGGTTCGTTGACTCTGGATGTTCACGCCACATGACCGAAACTCAAAATGGTTCACCTCTTTCACGCGAGCAACAGTGATGACTTCATCACCTTGGAGATGATACACAAGGGCTAATTGAAGGAACAGATCAATTAGGGTAAACAACAAATTCATTCTAAAGGATGTCGCCTTGTGGACAAGCTTAGGTATAATCTCCTTCGCTTCTCACTTCTTGATGATGGTTATGAGACTGCTTTTAAGAAAATGCTTGTCGTGGTGCTTGATTCTACCGTGAGCTTGTGTTTGGAATCTCTAGAGTTGGTAGAATTTTTGAGCCGATTTTCGTAATCTCTTGTCGGATCTCTTAAATGTTTGCTTACATCTTCTTCTCGATTTTTGGCTTTGGCATCGACGCTTGGGGCACATTGGTTTTGATCATTTGACGCGAGTTAGCAACCTTGATCTCATGAGAGGTTTGCCTAAGCTCAAAGTTGTCAAAGATGTCAGATGTGCACCTTGTAGGCATGGCAAACAAGTTGCCGCCACACCCTTCTCAGGACTATGGTTATGACCGACTGACTGTGATGCTTGCTTCATATGGATACCGCTGGTCCCGCTAGAGTCCTGGCCACTGGTGGAAAATGGTATATTCTTGTCATAGTCGATGATCTTTCTAGATATACTTGGGTGTTCTTTCTTACTTCAAAGGATGAAGCTTTTGGTTATTTTCATGATCTTGTTCTTCGCTTGGCTTCGAGCTTCTCGGTGCTTTGAGAGCGATTCGCAGTGATAATGGCACGGAGTTCAAAAATGCTTCTTTTGCTTCTTTTGTGCCGAGCGTGGTATTGAGCATCGCTCTCCTCTCCACACGCCCTCAACAAAATGGCGGTGGAAAGGAAGAATAGGACCTTGGTCGAAATGGCTAGGACGATGCTAGATGAGTATAGCACACCTAGGAGATTTTGGGTCAAGTTATTGCTATCGCTGCCATATTGCCAATCGTGTCTTTTTGAGACCTTCTTTAGGCAAGACTCCTTATGAGCTTCGCTTTGGTAGAAAACCCTCTGCTTCACATTTTCGAGTTTTTGGATCAAAATGTTTTATCCTTAAGACAGCAACTTAGATAAATTTGAGTCAAGAACTTTTGATGGGATATTTCGGGTTATCCCGCCATTCGAGGGGTTTTCGAGTTTTTAATATCGAGACTAACATTATTCAGAGACTTGTAATGTCACTTTTGATGAGACTAGCCCCGAGCTAGATCAATTGCTACGATGATTTACAGTGACAGAGAGCATTTTTGTGGAGGAAGATGAGGACGGCAAATGTCATTCCTCATCTCGCACGCCGAGGCGCCCATATTGATACAAGAACTCGCTACGCCTACTTCACCTTCAGCTGAGGCCCCGCCGATCATCATCATCGCAGACTCATGAGGTAGAAGAAACGACATCTCACCCGGCGCCCACTTCGCATTCAGAGACAAAGATCCTCCCGAATGTATAATAGGTAATCTACATGAGCGAGTCACTCGCCAGTATAATGATCCAAATCTCTACTCATTCGCTTTTGTTGCTTCTTTTGAACCCCGCGATATATCACATGCTTTATCCGATTCTAGCGGGTAAATGCCATGCATGAGGAGTTAGAGAATTTTGAAAGGAACAAAGTTTGGAACCTAGTAGAATCTCCTAGTGGTCATAATGTTATAGGAACCTGCTGGGTGTTTAAGAATAAACAAGGTGAGGATGGTTCTGTGGTTAGAAATAAGGCCGATTGGTAGCTCTGTGGTTTCAAACTAAGTTGAGGGGTTAGATTTTGATGAGACATTTGCTCTCTGCTAGACTAGAAGCCATTCGTGATTCTCGCTTGCATTTGTCGTGATCAAAAGGTTTTAAATTATATCGATGGATGTTAAAAGTGCCTTTTAAATGGTTTCATAGATGAGGAAGTGTATGTTAGCAACCCCGGTTTTGAGGATCCTAAATATCCAAATCGTGTTTTCAAGCTATCTAAAGCATTGTATGGTCTTAAACAAGCCCCTAGAGCCCGGTATGATAGACTTAAGACCTTCTTGCTTAAAAATAATTTTGAGATGGGTAAAGTGGATAAAACCCTATTCATTCTTAGACGTGACAATGACTTCCTCGCTTGCTCAAATTTATGTGGATGATATTATCTTTGGTGGTTCCTCTAATGCTCTTGTTTCACTTTTCCGACACTATGTCTAGGGAATTTGAGATGAGTATGATGGGAGAGCTTAATTACTTTTTGGGACTTCAAATCAAGCAATGCAAGGAAGGAACTTTCATCCATCGATTTAAGTACACTAAAGATCTTCTCAAACGCTTCAACATGGGTGATGCAAGCCAATTTCCACTCCCATGGCAACTTCAACTGCTTTGGATCCAGATGAGGAAGGAGAAGTCGTGGATCAACGCGAGTACCGCAAAGATGATCGGCTCCTTCTCAGATTTGACGCCTCGAGACCGACATTCACTTCACAGATGCCTTTGTGCAAGATTTCAGCGCCTCCGAGAACTTCCCATCGCAAGCCGCAAGTTTATATTCGTGTATTTACACTCTACCCTCTTATATGGCATTTGGTATTCCCGCTTCTTCACCTTTGTCCATTAGAGGTTTTTCGATTCTGATTTTATGGGTCGTTTGCTAGATAGGAAGAGTACTCGTGCACCGTCACTTCCTAGGCACTTCTCTTGTATCTTGGTCTTCTAGGAAGCGCTTCTGCACAATCCATCGCCGAGGCGAGTATGTAGTCACGCTAGTTGTCAGAGCTGATTTTGTGGATGACGCCCACTTTGAAAGATTATGGGTTAAACTTTGCTAGTGTTCCTCTTTTCTCGTGATAACACTTCGCTATTAATATTGCTAAAACCCAAAGGCAACATTCTAGGACTAAGCACATAGACATTCGCCACTTCCTTAAAGATCATGTTGAAAAAGGTGATATTGTGATGCACTTCAGAGAGTCCGATGCTCAATTGGCGGATATTCTTACCAAGCCATTAGATCAAACCAGTTTGCAACCTTAAGAAGTGAGTTGGGGTAATTTATCCCTATGGGTTGGTTTGAGGGGAGTTTGTCCTTTTCTTATCTTTCCTTGTTCTTTTGATCTTTTATTGTTCTTTTCTCAACTTAGTGATCTTTTCAACTTTTTAGGTTTTTAGGTTTTTAATTGCATCTCATTGTGTCATATTGCATTCATATGAAAAATACAACAAGTGGTATGAAAATTAAAAAAAATGCATTGTAATATAAGATTTTCTCGCTTATCTTATAAAATTGATGAAGCTTTGCCTATTACCCTTTAGAGCTTTTGTATTTCAATTCTTGCTCAATGTCATGTCTAGTTCTTTGACTTGCTAGAATTATCATGCTTTTACATGTGTAGCTAAGTCTTTGCTATATGAGCTAGAACCTTTAAACAACTCAAACTAAGAAATTGCAATTTGTGGATGTTTTAGCGAGTTGCGAATTAGTGCTCCTCTTGTGACATTGGCCCCGCTGTAATTGCTTTGTTAGCTCTTTGATCTAAAATTGACCATTACTTGAGCTTTTGTGTTCTTGAGATTCTAAAAATCGCTCTTGTGAAAAATGAAAATCAAGATTGTCTTATGCTTAAATTGTGCCAAACTATTCTTACGAGACCGCTTGTCAAATGACATGAACTTGGAGATAGTTTGATGAACCAGACGATCTCATGGGGACCGCTTGTCGAAATGACATGAACCTCAAGATTTGTCGCCTTAGAAGCTTAGAAAGAGTTTGTGGATGGCTCCTAGTCCAGATCTTCTTTACTAAGATATACCTTTAATCAACTTTTGGTCAAGCTTAGGATGAGTTTGTGGATGGCTCCTAGTCCAGATCTTGTCACTAAGTTAGATCATTAGTCAACTTCAATATTCAATGCAAATGAGAAAATGTTGACAAATGGGCGCTATAAAATATTGAGCAAAATGATTCAATACGGACTTGATTGACTCTCATCGTGGTCTTTGTTAGATTTTTGATCTCACTTTGACAGCTTTGACATGGCCAATTTCACTTTAGGATCCTCGTTGATGAACTTGTCAATTTGAAGCGTTGCTTAAATTGATCAAATCTAATGCTTTACTTTTGAGCCTTTGTGCTTAGCTTTGATATATATGTCTTACTATGATCTTGCTAGCGTACACAGCTTGATATGTCGTTTGTGCATTATTCGAGATACTAGCTTGTTCTTTTGGGTAATCTCCAAAGCTTCTTGTAATCAAAAATTGAAAATACAAAAATTGAAGCCACCCATTGCACTTCATGCATATTCCTCTTTATGCTTCTTTTGTTTCTCTTCTTTCTTTATTCTCTATTTGTTATCCCGGATGAGAGGAAGGCGTGATTCCTTGATGAATCCATTGTCAAAGGGGAGAAGATGTGTTAAATGAAGATATTTCTTTGGGAGAAGATGTGTAATATTTCTTTGCTACTCTTATTTGGAGAAGATGTGTTAATGAGAAGATTGGGGAGAAGTTTATACAAAGGGAGAAACTCAAAATTTGAAATTTGATGATCATAGTGAGGGGAGTTCTTGAGTTGCATTCTTATTGTCTTATTGAATATTCTCAACTTGAATTGCATTCTTTTATACTCACAATGATCATAGGTCAATTGAACAATTGTTCTTTCATATGGACCTCATGTGAGAATTTTGACCCTTTCTCGAAATCAAAGTTTTTATGCTTACTTTTGCTTTGTCTCACATGCCTATACTATTCTCGATGCCACTTGGTCATTTTCATTGCTTTTTCTGCTTATGGACCAAGTTGTGCCTTTGTGCTAAAACCGCGAGTAAACTCGCTTTCAAACCTCTTACTTACATTTTTCGGATAATTGCCAATGTGTTCATCAAGGGGAGATTGTGGATTTCATGGGGATATGCTCCGATCTTAGGATGATGTGACAATTGGCAATGGCGCTTACGGCTTGTCGCTTCACGTTTGCGACAAAGTTACTGTGCTTATCGCTGTGGGCGGTCCGACCGTCCTTGACGGCGGTCCGACCGGTCCCATATCGGCCGGACCGCCATCCGGGCGGTCGGACCGGCGATGACCAAAAGTGTTCAAATCGAGCTGGGCCAAAAATAGGTGTTGTAGACAAGTAAGGGGATCCCAATGCACTTGGTCTCATGATTTTGGAGCCTCCAGTGAAAAGTTCTATTGGTTTAAAGTTTCCAAGGTTTCGATTTTGGGAGCTTGAATTTCGCTTAAGTCTTATATGGTCCGACCGCTCATTGGAGCGGTCCGACCGCCATGGCGGTCCGACCGGCCACCGGAGCGGCCGACCAGAACTACTTGAACGCCACCAACTTCGTGGCGATGTTGTTTTGTTAGGTCAAAGTCATTGGTTTCATGGCATATGATTTGCATGATGCATGTTTTGACTAACATGGGTCAAGTTGTGAAGAACTTGTTCCCGAATTCGTGTTTTCTTGTCTGTGGTTGTGCAGGTAGCTTGGTGGTCAACGACGGTCAACGGCGAGGAGAATCGACTAGACTTGAAGAGTTGAGGTCCGTAACGATCGACGATGCCGCGAGGTCAACGACTCAAGCGTGACACAAGATGGACAAGGGTGACCTATTGGCGAATCCATGACGCATGGTGAAGCGCTTAGGTCAAAAGTTAAAGACGGCGTCGCAAGCGCGCGCAGTGTGACCCGCTTGTTAGTGGGCCTTAACGGAGCCCAATTAAGTCAAACCCTAAGAGTTTTAGGCCTCCACTATAAATAGGAGGAGATGGTGGTCGCACCTCTCTCTCTCTCGCTTTTTATGTTTCAAAACCCTAATTGTCTTTAGGGAGTTGAGGTGGAGGCTAGGGCTCTTGATGGTTTGTGGTGAATTTCGTGATCCTTGATTGTCCATCGATCCATGATGGTGTGGATGTAATCCAAAGAACAATCACTAAATCAATCTATGCAAGGTTTGCTTGAGATAAGTCTCTTTTCGCTCTTGCTTTCAATTTCGTGTTTTTAGGGCTTTCTTTGATCCGCGAAGTTTGTGATTGATTCTTTCACGTGAATTAGCTTGCTGTGATATGTGTGAATCTATCTAGCATCATCTTGATCATCAATCTCTCACGAACAAGCTTTAGGATCAAGTTTTCGCTTCTGCCCTGCTTTTAGACCTTCGTTAATCAATTGGCAATTGCTCAAGATCGCTCCAAGAATTATCATAATATTCGATTGAATAGGTCCTCAATAGCATAGAGAAGGTGTGTGCAAAGTTTCGTGAAGTTTGGAGTTGAGAATCAAAAGTTAGACCTAATTGCAACTTCGCCATCTGGCCGATTTTATCGCTTCAGATCGATTTCAGATCGCCGGTCCGATCGCCATCACCACCGGTCCGATCGATTTTGAGCGGTCCGACCGCCAAGATAACAGCCGTCCGACCGCCCGCAATCGGTCCGACCGGTTCACTACAGCGGCCGACCGCCAAGATTTGTATTGCTTTGATTCTTGCCGATTATTGTCGCATTGCTTAGGGTTTTTATTGATTCAATACTAGTCTTCCAACAGATCGTATATTGATCTTCATAGCCTTCTAATAGCTACCGGAGTGAAATTGTATTGAGTTCATAATTTGTGAAAAGTGAGCGTGTTCTATTCACCCCCTCTAGTCGCTTTTACGGCCCAATGGGGCCTTCCTCGAGACGACTCAGAACCGATACGTAGCACGCTTTTGTTGTTCCTTCCTGCGCCTTCTCCACGGAACCGGCGAGGTGGCCTTCGAGGCGTAAATATGAGGTGGAGTCATGGAGGGTTCCGCTGGAGAGGAATGGTCCTGCCGAGATTGCGGCACTGCTGGGTCCAGATCGATGTCCGCCTTGGGCCATCGGATAAAATCGTGCACGCATCCCCTAGTGTTGTGATCTCTTCGTTTCGGCGAATGTCCAATGGGACGGCCATGAAATGTTGATGTACCATGTCCACTTCCACCCTTGCGTAACCATGCGCCACCCGACACCGGTCGCATCGCTTCCTTCCTCGGTATGGATGCACCATCCTCGCCCAAATTTCAATAGGAATGGACCCAACTAACCTCGCTTGAGCTTGCAGCCGTTTGGCCCTACAAAACGATACGCAATTAGCTAAGGCGCCCTATAGGTCTATCTTTTGCATTCCATAGATGTACATTACCTTGATGCGGTCTATCGTAATTGGTCGCCGCCATGTTCAAAATTATGCGTGGACGCGACACTACTCCGATGTCGAGGACTTGTTCCCGCATAATGGGGTGGCTTACATCGTTTGCGAGTACTTGATTCAATTGATCCGCAAACTTGCTATCTCGCCCTGAAATTCCGCCTTTGCTGCCTCCAATCGATTGTCGATTTCGCCTTGGATCTCTTCCTACTTCTATACATGAAGTAGTCGTCATAATCCATGTACCTAAGGTACGTTAACCCCTTGCTCGCTGGCACCCGTGTGCTCCTTGTTTCTAGGGCCGTAGATAGTATATCCTTCTCCTCGTGTTCTTGGAAGGAGCCTTGGAAGTTTGGGCAATCAATTCACGCCGCAAGAGGTCATCATGTTATTATAGTCACTATGAAGTTATGGACTTATAAACAAGTAGGTAGTTCGACATATTTACCACACGCTGGGACACTTCCTAGTCCGCCGGTTTGGGAAAGTGACGCCATCGATCGCAGACTTTTGCCTCGCTTAACTGTGCACGGAACGCGGGTGTGTGATATCGTGAAATAGATTCTCCTCCTCCGCCTCCCATTGCGCCGGATTTAGCCGCTGCACTCAGCCGTGCCGAACCGTGGGGTGAGTGTTTCAGGCTCGATTGCTTTGTGCGCCGACTTTGCTCCTTAAATTCATCCGCCGCCTTCATAGCCACAAAGGCGCTCCATGTTTTCGCTACAAGAATGGAAACTTCGTGAAGGGCGCCTCACTCTTGTTCACGCATCGCGTGACAAGAACGCTCTTGAAGGTCCTCCACGCGTGACACATGGAGAGCAAGGCATGCCGCTCGACGCGCTTCATGTCTGCTTCGATAGTGAACTCGCTTGAAAGGTCTTCCTGACAAAGACGCTGCTCGATCTTTTGTCGAGACTTCCACTTTGGTGTGGTGATAGGACCTTTTCCCTTGCAAGTATCCGCAGATGGTCCGAATCTCGCCACGATGCCGGGACTCATAGGGACCCCAACGCCATCGACCTCCGTGATGGTCACTGGCCAACAGCAATTTCGATATTCTCTACCATCTCTCTTATGTATTCATGCAAGGCTATTGACGGCGGCGAAGACGGCGTCGCCATGTCCGTGGCTTTGGTGACGGGCGAAGACGGTGCTCGCTATCTCGCTACTTCCTATCTATATAAGTTACGCATTTAATTATTACATAGTATATAATATATGGGAAATTGCACAAAAATATAAACAAATATAATCAATCGTGATTTGTGTCTCTTTAGCCCGCTCTTTCTTATGTTTAGACAAATGAAAAGCTTGTTGATTTCGTAGTTGTTTGCATGATCGCATCTTTTCGTGCTTAAAATTTTCAAATTCTTCCGCTCGCTATGCTTCCATTAATTTCGAACCGAGCACCTCATTTGTATAAGGTGTATTAAGCTATAATGTGTGAAATCGCTTAATGTACAGAAATGGACGGCAACCATTAAGGAACAAGAAAAGGACAGTTGACTCGTGAGTATCAAGATACCGCTTCCCACGCTTCTTCCAGATTAATCTTTAACAACTTTTATAATGCATATTTTTGTTTGGGCAGATTGTTGAAGCATTAAGCAATGCATATTTTGGACTCGATTACTCGTGTACAATGTTTGACCTATACTTGCTTTTCCGTATATTGTTAGCTAGATTTGCTTCCCACGCTAATGCTTGCTATATTGCTTAATTTTTTTGCTTATAATCAATATTTCATATACCAAAGGATGCCGCCGAGATTTCTCTCAAGGATATTGACCAACCGCCAAAACTTCTTTCCTCTTTGTATGCGCCACATGCTAGAGAAGGTAAGGCACCTTAAAAGTTACATACATTTACTTACGCTAGATCGTTACTTAGTGTTTTCTTTAATTTTGCGCTTGAGAGAAAACCATCATCTCAAGCATGGGGTAGAATTCGCTTGGTCTTTTCCTTAAGGTAATAGTTAAATAAATTAGATCAATCTTTGTTTTGTAAGCACCAAAAATTATTTTGTTAGTCACATTAATGTACTTCTAAAAATTATGCTTTAGGCGCTGGACTAAAGTTGGAGGATGCTCTTGCATTTTGGAGAGCGTAATTTTCTGTAAGGTACCTAATCGCTAACTTTTCCTAGAGAATATACGTCTCGCAACTTTATTTTTGAGAAAGCATATGTAGACCTTTATCGCCTTTATGATGTTGAAGTTGTGTCAAGCAAACATTTTATAGGACCATGTACTACATTCTTACCTTAGTGTTCTCGATTGAGTTAATCGATAAAGTCCAAAATGGAGCCTCGACTTTACATGAAGTTCTTGGGCAAACTGAATGGCAAAGATGTTATACCCAAATGAATTCAGAAAGTTACTAGATTACTCTCAACTTTGAGCTCTGGGTCCAGCTTTATTTGAAGAGTTTCAATGGAACATTAGCATTCTGGGACTTGCAATTTTTCTCGATTACAAAATTAGATCCAACAAAAATGGAAGCAACCGAAGTACATTTTTATTAACTAATGCAATTCAACATTTGTTAACCATGGTTATTAAAGCGATACCGCTAAAGCTCTTAAGGCCCATGCAGACACACGTTCTAGGTAAAGAATTTCTCCTCCCTCTTCTCTCGCACGCCATACGCCATACTACAAAGCAGTAGAAGCAGAGGATGCCAGAGGGAGAAGAGGGAAGGATAGGAGGGAGAAGAGGGGAGGCAACACTGATCTCGAGGGTGGAAGCGCATGAGAGAGCGGCTTTGCGCAAGCAGAGCAGCACGCTTAATAACCAAAGCAGGTGGAATCGAGCTACCCGAGCAGTGGCGGTGGCGAGGTGGCGGGCTCGGGAGGCGCCGGGAGTGGGAGGAGGGGCGCCGGGTCGGGAGGCGTTCGAGACGAGGCGGCCGGGCTCGGGAGGCGCCGGTCGGGAGGAGGGGCGCCGGGTCGGGAGGCGGCGCAGGACGCTCAGAGACGATAGGGTTAGATCAAACCCTATCGCTCTCAACCTATATAGTCAACACGCATCACGCATTTCGCTCTAGAGGGAACCGCTCGGATGCGTAGAATATCACGCACGGTTTCCCAAGAACCGCCTCGTGATGTAAACATTGATGGTGCGTAACAACATGGCGCCTAAAGTGACCGTTTCAGGATATCACGCATTTGCGGTTCTATTTCGTAACCGCTCAGGATAATTGTTTATCGCGCATTTGCTCAAATAGAACCGCTCGTGATAGGCCCGCCGCGCTAAAACATAGCTCCAGACAGACTTAATACGCATTCGGCCCAAAGGAACCGCTCGTGATGGGCCGTCTCGCTATAGCCTCTTTGTAGTAGTGCTTCTCGATTTGGCTACTAATCGAACATGACCAATATACTTGACAATCGCTAAACCAACTCGTGATTGTTATCGATTTTGCTAGAAGCACGATCGACCGACCACTTAAGGTCTATTCTCGCATGCAATTGAAGAACAATAAATAACAAGATAATAAGCAATCTAAAATTACAAATAGGATTAAAATACTCAATATAGTGGAATTCCAAATAAGAATCTTAACTGTGTGGTCTAGTCGACAAACGTAGAAGGTACAAGTTGCAATGGAGACTAACTAAACGAAAACGAAATCCACCAAACCCTAAGGGTGGCGGTCACTATATGAAGGAGGAAGAGGAGAAGGGAGGGGTGATAGCACTGTTCACATAAATAGTATAGGCCTAGGGTTACAAGGCACATAGGCCCAAGTAGAGGTGGTGCACCTTGCTCTCGGAATCGTAATCAACGTCGAACTGCTTTGGAGATTGCAAAGATGCTCAAAAGGAATTTGGATGTGAGGCTTGATACGCTTGAAAGAGGACGAGATAAGCTTTCCATCAAGTACTTGTGGAGCTCCAACGGACTCTGTATGTGAAAGTTGTGCACGTTTGAAGTCAGTAATATCTTTGGAGGCCGAATTGGATTCCAAAACGTATCTAGCTCGAATTATTGTTTGGCTTTGACAAAAAGTGATGTGACACTGCAAAAATATTTTTTTTCATCATTAGGTAATATAATTCATATAATATAAAGACACTCCTAAAAATAAGCTCATCTGATAATTTAAGTGAAGCGTACGAGCTCTTGTAATTAGAATAACAAGCGTAGCAAATATAGTTGTATCCATAGGGTTCATGTCCTCATCAAAGACCAGTCTGCACTGGCCAGAAATGTGCTACTTTCGTCAATCAATCAATGACTATCCAGATAGCATCTTCCCCTTGGGAGGTACGAGGCAGACTGGTGATGAAATCCATTTAGATCGAGGCCCACTTCCATTTGGGTACTAACAAGGGTTGAAGCATACCCGCTGGATGTTGATGTCTGCCTTCACACGATGGCATACGTCGCACTCGGCAACGAATCTGGCGATCTCTCTTTTCATTCGGGTTCACCAAAATCTCTACCGGAGATCTTGATACATTTTCATGGCCCTAGGATGAATGGACAAAGGGAAATCATGGGCTTTGTGGAGGATTAAATTCTGAAACTCCATATCCTTGGAACAACCAGGCGCTGTCTGAACCACACGTTTCCGTGGTCATCTTCCGAAAAGCACTTGGCTATCCCGTTCTTGATATTTTCCTTCATTTAGTTCACCCCTTTGTTCGATTGCTGAGCAGCCTTGATCTGATCTTCCAAGGTTGGTTGCAACTCCATGGCAGTGAGAAAACTATGCTCAACTTCTCCCAAGTAGTGTTGCCGAAATTCTTCATAGAGGGCGAGTTGTTGCTCCTTGATCATTAAGGTATTGCAATAGACCTTTCGGTTGAGTGCGTCAGCAACGATATTAGCCTTGCTCGGATGATAATAGAGACTTATGTCATAATATTTGATCAACTCCAACCACCTTCTTTGCCTCGAGTTCGATCCGATTAGGTGAAAAGATATTTTAAACTTTGTGGTCCAATACACTTCTCAACTGTTACCCATGAGGTAATATCGCCAAATCTTCAGCCAGATGGACCATCGGGCTAGTTCCAAGTCATGGTTTGGGTAATTGAGCTCATGAGCTCTCAATTTTTTTGATGCATATGCCACTACCTTGCCTTCTTGCATAAGAACACATCCGAAGTTCTTAGCGAGAAGCATCGCAATAGATATCAAGCTTCAATGAACATTGGGAAGGACGAGAATTGAGCCGTGGTTAACTTCTTCTTGAGTTCTTAAAACTCTTCTCACAATCGTGACCACTCATATTTCTTGTCCTTCTTGAGCAACTCCATCATCGGATTTGCGATCTTGGAAAAGTTTTCGATAAAGTGAAGATAGTTGCCCGCTAAACTAAGAAAACTCCCCGCCGTCCATCGACGGCTGCCCCCATGAGAGCACATCATGGACCTTATTAGATCCACGGCTATGCCTTTAGCTAAAGGACATAGCCTAAGAAAGCAACTTTCTTCAACCAAAATTCACACTTGTTAAACTTCGCATAAAGCCAGTGCTCATGCAGCTTCTCTCCAATACTAGCTTTAGATGTTCGGCGTGCTCGTCTTCATTTTTCAAGTAGATGAGGATACCATCTATGAATATTACCACAAACTTGTCTAATTACTCCATAAATTCCATATTCATAAGAGTCATGAAAAAGGTAGGAGTATTTGTCAAGCCAAAAGACATGATAGTGTACTTGTATAGTCCAGAAGTAGTACGTAAAACCATCTTCGTAATATCTTCAGATCTGATTTTTACTTGGTGATAGCCCAATCTCAAATCAATATTGGAGAATACCCAACGAATTAGGCTAGCAATAATACCCGAACACTACATGCGAAAGACAGTAGTTAAAGAAGCCATTGACTAAGGAAGACACGACAATACCCTAACATGTGTGCATACATATAAATGACACAAATTGAACTCCAAATGTTTGTACAAAGGCATAAGATCCAGCACAACGACCACAAGACACAATATTAGCTTCTCAACAAGACTAAATCGTATTAAAAGAACGAGCAATCGGTTGGGGCTAAAAATTTCAAATTACCACTCAAGTTTTATCGCATCTAATGAGCATAGTAAAAACTATCTAGGGGTGCATTAGGTACTAGCCATCTATAATCACATCTTACCATTTTATTCCCATGTATTTTAGTTGAATTAACGTCTCAATTTTCAGTCCTAACGATGAACTACTCGTTTGCTATCCAGATTTTGCGCTTGTTGTCCAAATTTTGTAATCAAGCTCCAAGATGGATTGTCCGACTCCGAGTGCCTTCCAACTTTACCAAACGATAGCTAAAACTTCATATTTTCAACTCTCATTGAATCCCCAACCCAATTTAAACGGTATCCAACTAACATTTGAAAAGATATGGGAGGAGAACATCTTTTCGAAACTCAAACAAGAACAAGGTAAGATGAGCAATCTAACATAGGTAAGGAGTAAAATTTGAGAACCTACTTTTTCAATTCTTTTGTATCTTATGAGTTTTGTTAGTTCTCAATCCGTTAGTTTCAATTGCATAGTTGCCGTCCATTGCATCTAGTGTTTCCTTTTCGTTACTTGATCGTTCTGTTAGGGTTCTTAGTTTTTGCATCTAGAACAAAAAAAATTTGAGAGTTAGAACTATTCTAATCTACACCAAACAGAAACATCATAATATGAAAATTATGGTTTAGACTCCCTAAAACACAACCAATTTTTTCCCCTTACCTCGCAAAGAGAAGTGCTGGCCGAACCCATCATGCAGCAAAGAATGTGATGTGCAAGGTTCGATCTTCTCGACGTAGAACCTTCGATAACTTGTGTATTCTGACAAACCACCAGCTGATCCCCCGTATTAATGCACGGACTTGCAACTCTATGAAAAATTTGCCCAAACACACACTTGATTGGATCCTCGCCGACCACAAGCGAAGATCGTCGAACCCTCAATTCCCAGCGGAAAAGCAAGAATGACCGCTTGTTCTCAACGCCCAATTCCCTCTGTTTTGGCTATAAGCACAACAGGAGAATCAAGCAAAAGCTTTGAAAATATATTAAACGTGGTCTCAGATTGCAATGGGGGTCTAACCCTCAATATATAGTGCCCCTTCTCCTCCTCATAGCTGGCCAAGAGACCTTACTGCGACTCTAATTCGGAATTAGAACTCCTACTACAATTCCGACTCAATCTAAAATAAAAAAGAAAACTCTAATTTTACAACTATCATATCGTTTCGGTCATATACTTTAACACAGGAGGAATTTCGGAGTGAGGGAGGATCCGTTGGATCGGGCTTGAAGTTATATTTCCAACAAGCCTAAGAACACTCGAATCGGACTCCGTTTGTGAAAGTTATGACCGTTTTAATCCATACATTCCTGCTGATTCCGAATCCGAATTTGATGCTGATTCCGAATCCGAATTTGATTATGAGTTGATTCCGAATTTGATTTCGGTTGGGGTTGTGGGAGATCTGAATTGTGCTTGAAAATCTTATCCAAAATTTGAGCTTTAAGTTCTTGGGCTTTCTCCCTTTTTGCTCTCCCATCACACGGCTTCTTCCTCCTTGATCAGCCGCATGGGTTTCCTGACTTTCTCCTTTCCAGCCGCTTTGACCTTCTTGTTCTTCATCACTAGGAAACAAATACGGTTACCCTCCTCCTTGTGCTCCTCTATTGCTTTGGCTCCGGCTTCCCTCCCGATTCCAAAGATTTTAAGCTTGTCAAACCTGAGAATGCACAAAGTATTGCTTTTACGTAGTATCCAATTCTTCTGTAAAACACAAAGAAACTTGTTAAGAAACAATTGCACCAGCTTGTTTGAGAAGTGTAGCTCTTGCTTCATAAACAACCTCATAAGTAGTCGGGATATCCTCATCAACTAGGCAACAAATACGGGTACCCTCCTCCTTGTGCTCCTCTATTGCTTTGGCTCCGGCCTCCCTCTCGGTTCCAAAGACTTTAAACTTGTTAAACCTGAGAATGCACAAAGTATTGCTTTTACGTAGTATCCAATTCTCACGGAAAACACAAAGAAACTTGTTAAGAAACAATTGCACATGTTGTTTGAGAAGTGTAGCCCTTGCTTCATAAATGACCTCATAAGTAGTCTGGATATGCTCATCATCCTCCTTTCTTCAAAAAGCCGCCCTCGCTTTTGATAGCCCGAAATGTGCTACACAAAGAAAACAACGATATGCATGGTATATGTATTTATCATCCAAACAAGTTCCATTTAGCGCATGATGATTTGTCGAACATATATTAAACAAAGAGAACAACGTATATACGTGATATATGTATGAATCAATTATTGTGTTATTCGCGTTGTTTTGCACAATTGATAGCTCGAAATCACATTTCAAATTGCACAACTGACTCATATAATAAAATTTTACCTTCCCAATATCAAAGTCAAGTAAAGTGGGTGAAAACCAATTGATACCATTCCATGCTTCAATCAAGGCTACTCGATTAGTTATACATTTAAGAGATAATAAAGTAGGCATCATGTTGCGTTCTAAACAATAGATACTTGTATTTAAACTCATCTTAAAGAGACAGTGACATTGCTTAATAGATGGTTTGCGCAAAACATGTAATTTTAAATCAACAAGATTATCACAGGTAATGCATATTCGATAAACTTGAAACATGTTGTTGTCTACACCAAAATCTCCGATCAAATTGAATTTATATGTGTGTATGTAGCTATTTACTAGTGATCTTAAATGTGAAATTTTAAGAACCTTCTTAATAACACTAACTACCTCTTTTGGTTTATCGAATATGATATGACACAAAGAATCATTAAGGGATATTCTAGTAAGAATTTCTGTATGAGTAATCAATTCCATATTATGCAAATTAAGCATATCAAATTTAGAACTTAGAATCATCAAAGGAATAATGGAGTTCTTAGTTTTACACACCTTGCCTTGATGATCTATCGATTTAGTACCAATAGTGTTACCTTGATCGCCCCTTTCGCTTGATGTAGGTGCCATGGTATCGTAATGTCATCATGTAACCACGGGTATCATGTATTCCTCTCCAACCATGGTTATATCTTCATCTTTCTTCCAATGGTGAGGGCTCTTGAATGTCCAACTCCTTATTTGCTTGGTCCACCTGCACAATGTGAGATACAACACTAGAAATAGAGGGTAAGTTGTTAGGTTCAAAAATAATATTACTTGTCCTATCATTTATCTCTCTCTTTTGTTTTCGTGTATCTCTCACACTCTCAATTGGGATGCTCTCAACCTCGCATATGGTGGAATCACACAGCTCACTCTTTTTATCACTCTCACTCAATTTGGCTATGTGGCTCTCATTCTCACGTGGGTTTTGATACATCTCATCCTTGTAAGACCGTGGGCCAGCAAGGGCACAACTACCACCAACCACGACCTCCTCACGTGTTGCGGGTTGTGACGGGGCAGCACTACTCATCACCTCGGTCGAAGAAAAATTATCATGCTCGATCTTCTTCTCAAGTGACACACCAGTGGATGAATAAGAACTAAAGAGCCAGCGCAGATTTAATTGATGTGATTGCATGTGTCTAAGTCTCTTTTCTGCCTTCATAGCATATTTCACAAGATCTTGCAGAGTACGAAAATATTTATCTCGAAGTGCAGCAACGATCTGATAATTCAAGTCTGCTTTGAAGTATGTCTTTTCTTGATGTGCACTAGTGATATTGGCACGGCGTATTGCATGATTCAACTCAATATAGTAATCTTGGACAACTTTGCATCCTTGTGTAATGCTCTCCACGTGGCGTAGTAGTTCCCGCTCATAATAGGATGGAATAAATTCCCTTCTCATGACCCTTTTTAAATAGACCCAATATGTAATGAATCGTTTTCCACTTAGTTGTTGCCACCCATGCTTATTAAGGCGTTGCCTAAGCCACCTATGGGCCGGTCAGACCGCCAGCTGGGACTTAGCCATTTTTCCTCTCTGAAAAACCGAAACCTACTGGAATTTTCCAACCAATAGAACTTTTGATTGTAGACTCCAAAAATTATAGGACCAAGTGCAATAGAATCCCCTCTCTTGCCTACACCCTCTATTTTTGGCCTAGCTCAATTCAACACTTTGGTCACTAACCGGTTAGATCGCCTCGTGGCCGGCCGATCGACAGAATCGTCGACGGCCACCGGCCGGCCGGTTATAGCTCGACAAAGATGCCAACTTTGCTTAAAACACGTGAAACGACAAACCGTAAACGTCATTGCCAATTGTCACATCATCATAAGATCTGGAGCATATCCCCATGATATCCACAATCTCCCCCTTGATGAACACATTGGCAATAATCCAGAAAATGTAATTTGGAGGTTTGAAAAGTAAAATACTTTCGTTTTCCTATAAACGCACAACTTGGTCCATAAGCAAGAAAAAGCAATGGAAATGACCAAACTGGCATCAGAATAGCATAGGCATATGAGATAAGGCAAAAGAAAGCATAAAAACTTTGATTTCCATAAAAGAATCAAAAATCTCACTTAAGATCCATATGAAAGAACAATTGTTCAATTGACCTATGATCATTGTGGGGATAAACAAATGCAATTGAAGTTCAGAAAAGTCAATAAGACAATAATAATGCAATTCAAAACTCCCCTCACTATGATCCTCGATTTTTAGAAACTTTCAAATTTTCCATTTTCTCCCCTTTTATCATTTATATATATCTTCTCCCTCTTTGTACAAAAATGATATATTTTCTCCCCTAACATTGAAACATCTTCTCCCCCTTTGACAATGGAGTCATCAAGGAATCACGCCTTCCTCTCATTCAGAGATAACACATGTAGAATGAAGAAAGAAGCATAAAAAGGAGTATGCGTGAAGTGCAATGCAGTAGCTTCATTTTTTTTTCAATTTTTGATTACAAGAAGATTTGGAGATTACTCAAAATAGCAAACTAGCATCTCTAATATTGCACAAAGATCATATCAAGCCTAACAAAGCTAGCAAGATCATGATAAGACATATATATCAAAGCTAAGCACGAAGGCTCAAAAGTAAAGCAATAGATTTTAAAAGATAAGCAGAAAAACTTATATTACAATGCATCTTTTTGGATTTTTCATACCACTTGTTGTATTTTTCATATGAATGCAATATGATACAATGAGATGCAATGAAAAGCCTAAAAGCCTAAAAAGTTCAAAAAGATCAATAAGTTCAGAAAAAGAACAAGGAAAGATCAAAAGAACAAGGTAAGATCAGAAAAGATCGAACTCCCCCTCAAACCAACCCATAGGGATAAATTACCCCTAACTCGCTTCTCAAGGTGGCAAACCTAGTTGGGTCTAAATGCTTGGTTAGGATATCAGCCAGTTGAGCCTCGGACTCCACAAAGTGTAGTACAATATCACCTTTCTTGGCATGGTCTCTAAGGAAGTGATAGCGAATATCTATGTGCTTGGTCCTAGAGTGTTGCACAGGGTTCTTAGCAATATTAATAGCAGAAGTGTTATCACAGAAAAGAGGAACACTAGCAAAATTTAACCCATAATCCTTAAGAGTGGTTATCATCCATAAAATCGACTACAACAACTAGCAAAGCCTACATATTCACTTTTCAAGATTGGATTGTGCAATGTAAGACTGCTTCCTAGAAGACCAAGATACAGGAGAAGTGCCAGGAAGTGACAAGTGCTTGAGGTACTCTTCCTATCTAGCCGACAGCTTGCAAAATCAGAATTAGAAAACCCCCGAATGGACAAAGATGAAGAACATGAATACCAAATGCCATACAGAAGGGTAGAGTGTAAATACCTGAATATGCGCTTAACGGCTTGGCGATGAGAAGTCCCTGAGACGCTCAAACCTCGCATGAGGCGCACTGCGTGAAGTGGATGTCCGGCCTCGAGGCCGTCAGTATAGAAGGGAACCGATCATGTCATGCGGTACTCGCGTTGATCCACGGCTTCTCCTTCCTCATCCGATCCAAAATAATGGTTGCCATGGGAGTGGAGATTGGCTTGCAGTCACCCATGTCGAAACATTTGAGCAAGTTCTTAGTGTACTTCGTCTGATGGATGAAGATCTCTTCCTTGCATTGCTTAATTTGAAGTCCCAAAAAGTAATTAAGCTCTCCCATCATACTCATCTCAAATTCCCTAGACATAGTCTCAGAAAAGCTGGAAACAAGAGCATTAGAAGAACCACCAAAGATAATATCATCAACGTAAATTTGAGCAAGTAGGAAGTCATTACCATACCTAAGAATGAACAAAGTCTTGTCTACCTTACCCATCTCAAAGTCATTCTTAAGCAGGAAGGTCTTAAGTCTATCATACTAGACTCTAGGGGCTTACTTGAGATCATACAAGGCTTTGGATAGCCTGAACACATGATTTGGGTACTTGGGATTCTCAAAGCCCGGGGATTGCCTAACATAAACTTCCTCCTCAATGAAACCATTTTAAAAGGCACTTTTAACATCCATCTGATATAATCTAAAGCCCTTTGTGGATATCGTGAGGATATGTGCACGATCTCAGGATGATGAGTCAATTGGCAATGGCGTTATTGGTTTGCAAAATCTCGCGCTGGTTTGTTTCAAGGTCGCAAAGCATCGGCGGTCTCGATCAGCAGCTTAAGGCGGTCGATCGCCCATGGAGCGATCCGACGCCATGGTGGCGGTCCGACCACGATTTGAAAGTTGGGTTTTTGAGTGGGCCAAAATAGGTTGTGTAGGCAAGTGAGGGAGTCTCCCGGATGTGGTCCCATAATTTTGAGCTCCGGTCAAAAGTTCTATTCGATTGAAATTTCCGAAGGTTTCGGAATTTCTCGCTTGAATTTTGGCTGTCTTTGACCGTCCGACCGCCGCCAGGGAGCGGTCCGATCAAGATGAATCGGCTTGACCGCCCGTGGGGCTGATCCAGACCGGCAATACTTGAATGAAAGCCAAGTGTTGCATTGAGTTGATTTTGAGTGTGTGATTCTCTCAACTTCAATGCTTTATTGATGCATATTGCATTGCGGAATCGACGTGGGTCAAGTTGTGAAGAACTTGTTCCCTAAACGGTTTGTTTGTCTATTGTGTGCGTGATGGCTTGCGTGTCAACGACGCCAACGGTGAGTGGATCGACTACGCTTGGAGAGCCGAGGTCCGTAACGATCGTGGATACCGTGAGGTTGTGTGACTCAAGCATGGTGCGAATGGACAAGATGGATCGAACGGTGATTCAAATACCGTTGGATCAGTGGTGCAGATATCGGTGCGAGTCTCGGGAGGTTCCGAGGGATTCGGACAAGAGAGGCTTGGCGCCGATGAGAACCGCCGATCAACCTACACGTGGTGAAGCAAAGCGATTGCTTCAAGAGTTATTTGTGTGTGGGTCCCATGTGTAAGAGACCCAAAAGGGAAACCCTAGCTCTCTAGTATAAATAGGAAGGAGAGGTGGAAAACCTAAGCAAGCATTCATTTAGCCCCTTCTTCCTTTTCTAGGGTTTGGAGGAGAGGAGAGGAAAACTAGGGTTTGGAGTGTGCTCCTTGTTGAGCTCTTGCCCTCCTTGGTGGAGAGGCTTTGTAAGCATCTATTGTGGATGGACAATCTTGTGATGCTTAATTGAAAGATCAATTGCTCCCTTTGTGTTCTTCTCTCTTTGGATGTTTTTGGTGCTTCCTTGATTCAAAGGTTCATGCTTGGTCTCTTGGCCTACTTTACCTTGCTTTGATGTGTGGGATTACTCCTAGAGTCATCTAGATCATCAAACCCCACAAGCAAGTCTTGAATCAAGTTTTTCTCATTTCTAGGGTTTGAGCACCTCTTTGTTAAAATCTCGAGAGATCGATTCTCGAATGGATCCGACGGATCGTCGCTAGAAATAGGTCTCTAATATCATTAGGGAGGTGTGCTAGAAATTTGGTCAAGTTTTATTGGTTGAATCAAAAGTTGGATCAAATTTCGTTTTGGATTTGGGTGGAGTTTTTCAAGATCGACTCTACCGTCCGACCGCCTTACAACGGCGGTTCGACCGCCGTGTATTCGCATCACTGGGTTGGCGGGTCGAATCGCCGCCCACCGTCCGACCGGCCGTTAGTTGTCGGCCCGCGCCTTGACCGCCGGTCCGACCGCCTGTGGTAGCCGGTCGGACCGCCGTGTCCAAGTGAAGAACTTTGAGTTCTTTTTCTTTTGTGTCGTGGTGCTTGAGGGGCTTATCAAATTCAACACAAGGCTTCCGCTGTGTGCTCACCGAACTTCTTAGCTCTCATAGCTAAAGGAGTAAAGTACGTGTTGGTTTTGATTTAGCGAGAAAGTTTTGAAAGCGCCTATTCACCCCCTAGTCGCCTTCCGGTCCTACAAGTGGTATCGAGCCTGTTAGCTCTTTTCTATAGATCTTAACCTGTCTTTGGAGCCATGGCGATCGACAAGTACTCAACCAAGCCACACATTTTTGAGGGAGTTGACTTTGCATACCGGAAGGCTCAGATGCAAGCGTATATCGAGGCTCAAGGGCACGCTATTTGGCTAAAGGTGAAAACCCTTATGTCGTGCCACCGATGACGATACGATCACCTGGATGTGGAGGCCAACAAAGAAGGCTCGAATTATTTGATCCAAGGCCTTAGTCGATCCGAGTTTGAGCGTGTTGCTCACTTGCGGTTCCGCTTCACGAGATCCGCGACACTTTGTGATTATCACGAAGGGTCCATCGCGATCAAGGAAGTGAGACGTAACCACTCAAAAGGTTTACTCAAGATCGAACAAAGGCCCGTGAGTCTTTGGATGAGCCGTGGGAAGATTCTCTAAAATTCTTCATGATCTCCGCTGTTGACTTGATATTTTCTCGAAGTCAAAATGCACGCCACTTCAGGTGCTCTTGATGTGAAGGTCCAGGGTATGAAGATCACTTCCATCAATGACAACATCACATGAGTGAGCTTACCATGGATAAGCTCTACTCGAGGTTGAAGACGCATGAGATTGACTTTATCTCGCCTCTCCCAAGACAGAGTCGATGGCTTTGGTGGTCGACAAATCCAAGGGTTGCTCTTCCGATTCTCTTGATTGTAGCTCATCCGCTTTTCATTATCTCGCTTACATTCTTTGAGTGATGAGCAACTTGAGAAATTGCCCGAGGATGACTTAGCCCTCCTTTCCACCAAATTCACAAGAGCGCATAACAAGGTGAGAAATAGGAGGAGGAGTGGACCTATCACGTGCTTCAATGTGGTGAGCCAAACCACATTCGCCCAAGTGCCCTGTGCTAAAGGGCAAGGAGGAGAAGGAGACAAGAAGACATCCTCAGAGAGGGATGCAAACCCAAGAAGACAAACTATCGGAAGTTTGTCACCGGTCCTTGCCGCCTTGAGAATGTTAATATGAGCGATGTGGATTCGGAAACAGAGGACTACGAGAGTGATTCTCGTGGCAAGAAGAAGGCGCATGACTTCACGGCATGTGTTTCATGGCCAAGAACACCACGACAATGATTCCTCCAAAGATGAGGATCCTTTTAGTGATCCCGATGAGGTATGCCCTTCTATCACGATATGAAAAGGGCTTTGGTGCTTGTCGAATGTAAATTGCATAAGCAAGTAAAAATGATTAGGAAGGTGACATTATGATTGATAATTTGAATCTTGAAGTTGTTAGGCTTAAATCTATCAATCCTACCGATATTTGTGATTCTCGCACTAGCTTGCTTAAAGATTTGACAAGCTTGAAATCGCTCATTCCTCTGTCTCAAATCAACTAAAAGATGCTCTCGATGAACTAGAATCTTTCAAGTCTAGATCGCTTGTTTAGATGTCATTCCTCTTGATGTGACCGCCATGGAAGCTATCCCTTTAACTTGCTCTAATTGTGCTTTGCTAGAATTAAAATTGATAGTTCCTTAAAAGAATTGCAAAAGTTTGATGCTAGTCACACATGCTCTCATTGTAAGGATAATAGGATTAAGATGCAAGAGATGATGAAACATTGATTTACTCTAGAGTTGCATCTTGTGAAAATTGTCCCAAGCTTACAATTGAGATTGAAGCCTTAAACAAGACCCCGAAGAAAAGGCTAAAATTGAAAGATCCATGTCTTTATCGCTTCTAAAAGGTTATTGATTCTAACTCTTGTGTTTTGAATGTCAAGTTGAAACCATGGTTAGTCGATACAAGAGGCTTTTAGAGTCAAGTTTAAGGAGCGATTGAGTAGGATTCAGAATCCTATTGTGTGTCTTGTGAGGCCTTCAAAGTGGAAGTGGCCCTTCTTAAGAGTAAGCGCAATGAGGTAATCAAGTCTAGCAAGTGTGCTAGATGTGAGGAGTTAGTGAAAGAGAATGATTACCTCAAGGTGACTCTTGAGAAATTTTCAAGTGGGAAAAAGAAACTCAACATGATTCTTGATCAATCCAAGGTGAGCGTGAAAATAGTGGTCTAGGTTTCAACCCCTAGAGCATTCCAAGAAAAACCCACCTAAGATTGCTAGAGTTGTGAAGAATGGTTTGTTTGAGCTAGAACCTCCTAAGCCATCCGGGTTGTTTTCAAATCCGTGGTTTTTCTCAAACTCTTTCTCGCAAGAAAGGTGCTTTCACTCATTCATGCATGCACTCTCAAAAGGTCCAAGACTATTGCACCTTCTCGCAAGAAAGAAGGCTATACTGCTGAGTTCTCGCTGGGAGAGCAAAACTTGAGAGAAAAGAGAGGATGAGCGCCCTAAGATCCATTAGAGGAGTCCTTCTCCGCATGTAGTCTCTAGAGCTAGGCACTGCTTATCGCACCACACATAGGCCTAGATTTGTAGAGAACTTTGTAGACTCTTTTGTTGGGTCTAGGCAAGATGTTGGATTAGAACATCGTGAGGAGAGACACTGCAGCACCTAGACAGGGGAGTATCGATCTTTTGGTAGATCGCTTCGAGAGGTCTAGGTGGTTCTCATGTGCATTCTTATGATTTTATTCCGATCATGTTTCAGCTATTTTCATCGCTGTTCCCAGACATCGTGCTTCTCAGTACTGGATTCCTCGTTCATTTATCACTAACCCCAGTACTGAGGCACGGATGTTTTCTGATTGTGCCTTTTAGGTCCGTCGTGCGAGGAAGGAGGACAAGTGGCTTGTTGACTCGGTGTTCTCGACATATGACCGAGATTCTAGATGGTTCTCCTCCTCACACGTGCATCCGCAATGAATTGATTACATTTGGGGATGCTTCTACCGACCGTGGATCGCAAAGGGCACTGTGGCGCCAACGACAAGTTCATGCTAAAAGACGCCGCTTGGTGAGTAAGTCGAGGTATAATCTTCTATCTGTTTCTCAGTTGCTTGATGAGGGTCTAGAAGTGAGGTTTAAGAGAGGTGAGTGCAGAGTTCTAGATTCCTCAGGTGAGCTTGTTTTTGAGATCTCCAGGTTTGAGAAGATTTTCTGTGCAAATTTCAAAGATTTCTTCCGCTTCTAGTCCTAGGTGTCTTGTAGCCTCTGATTCTCATGACCTTGTTTTGTGGCATCGTAGACTTGGGCATATAGGTTTTGATCATTTGTCTAGAGTCAGTTGCAAGGACTTGATTAGAGGTTTGCCTAGGTCAAGGTATCAGAGATCTTGTGTGCTCACCTCAGAGACATGGTAAGATGGTGTCCGCTTCCCACCCACCTCTTACTTTGGTAATGACTGATGGACTGTGATGCCTTCTTCACTTAGATACTGCTTGGTCCTTCTAGAGTTCACCACCGTGGGAAATGGTATGTGCTTGGTGGTTGTGGATGATTACTCCTGTATTCATGGGTTTATTTTCTTACTTCTAAGGACGAAGCATTTGGATTCTTTAAAGATTTGGTCCTTAGAATTGTCGTTGATTTACCCGAGCTTTGAGAGCCATTAGGAGTGATAATGGGACAGAGTTCAAGAACTCTTCTTTTCTACCTTCTCGCGCTAATAGGGAATTGAGCATCGCTTTCTTCTCCTAGAGTTCCTCAACAGAATGGTGTTGTAGAAAGGAAGAACAGTAACCCTTGTAGAGATGGCTCTGACCATGCTAGATGAGCATTCTACTCCTAGGAGATTTTAATGAGGCGATCTCTCCGCTTGTTATATCTCCAATAGGGTTTTCTTGAGATCCGTGGTTGGGAAGACTTCTTATGAGCTTAGATTTGGTCATTCTCCAAAGGTCTCTCATTTCAAGATTTTTGGTTGCAAGTGCTTCATTCTTAAACATGGCAATCTTGATAAATTTGAGTCTAGATGTTTTGATGGCATATTTCTTGGATATCCCGCTCATTCTCGTGGCTATCGTGTTTTTAATGTTGATACTAACAAAATTGTTGAGACTTCATGGTCACTTTTGATGAGGCTAGTCCCGTACTAGACCCGATGCTTGTGTACACAGTGTTTCAAACTCAAGAAAGCATCTTCGTCGATGATGATTCCGAGGATGAAGACCCAAACCATCCTCCTGCTACCTCTGAGAGGGGTGGAGAGCCTGCTACTACTACTTCAGTGTCAGCTGAGCAGCCGCCTCCTATCCCCACCGACGATCCGAGTGGCTCTGCTCCTACCTCCACAACTCATGAGGTAGAGGCCACGTCGCACTCAGAGCACCACTTCGCATACAAATGACAACATCCACCGAGCAGATGATTGGGATCTTCAAGAGCGAGTCACTCGCCTGTGTTTATATCTCCGATTCCCATGCACATTCTCGCTTTTGTTGCTTCTTTTGAACCCCGAGATATCACCCATGCTTTATCCGATGCCTCTTGGGTCAATGCCATGCATGAAGAGCTTGAAAATTTTGAAAGAAACAAAGTCTGGTTTTTAGTTGAGCGACCTTCCGATTCTCATGTTATTGGAACAAAATGGGTATTTAAAAATAAGCAAAGTGAGGATGGATTGGTTGTTCGCAATAAAGCTAGACTTGTTGCTCAAGGTTATTCCTGTGCAGAGGGCTTAGACTTTGAGGAGACCTTTGCTCCAAGAGCTAGATTGGAAGCCATTCGCATTCTTTTAGCATTTGCAACATCCAAGGGTTTCAAGCTTTTCAAATGGATGTTAAAAGTGCCTTCTTGAATGGCTTCATAGAAGAAGAGGTCTTTGTCAAGCAACCTCCGGGTTTGAAAATCAAAATTCCCAAACCATGTTTTTAAACTCTAAAGCCTCAGATGGATTGAAACAAGCTCCTAGAGCTTGGTATGACAGCTTAAGAGTTTCTTGCTTGAAAATGATTTCAAAATGGGAATGGTTGATAAAACCTTGTTCACTCGTGCATGGCGTTGATTTCTTGTTGGTTCAAATATATGTGGATGATATTATTTTCTGTGGTTCCTCTCATGCTTTGGTGTCTAGATTTTTGATTCTATGAGCGGTGAATTTGAGATGAGCATGATGGGAGAGTCGACATTCTTCCTTGGTCTTCAAATCAAGCAATCGAAAGAAGGCACCTTCGCCCACCGAGTAAGTATACAAAGGACCTTCTTGGCGCTTCAATATGGGAAGCAGAGGCCAATGTCTACTCCCATTGCAACAACCACCGTCTTTGGACCTCGATGAGGATGGAGAGTCCGTGGACCGTAAGGAGTACCGCAGATGATTGGCTCCTCCTCTATCTTACAAATACGAGGCCGACATACACCCGCCGATGTGCAGGCGCCGATTTCGAGCTTCCTCGTGCTTCTCATCGCTGTCAGACGCCGATCTTCGTGTATCTTCAAGATACGCTTGATTTTGGACTCGTATTCTTCTTCTTCGCTCTTTCAATTCGAGCATTTTCTCGATGCCGATTTCACGGTGTAGAGTTGATAGGAAGAGTACTGCACTTGTCATTTCTTGGGCACATCTCTTGTTTCTTGGTCTTCTAGAAAATCTTACATTGTACCCCATACCGAGGTCGAGTATGTAGCCGCCGCCATGGTCGCCTCGTGTTCTCTGGATTTTGTCCACGCTGCGAGACTATGGGTTATCTTTGGGAAGTGTTCCTCTTTTCAGGACAACACTTCGCAATTAATATTGCCAAAACCCAAAGGCAACATTCCAGACTAAACACATTGACATTCGATTTCATTTTCTCGAGAGACCATGTTGAGAAAGGTGATGTTGTGCTTCATTTTGTAGAGTCCGAGCAACGACTTGTGATATTTTCACTAAGGCTCTTGACTCTTCGCTTTGTCGCTTATGGGAGAGTTAGGGTTATTAGTCCTATTGGGCTGTTTTGAGGGGAAGTTGCTCTTTTGCATTCATTGTATCATAATGCATGTTTCATTTCATTTGTCTTGCATTGTATATTAAAACTAATGGAGCTTTGATTATTATCCTGTATGACTTGTTTTCATATTTTATACCTTGTCATATCGAGTGATAGCCTGCTAGACCTCTTTTATGGCTCTTCGTGTTTGGCTCAGCTTTTGCCTTGCTAGCTTTATATTCTTGAGAAATGAATCAAATCATGTCTTGTTGGATCTTGTGACTAGTTTTGCTCTAGTGATCCGCTTATGATTCTCGCCATGTCTTACAAGTTGAATTGAGTCTTGAACTTATTTTGAGATGGAAAATGAGCTTTTACCTTCTAAGTCAAGCAAAAGAAAAGAAAATTTTCTGTGCTGAAAAAGCGATCTCACCAATCCTTTTCATGAGACGGCTTGCCATTGCACTAGGCATGAACTCGTGGGGAGTTTTGGATGACCTAGATCATTCTTTAAGCTTATCGCTTGAGATGGTCGCAAGGCTTGAGATCTAGCACAGAAAAAGGGAGAGAAAGAAAAGAGATTTTGCCCAAAAGGGCTATGTGCTTGAGCTTTGCTTCAAAAGAATTTTCTTAATGCTCAAAATGCCTCAACTCTTGTTTTGAGTCTCTTTTTACTTATAGACATGGCTTGATTCATTTTTGGTTGCTTTGAGTGAATCTATGATTTTGAGCAACTTGTCATGATTGCAATTCTGTTAATCTCAGATTTCTGCTATCTTGGTTTTAGCTTTGCAGTACACGTTTTGCCATGATTGAATATAGCGTCTTCTCCTTATATGGCTTGGTATAATACTTGTACTTGCCTACATGTATAATGGTCATTGCTCCTTTTACTAAAGCTCAAAATAAAGTCATTCCTTCATGCTCTTTCTTTTTCATGCATCTTGATGAATTCATTGTCAAAGGGGGAGAAAGATTGTGAAGAAAATGCTGTTGGAGCTTTTGGTTTCATACATAAAGATTGGTTTCATACATAAAGAACACACATAAAAAAAACTTTTGTGAACCTTTTGAAAATTTGTGATCATGGTGAGTTGAGCTTCTGGGTTTATTGCCTTTTCCTGATTTGATTTGAAATTGAAGAATACTCACAATGATCAAAGGTCAAATAGAACAATGTGCCTTTCATTTGGACCTAAGTGAGATTTTTGGCTACTGAATTTGAATTCTTTTGTGCTTTCAATGCCTTATCTCACTTGCTTACACTATTCAAGCACTTGGTGGTTCCTAGGCTTTTTGTTGCTTATGGATCAAGTTGTGCCTTTATGCTAAAACGGCGATTTTTACTTTTCATTTTGAAAACCACATTTTTTGAAAATTGCCAATGTGTTCATCAAGGGGAGATTGTGGATATCGTGAGGATATGTGCACGATCTCGGGATGATGAGTCAATTGGCAATGGCGTTATTGGTTTGCAAAATCTCGCTGGTTTGTTCCAAGGTCGTCCAAAGCCACCGCGGTCGATCGGTTGTCAGCGGGCGGTCGATCGCCCGTGGAGCAATCCCGACCGCCATGGTGGCCGGTCCGACCGCGATTTGAAAGTTGGGTTTTTGAGTGGGGCCAAAATAGGTTGTGTAGGCAAGTGAGGAGTCTCTGGATGTGGTCCCATAATTTTTGGAGCTCCGGTCAAAAGTTCTATTCGATTGAAATTTCCGGAAGGTTTCGGAATTTCTCGCTTGAATTTTGGCTGTCTTGGACCGTCCGACCGTTGTGGGAGCGGTCCGATCGCATGAAATCGGTCTGACCGCTCAATGGGCGGATCAGACCGGCAATACTTGAATGAAAGCCAAGTGTTGCATTGAGTTGATTTTGAGTGTGTGATTCTCAACTTCAATGCTTTATTGATGCATATTGCATTATGAATCGACGTGGGTCAAGTTGTGAAGAACTTGTTCCTAAACGGTTTGTTTGTCTATTGTTGTGCGATGGCTTGCGTGTCAACGACGCTAACGGTGAGTGGATCGACTACGCTTGGAGAGCCGAGGTCCGTAACGATCGGGATACCGTGAGGTTGTGTGACTCAAGCATGGTGCGAATGGACAAGATGGATCGAACGGTGATTCAAATTTGGTTGATCAGTGGTGCAGATATCGGCGCGAGTCTCCGGGAGGTTCCGAGGATTCTGACAAGAGAGGCTTGGCGCCGATGAGAACCGCTGATCAACCTACACGTGGTGAAGCAGGCGATTGCTTCAAGAGTTATTTTGTGTGTGGGTCCCATGTGTAAGAGACCCAAAAAGGGAAACCCTAGCTCTCTAGTATAAATAGGAAGGGGAGAGGTGGAAAACCTAAGCAAGCATTCATTTATCCCCCTTCTTCCTTTTTCTAGGGTTTGGAGGAGAGGAGAGGAAAACTAGGGTTTGGAGTGTGCTCCTTGTTGAGCTCTTGCCCTCCTTGGTGGAGAGGCTTTGTAAGCATCTATTGTGGATGGACAATCTTGTGATGCTTAATT
Organism: Hsuehochloa calcarea; assembly: GCA_036346395.1. Lineage (NCBI taxonomy): Eukaryota > Viridiplantae > Streptophyta > Magnoliopsida > Poales > Poaceae > Hsuehochloa > Hsuehochloa calcarea. The sequence continues at coordinate 33,296,454 of CM070610.1, forward strand.
GAAAGATCAATTGCTCCCTTTGTGTTCTTCTCTCTTTGGATGTTTTGGTGCTTCCTTGATTCAAAGGTTCATGCTTGGTCTCTTGGCCTACTTTACCTTGCTTTGATGTGTGGGATTACTCCTAGAGTCATCTAGATCATCAAACCCCACAAGCAAGTCTTGAATCAAGTTTTCTCATTTCTAGGGTTTGAGCACCTCTTTGTTAAAATCTCGAGAGATCGATTCTGCGAAGTGGATCCGACGGATCGTCGCTAGAAATAGGTCTCTAATATCATTAGGAGGTGTGCTAGAAATTTGATCAAGTTTTATTGGTTGAATCAAAAGTTGGATCAAATTTCGTTTTGGATTTGGGTGGAGTTTTTCAAGATCGACTCTACCGTCCGACCGCCTTACAACGGCGGTTCGACCGCCTGTATTCGCATCACTGGGTTGGCGGGTCGAACCGCCCACCGGTCCGACCGTTAGTTAGTTGCGGTCGACCGCTCCTTGACCGCCGGTCCGACCGCCGTGGTAGCCGGCCGACCGCCCGTGTCCAAATGAAGAACTTTGAGTTCTTTTCTCTTTTTGTGTCGTGTGCTTGAGGGGCTTATCAAATTCAACACAAGGCTTCCGTTGTGTGCTCACTGAACTTCTTAGCTCTCATAGCTAAAGGAGTAAAGTACGTGTTGGTTTTGATTTAGGCGAGAAAGTTTTGAAAGCGCCTATTCACCCCCCCCTAGTCGCCTTTCCGGTCCTACACCCTTAGATGCAGCAAATGCAAGCAGAATGCGAATGGCTTCTAGTCTAGCAACAGGAGCAAATGTCTCATCAAAATCCAACCCCTCAACTTGGCTAAAACCCCGAGCTACCAAACTAGCCTTGTTTCTAATTACAGAACCATCCTCATTTTGTTTATTTTTGAAAACCCAATGGGTTCCTATAACATTATGGCCACTAGGAGGTTATAATAGGTTCCAAACCTTATTTCTCTCAAAATTCTGTAATCCCTCATGCATGGCATTAACCCAGCTAAAATCCGATAAAGCATGTGATATATCACGGGGTTCAAAAGAAGCAACAAATGCAAAGTGAGAATAGAGATTTGGATCATTATACCTGGAGCGAGTGACTCGCTCATGGAGATTACCTATTATCTGATCCGGAGGGTGCTGCCTTTGAATGTGAAGTGGTGCACCCGGAGAGGAAAATATCTCTTCAACCTCCACAGGTACTGCTGATGATGAAGATGCAGCAGGAGCCTCATCTAAAGGCGAAGTAGTTACAGCAGGTTCTTGTGCTGGAATAGGAGCATCAACAGCAGCAGGTGGAAGAACATCAAATCCTTCATCATCTTTCTCTATGAATATGCTCACAATTGTATCACCTGAAATATCTGATCTAGCTTCAGGGCTAGTCTCATCAAAAGTGACATTGCATGTCTCCTGAACAAGGTTAGTTTCAACATTAAAAACCCGAAAACCCCTCGAGTGTGCAGGATAACCAGAAATAAACCATCAAAAGTTCTTGACTCAAATTTATCTAGATTTCCTGTCTTCAGAATAAAATATTTTGATCTAAAGACTCGAAAGTGCGAGACAGAGGGTTTTCTACAAAATCGAAGCTCATAAGCAGTCTTGCCCAAAGAAGGTCCCACAAAGACACGATTTGCAATATGGCAAGCAATAGCAATAGCTTCAGCCCAAAACCTCCTCAGCGTGCTATACTCATCTAGCATCGTCCTAGCCATCTCGACCAAGGTCCTGTTCTTCCTTTTCACATGCCATTTTGTTGAGGGACGTGTGGAGAAGAGAACTGATGCTCAATTCCACGCTCAGCACAAAAAGAAGCAAATGAGGTATTCTTGAACTCCGTGCCATTGTCACCGCGGATCGCTCTCAAGGCACCCAGAAGTTCAGAAGCTAAACGAAGAACAAGATCATGATAATAATCAAAAGCTTCATCCTTCAAAACAAGAAAGAACACCCAGGTGTATCTAGAAAAATCATCGACTATGACAAGAATGTATCATTTTCCACCAACTGATCGAATTCTAGCAGACCAACAAAGATCCATATGAAGCAACCGTCTCCCGGTCCGTACCATGATCATAGTCACTGAAGGGTGTGAGGCGGCAACTTGCTTGCCATGCCTACAGGGCGCACAAACAATATCTTTGATGGCTTTGAGTTTGGGCAAACCTCTCATGAGTTCAAGGTTGCTAACTCGTGTCAGATGATCAAAACCAATGTGCCCCAAACGACGGTGCCAAAGCCAGAACTCAGAAGAAGAAGATGAAATCAAGCATTTTAGAGAACCAGCAAGAGTTTCAGAAAAGTCAGCTCCAAAAATCCTAGCAACTCTAGTAATTCCAAAAACAAGTTCACCAATTGAATCAAGCACCCGACAAGCATTTTTCTTAAATATAGTCTCATATCCATCATCAAAAAGTTGAAAGACAGAAAGCAAATTAAACCTTAGCTTGTCCACAAGAGCGACGTCCTTGAGGATGAAACTGTCGTTCACCTTGATCGATCCTGTTCCTTCAATCTGCCCTTGTTTATCATCTCCAAAGGTGATTGTCAGTGTATTAGAACCGATCTTACGTAAAGATTATTTGATTCGGGGGGTCTCCTAGAAATGAAATCACGCAGAGTGGTTGACACGGGATGTTTAGACAGGTTCAGGCCTTCTCCGGAGAGAATAACAACCCTACTCCTGTGTGTGTATGGTATTGACTGTATTCTTGATGATCAAGCAAGAAACTAAGACTATTACAGAGAACAATACTTGTGTTTCTCCTTGACTTGCTCTGTTTTCGCCCTCCTTTTCACCCTTTGATTGATGTCTTTATATAGACGTGAAGAAGTAGCCGTTTTGTCCTGTGGAAGAGGCGCCTTAATTAAGCCAGTAATGGACGCATGATGGCAGTAATTACCGGCGCATTGGCTTCTTCACGCCGTCTGGCAGTTATCACCCAGAGGTAATGGGGTATTTAAGCACTATTACTACGCAGAATAATAGTGCGTGCGGACCGTTCGGATTCCTTAATCAATTGGACCCACTCGCTTGTAGGTTTGATTATAAGGTGATCGTGGTTTATTTAGTCGTAGTATGACTTACGACTGGGTATAAGTCGTAGTAGAGCTTACGAGTGTGTAATAGTCGTAGAAGGACTTACGACTGGGTAATGGTCGTAGAAGGACTTACGACCAGGTAGTGGTCGTAGAAAGACTTACGACCAAGTAGTGGTCGTAGAAGGACTTACGACCATGACATAGTCGTAGTAAGACTTACGACTATGGGGGTGATTGTAGAAGATCTTACAATCACTTGGTAGGTCTCCCCCTTGTAAATATAAGGGGTACTTCTGGGGACTATGTGACATCATATTTACCCATAATAAGAATTATAGATAAAAGATAAAATGAGAATTATTAGATCCTCGTCATCTAGCCCCCCAGCTTTAAGTGAAAGTAACTTACTTGGTGAAGGATTTGCAAATGGACTAACGACTATGAAAATGTCGTAGAATAATGGTCGAAGGAAAAACTCTTCGACATTTGAGTGCTACTTTGACCAGGAATTTGCTTGGTCAAGAAGGTTGCTTACGACTATCAAAAAGTCATAAAAACCCCTACGACTGTGAAGTGGTCGTAGTAGGATGATCGGAGAAAAACCTTTCGATTGATACTTCCTTCGACCGTAAAGACTTGGTCAAGAAAGTAATTTCGCTTGGAGGTGACAAACAAACCTAATTTTCCGGACCAGATGTCTGGGAATTGCAACCGACTCCCACAGATCTGTTGATGAGACGGTTCCCGAAGCGGTTGCAATCGTGAAGATTGCTTACGACTATCAAAAAGTCGTAAAAACTCCTACGACTATGAAGTGATCGTAGTAGGGGGGTCGGAGAAAAAACCCTTCCGATTGATACTTCCTTCGACCATAAAGACTTGGTCAAGAAAGTAATTTAAGCTTGGGGTGACAATACGCACCTAATTTTCTCGAACGGACCATCCGGGAATTGCAAATGACTCTCACAGACTGTCCAGATGAGGCGGTTCCGAGCGGTGCAACCAACTCCCATAGACCTATAGACGAGACGGTTTCCGAAGCGGTGGCAATCGTGCGGTTATAAAAACTCACCAGGAGTTAGACTTGGATTTTTACCTTTTCCTCAAATCGCTCCGCTGTTCTTCGAGCTCTTGCTTTCTCCGTCCTCGACTAGGTTTCATCTTCTCCGCCAACCAAATCAAAAACTTCTTGTTTCGAATGAAATGGCCAAGAGAGTTTCCGAATGGGAAGAATCGAGATGGATGCGCCAAGATCAAAGTCTTGGTCGACGCTGGGAAGATTCAGAGAAGGCTCGTGAAGTGGATTCGGCTATTGGGCAAAGATCGCCGTCTGGGGAAAATGGGCAAACTCGTCTTCCAAGCGTACAGAGTGCGCCTCCGATCGCTGCTCACCCTTTTCTTACAGTGGTACTCGAGCACTTTGGGGTGGAATTGGTGAACTTAGGTCCTAATTCCATTACCATGTTGAGTGTCTTCGTTTGCAATGAGGCGTACACAGGGATTAGGCGGACCTCGAGCTATTCCAATATTATTATGGGATGGCTCGTCAAACCGGAATCGCCGGAAGCTGCGGTCTGAAGCTCCACGACTCGAAGTCGAAGGAGTATATTCAGAGTTTTACCCGGTCTTCATGGCCGGGGTGGAGGAAGAGGTGGTTTTACTGGAAAGTCACCTCTGAAGACAGCCTCTCTTTTGCGGGGAAGGCTGCCGAGAAGAAATCTTCATGGGACTCGACTCCTGAAGATATTAGCCGGATTGGCCCCTATATTCAAGCCATCAAGGACTTGAAAGAAGAGGGGCTGACCGGATGGCATGTGGTGAAAGATTTCATCACACGCCGAATTAGTCCCTTGAAGAAGCGAGCATCTCCTATGTGGAGATACTCGGGGAGAGGAGACAAACGGAGACTACGACGAGGGTAAGTAAGCGTCGACTTAGCTCTTGGTTTGGTCCTTCTCAACATTGTCTAATATTCTTATCATTTACGGATCTTTCACAGTAGTGGTTGACTCTAGAGTCGACTCATCTGTGAGAAATCTCCGCCACCTCAGTGGCGGTTCCTCAAATCATTGCGGTTTTGTCCACAGATGAAAAGATAGAGCGCCTAAAGGTAATCAAAAAGTTGATTATTTCTTTAGGACTTTATAGTCGTAAGAAGATACTTACGACTAATGGTGATCGTAGAATATCTTACGATCAAGAAAGTGTCGTAGAAAAACTTACGACTTGGCACTGGTCGTAGAAAAACTTACGACTGATCAGTGATTCTTCTTTTTCTGTTTTGCTTTACAGAAAGTAGGCATGGAAAATCGTCAGGACGACGAGGAAGTCGCACTGATGACCATTGGCGCTGGGTTGTCGAAAGACAAAGGCTCGACTCCTCCATCTAAGAGACGTCGACTTGTAAGATCCGCCGACAAGAGAGGAGCAAGTTCGAGCTCTGGTCTTTCGACCAGACCTTCTACGACTGCGCGCGACCATAGTGAAATCGGCCGAGGTCGCAACTATCGAGGCCGAGGAGGTTGAAGCTGCTGAATCTCTTAAGCGCAAACCTCGCAGGGCCAAGGTACCCTTCTATTATGACAAGGAATCATTCGCAGTTGTTGCCACTCCTAGTTTTGTTAAGCAACTGGAAAAGGAGATCTGAAAAGATTTTGTCTTTTATGAAGGGCGATCTTGCTCGGACAACTTTGATGTCGAGGTAGTCTTTGCTTCGGAATGGTCGAGGCCGATCTCGGCCATCCGAGAACCGAAGACCGAGCCCAGTTTCTGTTCAAACTCTACGACCGGGCGTGGTCGTAGTGGACCATTGTTGACCCTCGACCGGGCGTGGTCGTGGAAGAAGAAATCCTCCGTTGGGAGGATTGCTCCTAAATTCTGGTTAAGACCGAGTGCAGTATGTGAAATGTAATAAAGTGTAAGAAGAACATTTACCTTTTCCTTTTCACAACTTTGATTTGCTTTTCTTTATTTCATCAGGCTTCTTCAAATTTGAGAATGCTTAGTTGAGAAGCCCATTGTCACCTCTTGATTCTTTGGAGAGGTAACAATGGAAGTGGTTGAAAAATCTTCCTTGATCGGATGGCTCCGAGTGGTTTCTCCAAGCTGCGAGGTTGAGGTTATGACTATGAAGTCATAGCTACGACCACCGAGAGGGCAGCTGCGACTCACCGAGGTCATAGCTCGACCACCGAAAGGGTAGCTCGACCTCTGAAGTGGTTGTAGAGACCACAGAGGCGGTGTAAAGCCTCTGGTCAAGGTGAGGGCGACTCAGACACTGTGCGAAAGGAAGTCGAGCGGACATTCCTTAGATGTCCAAAGAGAAAGTGCGACCACGAGAATCGGAGGATGAAGAATAATTCAACTTCAGGCCGACTTCTTTGGGATCTGTTTCCATCATAGGGTCTGCGCTTACGGATCTCGTGGACCGAGTCCCCATCCCAAAGATATTCCAAATAGAGGAGATACCTTCGACAATGAGCGTCTTGAGAAGGTGTGGTGGGATAAAGTCGCGAGGATAGATGAGCTGCAGAACCCGGAGTTGGTGTACTCGATCTTCGCTAGGTCGAACATGAATGTAAGTATTTTTAGGATACTTATATATGTGGCTTTCCTTTTCTTCTTACTGTCTTATTTTTGCAGAAAGCTCTGGAGCAAATTGCCGTTGTCGGTGAGTATCATCGACAACTTTTAGAGCTACGACAAGAGAAAGAAGAACTCTGCATGCATGCAGAGAGATGGTAAGTCACTGTTACTCATAGTCGTTTTCGACTTTACTACTCGTATAGTGTTTCCGAGAGTTGTCATGGAAAAAACTCATAACAAAGTACTGGTCGTAAAGAGTTTACGACTACTTACGACCAGGTGGTGGTCGTAGAAAAACTTACGACCATGACATAGTCGTAGAAAAACTTACGACTAGGTCGATGGTTGTAGAAGGACTTGAACCAATCGGCTGATGTTTATCTCCATTTTTGTCCTCTGTAGGCTAAAAAGCGACACGAAGACCTTAGCTGACTCACTCGATTATGAAAAAGAGGAGTCGAGAAAGCTAAGGGAGGAAGTAATAGTCCTCTCGGATAGACTTCGAGAAGCCATCTATGCATCTAAAAGATTGCATGAAAAAATAAATAGTAAGTGCTGAACTTAAGACTGCTTTTGAATTTGACCTTTACCCATCTCTCATTTCTTTTTCAGAAAAAGAAGATGAGATGAGGAAGCTCCGGACCGAAATTGGAGACAAAGCTTTGGTCATTCAGGAGTTTTCCCGCATTACCAAGAATAAGGATCAGGAACTCGAGGGCCTGAAAACTCGATTAACAGGTAAGCAAACCTTTACCTGTTGTCCTTTTCGAGTACTTTCCCTTTTCCTATGCTAATTTCTTGTTTAGAAATTGCTGCTGAGTTGAGAAGTCTCGAGACTGAAATCCAAGAGAAGACCTTGATCTACAATGAGTCCGTCCGCATTGCTAAGATGAATGCAGAGGACATCAGAGCATGGGAGAAAAAGCATGCTGAAACCATTGCTTCCCATGAAGAAGAGGTCAAGAAATTGGATTCTCAACTAGTAGGTAAGAAATGCTTTTACCTACAATTATCTTTGTGTTAGCTTCCTCTAGAAGTTTATTTTTGTTTGACCGGTTTTATTCTTTTCAGAACAAGTGGTCGAAAACAAGAATCTTCGCGAGGCTTCGACTTGTACCCAACAGGAGATGGAGTCGATGAAGACTAGTCTTCAAGGCAACATCACATTCCTGAACAATGTACTTGGTGAGCTACATTCTGAGGGAAAAACTCCTCGAGAAGATACTGTAGTTGCTCACATAAGTACCATTGGGGAACAAGTCAGAAACTTGCAAGAAATGGTGACCACTCAAGGCTAATCAAATTTGAATCAATAAGGGAGGCGATCGAAGCTGCGATAAGTTACGCTTTGGCGAAACTTAAAGCTCAAGACCCCGCCTTAATGTGCAACCAATCGAAGCCGACTTATTATCTGAATCGAGGCAAGTCGTGCGATTGAGGAAATGCGATCGATTGGCAAAAGGTGGCGGAGGAAATGCGCCTAGGCACTCCCCTTGAGTAATCTTGTAATCGCTTTGTAAAGCGCGGTTTAGCCGTTGACGAGTAATATATGATCTATCTTGTTTCTTGCAAATCATCTTGTCGAGCGGTTAGCAACTCGAAAGATAACTAACGAATGAAAAACCAAAGGACTGAAGTTAAATTAATAACTTTATCCTAGGCCATCTTGTTTCCTGCAAATCATCTTGTCGAGTAATTAGTAACTCAAAAGATAATAAACGAATGAAAGACTAAGAATTGAAGTCAAATTAATAACTTTATCCTAGCCCCCGACTATTTGCTTAGTTTGTTTGGACAATCTAAGTAAATAGTGTGTGAAATGGGGTTTCTGAAAACAAAGAGAGGTTTATTTAACTTATAGTCTTTGTTATGGTTGTCAAGAACTGGTCGAAAGAGTAGAAACGACTCGACACTAGGAAGTTCCTTCTAGTGGGCAGGACCACGTGCAGAGAGGAAAGGCTTCGACTAGGTGATGTTACGATCTCCGACTGGTTTAATCGAACCAAAAACAGCAACTTGAGTTAAGCAAACGTCTAAGAGGACTTTAATAATTCATTCGCCCTTTTTTGGTGGACTCGATAAGTCTTTTCCAGTAGCAAAAGTGGGAGACTGAGCGACGCTAGGAAGTTCCTTCTAGTGGGCAGGACCACATGCAGAGAGGAAAGACTTCGACTAGGTGTGTCTCTTCCTTCGACCAGTTAAAACGAATCGAGTACACCAAAGGTGGTCGAATAAATATAAGAAAGTGCACTCTGCTTAGAATATTTTTCGAAATTACTGAAAAAATAAACTAAGATGGGAAGAGTTGGCTTTAAGAATATTTCGACTAGATATAACCCGAGCTCTCTGTATTGGCGACAAAAGTGAGTAACAAGTCGATGCTAGGAATTTCCTTCTAGTGGGCAGGACCACATGCAGAGAGGAGAGACTTCGACTAGATGATGTTACTTGCCTTTCGACCAGTGTAGGGAAAACTGAGTGTTTTTGGATCATAGTCGAAAGATTATAAAAGCACTACTCAAAAATAAGACAAAAAAGGTAGAAGGAACCTGGACCTTTATTGCTTGAGGGGTTGGTCACACATAGAACTTGCGTAACTGGTCAATGTTCCAAGAATTTGGGAGAACCTGCCCATCTTCCATTGCTAGTCGTACCGACCCTGGCCGAGTGACTTCGACCATTGTGTAAGGACCTTCCCACTTGGGAGAAAGTTTATTCTGATTAGACTTGGATTGGCAGAGCCTCAATACCAAGTCACCTACAGCAAGGCTGCGAGGCTGGACCTTACGATCGTAGTATCTGCGTAGGGCTTGTTGGTAGACTGCAGAACGGATTAGGGCCATGTTCCTCCTTTCTTCGAGTAGGTTAATATCATCTGCTCGAAGTTGTTCCTGGTCGAAGTTGTTGAAGGTTTCAACTCGTGTCGACCGCAATTTTAGCTCTGGAGGAAGCATGGCTTCGGCTCCGAACACTAAAAAGAATGGTGTTTCTCCTGTCGCTCGACTAGTGGTCGTCTTAACGCCCATATCTGAAGGTAATTCTTGTACCTAAGCCCCCGAGCGCTTAACAAGCTGGTCGAAGACTCGGGTTTTATTTCCTCGCATTATTTGGCCGTTTGCACGTTCGACCGCCCCGTTGCTTTGGGGATGTGCAACAGAAGCATAACATAATTTGGTACCCAACTCGTCGCAAAATTCCTGAAATTTTGCACTTGCGAATTGTTTACCATTGTCTGTAATTATCCGACTCGGAACTCCAAATCGGCTAATTACGCATCTCATCATGAACCTTTTCTTCGCTTAGTTGTTATCCCGATTCTGAGTTCTGGCTCGATCCACTTTGTGAACGTGTCAATGGCCACAAAAGGAATGTAACACCCCAGCCCAACACTGAGCCTAGAATGCCACTAAACTACTCTTTACACTAATAATTATCGACACACTAGCAAGAAAACAATGATAATCATATTCATGGACCACAAAAGAGCAATGCATAATTATGGATCAAGTGGTAATAAATAAACAATGGGAATTATAACTAGGTAAATAATCCAAAGTAGCATCAACCAATGAATCCAAATTAATAAAGCAAATAGTCTAGTCCAAATGATGTCCTAAACTTTGTTCAACCTCTAACATGTCCAAGTGAAATCCAATTCTGAATGAAAAGATTATGAAGGTAAATGATCATGTGATGCCCATGTGCCCTACTCGCTCTCAGTTACGGCGTCCTCGAAGATCACCTAAAGACAACAATAGAGCAAGGGTGAGTCCACGACTCATCAAACACATCCATAAACAACGAACAATAATAAATCAACAGCATTCAATAACTTCATTATCATCACAGGTACTTCTATTAATATTCTCATTCATTAATCTCATGTACCAATGCAAATCTATTCTACATGTCCACATGCACTTCTTCACAGATATACGGTATAGCGTGAGTGAATGCTCGCGACAACATTCACTCTCAAGCCCGTTCCTCCTCAAGGATCGGGGACCTCCTCCACTCCCGTGGAGTTGTGATCAATCATGATCACCTTCTCTTATGCAAAGATGCTTATGAATGCAAACATGCAAACTCCATCATAAACATCATATCCAACTTTTCATCATGCTTGTCAACAAAGATATAAACATACCAATTCATTGTTTGCAATTAAACCAAATAAAAGCACAACAATAATGGTAATAGAAGATAAAGAAAACAAATGATCGATCATTGATCATTGTCTACCATGCACTTGCCTTTACTAGTAGCGACGCACGATTTGGCTAGAAGATGGCAACAAGCACGGCGCCTCCTATATTAAATACACAAACTTCAATACAAGCTATAACAACGAGAATAGCAATCAATATATTCGCTCCTACCGTCCCCAAATATACCACGTTACGCGGTGCGAATAGTTACCCATAGCTGTCCGGTTACTAAAAAGAGCGTAACTTTTGACTCAAAAGTCCAATCACAACAAACCACCCCATTCTGGATTCTTTATAAAATTATCCACATTTTTCTTAGATTACAAGGTCTTCTAATTAAATCATCTAACCCTCCGTATTTAGCCCAGAAAGCCGGTCTGTCCGCTTCGGAACAGCAGTCTTACTAAATTCATAACTTTTGTTTTACTCAACCAAAATACGTGTTCTAAGATTCTACAGAACCATTGGACAATTATCTACAACTTTCATGTAGATCAAAAACTCTAATTAAGCTATTTACTATTTTTACTCTGCAGTCTACCAAAACAGCGCCGAAAGACGACAACCGTAAAAACAGCAGCCTTCCGAAAATCATATCTCGAAATCTACTTGTCCGATTGACATGATTAAATATGCTAAAGAAAGCTATCGAAATTATCTACAATTAACTAGTATATGAGATTTCCAAAATTCGTCATTAAGGTACCCGAATAAATCGTTCAACAGACAGCAGGTTAAACAAACTCATTAATCGGCCTCTCTATTAGAAAATTATAAAACCTCACTAATTAAATATACAAAATCGAGGGAAAAATACTAGATCGTTACCCACTATTTGACGTCTTGTAAAGGAATTGCTGGGCCCTTCGGCGTTCTCTTGGCGCGCCGCAGCGGCAAAGAAAACAAAGCGAGTCGGCTCAAGAGAGTGGAAGCGGCGAATGGCTTGGTGGCTTCCACGCAGCAGTCGGCAAGCGATCCGCGCGCAAAGAAGAAGCAATCCACAGCGCAACAAAGAAGTTAAAGCAGACAAAGCCGGCCGGCGGGAAAAAAAGGCAGAAGAAATGCAAGACAAAGAGACGGCGGCGGCGCGCGGGGATCACGGCTTCCACGCGGCGCGCAGCACAGGCGTTGGCTCGGCTCGGGCGACGCAAGCAGGAAAGGAAGTCAGCGGCGGCGGCGGCACGCAGGGGATCCAATAGCGAGGCAATCGGCGGCAAGAACCTTTCGGCTAGCAAACAAAAGAAGTAACAACGCTACAGATTCAACGGCTCGGCGTATGCAGAAAACAAAGATCGAGAACTTGGTGGCGGCATGCGACAAAGTAAAACGATTTGGTGGCGGGGTGGAAAAAGAATTGTTAGGGTTTCTAGAAAATCCATAATCCCTTTATATAGCTCATAAAAACTCTGAATTATTCTATTTCCACGTATACTAAATTCTTTAATTACGCACAAGCCCTAAATTCTTTAACTAATTTATTTATTATTAGTATTGCTATTATTATTATTTTCAGAATATTACATTCTACCCCCCTTAACAGAATTCGACCCCGAATTCTACTCGCCGTTCTACTCAAAGAAAAACTGCACAGCTGAAATTAAACAACAAAATAACACGTACCTGACGTGAACAACTCCGGGTATTGCTCGCGCATGCGAGACTCCAACTCCCAAGTCGCCTCTCTCTCAGACTAATGCGTCCACAACACCTTAACGTATACCAACGTCTTGTGCCTCAGCACTCGCTCCGACCTCTCCAGAATGCGCGCCGGACGCGACTCAACTGTGAGGTCTTGCTCAATAGTCAGCGGCTCTAATGAAATCTTATGCTCTGGATCTCTCAAAAACTTTCTCAGCATCGAGACGTGAAACACATTATGAACTCCACGCATGGACTCAGGAAGATCCAAGCGGTAGGCTAACTTTCCAATTCTTGCAATAATCGGGAACGGTCCAACGTACCTCGGGCTAAGCTTCCCTCTGGTACCAAACCGAACAATACCTTTAGTGGGAGACACTCTCAAGAGCACCTGGTCACCCACCGCAAACTCCAAGTCACGTCTCCTCATATCAGCATAACTTTTCTGTCTTCTCTGAGCTGCTAACAGATTCTGCCTCACCATGGCCACACGCCAGCGGTCCTCTGAATCGGTCAGGACCCAAAATTGCCTTCTCTCCAACTGCATCCCAACAAAGTGGCGATCTGCACTTCCGCCCATAGAGAACCTCAAATGGCGCGGCTTTAATACTGGAATGGTAACTATTATTATAAGCAAACTCTGCAAGTGGCAACTGGTCCTCCCAACTACCCTTCCAAGATAGAACACAAGATCGCAACATGTCCTCCAAAGTCTGAATAGTGCGCTCGATCGCCCATCATGCATGGGTGAAACGTTTGTACTAAGGCGGCTGTGTGCCCAATGCACTCTGCAGACTCTCCCGAACTTGGAGACAAACTTGGCGTCCACATCGTAAATGATGGTCTTTGGCACACCATGCGATCTTACTATCTCACGCACATAAATAGGAGCTAGATCACTCATTGAATTTGTCGTGCGAATAGGAATAAAGTGTGCAAACTTCTTTGAATCGATCCACCACTACCCAAATCTGCATCCTTCCTCATGGCGAACGAGGCAACGCCACCACAAAGTCCATAGAGATATCATCCCAAGGCCAGCTGGGTACCTCCAAAGGCGCAACAACCTGCGGGGCGCTTGTGCTCGGCTTTCACTGGCGACAAACACCACAAGAAGCCACATAGTTAGCAATATCCACCTTCATTCTTTTCCACCAAAAATTACATTTCAGATCTCGATACATCTTAGTCTCACGGGATGAATAGTGTATGGAGTGCGATGTGCCTCCTCAAAATATCATCTTTGACCTCGCCTTTTGTAGCACGCAAAGCGGCCTTTAAACCTCAAAGTACGAGAATCGTCCATGCTAAAATCACCCTCTTTGCCTTCATCCGGGCCTTCCTAACCTCCCGTAATAACCGGTCACTCTGTTGTGCTCCCGACACGATGCGGAATAAATGACTCAAGAATCAAGCGAGTCTCAACATGTGTCGTGCCGCATAACAATAAGATATTCCCATGCGATCAAAATCAGCAATGAGGCAATCTAGAGTAGCGAGAGTCGCCTTGCGACTAAGAGCATCCGCCACAACATTGGCCTTGCACGGATGATCTTGAATAGTAAGATCATAGTCCTTGATCAACTCCAACCACCTCCTTTGCCTCAAATTCAGATCCTACGAGTGAAGATATACTTGAGACTCTTGTGATGCGTGAAAATATCACAAGCCTCCAAATCTTGAGAGCAAAGACCACCGCAGACCAACTCCAAATCATGAGTGGGATAATTGCGCTCGTGCTTCTTTAAGCGCCTCGACGCATAAGCAATCACCTTACCGTCTTGCATGAGAACACGCCAAGACCCACTCGAGGCGATCTGAAAAGGCGTGAACCGCTTTCCGGCTCGGGAAGAGTGAGAATAGGAGAGGTCACCAACTTTGTCCTTCAAAATGCGTAAACGCTCACACTCATCGATCCACTGGAATCTCACACCTTTTTGAGTAAGCTGAGACATCGGTTTGGCGATGATAGAAATCTGCACAAAACGCCGATAATAACCAGCCAATCCCAAGAAACTCCTCACCTCCTTCACATTAGTCGGCCTCTTCCAATCCACCCTTTGTAGAGACCTTGCTAGGATCAACGACAATACCACGAGGGTTAATCACATGACCCGAAAACCCACTACGAAATCGAACTCACACTTCTTCAACAGCATAGAACTTGTGCTCTCTCAAAGTATCTAAAACCAGCCTCAAATGACGCTCATGATCCTCATTAGTCTTGGAATAGATAAGAATATCATCAATGAACACCACCACGAAATCATCTAGATACTCATGCAACATGTTGTTCATGGTCTCCATAAAAATGGCAGGTGCATTAGTCAATCCAAAAGACATAACTTTATACTCATAATGCCCATACCTGGTGGAGAAAGCAGTCTTCTCTACATCCTGCTCACGCACACGGATTTGATTATACCCTGACTGGAGATCAATCTTGGAGAACACTTGAGCTCCATTCAACCGATCAAACAAGTCCTCAATGCGGGGCAATGGATATTTGTTCTTGATTGTGGCGCATTAAGTGCACGATAATCAATACACATCGCCAACTCCCATCCTTCTTCTCGTGAGCGAGCAGAGCTCCCCACGGTGATACACTCGCTGATCAAACCTTTAGCCAACAAATCATCCAAGCTGCTTCTTCAACTCGTCACGAAGCGGACGTGCTAATCGATATGGAGACATCGAGATGGGGCGAGTACCCGGAACAAGATCAATACGAAACTCCACGTCTCTTACGGTGGCAAGCCCGGAAGCTCAGCTGGGAACACATCGGGTAATCACTGACCACTGGAATCTCCTCAATCTGCGAAGCCACACTCGGTTTCTCAGCAAGAGCTAAAAGAAGCCCGATTTTCTTGCACGACCCGAGCAGTCAGACCAACATCGAAAGAGAGCGCGGAGGCGCACTCCCCTGAAAAGTCAAAGTCTCCCCAGGCGGGTGCGCGCAGATCGTTCTCTGAAACAGGATATCACGGCTCGATAAGAGTGCAACCAATCCATACCCAAGATAACATCGAGCGGCTCCATTTGAATAACTATCAAATTCGCGTGAACTTCTCTCCATCAATAACAATAGAACACCGGGACAAGCGGTAGAGCTAGCAATAATACCCCCGGAGAACTAACCAACACCGGTCGAGAAATCCATTGCATACTCAAGTTCGCTCTCTAGCAAGCGCCGTTGAGACAAGCGAAAAGGTAGCCCATGAATCAAAAGGACTAAAGCATCAAGCGAATCCACAAGCAAAGTACTGTCACCGCGTCGGGGCGACCGCAGACTCTGCAGTAGGCATGGCGTACCTCGAGTGGCGCCATGGCGAAAAGAAGACGACGGCGGCGGCGAGCCCCAACAATCTCTTTGTGGCGGTGCGGTAAAGCGGTCGTGCAACTGAGCGGTGCGAAGGTGGCGGCCGCGATGGTGCCTGCCTTTGGGCGCCCAAGTGAAGGAAATGGCATCATTGGAGGAGCGATCATCATCGGAAAGATCCTCGGCGGACCCATCGAAGAAGAAGATGGCACAGCTCCCACTTGATCACGCTAAGCGGGGTTACGGCGATACACCCGCTCCTTGTGACCGGTCGGCCCTGCGGCGGCAATCTCCGTCCAAGTGCACTCGGCAGCCGCGGTGTCCATCACCGCACTTAAAGCAAAGCATGCCACCTTACAGGGACGGGACGAAGAGCCGAGTACTGCAAAAGAACGAGGCGTAGAAGAAGAGAGCGGCCTCGATCGCTTAGACTGAAAGATGCGGTCCTCCTTGAATTTCTTGAAAGTAGGTGTTGAGCAGACCCACTTCCCTCACTAGAGCTCCTCTTGGTCACCACGAAACTACCGATCCACGAGGCTTTGCGCCTTTGTGGTGCATCTCCAACTCCATGCCCCTGGCTTGCTCCACCCAGGCTGTAGTCACAGAGTGGAGTAGCTCCCAACACATGTCGGTTTTCAGGTGAGACCCAGACGGAACCTCTTGGCTTTACGAAGATCATCGTTAAGCTCTTGAAGGAACAAAGCGAACCAAGTTGTTGAACTCAGCCTCATACTCAGCAATAGACCTCTTCCCCTGAGCAAAGGTCGTCAAGGCAACCTCCATCTTCTCAACAAATGAGTAGGGGTAGAACTTCCCCTTGAACTGATCTACAAAATCCTCCCAAGTGACTGGCCCTTGAGTGGCGGTCCTCGAAGACAACACGCCCTCCCACCAAATATCTGCTTGCCCTTTCAGCTGAAAGGCTACAAAACGGACCCTCTGATGTGAAGACATCTCCAAAGCTCCAAACTGCCTCTCCATGTAGCGCAACCAGTCCGCTGCTTGGACCGGTGTGCCCGACCCGTCAAACGGATCCAACCTCAACCCCATCCACTCTCGAAGTGACATCCGCGCCTCAGGAACCGGTGGATGTGCGACAGGAGCAACAACAGATGCCGCGACAGCGAGGCTGCCGGCGCTGTTGACGAAAACACGAATCTCTCCCACCAACTCTCTCGGCCAAGCGGGGTCTCATCTTGGGCCCCAAGCGAGGCGAGTCAGCAAGCAACCCCTCACTACCGACTCAATTGCTCGGGAGGTGGCTCCACGGAACCTCGCCCGCGGCCACGGCCTCCTCCACCGCGACCACCACGACCACGTCCTCTACCCTCGGCATAGCTATCAACCACAATCAACAATACACAATGAGTTCAAAGCTCAAAATAAACTCATCCATCAATGAACAACATCACGGGCGTAAAACTATATTCGTACCTCTCTCTAACCTCTCATGCACTAGTGTGTCAAATTTTAGGTTAGTTAACCATTAGCAAATTTTAGTTGATTTACTAAACTAAAACAAGTTTTAACAATTTTAGTTTGCCTAAGTTGTTAATCTATTCACCACGGACCTAAAGCCCGCTCTGATACCAACTGTAACACCCCAGCCCAACACTGAGCCTAGAATGCCACTAAACTACTCTTTACACTAATAATTATCGACACACTAGCAAGAAAACAATGATAATCATATTCATGGACCACAAAAGAGCAATGCATAATTATGGATCAAGTGGTAATAAATAAGCAATGGGAATTATAACCAGGTAAATAATCCAAAGTAGCATCAACCAATGAATCCAAATTAATAAAGCAAATAGTCTAGTCCAAATGATGTCCTAAACTTTGTTCAACCTCTAACATGTCCAAGTGTAATCCAATTCTGAATGAAAAGATTATGAAGGTAAATGATCATGTGATGCCCATGTGCCCTACTCGCTCTCAGTTACGGCGTCCTCGAAGATCACCTAAAGACAACAATAGAGCAAGGGTGAGTCCACGACTCAGCAAACACATCCATAAACAACGAACAATAATAAATCAACAGCATTCAATAACTTCATTATCATCACAGGTACTTCTATTAATATTCTCATTCATTAATCTCATGTACCAATGCAAATCTATTCTACATGTCCACATGCACTTCTTTCGCGTATACCGGTATAGCGTGAGTGAATGCTCGCGACAACATTCACTCTCAAGCCCGTTCCTCCTCAAGGATCGGGGACCTCCTCCACTCCCGTGGAGTTGTGATCAATCATGATCACCTTCTCTTATGCAAAGATGCTTATGAATGCAAACATGCAAACTCCATCATAAACATCATATCCAACTTTTCATCATGCTTGTCAACAAAGATATAAACATACCAATTCATTGTTTGCAATTAAACCAAATAAAAGCACAACAATAATGGTAATAGAAGATAAAGAAAACAGTGATCGATCATTGATCGCTGTCTACCATGCACTTGCCTTTACTAGTAGCGACGTACGATTTGGCTAGAAGATGGCAACAAGCACGACGCCTCTCCTATATTAAATACATAAACTTCAATACAAGCTATAACAACGAGAATAGCAGTCAATATATTTCGCTCCTACCCGTCCCCAAATATACCACGTTACGCCGGTACCGAATAGTTACCCATAGCTGTCCGGTTACTAAAAAGAGCGTAACTTTTGACTCAAAAGTCCAATCACAACAAACCACCCCATTCTGGATTCTTTATAAAATTATCCACATTTTTCTTAGATTACAAGGTCTTCTAATTAAATCATCTAACCCTCCGTATTTAGCCCAGAAAGCCGGTCTGTCCGCTTCGGAACAGCAGTCTTACTAAATTCATAACTTTTGTTTTACTCAACCAAAATACGTGTTCTAAGATTCTACAGAACCATTGGACAATTATCTACAACTTTCATGTAGATCAAAAACTCTAATTAAGCTATTTACTATTTTTACTCTGCAGTCTACCAAAACAGCGCCGAAAGACGACAACCGTAAAAACAGCAGCCTTCCGAAAATCATATCTCGAAATCTACTTGTCCGATTGACATGATTAAATATGCTAAAGAAAGCTATCGAAATTATCTACAATTAACTAGTATATGAGATTTCCAAAATTCGTCATTAAGGTACCCGAATAAATCGTTCAACAGACAGCAGGTTAAACAAACTCATTAATCGGCCTCTCTATTAGAAAATTATAAAACCTCACTAATTAAATATACAAAATCGAGGGAAAAATACTAGATCGTTACCCACTATTTGACGTATTGTGCAAAGGAATTGCTGGGCCCTTCCCGGCGTTCTCTTGGCCGGCGCCTGGCAGAAGAAAAAACCAACCGAATCGGCTCGGCTGTGGAAACAAAGAAGAAGCAGCGGCGATCGGCTTGGTGGCTTCCGCGCAGCAGTCAGCGGCGATCCATGGCGCAAAGAAAGAAGCGGCAATCCGCAGCGCAAAGAAATGGCAGAAAAATGGCCGGCGAAAAAAAAAGACAAAGAGACCTGGCGAGGCCGGCGGCGGCGCGCGAGGATCCACGGCTTCACGCGGCCGCAAAGACGCGAGCGTTAGCTCGGCTCGAGCGACGCAAGCGAGGAAAAGTCGAAGCAGCGGCCAGCGGACCGCGAGGGATCCAAAGCGAGGCAATCGGCGCGATAGTACCGCTTCGGTGGCGGCAAGAAAGCGACAACGCCACAGCCAGATTCAACGCGTCTCGGCGTAGCAGAAAAGCAATGATCGAGAACTTGGTTGGCGGCATGCGATAAGTAAAACGATTTGGTGGCGGGGTGGAAAAAGAATTGTTAGGGTTTCTAGAAAATCCATAATCCCTTTATATAGCTCATAAAAACTACAATTATTCTATTTCCACGTATACTAAATTCTTTAATTACGCACAAGCCCTAAATTCTTTAACTAATTAATTTATTATTAGTATTGCTATTATTATTATTTTCAGAATATTACAAGGAATTCGAAACCTCCTGGTGTTTTGGGAAACGGTCCTAGGATATCAAGACCCAGTGCAAAAAGCCAGGAAAGAGGTTTTGTCTGTAATGCTTGAGCTGGTTGGTGTATCTGTCTACCATGAAACTAGCATTGGACACACTTTTTAACCACCTCTTTGGCATCGTACAGAGCTCTAGGCAGAGAAACCTTGTCGAAAGGCTTTGCAGAGCCAATGTTACAGAGGAAGCATCGTCCCACAGATGCCCTTGTGTATATCATGAAGGAGTGTTATTCCTTCGTTTTGCGGAATGCATCGCATGAGTATCCCTTAGGTTCCTCGTTTGTAGAGGACTCCTTCGACCAAAGTATACATTATGGCTTTTGGGATAATCGATGCGCCTCAAGATCATCTTCGGGTACGGAACCCTTGTGAAGATACTCGTAGATGGGAGTCATCCAGGTATCCTCGTAATCTAATGAGGCCATCTCAATAGGAGGTGCCTCTGGTTCTTCGACGAGAGCGGCTTTTGGAGTTGCTCAAGAAAACTCCTTTTGTGCTGGCGATCGGGAAGAAGCCATCCGAGCAAGTTGGTGCATGAGGAAATTATCCTTCGAGGATGAATTGTACCTCGAAACCTAAAAATACTTTTCTAGCTTACGTGCTTACGATAAGTACCGAGCCATTGTCGAGCTCGACCTTTGGTACTCTTTCGATTTGATTCACGACTAGTTGAGAGTCTCCTCTCACGAGTAGTCGACGAATCGAGAGTGCTTCGCGGCTCGTATGCCGACTAGCAAACCTTCGCTCTGCCACATTGTTAGTGGCACGAAAGTTTAATTGTATGGCATACTTTAAGGTTTCTCGGTAGGAGATACGGGACCACCCGACCCGAGCCACTTAGAGTAAGTGACCGTCAAAGTACATCATCCTTTGGTCGTGGGAATCGTCTTGGGGATCTGAGCAGTTCGAGATTTGTCCATTCGGCGACAAAGTCCGCCAAGATCACGGGATTTTATGGCCGTTCGGGACACGAAATGGAGGTCGAACTCCCAAGTTCGGTGACCATTTTGCCATCGTCCCATTGTTTCCTTATTATGGAGGATTGCTCCCAAAGGAAACTCGAGACAGTCTAACTATTTTGTGCGCTTGAAAATAATACATGATTTCCTCGAAGACATGAGGAGGGCATATAGAAGTTTTGGACACGAGGGTAACGCTCCTTAGGCCCGTGTAAAACTTCACGGCGTAATAAACCGGTCGTTATGCGCCACGTTCTCGACGATCTGATCGCGCTTTGCTTGTGGCGTGGCAGCTAGGTAAATTAAGAGCGTCTCTTCTGGCTTTGGAGAAACCAGAACAGGAGCACTCGAAAGGTACCTCTTGACATCCTCGAAGGCAGCGTTTGCCTCGCTCGACCACTCAAAACCTTCATGTCTCCTGAGAAGTTTAAAGAAAGGTAGTCATTTTTATCCTAGTCGTGCGATGAAACGACTTAAAGCCGCCATGCACCCAGTGAGTTTCTGGACTTTCTTTTTTGTGGTCGGGGGACGCATCTGGAGGATGGCCTTTATTTTTTCGGGATTTGCTTCGATTCCTCGTTCAGATACTAGGAATCCAAGCAATTTTCCTGAAGAAATTCCAAACACACACTTCTCGGGGTTAAGTTTTAAGCGGTGCTTTCTGAGATTGTCGAATGTTTCTTGTAGGTCGGTGATATGATTAAATTTCTTAACGCTTTTTACGACTAGATCATCAACATAGGCTTCCAGATTCCGGCCTAATCGAGATGAAAAAGTCGATTGCATTAAGCGTTGAAAAGAAGCTGACATTCTTTAGACCAAATGGCATTTTGACATAGCAAAAGGTACCATATGGTGTAATGAATGCGGTCTTTTCTTCATCGTTTAGACACATATTGATCGGTGATATCGAATATGCATCTAAAAACTTAATATTTCACAACTGCAGAGAATCAACCAAGCGATCGTCGAGGTAAAGGAAAATCATCTTTTGGACAAGCTTTATTAAGATCGATAAAGTTTACGCACATCGCCATTTGCCGTTTGACTTTTTACCATTACAGGTTAGCCAACCACTCGGGTGGTTGACTTCTCTTATAAAGCACGCTTTAAGTAGCTTATCAATTCGATTTAATAGCATCTCGTCAATCGGGGCAAATCTCGTAATTTTTATTTTACGGGTACTTTATCGGTAGTAAAGCTAGCACATGCTCGATCACCTCCACAGGGACTCGGGCATGTCGGATGCTTGCCACGCGAAGACATGTGTTAGCTCGGAGGAGGCGATGAGGCGTCTTCCTATTTGGGGTCGGAAGACTCCCCAATGCGAAACGATCTTGAGGGTTTCTCTGCGTCGGAGGAACCTCTTTGACAGTCGTTCGGCTTTAGTGCGACTTTGAAGCCCGACTTGCTAGTCGAAGGTGACTTTCATCTCGAGTTGGTATTTGGCCAACCATCTCGAGGATCGGCGATCATGATTATCGCTATCTTTTATCACAATGAATTGTGATCACTCCTTTGGGACTGTCATCTTAAGACATTGATACCCATAATGAGTAGCCATTAAGAATTTTGCCAAAGTTGGTCGTCAAGTATGGCGTTATATGCCGTATCAAAATCGACCACATCAAAGGAAACTTTCGATCCTGAAATTATTTGGTGAGCTAAATGTTAAAGGAAGAGAAACTTGGCCAATGGGTTTGGCGAAGACCCGATGCGATTCCATGAAAAGAGTATCGTCATCGGTCTTACCTTTGTCCCGGTACTTGCATTTCATCGGGGCATTAGTAAATAGTATATTCAAGGCGCCACCATCAACTAACACTCGATTGACCCGACGATTGTTGATGGTGGGTTCGACCCTGTCGGATATCGACTGATCGATTGAAGTGATCGGACAATCACCCTTCTCGAAAGAAATGGTAATTTCTGACCACTTCGGTAACTTATTGACAAGAGGAGCATCTATAGAGTTTACCTCTCGTCCGTGACTTTGAGTTGTCGTTTGACTCGTATGTCGATGATCCTCCGTAGATATGCTTTACGGTATGTTGCGGATCTTGGGCAGCATCTCTTCATCATCCTCCGATGACTTTTGGCCACTCGTATTTCCTACTTGCTCGAGAGTGGGGAGTGGCCCTTTGCCGTTGTAGTAGTCCTCGAGCTTTCTTTGGAAAACTCGGCAGTTGCGGAGGTCATGTCCTTCCTTTTTATGAAAAGGACACCACCTTGGCTTGTCGTTCCTACGATCAGGGCGCTTACCTTTGCCTTGATCAGGGTACGACTTGGTGGTTCGGGGCTCTTTATCTTTCACGGCCAAGACCTCCTTGAAACCACTAGTTTGTGGTTTTTGACTTTTTATTTTCTTCTTGGACTTCTTTGCTTTCTTATCCTTACCAACTTTACCTGGCTCTCGAGGAGTGTACGTTTCTCGATCAATAGTGTTGTTCCACTCGACCGCCTCAGAAGCAGTCGCATATCGATCGGCCATCTCGAAGAGCTCGGCAACAGTATTGGGAGGATTCAAAGCAATATCCTCTGTTATCCTTCTACTACGGACTCCTTGCTTAAAAGCCCTGATCACAGATGAGTCAGAAATTTCTGGAATTGAGTTCTGAACGACTAAAGCGTTTGATGAATTTGTGAGTCTCATTGTTGTTCTGTTTTATCGGTGCAAGTCGTCTTCCTTCCAGGCGGTTGTATGTGCCTTGGAAATTCGCTTTGTAGAACATCGCAGAGGTGTTGCCAAGAGTAGATCGACTCAGTGGTTGGTTTAAAAACCACAATCGGCGGATCCTTCAAGCACAATAGGAAGGTAATTTGCCATTACATGCTCTCCTCCTCCTGCTTTGCTCGGACAATTTGTTGTATAGATCTGAAGAAATTCGATGGGATTTTGAGATCCATCAAACTTCTCCATGTTCCTTTGGTCGAAAATGAGGTGGCCGAATTGCTTTCGAAGGTCGGCGAAAATGCGGCATCCGTAATTACTTCTTGGCGCCTTCTTTGCGGGAAAGAAGGGTTAATGTCACGAGCGATCGTATCTGACGATACCCGAAGAACAGTGACACATCTGTAGTAGGTCTCGACTCTCTGAGGAATACTCCTCGTACTCCATCCGTTGCGGATTTCCTTGTCGAAGTGGTGAATGGTCACCTCTCAGGGGCTTCTTGGTCATCGACCAATCGAAATGTATTTCTCGGGTAGGGATCGATCGACTTATGGCGTGTCGATTTTCGTGGTGAAATATTTGATTGGTAGTAGTGAGGAAGTCGCATTGCTACGACTACGAATGATGTCGACGAGGTACTTCGATCTTGTCATCACGGTTGAAGCCTTTGTGTAATCTCTTCAGCAAAGAGATCGTACCCTGGCGTTCGAGCAAGCTCTTGATTGAGCAAGTCGTTGATGTCATGGAGTTCTTGTACCTCCTTCGACTGATGTTGAATGCGCCCCGACAGATTCTTCTGGGCTGCAATCTTCTTCCGTCGGATGGCCTCAAAATTCTCCTCATCAGATCCTTGAGGCCTTCTTAATGGAGTGCGAGAATGTCGAGCATTTCCTCGCGCTCATCAGTGTTGGTTACGTCGTCACCGGTGGTGCCCTTGCCATTACCACGAGGCGCGGTGTGTGATCTTGGGAGTGTTCCTATCTCGGCCTCTATGAGGTGACCACGATTGAGGAAGGGCGAAGACCTCCGTTGATGATTCTCACTTGCGCTCGAGGCCTCCCCGCTTGAGGAGTGCTCGAGAGACACCATCTGGCGACTTGGAGCAATCCCCTCTAGGTAGGGGAACTCTGGGTTATAACTGTCTCCGTCCGCAAATGAGATCTGCGGAGAGGCTACGAATTTGTAGGAAAAGCATGTTTGATCCCACCCTCTCTGGAGTTACCACGAGAGAGAGGATCACCGGATGTTGGTGGAGTCTGGAATAGTGGCTCTCGAACTTGTCTCACCGGTCGGACCGCTGAGGGGACTTGGACACTTGGAGGAAAAACTCGTCGTGTCGTGAGTCCTCACAGGTGCGGTTCGATCAGTTGACCCTTGTCCTTTGAGGGAATTGGCTCCTCTGTTGGACGTATCGTTGTGGGGGATAAGGATCCCTCCTCAACTCCATTGATGGGATCGTTTCCTGGGGAATGATCTCCGGAGGCAACATCACCATCAGCGGATGCATCACTCGGCTCGTAGTCGAAACCAGCATCCATGTCGACGTCTGCGTAATCTGCCAAGTCAAACCAGTTCTCCTCGTTCCATTCTCCTGCCAAGATTGCATGAGATTGGAAAAAGAGAGTATGTTGACAAGAGATTACCGGAAGCTCCCCACGGTCGGTGCCAACTATCGGTGTATTAGAACCGATCTTACGTAAAGATTATTTGATTCGGGGGGTCTCCTAGAAATGAAATCACGCAGAGTGGTTGACACGGGATGTTTAGACAGGTTCAGCCCTTCTCCGGAGAGAATAACAACCCTACTCCTGTGTGTGTATGGTATTGACTGTATTCTTGATGATCAAGCAAGAAACTAAGACTATTACAGAGAACAGTACTTGTGTTTCTCCTTAACTTGCTCTGTTTTCGCCCTCCTTTTCACCCTTTGATTGATGTCTTTATATAGACGTGAAGAAGTAGCCGTTTTGTCCTGTGGAAGAGGCGCCTTAATTAAGCCAGTAATGGGCGCATGATGGCAGTAATTACCGGCGCATTGGCTTCTTCACGCCGTCTGGCAGTTATCACCCAGAGGTAATGGGGTATTTAAGCACTATTACTACGTAGAATAATAGTGCGTGCGGACCATTCGGATTCCTTAATCAAATGGACCCACTCGCTTGTAGGTTTGATTATAAGGTGGTCGTGGTTTATTTGGTCGTAGTATGACTTACGACTGGGTATAAGTCGTAGTAGGACTTACGACTGGGTAATGGTCGTAGAAGGACTTACGACCAGGTAGTGGTCGTAGAAGGACTTACGACCATGACATAGTCGTAGTAAGACTTACGACTATGGGGGTGATTGTAGAAGATCTTACAATCACTTGGTAGGTCTCCCCCTTGTAAATATAAGGGGTACTTCTGGGGACTATGTGACATCATATTTACCCATAATAAGAATTATAGATAAAAGATAAAATGAGGATTATTAGATCCTCGTCAGTGATAAAGTCATCACCTGTCGACCGCGTGAAAGAGGTGAACCATCTTGAGTCTCCGGTCATGTGACATGAACAGCCGGAGTCGACGAACCACGTATCCTTCCTCTTTCCGCGGTAATCCTGAAAATCAAGGAACAGAAGAACGATATGTCTCAATACTGGGGTTAGTTAAACAAGACTTAGGAACCCGATCTTGAGACACTGCGTCATGAGTAGTATGCAAAGCAGAAGTGCTATCCTTGATTTTATTTAAAGTTCTGTTACGAGCTATGGTTAAAGTAACATGAGAGTTATCATGTCTAGGAACATGATGATGAGCATGTGATACAAATCCTAAACCAGGTTTCTTCTTTTCTATGTTACCATGTCTCATAAAATCTCTAGGTTGATTAGATGAAATTCTAGCAGAATATTTATTATCATTTTTCAACCTACGCCAACAGAACTCAATCAAATGCTCATCCTTTTTACAATAGGTGCAATGATACTTAATACTACTAGGAGAAGCACCCTTAGACTTAACAGATGGTTGAGCAATACCTGTAGATTTAAATATAGTTTTTGCAGGTTGTGTTTTGAATTCAATTAACCCATTTTCCAAGACTTGAGTAACTTTTGGGTTAGAATTATTTTGAACATGATTGTATCCTAATTCTTGCTTCTTATAAGGAGTTTTAGACTTGTTCAGAATCATGTTTAATTGTTTCTTACCTTTAAAGAATTTTTCTAATGTATCCTTAAGATAAACATTTTCTTCTTTAAGATTAACACATGATTCACAGGTTTTACCCTTAATGGCTCTAGCATATTTTTCCTTATATAAAGCAGTTTCAAGTTTAAGAGCTAGACATGAAGCACATGTAGAAGGCTCAATACTGTTATTAAGCTTGGCATATTTAGCTCTAGTTGCTTCTAAGATATCTTTAACTTCATGTTCGTGTTCTAAGCAAAAAGTGCAAAGACTAGAATCAACCACACCAGAAATAACTAACTTGCTAGACTCTAAGTATTTTTCACATGGAGCAGATTTAACCTCAACAAGTTCAGTCCTAGCATTTTCAAGTTGTTGCAAAGCAATATCATGAGCGATTCTGATTTAGCAAATTCAGACTGCAAAGCATGGCAGGATGAACATTCATCAGATTCAAGAGTCTTAGCATTTTCAAGTTCTAAAATCAAATTATCTACTTGTGACTCTAAATCCTTATTCTTGGCCATGACAAACTCTAAAGCTTTATTCTGACTCCTGAGTTGCTCAAACATAGTTTCACATCTATCAGAAAGAATATCATAGGAAGGAGGTACCTCATCGTTGTCGTTGTCAACGGAGTCGGCCATGAAGCACAAGCCGTTGAAGTCCTTGGCCTTCCCATTCTTCTTGCTTTGAAAGATCTCCTCCTCCTTGTCCTCTCCACTCCCGGAGTCAACATCGCTCAAGGATTGATCCTCAAAAGCGGCAAGCACCCGGTGAGCGACCTTTGTCAGCTTGGTAGTATCAAACCTTGATTTGTTCCATTGAGGCTTCTTCCAAGCTGGTTTTCCCTCCTTGTGGTTGCTCTTACCTTTCACTTGGGGCAATTTGCCCGGATATGATTAAGCTCACCACATTCATAGCATGTCACGGGACCTCCTTGATTTCTGTTTCTCATATTGTTGTAGGCCCGTATGACCTTTTTGACTATAAGAGCCAACTCAGCCTCAGGAAGACTCTCAAACTCCTCTTCATAGATTGCAGATAAACCAGCAAGTGAAAATTCAGAAGAAGACTCAAAAGACCCATCAGAAGCTCTCTTGAGCGGGTCTGCTACCAAAGCTATGTTTTCCTTCTTGGGAGGATCAATCCTCTTGATCTCATGAGTCTTAAGCTTGCTATAGAGCAGCTCCAAAATTAGATCAGAAAGATTGACATTCTCCTCAATGACAGTAGCATTTATCTTCCTCATCTTGGTATTGATTGCAGCCAAGAGGTGGGTGGCATTTTCAGACTGAGAATATTCAATACCAACAGCTTTCATCTGATTAATCACTTTATTAATGCGACTGAAAATATCATCGATGCTCTCTCCAGAACGCATCTCGAATTTGTTATATTCACACTTATAGACTGTTTGCGTACTTTCTTGACTTGGGACGAACCCTCATGATAAGTTTCGAGAGTGTTCCAAATCTCATGCGTAGTCTCAAGATTGCAAATCCAATCATACTCCTGTCTCCTAAGCCCACCATACAAGAGGTTTTTAGCCTTATTGTTGTTACCCAAAAGGGCTTCTAAAACCGGCGTAGCAACTTCGGGCTCAACGAGCATAACTCGAACAACCTCCCATATAGCATGTCCTTCGCTCTCAAGGAAGACTCACATGCGATTCTTCCAATAGGAATAGTCGTGCCCATCGAAGATATGCGGCTTTCTGGAGTATCTATCCATCGCCAAGTTCAGTGACCGGTTAAGATCAAGATTGAACTAACCGGGCTCTGATACCACTTGTTGGACCGAAAAGGCGACTAGAGGGGGTGAATAGAACACGCTCACTTTTCACAAATTATTGGATTCAACATAATTTCACTCCAGTAGCTATGGAAGCTATGAAGATCAGTATATCAGTACAGCAGAAGACTAATATTGAAACCAATAAACACCCCTAAGCAATACTATAAAAGATCAGGCACAAGATAATGAATCACGATTACCTTGCCGGTTAGACCATCGGCTCAAGGCGGTCATCTTGATTTCTTTGCCGGTCGGCCGGTGGCTCTGGTGATCGACCGCCGACCTCGAAGCAAGCAGTTAGCCCGATGACGAAGATGAAAATAGATGAAACTTTTGATCTACTAATCCAAACTTGATGAAACTTGGAACACACCTTCTCTATGATATCAGGGACCTATTCCAGTCGAAGATTATGATAATTCTTGGAAGAATAGCGATCCTTTTCGATTTGATTGAACAAGGGTTCAAAACCGGGTCAAAACGAAAACTAGGTCAAAACTCTTGCTCGTGGGTGATTGATGATCAAGATGATCCTAGATAGATTCCCACAATCATAGCAAGCTAGATCACGTGAAGAAACCAAGTAAAAACTCACGGATTAAAGAAAGACTCTAAATCATCAAATCGAGAGAAAGAACGCAATGAGACAAAACATTGATCAAACTTTCCTTTGATTGATTGATATGATATGGGCTTACAGCCTCTCCATCAATGGAGGACAATGCTCAATCCAAGAGCACGAAAATCACATCAAAGTATCTAGAACCCTAGCCTCCACAAAAGCTATCCCTAAGAAAATTAGGGTTTACAAAAAATTGCGAAAGAGACGAAGCGGAGGTGCAGACACCTCCCTCCCCTATTTATATTGGAGGCTTAGACCTTCTAGAAGTTTGACTCTATTGGGCTCCCGTTAAGGCCCAAAACAAACGGGACACTTACGCACGTATTTTAATACGCCGTCTTTAACATCCCTTGACCTAACTAGCTACACCTTGCGCCATCTTGCGCCTCGGATTAGCTAATAGGTCACCCTTGTCCATCTTGCACCACGCTTGAGTACATTGACCTCACCTGGCATCGTCGATCGTTCTGGACCTCAACTCTCCATGCCTAGTCCCGATCATCCTCGCCGTTGACCGTCGTTGACCACCAAGCAACCTGCACAACAATAGACAAGTAAACCGAATTTGGGAACAAGTTCTTCACAACTTGACACATGTTAGTCAAAACATGCATCATGCAACATATATGCCCTGGAACTCATGACTTTGATCTAACAACCGAACGCCGCCACGACGGGCGACGAACCAACTGGAAACTGGTCAGTCCGCACGTCGGGCTGGTCTGACCGCCCACCCTGGCCAGTCTGACCGCCACCTATGGGTTGGTCAGACCGCCAGCTGTGACTTAGCCATTTTTTCTCTCTGGAAAACCGAAACCTACTGGAATTTTCAAACCAATAGAACTTTTGACTGGAGACTCCAAAATTATAGGACCAAATGCAATAGAATCCCCTCTCTTACCTACACCCTCTATTTTTGGCCTAGCTCAATTCAACACTTTGGTCATCGGCCGGTCGATCGCCCTGTGGGCGGTGAGACCGGTCATGAATTGGTAAGACCGGCCACCCTGGCCGGTCAGACCGGTTATAGCCTGACAGCATGCCAACTTTGTCGAAAACACGTGAAACGACAAACCGTAAATGCCATTGCCAATTGTCACATGATTCTAAGATCTGGAGTATATCCCCATGATATCCACATCTAGCATACACAATATATATATGTTTGAAAAGTTTATCAAGTCTACTTTCCAATAGATCAAACGACATGTGATTTGGAGCTTTCTATAACAAGTTTTGGCTATTCGAGTACATGCTACACATTCAGACCTACCAATGCGCGAGTTGGCAAGGTTGATGATTCTGTGCCATGTACAATATCTTGGGAGGATATCAAGCTATGCCATAACTTTCCAAAGATTCACAAGAGTCTCTTTCTCCAATTTCACACGGATTCAAATCGTTTCAATTAATGAAATTGAAGTTAGGAAGGTTTGGATTCAATTCGGATTCGGAATCAGCATCAAATTCGGATTTGGAATTAGCATGACAGTCCGGAGTAAAACGGTTATAACGTTTACAAACGGAGTCCGATTTGAGTGTTCTTGTACTTGTTGGAAAGATAACTTCGAGGCCGATCCAACGGATCCTCTCTTAGTCCAAATTTCATCTTGTAGCAAAAGATATGCCCAAAACAATATGACGGTTGTAAAATCAGAGTTTCCTTTTTTGTTTTAGATTGTGTCGGAATTAGAGTAGGACTCCTAAATCCGAAATAGAGTAGGTGTAGGGTCTCTTGGCCAGCCATAAGGTGGAGAAGGGCACTATATATTGAGGTTAGACCCCATTGTAACCTCACACCATAATTAAAGATTTTGATTGCTTTTTGCATCAGCGCTTGATTTTTCAAGAAGTTTGGTGAAGGCCAGCGACTTGAAGGGAATCAGGCGTTTTCTTTCAAAGACCATTCTGTCTTTCCGTTGGGAATTGAGGGATCATTAAAACTCCACTTGGTGGTCGGGTGGAGTACACGCGAGATTAGGCGAATTAAAGAGTTGCAAGTTCATGCACTGACATCGGGTGAGCAACTACGATTTGTCAAGTCAAGCGTGCAAGTTATCTTCGATCCTACGTTGAGAAGATCGGGCGCCCCGTATCATCTTGGTATCAGAGCTCCGTTGACTCGGTAGGATCATTATCCAGTTATCTAAATTTTTTTCCTATACACGAAAAAGCCATACAATTTTTTTTCTTTAGCCGTAGTATTTAATTTGTTATTCTAGTGAGTTTTGTTAAGTTTTTGTCCATTAGAATCAAGTTTAGTTTGCCGATCTTGAATTCTTTTGCGTTCCTTTTTATTTGAGCCTAGTTTGATTTTTTTGGTCGTGTTTATAAAAAAACACAAAAAGAAGTGATACACCATTTTATCCTTTGGGAACCTTTCAATCCTTTTGCGATTACTTTGAACCTATTTAAGACTTGCTAAAGCGTTGCTTAGGGCTGCATATTAATATTTGTGTTCTTGTAGTTTGTCAAAGGTGTGAAATATTTTTTGCTCATTTTGGTAGAACAAGAATTTTGGTCATAGTTCAAAAAAAGGAAGTAAAAGAGAAGAGAAAATAGAAAGAAGAAAAGAAAAAGAAAAGAGAAAAAGAAAAAAAGAAAGTGCATAGCTGAACCATAAAATTGAGCGAAAATCCCCACTCATTCTTGATTCAATTGTTAGAATATCAATATTTTGTGCAATCTTGTGCCCTAGTTTTATTATTTGCAACTAGCTAGCGTCTTTCTCTAAGTTGTGCAATACGAGCTATTTTGTTCTTCACTTATATCTTACATAGCTCATTCCTTGATTGCACTAAGTTCCAATATCTTTGTGTGTGAGTTGCTTTGATTTTCACTTATATGTTTGTGATCGGCAACTAGGCATTGAATTCTAGTTTGAATATTTACTTAGCTTTACAATATCTAGAATTTTCAGATTAAGTAGGTATCCATACCAAGCTCCACATAATATCTGTTGTCGTGCTTTGACTTGCTCTTGAAATTCGCTCATTTCTCACGTTGTTTTAACCTGTAATATCAAGTATGAGTTTGCCACCTCAATTCACTTCGAAAAGGTAAGAATGTAATTACACAAGGATGCAAAGTTGTCTAAGATTACTATATTGAGTTGAATCATGCAATGCGCCATACCAATATCACTAGTGCATATCAAGAAAGGACATACTTCAAAGTAGGCTTGAAATTTCAGATCGTTGCAACACTTCAAGATGAATATTTTCATAGTTTGCAAGATCTTGTGAAATAGCTATGAAGGCGGAAAAGAGACTTAAAAACATGCAAGCACATCAATTAAATCTGCGCCGGCTCTTTAGTTCTTATTCATCCACTGGTGTGTCATTTGAGAAGAAGATCGAGCATGTGAATTTTTCTTCCACCGAGGTGATGAGTAGTGCTGCCCCGTGACAACCCGCAACACGTGAGGAGATCGTGGTTGGTGGTAGTTGTGCCATTGCTGGCCCACGGTCTTACAAGAATGAGATGTATCAAAGCCCATGTGAGAATGAGAGCCACATAGCCAAATTGAGTGACAGTGATAAAAAGAGTGAGTTATGTGATTCCACCATATGCGAGGTCGAGAGCATCACAATTGAGAGTGTGAGAGATACACTAAAAGAAAAGAGAGATAGATGATAGGGCAAGTAAGATTTTTTTTGAACCTAACAATTTACCCTCTATTTCTAGTGTTTTATCTCACATTGTCCAGGTGGACCAAACAAATAAAGAGTTGGATATTCAAGAGCCCTCACCATTGGAAGAGAAAGATGAAGAGATAACCACGGTTGGAGAGAGAATGTGATGAGGATATCCCGACTACTTATGAGGCTATTTATGAAGCAAGAGCTACATGTCTCAAACAACAGGTGCAATTGTTTCTTAACAAGTTTCTTTGTGTTTTCCGTGAGAATTGGACACTACGTAAAAGTAATACTTTGTGTATTCTCAGGTTCGACAAGCTTAAAGTCTTTGGAACCGAGAGGGAGGTCGGAGCCACAGCAATAGATGAGCACAAGGAGGAGGGTAACCATATTTTCTGCATAGTGATGAAGAACAATAAGGCCAAAGCGGTTGGGAAGGAGAAAGTCAAGCAGCTCATGCGGCTGATCAGGGAGGAAAGAAGCCCATGTGATGGGAGAGCAAAAGGGGAAGAAGCCCAAAACTTAAAGCTCAACTTTTGGATAAGATTTTCAAGTCCAATTCAAATCTCCCACAACCCCAACCGAAATCAAATTCGGAATCAACTTAGAATCAAATTCGGATCCGGAATCAGCATCAAATTCGGATTCGGAATCAGCAGGACAGTCCGGAGTAAAATGGTCATAGCTTTCACAAACGGAGTCTGATTTGGGTGTTCTTGGGCTTGTTGGAAAGATAATATTAAGCCCAATCCAAGGGATCCTCCCTCACTCCAAAATTTCTCATGTGTCAAAAGATATGACCGAAACAATATGACGGTTGTAAAATTAGAGTTTCTTTTTGTTTTAGATTTAGTCGGAATTGGAGATGGTTCTAATTCCGAATTAGAGTAGGAGTAGGGCCTCTTGGCCAGCCATGAGGAGGAGAAGCACACTATATATTAAGGGTTAGACCCCCATTGTAACCTCAGACCAGTTTATGCATAAGAATAGAAATATAGCTATTGCTTGTTCTTACGAAACCAGAGTTCATGCGAGGACTTTGAGAGAGGACTAGGCGATCCGTTGATTCGTTCTGCAATTCATGGTCAAGCCGTCGTTCCATTGGGAATTGGGGACTTGGCGATCATCGTTCGTGGTCTCGCGACGATCAACTATCCGGTGTGTTTTGGGCATATTCCAAAGAGTTGAGGGTTTGTGCATTGGCGCGAGTTTTCAGCTAGCGACATCGTCTACTTCGCATCAGTTATCCACGGTTACTCATCGAGAAGATCGGGCATCCCCCGTATCAGAATGCCTGTTACCCCGTGGTTACATGATGACATTACGATACCTGCGGCACCTACATCAACTAAGGAGGACGATCAAGGTAACACTATTAGTACTAAATTGATAGATCATCAAGACAAAGTGTGTAAAACCAAAAACTCCGTTATTCCTTTCATGAGTCCACGTTCTAAATTTGATATGCTTAATTTGCACAATGTGGAATTGATTACTCAAAAAGAAGTTCTTAGTAGAATACACATTACTGATTCTTTTTGTTATATCATGTTCGATAGTTCTAAAGAGCTATCTAGTGTGATCAAGAAGCTTGTCAAGTCTACTTTTCAATAGATCAAACGGCATGTGATTTGAAGCTTTCTATAACAAGTTTTGGCTATTCGAGTACATGCTACACATTCAGACCGACCAATTCGCGAGAGTTGACAAAGTTGATGATTCCGTGGTATGTACAATATCTTGGGAGGATATTAAGCTATGCCATAACTTTCCAAAGGTTCACAAGAGTCTCTTTCTCTATTTTCACACGGATTCAAATCGTTTCAATTAATGAAATTGAAGTTAGGAAGGTTTGGATTCAATTCAGATTCGGAATCAGCATCAAATTCGGATTCGGAATCAGCATGACACTTCGGAGTAAAACGGTCATAACTTTTACAAACGAAGTCCGATTTGAGTGTTCTTGTGCTTGTTGGAAAGATTACTTCAAGGCCGATCCAACGGATCCTCGCTCAGTCTGAAATTCATCATGTAGCAAAAGATATGCCCAAAACAGTATGATGGTTGTAAAATTAGAGTTTCTTTTTTTGTTTTAGATTGTGTCGGAATTGGAGTAGGGCTCCTAAATCGGAAATAGAGTAGGTGTAAGGCCTCTTGTCCAGCCATAAGGTGGAGAAGAGCACTATATATTCACTGTTAGACCCCCATTGTAACCTCAGACCACGATTAAATATTTTGATTGTTTTTTGCATCGACGATTGATTCTTCCAAGAAGTTGGGTGAAGGCCAACGACTTGAAGGGGAATAGGGCATTTTCTTCCAAAGACTGTTATGTCTTTCCATTGGGAATTGAGGGATCGGTAAAACTCCACTTGGTGGTTGGGTGGAGTACACGTGAGATTAGGATAATTAAAGAGTTGCAAGTTCATGCACTGGCATCGGGTGAACAACTACGATTTGTTAAGTGAAGCGTGCAAGTTATCTTCGATCCTACGTCGAGAAGATCGGGCACCCCGTATCATAGTCGCCCTCTAAGACCCCCAAAATCTGCCATCTTCAGCCCTGACTTTGCATCACAAGTTTTTGGGTTCTATTTTTTGTTTATTTCTTTCTTCCCTTTGGAATTTGTGGTTCGCCCCAACTAAAAAATTGTAGATATCGTCAAAACCTTTCAAACGAGCATATATAAGCAGCCATATAGAACCGTTGGACCGAAAAAGACGACTAGAGGGGGTGAATAGGAGTATGCTCACTTTTTCATAAATAATTGATTCAATAAGATTTTACTCCAGTAGCTATGGAAGCTATGAAGATCAATATACCAGTATAGCGGAATACTAGTATTGAATCCAATTTAACCCCCTAAGTAATATGACAAAAATCAACACAAGTTAAAGCAATTTAGTGCTAGGCGGTAGGACCGCTGGGTCAATGGCGGTCTGACCAGTGGACCTGGCAGTTTGACCGCCGGCCTGAAGAACAGATCAAACAGCCCCGATGACGAAGTTGCAAATAGATGAAACTTTTGATCTACAACTCCAAACTCGATGAAACTTGGAGCACACCTTCTCTATGATGTCAGGAACCTATTCCAATCGAAGATTATGAAAATTCTTGGAAGAATTACGATCCTTTTCCGTTTGAGACGAGGAAGGTTCAAAACCAAGTCAAAACGAAAACTAAATCCAAAAACTTGCTCGTGGGTGATTGATGATCAAGATGATCCTAGATATGTTCCCACATGTCACAGCAAGCTAAATCACGTGAAGAAATCAATCAAAACTCACGGATCAAAGAAAGACTCAAATCATCAAAAAGAGAGAAGGAAAACAATGAGACAAAACATTGATCAAACTTTCCTTGGATTGATTTGATATGATTTGGGTTTACAGCCACTCCATCAATGGAGGACAATGCTCAGTCCAAGAGCACGAAAATCACATAAAAAACTCTCTAGAAGCCTAGCCTCCATAAAACCTCTCCCTAAGCAAATTAGGGTTTCAAAAGAACAAAAGAGGCGAGGAGATGGGGCACCGCAACCTCCTCTATTTATATTGGAGGCTTATTCCTTCTAGAAGTTTGACTCAATTGGGCTCCCGTTAAGGCCTAAAACAAACGGGTCACACACGCACGCATTTAATGCGCCGTCTTTATCTCCTCTTGACCTAATTAGCTACACCTTGCGCCATCTTGCACCGTGGATTAGCCAATAGGTCATCCTTGTCCATCTTGCACCACGCTTGAGTTCATTGACCTCACCCGGCATCGACGATCGTTCTGGACATCAGCTCTCCAAGCCTAGTCCCGATCATCCTCGCCGTTCACCGTCGTTGACCACCAAGCAACCTGCACAACAATAGACAAGTAAACCGAATCCGAGAACAAGTTCTTCACAACTTGACCCATGTTAATCAAAACATGCATCATGCAATACATATGCACTGAAACTCATGACTTTGACCTAACAACCGAACATCGCCGCCACGACGGATGACGATCCAAGTGAAAACCGGTCAGACCGCCGCCATGGCCGGTCTGACCGCCCACCCTGGCCGGTCTGACCACCACCTATTGGCCGGTCAGACCGCCAGTTGAGACTTAGTCGAAAACAACCCCTGAAATTCTGAAACCTACTGGAATTTTCAAACGAATAGAACTTTTGACCGGAGACTCCAAAAATTATGAGACCAAGTGTAATTGAATCCACTCTCTTGCCTACACCCTCTATTTTTGGCCCAGCTCAAAACACCACTTTCTGAAATTGCCGGTCCGAACGCCACTAAGGCCGGTCGGACTACCATCGGGATTCGACCGCGAGGTGGCGGTTGGACCGCCCTTAATTTGAGTCGACCCTCGATTCGGCCGATCGACAGCCACTGAGGCCCGCGATACGATTCTTTCCTAAAAACACGTGAAACGACAAACCTTTAACGCCATTTCCATTTATCACATCATCCTAAGATCTGGAGCATATCCCCATGATATCCACAAAAACTTTTATTTTTCATCTATTGAAACTAGCTATTATTTCTGCTCAAACTAGAGGGGTGTTTACATTGCACGTTATTATGTTTTAGTGCTCTACATTGTGTGAACAATCTTGTGCTCTTACAAAGAAGTTTGAGTAGTGGGCTGGAGTCTCTCCCAGCACTTGGTGTGAGGTTTTCCTTTGCTTACATCAAGTCACATTAATCGGTTGTGTGTGTGTGCATCACTTATATCTCATTGCAACTAGGCCTTTGTTACTTTGTGGACTATTTACTAACTTTACAACATCTTGTGCAATTGAATTGTGGTAGTATTATACACTAACCCTATCCCAGCTCCACATAAACTTGGTGAGTGCAGCTCCTGAAGGATTGAGAGACCGCGCAACCAAGGAACCTTCGCTAGTAATAGATCACAAGATTACCACTAGACGCGCCGACTCGTAGCGGAAGTAGAGTAAATGTAGCGAGATGATGAAGTCGTAGTCGTACTCGCCGCACATTTTCTCCTCCGAGTAGATGTCCTCACCGCGCGTCTGCTCCTCCGAGTAAATGTACTCGTCGCACGTCTGCTCCTCCGAGTAGTCGTAGTGAGTTGCGGATCGTCCTAGTGATGATGCTTCGCAACACCTCCAAGGTATCCACACGTACAGGGCAGGGACACACGTGCTAGCACCGGCAGCGTGGTTGAGGAAGGCATGGCTATTAGAGTTTCGGGAAGTTCTTCAAAAGATCGTCAACTCACTCCTTGCCACCGCCCCTCTATTTATAGGCATCCATGATGGGTCTTGAACTTAAGGCCCATTATGAACTCGAGGCCTACAAGAATTCGGATAACCATCCAATTCAAATCCCAGCCTTTTAAGTGCGTGACCCTATAGGTTCATATGTAATCGGTTGTGACTCGAAAACTCTTTTTTCGACCACTAGTCGTCAGCGGTACCTAGCAGCACATAACGATTTCCAAACACACATAGAATATATCGAACGAACCTTAATGCAATATGCTCTACGACCAGGTCCATATCACTACGACCAACTCGTATCTCTAGACGACCAGTTCATATTTGGTCTTGACCAATTCGTAACTTCTTACGACTAGGTTTCGACCACTTAGTGACCATGTTCAACCAGCTTACGACTAGCTCGTATCTCCATACGACTAGTCCGTATCTGATCGAACTAAAATACTTTCTCGTGTATGAAGGGATTACAGCAATGCTATGATAGCACAAATAAAAAATTTACCACGAAACCAAGGAACCACCGCTAGTAATAGATCACGAGATTACCGCTAGACGCGCCGACTCGTAGCGAAAGTAGAGTCGTTGTAGCGAGTTGATGTGGTCGTAGTCGTACGCACGATGCGTCTCCTCCTTCGAGTGGTCGTACTCCTCGCGCGTCTGCTTCTCCGAGTGGTCGTACTCGTCGCGTGACTTCTCCTCCGACTCTGGTGATCGTCACGAGTTGCGGATCGTCCTAGTGCTGATGCTTCGTAACAACACCTCTAATGTATCCATACGTATGGGGCAGGATCACCACGCGCTGGAGTGCTAGCACCGACAGCGTGGTTGAGAAGGCGTGGCTATTAGGGTTTTAGGAGTTCTTCCAAAGATCATCCTCAACCCCCACCCCATGCCACCGCCCCTCGTTATATAGGCATCCATGATGGGTCTCGACCTTGAGGCCCATTAGGAACTCGAGACCTATACGAATTCGGATCACCATCCAAAAACAGATCCTAGCCCTTTAAGTGTGCGACCCCACAGGTTCATGTGTAATCGGTTATGACTCGGAAACTCTTTTCCGACCACCAGTCGTTAGTGGTGCCTAGCAGCACATAACGATTCCCAAATGCACATAGAATATATCGGACGAACCTTGATGTAATATGATCTATGATAAGGTCCTCATCACTTACGATCAGTTCGTATCTTCATACGACCAGATCGTATTTGGTCCCGACTAGTTCGTAACTCCTTACGACCAGGTCCTTACCATTCTGTGATTACGTTTGACCAGCCTAAGACCAGTACGTATCTCCATACGACTAGTCCGTAACTGATCGAAC
The DNA here is from genome assembly GCA_036346395.1 of Hsuehochloa calcarea. Taxonomy (NCBI): domain Eukaryota; kingdom Viridiplantae; phylum Streptophyta; class Magnoliopsida; order Poales; family Poaceae; genus Hsuehochloa; species Hsuehochloa calcarea. Next base: position 33,335,694 of record CM070610.1, read on the forward strand.
TAAGCGACCTACTCATGCACTCTCCCTTTGCCTCACGGTGTCTGGTTGAACTCCAGGTGAGATGATGTGTCATCCATGGACTATTCAACACTTTCTCGATCGAGTGTCGGATAACTCCATGTGGTCGACACTTCGACCACTAGTGGCATGGCCATGCACTTTCTTTATCCAATCACCACGAGGGGCCCAGAGACATCTCTCCTGTTATATTAGGAGGGGTAAATCCCATCTCGACCGATCACATCCCTCCGCATGTTTTATAGCATACCCGAAAGCTACCTTTATAACTACCCAGTTACGAGTAGCGTTTGGCAACCCCTAAGAGTGCTATTACACATGTAGGAAACCATGCTGATTTCAGCTCTAAGGATTATACATCATCATTACTTGAGACCAACTAATGACACAAAGATTCAAAATAATCTTAATGATGGGTCTATCCAGCTCATATTCTCTAACAAGTGCTCACATTATTGATTCGATATCCCTATATCCATGACCAGTGAAACAGGGTCATCAATCAATATATGTGCTAGTCATAGAGTCACTGGTGTTCCTACCAGTCACCTCTGACCAGGGATATATTTAGAATGACATCATATAAATTAAAGAGTTCCACCAATAAGTCACATACTTATTGATCTATAACAAATGATTCATTCAAAGAACACGATAACATATTATCAAAATCATGAACATAATAAAATATCATCATCTCTATGATTGCCTCTAGGGCATATTTCCAACAATCTCCCACTTGCACTAGAGTCAATCATTTTAGTATCTAATACCGATAGCTCTTGTGTGTGCCTCTTGCTTTGGCTGTAGGAGAGGCTTAGTCAACGGATCAGCAACATTTGAATCCGTATGAACTTTGCATATCTTAACATCTTCTCTATCGTCCAGTTCGCGAATGAGATGATAACGCCTGAGTATATGTTTGGACTTCTGATGGGATCTCGGCTCCTTAGCCTGCACAATGGATCTATTATTGTCACAATAGAGATCCATTGGGCTCAAGGCACTCGGAACCACACCCAACTCAGCAATGGAATTCCTTATCCAACACCTTCTTTCGCAACTTCAGAAGCCGCAATGTACTCGACCTCCGTCGTAGAATCAGCAACCGTTTCTTGCTTGGAACTTTTCCAGCTCACTACTCCTCCATTCAAAATGAATACAAAACCAGATTGCGAACAATAATCATCTTTGTCGGTTTGGAAGCTTGCATCGGTGTAGCCCTTTACAACGAGCTCTTCATCACAGCCATAAACTAAGAACACATCCTTAGTTCTTCTCAAGTACTTAAGAATGTTTTTCACAGCTGTCCAGTGACCTTCACCGGGATCAGCTTGTAACACTTAGAGCATATGATACATCTGGTCGAGTACATATCATGGCATACATGATAGATCCAATAGCTGAAGCACATGGAATACCATTCATACGGTCTCGCTCATCAGTTATCGAAGGACATTGGCTCTTGCTAAGACTTATGCCATGTGACATAGGCAAGAACCCTTTCTTGCATTCTGCATGCTGAACTGAATCAACACCTTGTCAATATAAGTACTTTGGCTTAATCCAATTAGTCTTCTTGATCTATCTCTATAGATCTTTATCCCTAAGATATATGCTGCCTCTCCTAGGTCCTTCATAGAAAAACTATTTTTCAATAATGCCTTAACGGATTCGTGTAAACACAAGGTTCTTCTTTATTTTTTACCAAACCAAACCTTTTGATTTCCTCATCAAAACGTAAATTCCAACTCCGAGATGCTTGCTTCAACCCATAAATGGATTTCTGAAGTTTGCACACTTTACTAGCATTATTTGGATCGACAAAACCTTCAGGTTGTGTTATGTACACATCCTCACTTAGGTTTCCATTAAGGAAAGCCGTTTTGATATTCATTTGCCATATCTCATAGTCGAAATATGCAGCAATAGCTAGAATGACCCGTATAGATTTAAGCATCGCTACTGGTGAGAAAGTCTCATCGTAGTCAACTCCTTGAACTTGTCGAAACCCTTTTGCGACATTTCCATCTATGTTAATCTTTTTCTTATACCATTTGCACTCAATGGTTTTAACACCATCAAGTGGATCGACTAGGTTCCAAACCTGATTGTCTCTCATGGAGTCTATCTCGGATTTCATGGCTCCAAGCCATTTCTCAGAGTTTGGGTCCATCATCGCTTCCTCATAAGTTTTAGGCTCATCATTATTCAATAATAATACATCATGCCCGTACCTTATAGGCAATTGACGTGGCCTTTTAGATCTACATGGGGCTGATGCCTCATCAACAGGTTCAACAATATTTTGTTCATTCTGCAGAGGTTCAGTAGGAGTTGAAACACTTTCAGACGTTTCTCGAATTTCTTCGAGTTGCATCTTTCTCCCACTGAATTCTATTGAAAGAAACTCTTTCTCCAAAAATATACCTTTTCGGGCAACAAACACTTTATCTTCTTCCCGGTTGTAGAGATAATATCTGTGGATATCATGGGGATATGCTCCAGATCTTAGGATGGTGTGACAATTGGCAATGGCGTTTGCGGTTTGTCGTTTATGTGTTTCGACAAGTTTGAAGCTGTCGAGGCATTATCCTAGGTTTGACCGGTCATAGCGTGTGATCGGGCCGTTATAAATCGGTCCGACCGCCATAGGAGGCGATCGGACGGTGAACTTAAAGTGTTATTTTGAGTGGGCCAAAAATAAAGCGTGTAGGCAGAGAGGAGATTCTATTGCACTTGGTCTCATAATTTTTAGAGTCTCGATCAAAAGTTCTATTTGTTGGAAAATTCCGAGAGGTTTGGTTTTGAGAGAGGAAAAATGGCTAAGTCGGTGGCGGTCCGACGGTTTTCACTTAGGTTAAATCGCCGTCGTTGCGACGATATTCGTGTGTTAGGTGAAAGTCATGAGTTTGAGGCATATATGGTGCATGATGCATGTTTTGACTAACATGGGTCAAGTTGTGAAGAACTTATTCCCAAATTCGGTTTACTTGTCTAATTGTGGTGCAGGTTGCTTGGTGGTCAATGACGGTCAGCAGCGAGGATGATCGGGACCAAGCTTGGAGAGTGAGGTCGAGCGATCGGCGATGCGGGTGAGGTTAATGTACTCAAGCGTGGTGCAAGATGGACAAGGGTGACCTATTAGCTAATCCGAGGCGCAAGATGGCGCAAGGTGTAGCTAGTTAGGTCAAGAGGAGATAAAGACGGCGCTTTAAAATGCGTGCGTATGTATCCCGTTTATTTTGGGCCTTAACGGGGGCCCAATAGGATCAAACATCTAGAAGGTCTAAGCCTCCACTATAAATAGGAAAGGGTGGTGGCTGCACCACTTCTTCGCCTCTTTTGCAATTCTTGTAAACCCTAATTTTCTTAGGGACAGCTTTTGTGGAGGCTAGGGTTCTTGATGTTTGATGTGATTTTCGTGCTCTTTGATTGAGCGTTGTCCTCCGTTGATGGAGTGGCTGTAAGCCCTGATCATATCAATCAATCAAAGGAAAGTTTGATCAATGTTTTGTCTCATTGCGCTCTTTCTCTCTATTTGATGATTTTAGGTCTTTCTTTGATCCGTGAGTTTTTGCTTGGTTTCTTCATGTGATCTAGCTTGCTGTGACGTGTGGGAATCTCTCTAGGATCATCTTGATCATCAATCACCCACGAGCAAGAGCTTTGATCTAGTTTTCGTTTTGACCCATTGTTAAACCCTTCTTTGATCAAACGGAAAAGGATCTTGATTCCTCCAAGAATTATCATAATCTTCGATTGGAATAGGTCCCTGATGTCATAGAGAAGGTGTGTTCCAAGTTTCATCAAGTTTCGATTAGTGGATCAAAAGTTTCATCTATTTGCATCTTCGTCATCGGGGCCGTTCTTCTGTTCTGGAGGAAATCGGTCAGACCGCCCATAGCCACCGGTCAGACCGGTCCGGAATCGGTCCGACCACCAGTTAGGCAGTGGTCCGACCGCCAGTAGATTTTTTCACTTCAATCTTTGTTGATTTTGTTCTATGTCTTTGGGGTTTTTATTGGATTCAATATTAATCTTCCGCTGTAATTTTATACTGATCTTCATAGCTTCTGTTGCTACTGGAGTAAAGTTTTATTGATCTATTATTTGTGAAAAAGTGAGTGTGCTCCTACTCACCCCCTCTAGTCGCCTTTTCGGTCCAACAATATCCTTTGGTTTCCCTAGGGTATCCTATAAAGAAGCATTTATCTGACTTAGGTGTGAGTTTATCGGACATCAAATGTTTGACATAGACATCACATCCCCCAAATATTTAGAAAAGACAAGCTAGTACTCTTCCCAGTCCATATCTCATATGGTGTCTTATCCACTGATTTAGATGGTACCCTGTTTAAAAGTGAAAGCTGCAGTTTCCAGAGCGTAACCCCAAAAATACAATGGCAGATCTGATTGGCTCATCATCGATCGAACCATGTCCAACAAGGTTCGATTACGCCGCTCGGACACCCCATTCCATTGTGGAGTGCACGGTGGTGTAAGCTATGGAACAATTGCACATTGCTTCAAATGATCGCCAAATTCTTAGCTCAAAATTCACCTCCGCGATCAGATCGTAAGGATTTTATTGTCTTGCCAAGTTGATTATGTACCTCACTCTGGAACTCCTTGAACTTTTCAAAGGATTCTGACTTGTGCCTCATTAAATAGATATATCCATATCTACTATAGTCATCGGTGAAAGTAATGAAGTTTCGAAAACCACCTCTAGCTGTCGTGCTCATTGGTCCACATACATCAGTATGTATGAGTGCCAACAAGTTGGAGGCCCTCTCATTCCGACCAGTGAAAGGTGTCTTTGTCATCTTTCTAAGTAGGCAAGATTCGCACGTTTCAAATGATTCCAAATCAAATGAGTTTAGAATTCTATCATCATGGAGCTTCTTCATACGTTTCTCACTTATGTGACCCAAACGACAATGCCAAACAAAAGTGGAATTCATATCATTAGGCTGAAGCCACTTTGTATTAATATTATAGATAGGTGCATCATCAAGATTTAGAATAAACAACCCGTTCAAAACAGAAGCATAGCCATAAAACATTTCATTCAAAAAAATAGAACAACCATTGTTCTCAATAATGAATTTATAACCCTCTGCCATCAAACATGAGGCAGAGATGATGTTTCTACTTTTGGCTGGAACATAATAAAAATTATTTAAGTCCATAATAAATCCTCAGGGCAAAAGTAATCGCAAAGTCCCGACGGCTAATGCAACAACCCTTGCTTTATTTCCGATGCGAAGATCCATCTCGCCCCTTGCAATTCTGCTACTCTTTGTTAGACTCTGCATCGAATTGTAAATATGAGCAACCGATCCGGTATTAAATACCCAAGAGCTAACAGAAGAATCAGCAATAAAAATATCTATAACATTAATACCTGAAGTGGAAGGTTTAGTCCCACCATTCTTTTTTAGATCAGCCAGGTATTTATTGCAGCTCCTCTTCCAATGGCCTGGCTCCTTGCAGTAAAAGCATTCACTCTCTTGAGTCGGGCCGGACTTAGTCTTGGGTTTAGGCTTGTTAGCTTGGATCCCATTCGAAACTTTAGCCTTGCCCTTACCTTTCACCCAAGTCTTAGCCTTCTTCTTGAAGCTTGTACTCTTTTGCACCATCATCACGTGACAGTTGCTTTTCTTAATGCTGTCCTCTGCAGATTTGAGCATTATATGCAGTTCGGTGAGATTCTTATCTAAGCCATTCATATGGAAGAAGCAAGAATCAAATCTGTAGCCAACTCTTGACTACGTGGAAAACTAAGTTTTTCCAACCATCTTGATCACATGTGGGCTCACCAGACTACCCTTAGCCAGCTTACTTCCAAACAATTTCTTTGAGATCTCATATCTCTCAGTTCTTCCTTTTGTCTCAAACATGCCTTTAAGCGCCACGATCATATCGTAGGCCTCAATATTCTCAAACTGCTTTTGAAGGTCTGAGTTCATGGCAGCAAGCATGAGACAGCTAACATCAAGGGACTCATCACATGCCTTTTTATATGTTGTTTTAAGAGCAGCAACATCATTTTCAGTAGGCACATCAGGAATTGGTTCCTCTAGAACATGTTCCTTTTTATCTTGCCTAAGAACAATTCTTAGGTTGCGGGACCAATTCGTAAAATTTGTTTCATTCAGTTTTTCCTTATCAAGTATCGAATGTAAAGCAAAACTGGATGTAGATACAGCAGTTGGTGCCATGATCTACAACATAAAATATGCAAAACTAAGACATATGTTCATGAAAAGTAACTTATATTAAACAATTTAATAAAAATACTCCCACTGAATACCATATCCCTCTTATGACATTTAGTGATTCAAGATCCGTAATCAGTTAATCTACTAGTGAGCTTTGACATCACTTCTAGAAGATTAGTGAATTTGGTAAGCAACCCTTTGCTAATCATATCTCTATATGACTCTTGTTGTTGGGCAGCATCTCTATGCTCTGGCACCCAACCCTATGCCCTAAAGTCCATAACCGTTATGATGACCTTGTCAAGTTAAACCAATGCTGTGCGTGTAATTGTCCAACACAAACCCATCTAGTCAAGAAATATTAATGGCACTCTGCTTTAGCAAGACCTACCATTAAAATACATGACTTTGGATGGTGCAGCTAATTGGGAGGGCATCAACTTAACTTAATATTATGTGAGGGAATTTTACTTCTACCTTGTTAAAAGCATTTAAAGCAATTAAATAACATGCATAGAAATAAATGAACAGGATTATAAAGGCATTCACAGATAATCAAATTGCATTGTGATATAGTATGACCCTTCCACAGGGTGATCTCCATCGCTGAGCTTCCTGTTCGCCATGTCTCCAAATGGCCAAAACCTCCCAGAACTCCCACTAAGCTATTACTCCTAATAGCACTAGTAATAAATTACAAGGAGAGAAGAAGCACCACAAGTCGACACGCAGGCCGTTATACAAATATAGACAGCCTTGGGCCGCAATAAACATGACACACAGGTCATGAGCATTACACACATACATGCATCTCATACATTTTGGGTCATATTATTTACAAAAACATGCAAAAACAAGTTAGGCGTAGAATCACATTCTATCGGGCAACCAGAACATATATTGCCTATAATGCGCGGTACGAATACCCAGCATGGCGTTCCCTCTAACCGGTTAGCAGGCGGGGTTCGAAGAGGCAGCGCCCCTCGCTGGTCGAGCGGCAGCGCGCTCAAAATTTTTTTTGCGACATGAATCTTATTCACATAACCGAGCCTTGGAAATCATCGGATTAATCATATTAACCCTATTCCGAACCAATCTGATCATTGCCTTGATGCGACCACGCACTATGGCATACTTCGTGTAACACCCCAGCCCAACCTAAGTCTGGAATGCTACCACACTAGCATAACTACAAATTAAACAAAGATATTTCTTTCAATTTTTGGCAGAATCTCATTTGAATTACTAACCATCCTGAAGTCCGCACAGCGAACAATAATAATAAGCAATTATCCAAACGCACCGTTTAAAACATAATCATAAGAGTAACATCCATAATACGCTATCCAGCTCCAACAGAAGTTATCCAAGACGTAAAGTGTAATGAAACAAATCTCAAGCAATTTATTCAAAATTTGAGTTATCGCTCAAATGGTTTATTCAGCGGAAGGTTTGTTTGTGCCAATGTGCGACCAAGCTTAATTCTACTCCCTCCCATGCATGCCGTCCACAAACGAAGTACCTAAAAACACAACATCAGCAAGAGTGAATCCCAGACTCAGCAAAGTACAATTAGTAAGACATTAACATATGCAACTGTAACCATCATAATCCATCCACAATTCTCAATAATAGACATGTCACATGCTTATGCGATGCAAACTGTTCAAATGCACTTTTCTTTCTCTTTTTTGCATATACCGGTATTGCGGAGTATGCATCCGTCGATACATACCCATGCCTGTGCCTTCTAGCACAGGGACCACAGCCCATACTCCACAAGTATGGGGACCAAAAGCCTGTCATATTCATGACGGGGACCTCAATCAATGCTTGGTCACCACGTGACCAAGCCTCCAATATGATTGCATAATGCACATATGCAGAACTTTAAATCATCATACAGAAATAAGAATTTCTTGTACCTCTAGCATTCATAATCATTGACATTCATAGCATTCTAGCTTCTATGCACAACACAATATTCTCGTAATATAATAGCATGAACAATCGCTCATAAATAGTCTACTACTAACTGTACTTGCATTTTTCCCATTACGAGGCGCGAAGACGCAGGGATGGTGCCTCTACTCCGGAACTCCGCCTCCTACACAAGAATAGTGCTAATAATAAATACGCTGAGAAAAAGGACTCCGATTATGCCCCTCAACCCAAATCCTCGAGACCTAGAACTTCAATAGAGGTTCTACCCAATTCCCCCGGCAGTCTAGCATAAAACTTCCCGAGACAGCAGTAATAAAATCATCATAACTTTCACTACAAAACTTGGAACAGGGTGATCTTGGTCTCTCTAGAACCACGACAAAACCTTCTACGAAAACCTAGTTGGGCAAGTCCCTTGATTCGGCTTCCTACTAATTTTTGTGTTCAGGTAAAGTTTCTGTCTCTGCAACTCTAACAGTCAGGAAACAGCGGTGGTAAAAATTTCATAACTTTTGATTGCCAACTCTAAAAATCATGTTCGTTATCTACTTGGAAATATTACTAAATTATCTACAACATTCATTTTGGGTGGCCTTTCTGATTCAGCTTCTAAATAATTCATAATGGCCAGACAATACAACTGCCAATTCTCGTCAGCTCTCCTGGACAGTCGCAGTAAAACTACCATAACTCTTAAACTGTAAGTCCAAATCAGATGATCTTGGTGCCAAAAGAAAGATAAGGACGAGCCCTACAACTTTCTAAGAGATAGGAAGATCAGAAAATGAACGAAACCTACCCAAAACTGACGAGCAACATCACTGACCCAAACTGATCTATTACTGACAGCATCAAATTGAATCAACTAATCTACCGAACTATCGGGGATTGAGGTTACCCTTGATAAATCGCTAGAGAATGACGCGTCGCTGTGTGCAGATGCCCTTCTCCTCTCCTCTTTCTTCCTCCCCTTTCTTCCTTCTCCCTTTCTTCTTCCTCCTTCCTCTCCTTCCTTTCTCCTCTTTTCCTCATCTTGGTACAGCAACATGAGGTTGCTATAGTCCCATGAACAGTGATGGTGTACTGTAGCTACAATAATTTTAGAGTTTTCCCCTCCTTTTATACGTGGCCGGCCCCTAATGGGCCTCCTGGTCCAAGGCCTGAGGCCCAGGTTGCCGAAAAACTGCAGAAAGCCCCTTTTCTTATGTCTAATTTCTCTTTTGAGTGCTTTCTTTCTTATAATAGATCGGAGTATTACATTCCGATAGCGGAATTCCGACTGGTAGGAGTGTCATGAAGTGTGATCATGAACAAGCGCAATAAACCATCTGGTCCTATTCGATCGCAACTCCGATTCGATCAACCAGATTGATCTTTGCGTGTTTCAATGGTTTTATGATCACTGTCTGCCCCGATGGTGGAAACCGACCGGTAGAGGCAAGTCGTGATACGACTATGAAAGCACGATCATAGAATAACGAACATGAACCCATCTTGTGACCACCGCGCATGGATGATCACATCGACCATCGCCAAAAACGATCTATGACTTCCACATATCACATTATGCATCTAATCCGAATCTAAAACTAGATGGGATGGCTCTGATACCACTTAAGGATCGTGGGAAGGCTACAATAGCACAAAATAAAAATTTTACCGCGCAACCAAGTAACCTCCGCTAGTAATAGATCACGAGATTACCACTAAACGCGCCGACTCGTAGTGGAAGTAGAGTCGATGTAGCGAGATGATGCGGTCGTAGTCGTAGTCGCCGCACGTCTTCTCCTCCGAGTAGATGTATTCGCCGCGCGTCTGCTCCTCCGAGTAGTCGTAGTGAGTTGCGGATCGTCCTAGTACTGATGCTTCGCAACAACACCTCTAAGGTATCCACACGTACGGGGCAGGGACACCACGCGCCGGAGTGCTAGCTCCGGTAGCGTGGTTGAGGAAGACGTGGCTATTAGGGTTTCGGGAAGTTCTTTAAAAGATCGTCAACTCACCCCTTGCCACCGCCCCTCTATTTATAGGCATCCATGATGGGTCTTGAACTTGAGACCCATTACAAACTCGAGGCCTACAAGAATTCGGATCACCATCCAAATCAAATCCCAGCCTTTTAAGTGTGCGACTCTATAGGTTCATGTGTAATCAGTTGTGACTCAAAAACTCTTTTTCCGACCACTAGTCGTCAGTGGTACCTAGCAGCACATAACGATTTCCAAACACACATATAATATATCGGACGAATCTTAATGCAATATGATCTACGACCAGGTCCATTTCACTAACGACCAGCTCGTATCTCTATACGACCAGTTCATATTTGGTCTCAACCAATTCATAACTCCTTACGACCAGGTTTCGACCACTTAGTGACCATGTTCGACCAACTCTTATGTCCATACGACTAGTCCGTATCTGATCGAGCTGAAATACCTTCTCGTGTATACTCTTTTTGCCTCACGATGTCTGGTTGAACTCCTGGTGAGATTTTGTATCATCCATGGACTATTCAATACTTTCTCGATCAAGTGTCGAATAACTTGATGTGGTCGACAATTCGACCACTAGTGGCATGGTCATGCACTTTCTTTTTCTGACCACAACGAGGGGCCCAGAGTCATCTCTCCTATTATGTTAGGAGGGGTAAATCTCATATCCGACCAGTCACATCCCTCTGCATGTTTCATAGCTTACCTGAAAGCTACCTTTATAACTACCCAGTTACGAGTAGCGTTTGGCAACCCTTAAGAGTGGTACTACATATGTAGGAAACCATGCTGATCTCAGGTCTAAGGATTATACATCATCATTACTTGAGACCAACTAATGATACACAGAATCATAACAATCTCAACAGTGTCTCAAGGTGGGTCTTTTTCAACACCATTTTCTTTAACATGTGTCCATATTATTGGTTTAATATCTCTGTATCCATGACTTGTGAAACATAGTCATCAACCAATACATATGCTAGTCTATTCATATGTGTTCTCATATGTTTCCGACCAGGGAACGTTTAAGAATAATCATCACAGAACTATAGAGTTTCACAATCAAGTCACATACTTGATAATAAATATTATTGATATTATTATATGAACAAGATAACATATTATCCAATGTTATGAATATATTGAAATATAATAATCTTTATGATTGCCTCTAGGGCATATTTCCAACACTCCTGTGTTTTGTTTTACGCTTGTGACACATCTGGCTTGTTTCTTCACCGCCCAGGTACGTAATCTTGCTATTCGTACGAATTGACAAGATACTTGGCCGGTGGTGGTATTAGGTGTTCCTTAGCACAGTATACATCGTTTGTGTTGTTCTCTTACCGTGCTAACCATGTCAGGGGAAAGATCAGCTGCGGAGCAACCACTTGAGGATCGCTTTGCTAACGTAGATGACGTCGAGTGGATTGTGGAAGGATTTAATGAAGTGTTTGAACATATTCGTGCTGATTTACAGGAAATAAAAGAATGCGCAACAATTCTAACACTAACCCTGTTGTAAGTGAAAACACAACAGTGGAGCACGAACTCAATGAGACCGACGCTGAGATGGCTGCCCCAGTGGAGGAAGGGCAAGCTCACCTGCAACGACAAGCACGTCTACCTCGCGCACCATAGGATATACATCTCCTTCCACCGGGAGCCACCCGTGGGTGAGCTGCTTCACGTGGTAGCCCCTGTGGAGGCTTCCCAAGAGGGGGCTTGGTCCCAATGGGCAAGGCTTTGACAACGACGATGCACACTTCATTGATGCCTTTGAGGAGGACTACGACGCAAATTGGGCATCGATAGATGGCGGCAATTACCGCGGCCATGCTGGACGTGTTCTGGTACCACGCGAGGAGGGAAATCCCCTCGCTAAGGTAAAGATTACTGATGAGGATATCCCTGCTAATTATGAGGTTGTTCATGAAGAAAGAACTAAACTTCTAAAACAACATGTGCATTTGTTTCTTAATGAGTTTCCTTGTGTTTTCTATAAGAATTGGATACTACGTAAAAGCAATACTTTGTGCATTCTCAGGTTTGACAATCTTAAAGTCTTTGTACCCGAAAGGGAGGAGAGGGAGGCCGGAGCTAAAGTAATGGAGGAGCACAAGGAGGAGGGTAACTATATTTATTGCCTGGCGAAGAAGAACAAGAAGGTCAAAGCGGTTGGGAAGGGGAAAGTCAACCAGCTCATGCGGCTGATCAAGGAGGAAAGAAGCCCATGTGGTGGGAGAGCAAAAGGGGAAGAAGCCCAAGAACTTAAAGCTCAAGTTTTGGATAAGATTTTCAAGCCCAATTCGAATCTCCCACAAGCACAACCGAAATCAAATTCGGAATCAACTCATAATCAAATTCGGATTCGGAATGAGCAGGATAGTCCGGAGTAAAAAGGTCTTAACTTTCACAAACGAAGTCCGATTTGGGTGTTCTTGGACTTGTTGGAAAGATAAATTCAGCGCCGATCCAATGGATCCTCTCCCAGTCCGAAATTCATCCTGCGTGAAAAGATATGGCTGAAACAATATGATGGTTGTAAAATCAGAGTTTCCTTTTTGTTTTAGATTGTATCCGAATAGGAGTAGGAGTCCTAATTCCGAAATAGAGTAGGAGTAGGGCCTCTTGGCCAGCCATGAGGTGGAGAAGGGTACTATATATTAAGGGTTAGACCCCCATTGTAACCTCAGACCAGTTAATGCATAAGAATAGAAACATAGCTATTGCTTGTTCTTTCGAAACTAGAGTTCATGCGAGGACTTTGAGAGAGGACTAGGTGATCCATTGATTCGTTCTGCAATTCAAGGTCAAGCCGTCGTTCCATTGGGAATTGGGGACTTGGCGATCGTCGTTCGTGGTCTCGCGACGATCAACTATTCGGTGTGTTTTGGGCGTATTCCGAAGAGTTGAGGATTCGTGCATTGGCATGAGTGTTCAGCTAGCGACATCGTCTACTTCACATCATTTATCCACGGTTCCTCACCGAGAAGATCGGGCATTCCCCCGTATCAATTACGATGCCTAATGTTTTTGGTGGTGCATATCTGTAAGCGTATTAAAAGTGGGAAATGCATGTGGACAAGATCTAGGTTAGCATTCACCTAATCATGTATTTGCTTATCACGTCTTCTCGTGATTGGTCCTTGATATTGTTGGTCATTGAGAATATCTTGGTCGTGGAGATGATCATCTTCAGCGTGGTCATTGAAGGTTGGGATGTCCTCATCATCCTCCCCCTTTGAAAAGTAGTTGTCCTCGACCCATTTGGTTCAAAGTATGGAGAGAGGTCGGAGACATTGAAGGTCTTACTAACACCATACTTTCTGGGAAGGTCAATCTTGTAGGCATTGTCATTGATCTTTTGAACCACTTTGAAAGGGTAAATCGCTTCGTGGTCGTAGCTTGCACTTGCGCTGGTCAGGGAAACAATCTTTTTTGAGATGTATCCATACCAAGTCACCTGGTTCAAACAACATCTTCTTTCTTCCATTGTTTGCACGCCTCTCATACAGCTGGGTCATCTTCGCAATATTCTCTCTCGCTTTTGGTGAATCTTCTTGACATGTTCAAGACGCTCGCTTTCATCCAAATTGATGTGCTCCTGCAACGGTAAAGGCAAAAGATCTATGGAAGCAGTGGGTTTGAAACCATATGCAATTTCAAATGGATAAACTTTAATGGTCGAATGTACCACCCTGTTGTATGCAAATTCCACATGAGGTAAACACTCTTCCTACATCTTCAAATTTTTATTCGCGACTCAAAGCAACATGGACAACGCTCGGTTCACGACTTCAGTTTGTCCATCAGTTTGAGGATGACATGTTGTGGAGAACAAAAAATAGCTCAAAAACTTGGTGTCTCGATCTAATACAATGGTGCGAGGCACACTATGTAATTGCACAATCTCCCTGAAAAATAATTCAGCAATATGTGAAGCATCATCGCTCTTATGACAGGGAATAAAGTGAGCTATTTTGCTAAACCTATCAATCACAACAAAAATTGAGTCCCTCCCCCTCTTTGTCCGAGGTAAACCAAGAACACAATCCATTGAAATATCCTCCCATGGAACATTAGGAATAGGTAAAGGAATGTACAACCCATGAGGGTTCAAACGGGACTTAGCTTTATGGCATGTCTCACATTGCAAGATATATATCTCAACATCACGCCTCAACTTTGGCCAAAAGAAATGGTCAGCCAACACAATCTCAGTTTTCTTGGCACCAAAATGGCCCATAAGTCCTCCAAAATGAGTTTCTGCAAAAGCAATAGGCTAACAGAGCAATTTGGAATGCATAGCTTACTAGCACGAAATAAAAAACCATCTTGCAAATGAAACTTATCTCAGCTCTTTCCATTACCACATTTGAAAAATGGTTCAGAAAAATATGAGTCATGAACATACTATTCTTTGATACTTTCTAACCCAAGAACTGTAGCATCAAGTTGAGAAAGTAAAGCATGACGTCTAGACAAGGCATCAGTTACAACATTATCCTTCCCTTTCTTGTACTTGACAATGTAAGGAAAAGATTATATGAATTCACTCTATTTTGCATGTCGTCGATTCAGTTTTAGTTGACCCTTAAGATGTTTCAAAGAATCATGGTCTGAGTGTATCCCAAATTCTCTAGGCCACAAGTAGTGTTGCCAAGTTTCCAAAGCACTCAGGAGGGCATACAATTTTTTTTATATCATAAATAGAGTAATTGAGAGTTGGACCACTTAACTTTTCACTAAAATAAGCAATTGGCCTACCTTCCTGCAAGAGTACTCCTCCAATCCCTATACTACTTGCATCACATTCAATTTCAAAAGTCTTACTAAAATCTGGGAGTGCAAGGAGTGGTGCTGATATCAACTTAGCTTTCAGCTCTTCAAATGCCTTCTCTTGTATCTCACCCCATTGAGAAGGTACCACTTTCTTTGTCAATTCATTGATTGGGGCAAAGAATGGTTTGAAATCCTTCACAAACCGACGATAAAAACAGTAAGGCCTTTATCTTCTCCTCATCCACCTCCACCCCTTGATCTGAAACAACAAAGCCAAGAAAAACTATCTTGTCGGTGCAAAAGGTGCACTTGGCAAGGTTAGCGTACAACTTTTTCTTTCTCCAGATACATACCACACATTCTAGATGTTCATATGTTCTTCAAGAGACTTGTTGTAAATTAAGATATCATCGAAGTAAACAACAACAAATTTGCCAATATAAGCTCCAATCACATGATTCATCAATCTCGTGAAAGTACTTGGTGCATTTGTCAATCCAAACGGCATGACCAACCATTCATACAACCCAAATTTTGTTTTGAATGTAATTTTCCACTCATCACCCTCTCATTCGAATTTGGTGGGAGCTGCTTCGTAAATCAATCTTAGAAAAGATGGTTGAACCACTAAGCTCATCAAGCATGTCATCGAGTCTAGGTATTGGATGCCTATACCTTACTGTGATGTTATTAATAGCTCAGCAATCTACACACATTCTCCATGATCCATCTTTCGTTGGGACTAAAAGAATTGGTATAGCACAGGGTGAAAGACTTTCCTTTACATACCCTTTGTCGAGTAGGCCTTGAACTTGGCGTTAAATTTCCTTGGTCTCCTCTAGATTTGTGCGGTATGCTGGTCAGTTAGGAAGTGGGGCACCAGGGACAAGGTCAATTTGATGTTCAATGCCTCTTTTTGGTGGCAGTCCCGGTGGTACTTCGTCAGGAAACACGTCATCGTAACCCTGTAAGAGATCCAACACAACACTCTGTAAAGTAGAGGGTAAGTCGTTAATTGATAAAAGGCTTTCCTTGTACAGGAGTACAAAGAATATGGCATTGGGTTCGCTCAATTCTTTTATATCCCCTTTCCAAGCCATCATCACTAATCCCTCTTTTCCGTATGTCTTGGTATTTTGTGGCTGCGGAGTTTTATTTGGCTTTGGTTTTACTTGCTCACTATGTTTGTGATTCTCACTCAAGTGTTTCTCACTCTCTCGCTGTTTCTTCTTTAGTTCATCCGTCATTATCTCTTCTGGTGTTAAAGGAACCAAAGTAATACGCTCCCCTTTATACATAAAAATAAGCGTATTGGCTTGACAACTAATCTGAACATCACGATCATATAACCAAGGTCGTCCCAAAAGTAACTGGCATGCTTGCATTGGAACCACATCACACTCCACCTAATCTTGGTATTTTCCAATTGAGAATTGGATGGTCACAATGTTGTTTATTCGTAGGGCTCCACAATCATTGAGCCATTGCATCTTATATGGGGTAGGATGACGTCGTTGCTTTAGTCCCATTCGTTCTACCAATTCTAGACTTGCAATGTTATTACAGCTGCCATTATCAACAATAATACTGCATACCTTGCTCTTGATGGTGCCTCGAGTGTGAAATAGGTTATGCCGCTTACTATCTCTCCTTTCACAACATTAACACTAAGCACACGTCGAGGGATAATACAATTGTTGTCTCCATCATCAGCGGGAATACCATCATCATCCGATGCTTCTTCAAGTAGCCCATCCTCCTCTGGCTCACTCGCAGATTCCCATTCACTACACCATGGCATAGTATTAAGGGCAATAATGTTCTGGGAAAGAGAGGAAAATTATGTGCTAGCAATGTTGAAAATATTACAAGTCCTATTATCTGCCGGCAATAACTATTATGTAGAACAACTTATCTGTCGGGTATATTTTAATTTTAGCTACAACATATCTGCCCCTAGAAAAAGTAAACTAGGTCAACATAACTGCCGGGAAAAATATTGGGCAGGAGGTGAAAAAAGTAGTTATGTAAACTGGGTCAACATAACTGCTGGGAAAAATATCTGGACAAAATAGTAGCGCTAAATAAAAACATATCTGATGTTGGCTAAATGAAAAAAGCAACGCCAAATGAAACGTATCTGCTGGCAAACGAAGAAAACAGCGCCAAATGAAAAGTATATGCCGGCAAACCAAAAAAAGAGCGCCAAATGAAAAACCTAGCGCCAATGAAAACGCGAACGCGTGGTCTCTCTCCACCTTATCTCTTCCCCTTCCAAGCAATCAACCCCTCCCTCCTCCAGCGGATGCCCCTACCAAACATCCTTCTCCGGTGCAGCGCCATTGCCGCCCTCCTCCCACCGCCGCCCTCCTCCCGTGCCTCGCCTCCCGCCGCATGACCCTCCCGAGCGCCGCCCCTCCCGACGGCCGCTTATCCTCGGTGCCGGCCCCCGCTGCCGCCCTCCTCCCGGCCGCCACCCTCCGCCTCCTCCTCCTCGCTACGACCCTCCTCAGATCGCCCTCTTCCTCCCGCGCCCCGCTGTCGTCCACACACAGAATAACCTCACCCAACTCGAGCCGGAATGCTACCACCGTAACAAGTCTACAAATGGAACTAAGACATTTCTTTCTATATTTCGGCAGAGTCTCCTTTGTAAATCAAACTATCCGGACATTCGCGCAAATAACAACAATAATAAGCAAATATCCAAACGCACGTACTAAACATGTTCATAAAAGAAACAACCATAAAACACTATCAATCTCCAATAGTAGTTGTCCACGACTTAGAACGTAAGGAAGTAAACCTCACATAAAGCTATTCAAAGTCCAAGTTATCACTTAAATATTTTATTCACTTTATTAGTGCCAGTGTGCAACCTTGATAATTTCTACTCCCGCCCATGCATGCCGACCACAACCGATGTACCTAAAAAAACAACACGGCAAGGGTGAGTCCAAGACTCAGCAAGTGCAATGATACAAAACATAACAACATCATTCATTATCCAACAGTGTATCAACATCATGAATCAAATCAACATATGAATGAATGAATGAATGAATGCACATGCTCTTCTCTTTTGCTCATACCGGTATAGCGAGTGAAAACCCGTCGGTGTTCACTTATGCCCGCGTTCTACAAAACGCGGGATCCAAAGCCCGTTTGAGAACAAGTCAACCGGGGATCCATATCGCCCACTTTGGAATGGTGGGTCTTACAATCACTACCCACTCCCGTGGGTGTCGCAAGTTCACAACTTGCGTTCATGAGTGCACATGATGAACAATAAAATAACAATAATCGAATCTTGGTAAATCATGCCATCATGAACAAGTACATATCACCATAAATCAGCGCATCGAACAAGCACAAGTTACCATGAGTCATCATATGGAACAATCGTATATCAACCACAATATAGATGCACTTGCCTGTTTCTTTCCTTCCCGCTACGACACACAAGGAAGCAAAATTGGTGTCTCTACTCTGGAACTCCGCCTCCTACACAAGCATAGCGGTAACAATAAATACGATGAATGCTGGACTCCGTTTACACCCCTTAATCCAACTCCTCAAGACCTATGACTCAAAGAGAGGTTCTACCCAAATTTCCCTAGCCTAGCATAATGCTTCCCGGGACAGCAGTACGAGAAAAATCGTAATTAAATATCTGTAACTCCGAATGACTTGAAACCAGTGCTCAAATATTTTTAACATAATAGGCTACGAAACTCTAGTTGGTGGGGTTCTTTGATTCGGCCAAACTAGTGGTCTAAACAACCGTTGAAAACCATTGACAGACATCTGTCCGTAATACAAACACAAAGTAAATAACATGGCATAACTTTCACTCTACAGATCCAATTGAGATGATCTTTATCAATTTGGAAATATTATTAAACAGGTTACAATAACCTAGTTGGGTAAGACTCCTGATTCAGTCTTCTAATAATCCTAATATTTTGATGAAGTTTGCTGTTCCCTTAGTCCGACAATCGACAACAATGACGGTAAAATTCAATAACTTTTGATTCACACGCCTAAAAATATGTTCTTTATCAATCCTGAAATCTTACTGGAATGTCTACAACTTTCGTTTTGGGTGGCTCTTCATATTCGGGCTCAAAAAATACAATCTGACTAGACATGCAGACTGCCAAATCTCGTCAGCTCTCCTAACCAGTCGCACAAAAACGGACATATCTCCTAAACCATAACTCCAAACCAGGTGATCTTGGTGCCAAAAGAAAGCTAAGATCAAGGGCTACAACTTTCTAAAAGGTGGATAGATTATAAAATGTACGGAACTTACCCAAATCTGACGAACCAATCTGGCGCAGGGGGAGGGTGGGGAGAGCCGGCGGCTGCTAGGGAGAGGAAAGGGGGAAAAGGGGGAAAGGGGTGGGGCACTAGGGTTTTGGGGGTGGGCACCCTCTTGGCCGGCCACAAGGAGGCCTCTCTGGGCCGCCCAGGCCAGTTGGCGAAAAATATCGATGACCCCCGTCGTTTCATGTTTTACTATTCCTCTTATTCCTTTTCTCCTCTCGCTAAATCTGTGATTTACCGATTCGATTTCTGGTATTACAAATGCCCCTCCCCGCCTCCCCTCCTCCCCGGCCGCGACCCTCTCCGCGCCCCGCTTTGTCCCAGTGCTGCCCCCTTCCTCCCCGGCCGCCGTCCTCCCCTTCCTCCCCTCCTCCCCGGCCACCGCCCTCCCTGCGCCGCACGTCCTCCCCGGCCGCCACCCTCCATGCGCCACTCATGGCCATCTGCGCCTACCTGGTGAGTCTTTCTTCCCCAAATGCCTTCTTCTCTACCCCTCTCTATCTCTCTCTTCAATTTCTTGAAGTTTCTCCCCCTGGCCGAATCCACTCATGGCGCCTCCATTGGCCCACCGGCACGGCACCACCGCCGCCCCCCTTCCTGGCGCCGCCTGCTCCCTCGTGCATGTGCCTCCGGCCTCCCAGTCTACTCGGCCCACCACCGGCGCCTCTCCCCTAGGCCCGGCCCGCGCCTGGCCATCTACGCCTCCTTATGCCGCTTATGGCCGGCTCGGCCTCCGACCGCCCCTGCTCGATCCTTCCTATTTTTTTTGGTTTTTACAGTTTTGACTTGGTTCACTTTTGATTTGTGGATTCTGGTTGCTCATCTATGGTGAAGAGGATGGTGGGTTGCTGGCTATGCATGGTGAATGCTGTGTTGGATGCGGGCTACTACCGCCATGGTTGCTGATGTTTGCACTGAGGTGAACCTTGCTCTATTCTCTCCACTTCCTCGTGCTCTGTGATGCTTGTATAATGCTACTGGTGCTATGTGTGAATCACTGTTTCTGATTTGGTGCATGTTTGCATGACGAGGTAGGCCCCTCCCCGCGCCACCCCTCCTCCCCACGCCTCCCCTCCTTCCTGGCTGGCCCTTCCTCCCAGCGCCGCCCTTTCCTCCCAGCGCCGACAAGGCCCTGTGTTTCTGGTGAGTTTTTCTTTGTATTGTTTCTTACCGTTAGTCTCCTGTGCACACATTTTAATTTTTAAGGAGGTGAATGTATACCATTTTTCAGAAATACTTTGGTCCATATGACCATGCATCTTAATTTGAACATGCGATGCAAGAATAACTTTACTGATTAGAACAGTTGTGGTGATTTAGTGTCCCAAAGATGCTGTCACAAAAGAACAAGCGAGATGGATCATATGGACAAATAGAGAGAGGCAGTCTCCCTAGAAACAATAACCAATCACGCCAAATATATATATCTATGTACTGGTGGAGACAAGGTTAAATTAACAATCTTATTGGCCTCATGGTGTAGTGTGCAATTTTTACTTGATTCTACTATTTTCTTGTAGAGCTAGCGAAAATCTGTATCCCATTCTCTTTTTGCAAATATCTCCTTGTGATCTGGTCATGAGGGAATAGCATCACTTTTGCTAGAATTCTCAGTTTGGGGATAGGTGATACCATGGTAAGTTATATGTCCACATGTTTGGTCTGTTAATATCTCCTACTGTTATGTGGGTTCTCTGATGAATTCTCCTATTTTTACCCAGGCATCAATGATAGGGTACAAGTACGGTGCCCTAAGATGGAGCAAGACAGGAAGTGAGTTCAACTTTCATTATTGTTTGGTCCTTGCACACTTGTTGTCTGATCTCTTATGCTTGTATTTTTGAAATGTTAGATAAAACAATTGAAGGCATAGCTGCGGGCATAACTTCTGTGCTGGCAGCATGTTCAATCCTAGTGTCACTCTTAGCTTCAAGTGAATACTTTCTTTCACAGGTTCTATCCCTTTCTTGCTAAAGCTGATGTTGTCGTGCTGGTATTGTGGGTGGATTGTCACACTATCTCTAGAGCGTAGTTGGATTATGTGTTTTTGAAAGATTGGTTTATCCGTTTAACCCATATGCTAGATGGTGACCTCTTGCTGTGTAAAGTTTGTTTAAATATGGAGAAAAAACTTCCCAAATGTTCAATAAAAGCTAACTTTGAATTGTCTTTATTTTGTTTCAAGTTGAATCAAATACGGTACTAATAAGGCCTTCCTTATACTAGTGGAAAATTACAGAAGAAGGATTCTACATCTGAATTTTTTTATGTTCTAGTAATTTTGACTGCATTTGAGTATGGTCATGAAATACTTCAATCTTTTCATGTGGTTACTATAATTTTCACCATAGTGTTGCTTTGATCTTTCGCAGGTGCAGATGTCAGTGATACTTTAATGGATCGCATGGCAAAACCTGAATGAATTCTTTTTAGCTTGATCATGTTGTTTTTATGTACCAACTATTTTGTGCAAATGCATGTGGCCACATATGTGAAATATACAGTTGTATTTGTGTAGATTGTATTCATGGATGCAGCATACATAATTAAATTGCTATATCAACATTAAAAGTTCGGTCAATGTTTCCTCCTTTTCTGTAGTAATAAAATATTTTGATGTTAACCGCTAATCCTTTTCTCAGTAGTAATAAATTATTTTGATGTTATAAAAGTAGGAGCCCAAATTGGTGCTCTAATGGCATAGTCTCTCCAGTCTCCACTTTATGGTGCTAATTTCCATATTATTGGCTTCCTCTGTTTGTGTTATCCTTGCATGAAATCTTTTTTATAGCATAGAAATACCTAATTCTCTGAAAGATCAATTTTAGGGGTTCTAGAATATGATAGAAGAGTGAAACTAAAGGGGAACTTCAGAATGAAAAACTAAAACCGATTGACTATGTAATTGATGACTAAGAAAGTCATTGTGATCACATGTCCCCTAATTTAGTATGAGTATTTTCCTTGCTATATCTGTATGAGGGGTTATGGAATATCGTTGTTTAGCCATCTCTTCTTATCTTGAGTCTATTGTATTTGGAGACAGCAGTTCATATGTTTTCATGTGTTGTCTTCTTATATGTGTAAAAACTGCATACCGGCACTTCTATAGGAATCAGGTTTTCCTTGTGTGAAAAAATGTCTACTACTAGTAGTTATGATGTCCAAGTTTATACAAGTAACTTGAGATTCTAGTAAACAATAATCACACGAGAGTGGATACCGCATCTTCTGTTGCACAGTGGATTCATATTGATCTAGAGGCCTTTGGAAAATAAAGAAGGACGAGACCAAATGCATTCATTTTTGCAGATGCAGAATTTTGACATTATGATGTCAAAAGAATGTAATGAAGCATAACTCTTGGCCAAACTAGTCAAATATTCTTATATTATTGCTGTGTATGCTTGAAAGAGTATGCATGGCTAGGTGCAGCTAGCATTTGATATTGCTGTTAAGTGCTTGATAAGCCATGGAGCTACTTATGGTTAAATGGTGCAAAAGACAATTGATGGTAGTTTAACTGCCGACAATGCGTCTAACTGCCCGGAAAGACTGATAATCGAGGGCAGTTTAACTGCTGGGAAAAAACTTATCTAGGGCACTTAACTGCCAGGAAAAAAACTTATCTAGGGCACTTAACTGCCGGGAAAGAAACTTATCTAGGGCACTTAACTGCCGGGAAAACATGCAATCGAGACCAAGTTAACTGCCGGTAATACATATAACTACCGGGAAAACTCTAATTGCCGGGAAACTCTAACTGCCGGGGAAAAACGCCTTTTCTAGGGCAGTTAACTATCGGGAATGCACATATCTGCCAGGAAAAAAATTTCCAAGAGATTTTACCGGCGAGCAATAAGTGCCGGGAATACACAATCCCGGCAGATAAATTGCCGGGAAAAGCAGTTTTTCCTGGCAGTTGCATTGCCCTTAATACTATGCCATGGTGTAGTGATTCTCCTTCTTCATTAAGAAGCATAGTTCTTCTGCTAGGGCACTCAGAGGCAATGTGCCCATTCCCTTGGCACTTATGGCACCGAATTTCGCGGTTGCGAGATGTGGATGCTGCTGCTGATGTGGCAGATGATGCACCTATTTTTCTATTAGAGCGTCGATTATCTTGGTTTCCTGCAGGTGAAGAAGCCAACGAAGGTGTAGGCTTGGCAGTAGGAGTAGATGGAGACGTCCCAACAGGGGCTCCTGGAGAACGACGACCAGTAGAGGATGTACTCGGCTGTTGTCGACGCCATGGAGCTGAAAAAGAACTGATGAGGGCATCCCTACAACACCTTCTTCTCCTCCAACTAATGCTCATGATATACGCCTCGAGTTGCCGACAGGACCAATAACAAGAGCACGTGCCAAGAAACTACAATATCAGGTGAACTTGCTCCTTAATGAATATGTCATTAATTTTAATGAGAATTTTATACTACCTAAAAATAATGTTTTACTTGTGCTCAGGTTTGAAGAGTCAGCGATGGACGGAGATCAAGGATATGTGGCCGTCATCCAAGGAAGCACAAGTCCACGGTATGAAAAGTGATCGGCACATGAATAGTGTCACGTGAACAATACTGCCAGAAGTGCGTGTGAATAGTACCTACCACAAGATCGGGCGCGTAAAATGATGCGTGCATACAATAATTTTGCCGCAATACATGAACAAAGACTTTTGCTACGTGATGGGTGTGGAATGTGAATTTGTCATGCAGATAATGTGAGCAAAGGATCTGCCATGTAACGGTGCATAACTTGTCACAAGGCAAAATCGAAGTTGCATCCACATGGTTTGTATACTCCTCTTCCAGTTCCTAATGCACCATGGGAAGATATTAGTATGGATTTTATTTTAGGACCGCTTAGGACTAAGAGGAGGAGATATCTGCTTTTGTCGCTAGGATCGATTTTCGAAGATGGCACACTTTATTCCGTGCCACAAGAGCGACGATGCGTCACATGTTGCTAATTTATTTTTCAGGGAGATAGTGTGGTTGCATGGCGTACCCAGGACCATTGTTTCGGATCACGATGTCAAATTCATGAGTTATTTCTAGAAGATACTTTGGGGGAAGCTAGGGACAAGGTTGTTATTCAGCACAACTTGTCATCCCCAAACTGATGGTCAAATAGAGGTGGCGAACCGTACACTTTCGATGCTGCAAAGAACCATGATCAAGAAAAATATCAAGGAGTGGGAGTACTGTTTGCCACATGTGGAGTTCGCCTACAACAGAGCCATCCACTCTACTACAAAGATGTGCCCATTTGAGGTGGTGTATGGTTTCAAGCCTACTACGCCACTTGATTTGTTGCCGCTTCCAAGTCAACCACGAACAAATATGGAGGCATCAAAGAGGGCTGAATATGCGAAGAAATTGAAAATCAAGGTGAAAGAAGAAATTGAGCGTAAGGCGAAGTACTATGCTGAGAATGCGAACAAGAAAAGAAAGAAGATGATTTTTCAGCCAGGCAATTTAGTTTGGTTACACTACCGCAAGGATCGCTTTCCAGATCGCCGCAAATCGAAGTTTCTGCCACGAGGAGATGGACCTTTCAAAGTACTTGAGTGGATTAACGATAATGCGTACAAAATCGAGCTTCCGGGAGATGACTATAGCGTGAGCTCGACGTTCAACGTTTCTGATTTATCGCCGTTCTTCGGTGCCGATGATCTAGCGTCGAGGATGACGCCTTTTCAAGAGGGGGCGGATGACGAGGGCATCCCTACAACACCTTCTTCTCCTCCACCTAATGCTCATGATATACGCCTCGAGTTGCCGACAGGACCAATAACAAGAGCACGTGCCAAGAAACTACAATCTCAGGTGAACTTGCTCCTTAATGAATATGTCATTAATTTTAATGAGAATTTTATACTACCTAAAAACAATGTTTTACTTATGCTCAGGTTTGAAGAGTCAGTGATAGATGGAGATCAAGGATATACGGTCGTCATCCAAGGAAGCACAAGTCGTAGCATATATGAAAAGTAATCGGCACATGAATAGTGCTGCATATGAATAGTACCTACTGTAGTGCATGTGAATAGTACCTGCTACAGTATCGGGTCGCGTAAATAGTGCTACATTTGCTACAGTCACATGAACAATACTTTTGCTACAGTACAGGTCGTGAACAGTGATTTGCTACAGTGCCCCGCGTGAATAGTCCAAACATGGGAAATTTAGGCGGAATAATCTTAGGCCGAGACTATATATTGAGTGGTAGACCCCCATTGTAAAACATATCATGTTTATGCATAAGAATAGAACACAAGTTATTGCTTGTTCTTTCAAAACAGAGTTCATGCGAGGACTTCTAAGAGAGAATTAGGCGATCAATTGTTCGTTCTGCATTTTTAAGGTCAAGTTTGCTTTTCCGCTCGGAATTGAGGGCTTGACGATCTCCGCTCGTGGTCTAGCGGCGATCATCCAGGTGCGTGTTGGAAAATATCCATAGAGCTGCAAGTCCGTGCACTGGCGCGTGGTGTACAGCTGAGCGTTATTTCGTCATCAAGCGCTATTTATCCGCGGTTCTACTCGAGAAGATCGGGCCCCCGTATCAAGAACGGTCCCCAAATGACTGACCACGTCCTTCTTATCGAATCTTTCTCTCCGTGCGCATAGCCTAGGCAAAAAGATATTGCAGATTGTTATAAGGAAACATCTCAACAAAATCTGAAATTTCATCATTTAGACCATGCAAAAATCTTGCCATCTTGCATTCAGCATTCTCTCTAATTCCAGTATAGATCAAGAGTAATTCAATTTCTTTATAATACTCATCCACCATTTTAGACCCCTATCTTAATGCGTGCAACCTATTGCGAAGGTCACGCTGGTAGCTTGAAGGCACAAAGAGCCTGATGAGGACATGACCCCTATGGATACAACCATATTTGCTATGCTTCCTGTTCCAAATAGAAGAGCTCGTACGCTTCACTTAAATTATCAGGTGAGCTTGTTTTTAGGAGTGTTGTTATATTATATGAACTATATGATGCTACCTAATGATGAAATATATATATGTGTAGCACCATGTCACTTTTGGTCCAAGACAAGCAAGCAGTTCAAGCTGGACACGTTTTGGAATACAGTTTGGCCTCCGGAATCAGCCTGACAGCACCAACTTAAAACAAGCATAACTTTCACATACGGAGTCCGTTGGAGGTCCACGAGTACTTGATAGAAATCTTATTTCGTCCCCTTTCTAACGGACCTAGCCTTACCTCCAAATTCTTTCTGAACTGACCACAATCATCAAAAGAATATATCATATCTCCTTTTTGGGCCAAATTGGGCTTTGTAATCATACTCAACTTGGCACATATTCCGACGACCCACCTCGGGCATGGTTACTATTTATGTGAATAGTAACCCATGAGTTTAGTCCCACCCCACTATTTATTTTAGATTTGTGGCTCCTCATCCCCTATTTAAGGAGGATGCACCCCCTCTAGTTTTTTGGATTTTGTTTATGTTTAGTTTGCCTTCGATGCAATTTGTATCTTTTGCGTGTGTCAACTAGACCACCCAATTAAGATTCTTATTCAAAATCACAATTCAATTCAATATTTCAATTACTATTTGGAATTTTAGATTGCTTTATCTTGTTCTTGCGTGCTTCTTCGGTGTATACAGGAATCGACCTTCGTGGTCAGGTCATCCGGGTATTCGTGCACGGTTGATAACGACTTGTCAATCAGTTCAGCGATTACGTGGTTTCGAGCCTTGCGTGTTCATAGCCAGGATCGTGAGAGTTGAACGACGACTACCGAAATTATCGTTCTCATCGAAAGATCGGGCCAACAAACAAGGACCTTCGGGTTCATCAACGCCTTCTCATCACTTGCTTTATTTCAGCCCAAGTATGTTTAATACTCCGAAACTTAAATGGGTAATTAGAGAGGAAGCCGGGGAAAGAAAACCAAAGTAAAAGTATGTAATTTTTCTAAAAAAGGGGGTTATCTATAAAGTTTCGCCAACCTGGGCCGCGGGCCTCGGCCCAAGAGGGGAGGTGATGAGGATATCCCGACTACTTATCAGGCTGTTTATGAAGCAAGAGCTACACTTCTCAAACAACAGGTGCAATTGTCTCTTAACAAGTTTCTTTGTGTTTTCCGTGAGAATTAGATACTTCGTAAAAGTAATACTTTGTGCATTCTCAGGTTTGACAAGCTTAAAGTCTTTGGGACCGAGAGGGAGGCCAGAGCCAAAGCAATAGAGGAGCACAAGGAGGAGGGTAACCGTATTTGTTGCCTAGTGATGAAGAACAAGAAGGTCAAAGCGGTTGGGAAGGAGAAAGTCAAGTAGTCCATGCGGCTGATCAAGGAGGAAGGAAGTCGTGTGATGGGAGAGCAAAAGGGGAGGAAGCCCAAGAACATAAAGCTCAAGTTTTGGATAAGATTTTCAAGCCCAATTCAGATCTCCCACAACCCCAACAGAAATCAATTTCGGAATCAACTCAGAATCAAATTCGGATTCGGAATCAGCAGGATAGTTCGGATTAAAACGGTCACAACGTTCACAAACGGAGTCCGATTTGAGTGTTCTTGGGCTTGTTGGAAAGATAACGTCAAGCCCGATCCAACGGATCCTCTCTCATTCTGAAATTCTTCTTGGGTCAAAAGATATGATAGAAAAAATGTGACGGTTGTAAAATCAGAGATTCATTTTTTGTTTTGGAATGTGTCGGAATTGGAGTAGGACTCCTAATCCGAATTAGAGTAGGTGTAGGGCCTCTTGGCCAGCCATGAGGTGGAGAAGGGGCACTATATATTGAGGGGTAGACCCCCATTGTAACCTCAGACCACGTTTGAGAAAAATCAATCTACTAAAGTTTTCGAGTTTAGCATTGCTACCGAAATTCCATAGGGAATTTGGAGTGTCTTCTTCAATCAAGATCGCTCACCTTTCCACGGGAATTGGGTGCACGATAGATCTTCGCTATGGTTTGAAATCAACACGAGTGTGTTTTGGTGGATTAAAGAGTGTTCGCTCCTTGCGCTTGCATTGGAGGATCATTACGAATCATCAAGACTCTCGTGAGTATCCATCCCACGCCGAGAGGATCGGCGACCCCATATCAGGAGCTCCCCATGGCGATACATCATACCGATCAAACACTTAGCCAGTAGTTCATCCAACTATTTCTTCAACTCGTCCTGAAATGGACGTGCCAATTGATATGGGGACATCGAGATAGGCCGAGTACCTGGAACAAGTTCGATGCGAAACTCCACACCTCGCTCAGGTGGCAAGCCCGGAAGCTCATCCGGGAACACATCCGGTAGTCACTCACCACCGAATCTCTTCAATCCGCGAAGCCACGCCATTTTTCAAGAAGAGCTAAGAGAAGTCCAGCTTCATCGACGACGACCGGAAGAACCCGACTAGCATTGAAAGAGAGCGCGGAGGCGCACTCCCTTGATAGGTCATAGTCTCCCCAGACAGGGTCTGCACAGAGACTGTCCCACTGAAACAGGATATCACCGCTCGGTAAGCGTGCAACCAATCCATGCCCAAGATAACATCGAACGGCTCCATCTGTATTACTATCATGTTTGCCGTGAACTTCTCCCATCAATAACAATAGCACACCTGTGATGCATAGCTTGAACTAGCAATCATACCCCAGGAGAACTAACCAACACTGACTGAGAAATTCACTGCATACTCAAATTCACTCTTCTAGCAAACGCCGTAGAGACAAACAAATAGGTAGCCCCTGAATAAAAAAGGACAAAAGCTTCAAAGGAATCAACTAATAAAGTAACTGTCACCACATTAGGATGGCCTACTACCGCAGTGTAGGCATGGCGTAGACTCCCTATGGCATCGGTGCAGAAGATGCCCCAATACTCAGCGAAGGATGCACAGGAACTGCTGCTGATGGAGCAAATGACGGAGTCACAGGCGGTGCGGGGTTCCAGTAGAACCCTAGTGGTGGCACTGGGAGAACGCAGCAGGTGGAACCCAGCCAGGAGGGTACTGGGGTGTGGGAGCAGCTACCAAAGTCTGAACTGAACCTCGTGGAGTGGTAGACGAAGATGCTGCAGGGGCTGACTCCCACTTAATGATGCTTGCTGGATTCTTCTTGCACACTATCATCTTGTGTCCTAACAGGCCACAATGGTGACAATGTCCCGTGAAGGAACACTCAGAAGCACGATGGTTGTCACCACACTTGAAGCATATCATTCCCTGACCTAGAACTTGCCGCAAGGCTGGTGAAGGAGTATGCTGGGCAGGAGAAGCGGCATGCCTTTGCTGACCAGAACGCGTAGACGGCTGGGAGCGATGGCCTCCTTGAAATCTCTTGGAAGCAGGTCTCTGGAAGGACCCACCTCCACCACTGAAGCTCCTCTTGTGTCCACTAACTGATCCTCCAGTAGAGGTAAAGCTGCTAGGAGTCTGCCTCTCCCTAGTAAGTTCGCGCTCCAACTCCATACCCTTGGCCTGATCGACCACACTGTTGAAGACAAGCAAGTTGGTCGCCCCCAGGACGTGGCGATACTCAGGGTTCAGTCCCCTACGGAACCTCTTTGCCTTCTATCGATCATTGCCAGCCACAGCTGGCACAAAGCGGACTAAGTTGTTGAATCCCGCCTCATAATCCGCTACAGACAGCTTCCCCTGAACGAAGGTCGTCAGGGAATGTGTAAAGCCACGAAGTGCGCCTTCTACGCTGAAGTCATCTCCAATGCACCAAACTGCCTCTCCATGTTTCGAAGCCAGTCATCTGCTTGTACCGGAGTACCCGCTCCATCAAAGGTGTCGAGACGAAGGGACATCCACTCCCGGAGGCTCATTCTAGCCTCCGGAGGAATCGACCTTCGTGGTCAGGTCATCCGGGTATTCGTGCACGGTTGATAACGACTTGTCAATCAGTTCAGCGATTACGTGGTTTCGAGCCTTGCGTGTTCATAGCCAGGATCGTGAGAGTTGAGCGACGACTACCGAACTTATCGTTTTCATCGAAAGATCGGGCCAACAAACAAGGACCTTGGGTTCATCGCGCCTTCTCATCACTTGCTTTATTTCACCAAGTATTTGTAATACTCCAAACTTAAACGGTAATTAGAGAGGAAGCGGGGAAAGAAAACCAAAGTAAAAGAATGTAATTTTTCTAAAAAAAAAGGACAGGTGCAATTGTCTCTTAACAAGTTTCTTTGTGTTTTCTGTGAGAATTGGATACTACGTAAAAGTAATACTTTGTGCATTCTCAGGTTTGACAAGTTTAAAGTCTTTGGAACCGAGAGGGAGGCCGGAGCCAAAGCAATAGAGGAGCACAAGGAGGAGGGTACCCGTATTTGTTGCCTAGTGATGAAGAACAAGAAGGTCAAAGCGGTTGGGAAGGAGAAAGTCAAGTAGCCCATGCACGATCAAGGGAAAGGAAGCCGTGTGATGGGAGAGCAAAAGCGGAGGAAGCCCGAGAACTTAAAGCTCAAGTTTTGGATAAGATTTTCAAGCCCAAATCAGATCTCCCATAACCCCAACCAAAATCAAATCGATGATGAGGATATCCCGACTACTTATGAGGCTGTTTATGAAGCAAGAGCTATACTTCTCAAACAACAGGTGCAATTGTTTCTTAACAAGTTTCTTTGTGTTTTCTGTGAGAATGGGATACTACGTAAAAGCAATACTTTGTGCATTCTCGGGTTGACAAGTTTAAAGTCTTTGGAACCGAGAGGGAGGCCGGAGCCAAAGCAATAGAGGAGCACAAGGAGGAGGGTACCCGTATTTGTTGCCTAGTGATGAAGAACAAGAAGGTCAAAGCGGTTGGGAAGGAGAAAGCTAAGCAACCCATGCGGCTGATCAAGGAGGAAGGAAGCCGTGTGATGGGAGAGCAAAAGGGGAGGAAGCCCAAGAACTTAAAGCTCAAGTTTTGGATAAGATTTTCAAGCCCAAATCAGATCTCCCATAACCCCATCCGAAATCAAATTCGAAATCAACTCGAATCAAATTCGACTCGAATCAGCATCAAATTTGGATTCGAATCAGCAGGATGGTCCGGAATAAAACGGTCATAACTTTCACAAACGGAGTCCGATTCGAGTGTTCTTGGGCTTGTTCGAAAGATAACTTCAAGCCTGATCGAATGGATCCTCCCTCACTCCGAAATTCTTCATGTGTCAGAAGATATGACCGAAACAATATGATGGTTGTAAAATTAGAGTTTCCTTTTTGTTTTAGATTGAGTCGGAATTGGAGTAGGAGTTCTAATTCCGAATTAGAGTAGGAGTAGGGCCTCTTGGCCAGCCATGAGGAGGAGAAGGGGTAATATATATTCAGAGTTAGACCTCTATTGTAACATCAGACCACGTTTAATATATTTTCAAAGCTTTTGCTTGATTCTCCTATTGTGCTTATAGCCAAAATAGAGGGAATTGGGCGTTGAGAACAAGAGGTCATTCTTGCTTTTCCGCTGGGAATTGAGGGTTCAACGATCTTCGCTTGTGGTCAGCGAGTATCCAATCAAGTGTGTGTTTAGGGGAATTTTCTATAGAGTTGCAAGTCCGTGCATTGGCGCGGGGGATCAGCTGATGGTTCGTGAGGATACACAAGTTATCGAGAGGTTCTACGTCGAGAAGATCGGGCACACCGCATCAGGAGTGTAACACCCTGGCTACTCGGAAGCCAAGATGTCACGTAAATCTAACAAACACTAAGAATGAACAACATTACACAATTAACCAGGCTCAGTTAACAATGATCCATAAGAAAAAGAATGATATAAACTAACAATTTCAAATGAAGGAATGGAAGTATTCATAGCTTAAACATACGGTAGTCTTAACCAAAATTTGATTTTTACAATTTAGAAATTATCAAATGGTTGACACAACAAAAGCCAACAATAAAGTTCTGGATTAATAAAGGTGATGTGCATTGTCTTTCGACTACCCTTCAAAGAATTTGCCTTCCTCCTCATTTACCTAAATAAAAACACAAATTAAGGATGAGCCAAAGACTCAAAGAAGTACTTTAACGAATAACGCAAGCATTATGTGGACAATGTAACCACAACCAGTTTATGAAAAACATCTCTGAACATATACATGAATGAATGGAATGGGAGAATGCAATAAAGAAATGGACTGCTCACAGCTTATATCGGTATAGTGAGTGACACACCCGTCGGTGTTCACTTAAGCTCGTGCTTATCAAAGTCCGGATTCCAAATTCGTATGAAGAACGTTTCATACGGATATCCAAGGTTGCCCACATTGGAGTGGTGGGTCTTACATGCTCATACCGAATTGATGGGACTTTTGCGTGCCCATCTTTGGAATTAGTGGGACTTACAAATTTCCACTTCAGTGGACAACATGAAACAAATGCATGAACGGAATGAACTTCATGCAATGAACTCTTATCACATCATATGAAGAAATATACATAGCATACGAACATGAATAGCAAGTCTAACAATTCATCCACACATAATCATCACTATTCATTATGATAAGACATGGTACTTGCCTTCCGCGCTGTAACGTGTTAGGAGGCAACAACGGTGCACCTCCACTCACCACCTCACTGCCTACACAAATAATTATTCGAAATAAGGATAACATCTGACGAACAAATCCAAATCCAACGAACAAATCTGGTGCAGGGGGAAGGAGAAATGGCGCACGGCAGGGAGGAGGGTGGCGGCTCCAAGTGGGGGAAAGGGGGAAGGGGGAAGGGGGTTTAGGGTTTTTGTGGGAAGGTCATCCCCCCTTTGGCCGACCCCCTCTTGGGCCACATGGGCCGTGGCCCATGGCTCAGGTTGTCGGGAATTCGCGGAAACCCCCTTGTGATAACTGAAAATTGTAATCCCTGTTTAATTTTTTCTCCCGAATACTCTCCTATTCGCCCGAATAAATTTCGGGGTATTACAAGGAGGCCGGCCTAGGGGGGCGGCCAAGAGAGGGGGGCACCCCAAACCCTAGCCGCCCCCACTCTCCCCTCTTTCCCCCCATAGCCGCCACCCCCTCTCCCCCTTGCGCCTCCCCTGTGCCACCACCACCCCAGCAGCGCCACCATCCTCTCCGGTGAAGCCCCTCGCTGCTGCCCATTGGAAGAAAGGCGAGAAGGCGACTGTTGGTGGGCCGGCCAAAGAGGAGGAGCACGGAGAGGAGGAAGACGAGAAGAGGAAGAAGGAAGAGGAGGGAAGGGGAGGAGAAGGGCACCAGAACGCAGCGAGGTGACATCCTCTAGCGATTCATCAAGGGTAACTTCGATCCCCGGTAGATCGGTAGCATTTTCAGTTCACGTTGGTACCGTCGAGAGCGCATCGATTTGTTCAAAGATCGTTGCTCGTCAGTTTTGGGTGGGATGCGTACGTTTTCTGATCTGACCACCTCTTAGAAAGTTGTAGCCCTCGGTCTTAGCTTTCTTTAGGCACCGAGAGCACCTGCTTTGGAGTTACGGATTAGAACTTATGTCAGTTTTCGTGCAAATGTCCAAAATGCTGATGAGAATTGACAGTTTGCTTGTCTGGCCAGTAATAATTATTTAGAGACCGAATCTGATAAGGATCAACGTGTGTTGATGCGTAATGTGGCCCAATCTTTCACGGTACTTGTATTTCAATTCTAATTGAAGCAAAACTTCCGCTTTCCTCTTTCTTGATTCGGCAAAAATGAAGAACAAGTGTATCTTCAAAGCAAGTAATACTTGGTTGATGTTGAATCAATCCGAAGAGAGAAACAAAATCAAACCGGAAGAACAACACCAAACCGTAAGCAATTGAGAATTCTACAAATTGGTGAGATGATCCACAAGGAATCACGGATCTTGGAAGAACAACATCCCTCCAATATTCACGCAATCACAAAACCTAGATGGGAATTTTTGAAACTTATGTATTCATTTTGCACCACATAAATATGTAATATGAGTTTTCTTCAACTCTAACTTGCTTACAATGGGGCTCTACACCTAAATATATATAGCCTATGAATAGTAATTCAGATCGATCAGAGTAATAAGCAAGAATCTGAGTGACATCGTAGCAATGAACAAGAATCTGAGCCGACATCGAGTACTAACAATCAAAGTAATCCTATTACAAACTCATTTAATTCAAAATTTAAACTACTCTAGTTACTAAAAATAGATTAAACTATCCTATTACAAGTAATTTATAATTAACTTCTTTTCAAGAATGATCAGAATTAGAACTGCACCAATCCAAACCCATTTTGGATTCTTAGGCTGAAAATGTATTGATTTCGGCATAGAGTTTGAATTTGGTTCTTTTGTCTTTTCTTGGCTGAATTCTCTTGTAAACTTTGCAACATGCAAAGCCCTTTGTTCTTGTGTCTTCCCATGTCTGCTAAAGCTCTCCGGTCGGCCTTCCTCTCTCTCCTTGCTCTTTGTCGAACCTAGTTCTTATTTCTTTCTCCATTGATGCATAATAGGCTCAACTTGAGGTTTAGTACATACTTGTAACTTAGGGATATTGAGTACCATAATAGATGCACCTAGGGCCTCATTAAAATCAGAAATGTCACCCAACACGAAACTTGTGGCAAATTCAGTATGCTTTCCAAGTTGATAAAGAACATAATTTTTAGAGTTGGCAAACAAAAGTTATGGAATTTTTACCACCGCTGTTTTCTGACTGTCAGATTGAAGGGACAGAAAAATTCATCTGAACATTAGGGTTAATAGAATGCCGAATCAGGGGACTTGCCCAACTAGATTATCGTAGACGTTTTTGTTGTGATTCCAGAGAGTCCAAGATCACCCCGTTCCGAGTTTCGTAGTAAAAGTTATGATATTTTTAGCGCTGCTGTCCCGTGGAGCTTTCTACTAGTCTGTCGGGAGGAGGGAGTAAAACCTTTGTTCGAGCTCCAGGTCTCGAGGAGTTGGGTTAAGGTTCTAAACATAGTTCTTTTTCCTTAGCGTATTTATTGTTAGTCTACTCTTGTGTAGGAGGCGGAGTTCCAGAGTAGAGGCATCATCCTGGCCTCTGTAATACCCTGGAAATCGAATCGGTAAATCACAGATTTAGCCGAGAGGAGAAAAGGGAATAAGAGTAATAGTAAAACATGAAACGACAGGGGGTCATCTGATATTTTTCGCCAACCTGGGCCTGGGCCGCGGCCCAGGAGAGGCCTCCTTGTGGCCGGCCAAGAGGGGGGTCCCCACCCCCCCAAAACCCTAGTGCCCCACCCCTTTCCCCCTTTTCCTCCTTTCCTCCCCCTAGCAGCCGCCGACTCTCCCCACCCTCCCCCAGCACCAGATTGGTTCGTCAGATTTGGGTAAGTTCCATACATTTTCTGATCTGTCCACCTTTTAGAAAGTTATAGCCCTTGATCTTAGCTTTCTTTTGGCACCGAGATCACCTGGTTTGGAGTTATAGTTGAGGAGAAATATTCGTTTTTGTGCGACTGGTCAGGAGAGCTGACGAGATTTGGCAGTCTGCATGTCTAGTCAGATTGTATTTTTTTTGAGCCCGAATCTGTAACACCCCAGCCCAACACTGAGCCTAGAATGCCACCACACTACTCTTCCAACTAATAATTATCGATACACTATAAAATTACAGCAAGAAAACAACAATACTCATATCCATGGATCACAAAAGAACATGCATAATTATGGATCAAACGATAATAAATAAGCAAGGGGAATATAACCAGGTAAATAGTCCAAAATAGCATCAACCAATGAATCCAAATTATTGAAACAAATAGTCTAGTCCAAAACGTTGTCCTAAACTTTATTCAAACTCTAACATGTCCTAGAGTAACCCTGCATTGACTGAAAAGGTTCTTTTGGCAAATGATCATGTGATTGAAGTATAGATCTAATCCATGTGCTCTACTCGCTCTCAGTCACGGCGTCCTCGAAGATCACCTAAAGACAACAAAAGAGCAAGGGTGAGTCCACGACTCAGCAAACACATCGATATACAACGAACAATAATAAATCAACAGCATTCAATAACTTCATTATCATCACAGGTACTTCTATTAATATTATCATGCTGTTATCTTCTCTTTGTTTCACACCAATTAATCTCATATATCAATGCAACTCTAATCTACATGTCCACATGCACTTCTTTCGCGTATACCGGTATAGCATGAGTGAATGCTCGCGACAACATTCACTCTCAAGCCCGTTCCTCCACAAGGATCGGGACCTCCTCCACTCCCGTGGAGTTGTGATCATTCATGATCACCTGCTCATATGCAAAGATGCTTATGTATGAAAATGCAAACTCCATCATATACATCATATCCAACTTTTCATCATGATTATCAACAAAGATATAACCATACCATTCCATTGTTTGCAATTAAATAAAATAAAAGCACAACAATAATGGTAATAGAAGATAAAGAAAGCGATGATCAATCATCGATCATTTGTCTACCATGCACTTGCCTTTACTAGTTGCGACGCACGATTTGACTAGAAGATGGCAACAAGTACGACGCATCTCCTACATTAAATATTCAAATTTCAATACAAGCTATAGCATCAAGAATAGCAATCAATATACTTCGCTCCTACCCGTCCCCAAATATACCACGCTACTCCGGTACCGAATAGTTACCCATTGCTGTCTTGGTACTAACATGAACGTAACTTTTGACTCAAAAGTCCGATCACGACAAACCACCCAGTTCTGGATTCTACACAAAATTCCCCTCATTTTATTAGATTACAAAGTCTTCCAATTAAATCATCTAACCCTCCGTTTTTAGCCCAGAAAACCGATCTGTCCGCTTCGGAACAGCAGGTCTTACTAAATTCATAACTTTTGTTTTACCCAACCAAAATGCGAGTTCTTAGATTCTACAGAACCATCGGTCAATTATCTACATCTTTCATGTAGATCAAAAACTCTAATTAGTCTATTTACTATTTTTAATCCGCAGTCTACCAAAACAGCGCCGAAAGACGACAACCACAATGACAGCAGCCTTCCAAAATTCATATATCGAATTCTACTTGTCCGATTGACATGTTTAAATATTCTATAGAAAGATATCGAAATTATCTACAATTAACTAGTAGATGATATTTCCAAAATTTGCCATTAAGGTACCCGAATAAATCGTTCAACATAACATCAGGCTAAACAGATCTATAAATCATCCCCTCGATTAGAAATTTTAAAACCTCTCTAATTAATCTCAATTCTAATCTCTAAATAAATCAGCAAAACAGAGATGAAACGAAATTACAGATTGTTACCCACCCGAATCTGTATTTTAGCTTCTTTTCTTCTAATTTTCTCCTCTATAGTTTGCTAGCTTCTCCCTGGACGTTAAC
The DNA here is from genome assembly GCA_036346395.1 of Hsuehochloa calcarea. Lineage (NCBI taxonomy): Eukaryota > Viridiplantae > Streptophyta > Magnoliopsida > Poales > Poaceae > Hsuehochloa > Hsuehochloa calcarea. The sequence continues at coordinate 33,373,287 of CM070610.1, forward strand.
TCCTACGTAATGAAGCCTCCTTAAATTGTTTTCCTTGTCATCACAGTATCATGCATTGAACTAGCAACATAGCATTGCCTGCATGCGGCTATCTAGAAGTGGAAAGATCAAAGGAGTCTTGTACCTGGCTGATCAGCCAAATGCTTCCACGCAGGTGACGACGCTATGTAGGTTCACGCAGCGACGCGCCGGCCGAGTGGCAATCTCGCACGTCCACGAGTTGGTCGACTAGCACCCGGCGAGTGAACACGCAATGGCCGATCGCAGGCACAACGAGGCGGCAGGCAGCGCTAGTGCGCACTCACACGCATGGGAACCAGCGGTGCGTGGAGATGGCGATCTGAGGAAAAGAAGTGCAGTAGTGGCGGCGCACGAGAAAAGAACTAGGTTGATGGGTTTTCAAGTTTCTCTCCCCCACGATCCTAATATATTGGCACAGATTAACCCCTCCGTAAAACTCTAAATTATTTTATTTTCACGTACCCTTTTTTGTTTAATTACGCACAGGCCCTAAAGAGGTTTATTTATTTTATTTTCCATAATATTACATTCTACCCCCCTTAACAGAATTCGACCCCGAATTCTACTCGCTGTTCTACTCAAAGAAAAACTGCACTGCTGAAATTAAACAACAAAATAACACGTACCCGACGTGAACAACTCCGGATATTGCTCGCGCATGCGAGACTCCAACTCCCAAGTCGCTTCTCTCTCGGACTGATGCGTCCACAGCACCTTGAGGTATACCAATGTCTTGTGCCTCAGCACTCGCTCCGACCTCTCCAGAATGCTCGCCGGACGCGACTCAATTGTGAGATCTTGCTCAATAGTCAGCGGCTCTAATGAAATCTTATGCTTTGGGTCCCTCAAAAACTTTCTCAGCATCGAGACGTGAAACACATTGTGAACCCCACGCATAGACTCAGGAAGGTCCAAGCGGTAGGCTAACTTCCCAATTCTTGCAATAATCGGGAACGGTCCAACGTACCTCGGGCTACGCTTCCCTTTGGTACCGAACCGAACAATACCTTTAGTAGGAGACACTCTCAAGAGCACTGGTCACCCACCGCAAACTCCAAGTCGCCTCCTCAAATCAAGATAACTTTTCTCATCGCTCGAGCCGCTATGATGATTCGCCTCACCATGGCCACACGCTCAACGGTCTTCAATCGGTCAGGACCCAAAATTGCCTTCTCTCCAATCGCATCCCAACAAAGTGGCGATCCGCACTTTCGCCCATAGAGAACCTCGAATGGCGCGCTCTAATCTTCGAATGATAACTATTATTATAAGCAAACTCGCAAGTGGCAATTGGTCCTCCCAACTACCCTTCCAAGACAAAACGCAAGATCGCAACATGTCCTCCAAAGTCCGAATAGTACGCCTGATCGCCCATCCGCTCGAGGATGAAACGATGTACTAAGGCGGAGTGTGTGCCCAATGCACTCTGCAGACTCTCCCGTAACTTGGAGACAAACTCATGATCCTCGCTGAAATGATGGTCTTTGGCACACCATGCAGTCTTACTATTTCACGCACATAAATAGGAGCTAGATCACTCGCTGAATTTGTTGTGCGAATAGGAATAAAGTGCGCAGACTTGCTGAATCAATCCACCACTACCCAAACAACATCCTTCCCTCGCGGCGTACGAGGTAATGCCACCACAAAGTCCATAGAGATATCATCCCAAGGCCACTGGGAACCTCCAAAGGTCGCAACAACCCTGCAGACGCTTGTGCTCGGCTTTCACTTCGACAAACACCACAAGAAGCCACATAATTAGCAATGTCCACCTTCATTTTTTCCACCAAAAATTCTGTTTCAGATCTCGATACATCTTAGTCTCACCAGGATGAACAGTGTACGGAGTGCGATGTGCCTCCCTCAAGATATCATCTTTGACCTCCGCCTTTTGCGGCACGCAAAGACGGCCTTTAAACCTCAAAGCACCAAAATCATCCATGCTAAAATCACTCTCTTTGCCCTCATCCAAACGCTTCCTAACCTCCTGTAATAACCGGTCACTCTGTTGTGCTTCCCAAGACACGGTGCCGAATAGCTGACTCAAGGATCAACTGTGTCTCAACATGTGATGTGCCCGCATAACAATAGGATATCCCCATGCGATCAAAATCAGCAATGAGGCAATCTAGAGTAGCGGGAGTTGCCTTGCGACTAAGAGCATCAGCAACTACATTGGCCTTGCCTGGATGATACTGAATAGTAAGATCATAGTCCTTGACCAACTCCAACCACCTCCTTTGCCTCAAATTAAGATCCTTCTGAGTGAAGATATATTTGAGACTCTTGTGATCTGTAAAAATATCACAAGGCTCGCCGTATAGATAATGCCTCCAAATCTTGAGAGCAAAGACAACCGCAGCCAACTCCAAATCATGAGTGGGATAATTTTGCTCGTGCTTCTTTAACTGTCTCGACGCATAAGCAATCACCTTACCGTCTTGCATAAGCACACAACCAAGACCCACTCGAGACGCATCTGAAAAGACTGTGAACCGCTTTCCTGGCTCGGGAAGAGTGAGAATAGGAGAGGTCACCAACCTCTCTTTCAAAGTGCAGAAACTGCGCTCACACTCATCAGTCCACTGAAATTTCACCCCTTTCTGAGTAAGCTGAGACATCGGTTTGGCGATGATAGAGAAATCCTGCACAAAACGCCGATAATATCCAGCCAATCCCAAGAAACTCCTCACCTCCTTCACATTAGTCGGCCTCTTCCAATCCACCACTGTGGAGACCTTACCAAGATCAACAGCAATGCCCTGAGGGTTAATCACATGACCCAGAAAACCCACTTCTGAAATCCAGAACTCACACTTCTTCAACTTAGCATAGAACTTGTGCTCTCTCAAAGTATCTAAAACCAACCTCAAATGACGCTCATGATCCTCATTAGTCTTGGAATAGATAAGAATATCATCAATGAACACCACCACGAAGTCATCTAGATACTCGTGCAACATGTTGTTCATGGTCTCCATAAAAATAGCAGGTGCATTAGTCAGTCCAAAAGACATAACTTTGAATTCATAATGCCCATACCTGGTGGAGAAAGCTGTCTTCTCTACATCCTGCTCACGCACACGGATTTGATTATACCCTGACTGGAGATCGATCTTGGAGAATACTTGAGCTCCATTCAACCGATCAAACAAGTCCTCAATGCGGGGCAATAGATATTTGTTCTTGATTGTGACTGCATTACGTGCGCGGTAATCAACACACATGCGCCAACTCCCATCCCTTCTCTCGTGAATGTAGCAGAGCTCCCACGGCGATACGCTACGCCTGATCAAACCTTTAGCCAACAAATCATCCAATTGCTTCTTCAACTCGTCCTGAAACGGACGTGCTAGTCGATATGGAGACATCGAGATGGGACGAGTACCCGGAACAAGATCAATGCGAAACTCCACGTCTCGCGCAGGTGGCAAGCCCGGAAGCTCAGCCGGGAACACATCTGGGTAATTACTAACCACTAGAATCTCCTCAATCTGCGAAGCCACGCTCGGTTTCTCAGCAAGAGCTAAAAGAAGCCCGATTTTCATCTGCACGACCGACCAGAACATCAACTAATATCGAAAGAGAGCGCGGAGGCGCACTCCCCTAAAAGGTCAAAGTCTCCCCAGACGGGGTCTGCACAGAGACTATTCTACAGAAACAGGATATCACGGCTCGATAAGAGTGCAACCAATCCATACCCAAGATAACGTCGAACGGCTCCATTTGAATAACTATCAAATTCGCCGTGAACTTATCTCCATCAATGACAATAGAACACCCAGGACAAACAGTAGAGCTCGCAATAATACCGCCAGGAGAACTAACTAACACTGACTGAGAAATCCACTGCATACTCAAGTTCGCTCTCCTAGCAAACACCGTCGACACAAACGAAAAGGTAGCTCCTGAATCAAAAAGGACTAAAGCATCAAACGAATCCACAAGCAAAGTACTGCCACCACGTCGGGACGACCCGAGACTCTGCGAGAGGCATGGCGTACTCCTGTGGCGCCATGGCGAAGAAGACGATGGCGGGCGGGCGCGAGCCCCGACAATCATTGTGGCGGTGCGAGTAAGGCGGTCGTGCAACTGAAGCGGTGCGAAGGTGGCGGTGCCAAGAGTACCCTACCGAGGCGCCCAAAGCCAAGGAAGTGGCGTGTTGGAGGAGTAGTCATCATCTGGAAAGATCCTCGGCGGGACCCATCAAGAAGAAGATGGCACAGCTCCCACTTGATCACGCTTAGCGGGTTACGCGACACACCGCTCCTTGTGACCCGATCGGCCACACCGACGGCAATCACCCGTCCAAGAGCACTTCAAGAAATGCAGTGTCCATCACCACACTTAAAGCAAAGCATGGCTTGCCCAGGGACAGACGAAGAGTGGAGTACCGCAAAGGACTAGGCGCCAAGAAGAGAACGGCCGATCGCTTAGACTTGAAGGATGCGGTCCTCCTTGAATTTCTTGAAAGCGTGTTGAGCAGACCACTTCCCTCACTAGAGCTCCTCTTGGTCACCACGAAACAACGATCCACCGAGGCTTGTCGCCTTTGTGAGTGCATCTCCAACTCCATGCCCCTAGCTTGCTCCACAACGTAATGTAATCACGGAGTGGAGTAGCTGCCAACACATGCGGTTTTCGAATTGAGACCCCGCGGAACCTCTTGGCTTTACGAAGATCATCGTTCGCATCAAGGGACAAAGCGAACCAAGTTGTTGAACTCGACCTCATACTCAACAATAGACCTCTTTCCCGAGCAAAGGTCGTCAAGGCAACCTCCATCTTCTCAACAAAGAGTAGGGTAGAACTTTCCCTTGGCGATCAACAAAGTCCTCCCAAGTGGTGGCCCTTGAGTGGCGGTCCTCGAAGACAACACGCCCTCCCACCAAATATCCGCTGCCCTTTGGTGAAAGGCTACAAAACGGACCCTCGATGTGAGGACATCTCCAAAGCTCCAAAGCGCCTCTCCATGTAGCGCAACCGATCCATTGCTCGGACGGTGTGCCGACCGTCAAGCGGATCCAACCTCAACCCCATCCACTCTCGAAGTGTCATCCGCCTCGAACCGGTGGATGTGCGGCAGAGCAACAACAGATGCCGCGAAGAATAGGGCTGCGGCCGCGTTGACGAAGAGCACGGATCTCTCCCACCAACTCTTCAAGAAAGCGGGGTCTCATCTCGACCCCAACCGAGGCGGGTCAACAAGAACCCCTCGACCATCGACTCATCGCTACAGGAGGTGGCTCCACGGAACCTCGCCCGCGGCCCCGACCTCCACGACCGCGGCCACAACGACCACGTCCTCTACCCCTCGGCATAGCTATCAACCACAATCAACAATACACAATGAGTTCAAAGGTCAAAATAAAATCATGCATCAATAAACAACATAACGGAAGCGTAAAACTATATTCGTACCTCTCTCTAACCTACTGTGCACTAGTGTGTCAAATTTTAGGTTAGTTAACCATTAACAAATTTTAGTTGATTAACTAAAACTAAAGCAAATTTTAACAATTTTAGTTTGCCTAAGTTGTTAATCTATTTCACCACGGACCTAAAGCCCGCTCTGATACCAACTGTAACACCCCAGCCCAACACTGAGCCTAGAATGCCACCACACTACTCTTCCAACTAATAATTATCGACACACTATAAAATTACAGCAAGAAAACAACAATACACATATCCATGGATCACAAAAGAACATGCATAATTATTGATCAAACGATAATAAATAAGCAAGGGGAATATAACCAGGTAAATAGTCCAAAATAGCATCAACCAATGAATCCAAATTATTGAAACAAATAGTCTAGTCCAAAACGTTGTCCTAAACTTTATTCAAACTCTAACATGTCCTAGAGTAACCCTGCATTGACTGAAAAGGTTCTTATGGCAAATGATCATGTGATTGAAGTATAGATCTAATCCATGTGCTCTACTCGCTCTCAGTCACGGCGTCCTCGAAGATCACCTAAAGACAACAAAAGAGCAAGGGTGAGTCCACGACTCAGCAAACACATCGATATACAACGAACAATAATAAATCAACAGCATTCAATAACTTCATTATCATCACAGGTACTTCTATTAATATTATCATGCTGTTATCTTCTCTTTGTTTCACACCAATTAATCTCATATATCAATGCAACTCTAATCTACATGTCCACATGCACTTCTTTCACAGATATCTGCAGGTATAGCATGAGTGAATGCTCGCGACAACATTCACTCTCAAGCCCGTTCCTCCACAAGGATCGGGGACCTCCTCCACTCCCGTGGAGTTGTGATCATTCATGATCACCTGCTCATATGCAAAGATGCTTATGTATGAAAATGCAAACTCCATCATATACATCATATCCAACTTTTCATCATGATTATCAACAAAGATATAACCATACCATTCCATTGTTTGCAATTAAATAAAATAAAAGCACAACAATAATGGTAATAGAAGATAAAGAAAACAGTGATCAATCATCGATCGCTGTCTACCATGCACTTGCCTTTACTAGTTGCGACGCACGATTTGACTAGAAGATGGCAACAAGTACGACGCCTCTCCTACATTAAATATTCAAATTTCAATACAAGCTATAGCATCAAGAATAGCAATCAATATACTTCGCTCCTACCCGTCCCCAAATATACCACGCTACTCCGGTACCGAATAGTTACCCATTGCTGTCTTGGTACTAAAACGAACGTAACTTTTGACTCAAAAGTCCGATCACGACAAACCACCCAGTTCTGGATTCTACACAAAATTCCCCTCATTTAATTAGATTACAAAGTCTTCCAATTATATCATCTAACCCTCCGTTTTTAGCCCAGAAAACCGATCTGTCCGCTTCGGAACAACAGGTCTTACTAAATTCATAACTTTTGTTTTACCCAACCAAAATGCGAGTTCTTAGATTCTACAGAACCATTGGACAATTATCTACATCTTTCATGTAGATCAAAATCTCTAATTAGTCTATTTACTATTTTTAATCCGCAGTCTACCAAAACAGCGCCGAAAGACGACAACCACAATGACAGCAGCCTTCCAAAATTCATATATCGAATTCTACTTGTCCGATTGACATGTTTAAATATTCTATAGAAAGATATCGAAATTATCTACAATTAACTAGTAGATGACATTTCCAAAATTTACCATTAAGGTACCCGAATAAATCGTTCAACATAACAGCAGGCTAAACAGATCTATAAATCGTCCCCTCGATTAGAAATTTTAAAACCTCTCTAATTAATCTCAATTCTAATCTCTAAATAAATCAGCAAAACAGAGATGAAACGAAATTACAGATTGTTACCCACCCGAATCTGTATTTTAGCTTCTTTTCTTCTAATTTTCTCCTCTATAGTTTGCTAGCTTCTCCCTGGACGTTAACTCCTACGTAATGAAGCCTCCTTAAATTGTTTTCCTTGTCATCACAGTATCATGCATTGAACTAGCAACATAGCATTGCCTGCATGCGGCTATCTAGAAGTGGAAAGATCAAAGGAGTCTTGTACCTGGCTGATCAGCCAAATGCTTCCACGCAGGTGACGACGCTATGTAGGTTCACGCAGCGACGCGCCGGCCGAGTGGCAATCTCGCACGTCCACGAGTTGGTCGACTAGCACCCGGCGAGTGAACACGCAATGGTCGATCGCAGGCACAACGAGGTGGCAGGCAGCGCTAGTGCGCACTCACACGCATGGGAACCAGCGGCGCGTGGAGATGGCGATCTGAGGAAAAGAAGTGCAGTAGTGGCGGCGCACGAGAAAAGAACTAGGTTGATGGGTATTCAAGTTTCTCTCCCCCACGATCCTAATATATTGGCACAGATTAACCCCTCCGTAAAACTCTAAATTATTTTATTTTCACGTACCCTTTTTTTGTTTAATTACGCACAGGCCCTAAAGAGGTTTATTTATTTTATTTTCCAGAATATTACAGAATCTGAAGAGTCACCCAAAATGAAAGTGGAAGCCATTCGGTAATCTTTCAAGCATTGATAAAGAACATATTTTTAGAGGTGTGAATCAAAAGTTATTGAATTTTTACCGTCGTTGTCCGATTGTCGATCGAGGGAACAAAGAAAGTTCATCGTAACATTAGGATTATTAGAAGGCTGAATCAGAGTCTTACCCCACTAGGTTATTGTAGCCTGTTTAATAATCTTTCCAAATTGATAAATATCATCTCAATTGGATCTCAGAGAGTGAAAGTTATGCCATGTTTTTTTCTTTGTCAGGTTGTATTTCGACGATTTTCTATCAATGGTTTTCAACGGTTGTTTAGACCACTAGTTTGGCGAATCAAAGAACCCCACCAACTAGAGTTTCGTAGCCTGTTACGTTAAGAGTATTTGAGCAGTAGTTTCAAGTCATTCGAGTTACATATATTTAATTACGATTTTTTGCGCATCGCTGTCCCGGAAGCATTATTCTAGGCTCACGGAAATTTGGGTAGAACCTTTCTTTGAGTCATAGATCTTGAGGAGTTGGATTAAGGGGTGTAAATGGAGTCCAGCATTCATTGTATTTATTATTACCGCTATGCTTGTGTAGGAGGTGGAGTTCGAGTAGAGACACCAATTTTGCTTCCTCGTGTCTTAGTAGCGGGAAAGAAAGAAACAGGCAAGTGCACCTATAATGTGGTTGTTATGTGATTGTTCTATATGATGAATCATGGTAACATATGCTTGTTTCGATGTACTGATTTATGGTGATATGTATTTGTTCATGATGGCTAGATTATTAAAATTGACATTCTTGTCATTTTATTGTTCATCATGTGCACTCATGAATGCAAGTTGTGGACTTGCGACACCCACGGGAGTGGGTGGTGATTGTAAGACCCACCATTTCAAAGTGGGCATTGTGGATCCCCGGTTGACTTGTTCTCAAACGGGCTTTGGATCCCCGCGTGTTGTAGAACGCAGGCATAAGTGAACACCGATGGGTGTTCACTCGCCATACCGGTATGAGCAAAAGAGAAGCGCATGTGCATTCATTCATTCATTCATATGTTGATTTGATTCATGATGTTGATACACTGTTGGATAATGAATGATGTTGTTATGTTTTGTATCATTGCACTTGCTGAGTCTTGGACTCACCCTTGCCGTGTTGTTTTTTTTAGGTACATCAGTTGTGGTCGGCATGCATGGGCGGGAGTAGAAATTATCACGGTTGCACATTGGCACTAATAAAGTGAATAAAACATTTAAGTGATAACTTGGACTTTGAATAGCTTTATGTGAGGTTTACTTCCTTACGTTCTAAGTCGTGGACAACCACTATTGGAGATTGATAGCGTTTTATGGTTGTTTCTTTCATGAACATGTTTAGTATGCGCGTTTGGATATTTGCTTATTATTGTTGTTATTTGCGCGAATGTCCGGATAGTTTGATTTACAAAGGAGACTCTACCGAATTTTAGAAAGAAATGTCTTAGTTCCATTTGTAGACTTGTTACGGTGGTAGCATTTCGTGCTCAAAGTTGGGTGAGGTGTTACTGATTGGTATCGAGCGGGCTTCAGTCCGTGGTAGCTAGAAAAGAAAAAAATTAAATTGACACACTTGTGCGATGGGATGGGAATGGGCAAAGCATTGCATTCACATTTACGTTATATCATATTGATGATTCTTGATACTAATTGAGTATGATTGCTTATTTATCGATTATATGATGGTCCTGTAAGGGAATAATCGTTGTCGAGAGGTAAAGTTTGGTTGTGGTCATGGGCATAGTCAAAGTGTGCCACTGTTGGTGGTATGGGATTAGCAATGGTTTCCCTCGAGTAACTTAGTTACCAAGGTTGGAGATGATCTCTTGGAGAAGTTTTTGTCTTCCTTCAGTCCGTACCTGGTGTTCTGGTTGTAGCTTTTGCGGTTGATGGACTTTTCTTGGATGGTGGTTATAATGCCGTTGACGAGATTCAAGTGGTCTCTATTGGTTCTTTTAAATAAATATTGTTCTTTCGACTATTGAGATACTTTTAGCTATTTGTGAACGTTGTTGTTCTGCAAGGTTGGTCCCATCATGGGAGTTTTGTCTTCTTGTTGTGAAGCACGGCTCAGTTATTCGCTTGTCATTTTGGGTAGAAAAAAATATATTTTACAAGTCCATTAATATGTGAAGTTTCGGTCCATGCACTCTCTTTTAGGGGTAAATGGAGTTTAATGCTTCTTCTTTAGGAAGGAAAGTGTCAAAACCCTTTTGTAACGTTTTGTTGTATTAAGGTAAGAAGTCGTAAGCATGGAAGATAATTGATTTGGTATGAGTACCAAGTTGGGTCAATGGCATGGTACATGATTAATCTTAACTAGTATCTTTGGAAGTGAAATTGATTAAGTTGATGTTGTCGTCTAGTAGTTCTTGATGAATTGTGACTGAAGGTATGTTTATACCTACTAGGAACTCGAGATTTATTAAGAAGTGTGAGATATTGATGAACTCGTCTGATCATTAAGATTGTGGGATTTGATAAATTTCTTAGATAATTTGGAGTATTGGGTTTCAATGGATTAATATAACCATTGGTGATGGTTCTGATAAGGAGGTGTTTGAGCGTTGTATTAGAGGACATTAATGCAGAGAATATTGTAAATTGGCTATTTGATGATTATATATGGTTGCTAGACTTACATATTCTTTAGTATGATTAATTGTTGGAATTGTGTACAAGAGGTGGAAGGGATTGAATATCGGTGAAACTCGAAGTTATGGGAGGAGTTCTACATAGTTCGTCTACATAGATGACGCGATGGATTTGGTTGTAGTGTTGGTGAGACATTTGATCGATGCAATCTTTTGATTCTTGAAATTCTAGTGTGATTCAGGTGAAATCTAAACATGAAGAGGAAGGGTTGAATATGTGGTTGTAAGTATTCAGGTGATTCGCAAAGAAAGGGTGGTAGCAATTAAACTTTATAATGAAGCCAGTCGGTAACAACGATAGTTGGGATGTAATTGTTGTGTGTTAACATTTGGTGTGGGACATCACTAAGAGTTGAACGGATGTGATTAAATAAGTGGCTTATGCCTACATAATTATGGAATCATCAGATAATAGCATGTTCTTGATGAAAGGGTGTTGGTAAAACCTTTTAATTTGTGTAGCGGATGCCTTCTAAAACAAAGTAGTTGTGATAGTAAGGTTGTGTGGTTTCGGTATACTCTCATTTTGAAGATGGGATGGTAAAGTAGTATGTAACAATTTGGTGAACTTTTGGGGGCTTTATAATGGAAGAGTTGATGATAAGGAATCCTGTTGAGAGTGTGTTAGTCTTAATGTTAGTAAGAATATCTGTAAGGGGTTATGACTTGTGGGTGTGGTGACGATTCTTTTAGAAAGGATGCAAGTTGATCGCCTTTTGTAATATCAGTTAAATGCAAGTTTGGAGTTTTGCACTCATGGGCTTTGGTAGTTCCTGAATTATGTGGTAAACTAAAATTTGTTGGGCAAAGCGACATGTCGGAAAGTTCTATTTGGTCTTTGCGTAATTCATGAGGTTTTTGATCTTAAAGGCTCTTTTGGTTGAGGTGGCAATGTGATTTGTAATCAAAGAAATTATGTCCTTGATTAAAAGAAACAAGTGTAGTAGAAGTATTTGAGATTGGAGTTAAGTTTGGCAACTTGCAACTTATTTAAGTGCGTTTAACTTTTCTTTCATTGCCGTTTAAAAGCTTCTTGAGTTTCAATGGCAATGCTTATTTTGTTGGCGGAAATTTGATATTCCCTTATGGTGGGACTTATGTCCTTATCTGTGGTCTCATCTTTTGTTTTCTGAGTTCATCGCTATATGACTCTTTCTATTGATCTTGAATTTGCTGTGAATGGAAAATGTTTTTCTAAGTGCTGGAATCATTATTGTTATTTGCCTTTATTTTTGAGAAAGGAATAATGAATTGTTTTACAAAACCACATAGAGGGTAGAGCAACTGATTGGTGGTAGTCAAGTGAAAGATTTTGTGAGACTCTAGGTGTCAATTTGATTGAGAAGCATTGAGTGATAAGTTGATTTCTTGGAGTAATCCCTGGAGAGGGTTTGACTTAAATAGGAAGTTTTGTCTTTGGGGCTAAACCGATCGTAATATTGTAACTAATAGAACCTATAGTGGTTTACGGTTAAAGATTATTTGTTCAAATTGAGTGGAACATTGGAATTGTTGGACGAATGGAAACCTTGGTTAGTTTATTAGAGACGATTGTGTACTTTACCAGATTGTGTAGGCAAAGTATGATGGTGTAATTTAATGAGTAGGATTAGCGAAGTAATCTAATCGTGATGTCAATTAATCGGATAGTAGGGAGCGTTGAGATGTCGGCAGGTATGCCCTGGCTTTAGTGAATAACCCTCTGGGAGATAGAATTCTTCTAAAATATAAGTTGGTCGAGAAAATATTCACATGTAGATGATAAGGATTGAGTATGTTTGGAATGTGGGAATTTTATTGAAAGAATCGGAGGATTCCTCGATGTCTTTACAAGAAGTTGTTGTAGGAGTTCTAGAGGTTGAAATTGGGTTATATTTTTATGCTAGAACCTGGGTTGCCAATGATTATGTGTAATAGTAGTAGAAAGAGCATATTCAGAATGGTGGGATGATCATTGATATAACTCATTTGAGGAAGCACATGGGAATGTGTGAGGTGATATCCAAGTAATTCATTATTAAAGGATTGAAGTGACGTGTTTATGTGTGAAGGTCTATTTTGGGAATGCATGTAACACCCCAGCCCAACACTGAGCCTAGAATGCCACCACACTACACTTTAAACTAATAATTATCGACACACTATAAAATTACAGCAAGAAAACAAGATTAAACATATCCATAGATCACAAAAGGGCAATACATAATTATGGATCAAGTGGTAATAAATAAGCAATGGGAATTATAACCAAGCAAATAATCCAAAGCAGTATCAACTAATGAATCCAAATTAATAAAGCAAATAGTCTAGTCCAAATGATGTCCTAAACATTATTCAATAACTAACATGTCCAGGTGTAAACCAATATTGAATGAATGATTATCATGGCGAATGATCATGTGATGTCCATGTGCTCTACTCGCTCTCAACTACGGCATCCTCGAAGATCACCTAAAGACAACAATAGAGCAAGGGTGAGTCCACGACTCAGCAAATACATCGATATTCAACGATAATAATAAATCAACAGCAATCAATAACTTCATTATCATCACAGGCACTTTCATTAATATTCTCGGTCATTAATCTCATCTATGAATGCAACTCTATTCTACATGTCCACATGCACTTCTTTTCACAGATATCAGGTAGCGTGAGTGAATGCTCGCGACAACATTCACTCTCAAGCCCGTTCCTCCAAAAGGACCGGGGACCTCCCCCACTCCCGTGGGGTTGTGATCAATCATGATCACCTTCTCTTATGCAATGATGCTTATGTATGCAAAATATGCAAAACTCCATCATAAACATCATATCCAACTTTCCATCATGCTCATCAACAAAGATATAAACATACCAATTCATTGTTTGCAATTAAACCAAATAAAAGCACAACAATAATGGTAATAGAAGATAAAGAAAACAGTGATCGATCATTGATCGTGCTACCATGCACTTGCTCGTACTAGTTGCGACGCACGATTTGATTAGAAGACGGCAACAAGCACGACGCCTCTCCTATATTAAATACACCAACTTCAATACAAATTACAGCAACAAGAATAACAATCAATATACATCGCTCCTATACGTCCCCAAATATACCACGATACGCCGGTATCGAAAGTTACCCATTGCTGTCCTAGTACTAAAACGAACGTAACTTTTGACTCGAAAGTCCGATCACCACAAACCACCCGGTTCTGGATTCTTCATAAAATTATCCACAATTTCTTAGATTACACCGCCTTCTAATTAAATCATCTAACCCTCCGTATTTAGCTCCGAAAGCCGATCTGTCTGCTTCGGGACAGCAGTCTTCCAAATTTCATAACTTTTGTTTTACTCAACCAAAACACGCGTTCTCAGATCCTACAGAACCATTGGACAATTATCTACAACTTTCATGTAGATCAAAAACTCTAATTAGGCTATTTACTATTTTTAGTTTACAGTCTACCAAAACAGCGCCTAAAGACGATAACCCTAAAAACAGCGGCCTTCTCAAAAACATAACCCCCAATTATACTCGTCCGATTGACAAGATAAAATATGCTATAGAAAGATATCGAAATTATCTACAATTAACTAGTAGATAAGATTTCCAAAATCTGCCCTTAAGATACCCGAATAAATCGTTCAGCAGAACCGCATAATAAACAAACTCATTATTCGGCCTCTCTAATCGAAAATTATAAAACCTCACTAATTAATCTAGAAAAACAGAGAGAATACAAAACTAAAATAGTTACCCACAAGAATAATCTCACGTGCGCACGAGTAGACGTCAAGCGTGGCAAAGGTGATACTTAGCGTGGTGGGCTTCACGCCGAAAAAACAATTGCAGCGAAGACCAATGCAGACTTGGCTCTTTTGCAGATCACTGCGCGCAGCAAAACAAAGAAAGCAGACTTCGGCTCGGCTTCACGCATGCAGCAGACAATGACAAATAGACCGGCAAAGGCGCGCATGAGGCTTCCACTTGCGCGCAGCCAGCGGCAGATCAACTCGGCAGGCTCGGCTGGAAAGCTTACACGGCGGTCAACAAAGCAAAGCAGCTCTGCCCAGCGAGAGGCCTGGCAAAGACCTGCAGTGCAGAATCAAGAAGCAGCGCAAGCAATGCAGGCGGCAATCGGCAGATTGGGCGGCTTGTATTGGCGATAAAGCAAGCGGCGGCTTCGGTAGCAGAACAAACACGCAGCGAGATTTGATTTGCAGCGGTGAGCTCTAAATAAGAAGAAAAGCAAAGAAAGACGCAAGCGATCGCGGTAGCAAGAAGAGCTTCTTCGGCGCAAAGACAGGAAAGAAAAACAATCGGCTGCGGCGGCTGGAGAGAATATGGAGGCGCGGTGGAAAAACTAAAAAGCTAGGGTTTCTAGAAAAACCACAAATCTATTTATATAGCTCAGAAAAATTCCGAAAATTCTATTTTCATAAATTCTTTTTATTTAATTACACCCAGGCCCTTAAGAGGTTAATAATTAATTAATTATTGCTACTATTTAATTAATTACTCTCCGACCCTTAAGACGCGATTATTAATATTATTATTATTTTTCAGGGTATTACATTCTACCCTCCTTAACGGAATTCGACCCCGAATTCTAATCGCCGTTCTACTCAAATAAAAACCACACTGCTGAAATTAAACAACCAAATAACACGTACCCGACGTGAACAACTCCGGGTATTACTCGCGCATGCGAGACTCCAACTCCCAAGTCGCCTCTCTCATCGGTGCGTCCACAAAGACCTTGACGTATACCAACGTCTTGTGCCTCAAAGACTCAACTAGTCATTTTTGGTACACTCAAGCGATGAAGTCGAAGGTGCGGTCTTACTTGGTGGTCAACGGCTCTAAGAAAACCTTGTAATCCTGATCTCTCAAATACTACCTTGACATCGGGTTACACAAAATGTTGTGTGCCCTGCGCATGGACACGAGACGGTCCTAACGATACACTTTCTTCCAAAAATCTCTACAACTTCCAGAAACAAACTAATGTAACTTGGGCCAAACTCCGTTTTGGTACCAAACCACACAACCTGTACATAACACTTTGAACTCCGTCTGTCTCCCAATCAACCACTTCACATTTGCAAGGAGTACCTCCTTTAACCAGGAACGCACAACCAAACTAGTTTCAAACAAACTCTTTTATAAATAGAACCCAACTGAAAACAAAGGATTCTCATCGCAATCACGCGTTACCAACTCCCCATCAGAATAGTCAAATCCAGAATCAAAGATTCATCACAAAAACCATTTCCATTTTCCAAATAGGCTGTTTGCAAATAAACACCACGTAAGCCAAAAGAGAAAACATTCGAATGCCAAAATCAATCACTTTTTCTTTCCCTAAATTAGAAAGAATCACATGCCAACGTAAAGCCAACTCAAATTGTAAATGACCTCTGTCATACACACGGCTCAAACAAGAATCAAGAGGGCATTTCACTACCCGAGGAATCAAATTTTTTTTTTCTCAATTTTTCTTCTAGGAATAAACTCTCTCACATCATAGGATTTCAAATCATCACATTAACTCATTCCTCTTAACTGGTAATCTCAAAGCGATGCTCCACCTGAGAGCAACAACCGCGCCCATTTAGAGAGACTCTACTAACCCATAAAAAGATACTATAGTCCCCTCCTCTACCAAAGAAACTATTTTGACAAATGATTCCCAACACCTCAAATAAAATCTACACCCACAATCATATCACCTCCATCTTTTAAGGATAATCAACTTGAAATTCTCTACCCACACACACTGATTTAAAACCAAAGGATTCTATCAATGATCATCATACTATTTGGAATCCACTTTTGTTCTACTACCTCTACACATGATCATTGGGCAACCAAGGTTCTAGCATAAAACACATGCTCAATTTCAACAGCCAGGACTCCTAAAGTGACTTCTGGTATACTTGATAGAAATCCGCATATTCGCTGTCTAGTATTCCCACAATCCAACCATATCCTCAATCATTAATACCAACCATCATCACTAATCAATTGACTGCCCAAAACGATTTACTTCACTAATCTTGGACCCTCAATAAACCACACCATTCAATTTCACCTACATAACCTTGCAAAGTATATCATCACAATATCCCAACTATTCGATAATTCCAATACTTCACCATCATGAACAAATATTCTTGGATCGCTATTCACTATAGGTTCTACCAATTGTAACAATATAATCAGTTTTGTCCCAACGACCATAATTCCTTTTAGATCCAATTCTCTATGAGATTTATATCATGAAATGAATTCATCCTCTAATGTTCCTCAATTAACTTGCAACCCAGGGTCTCACAACATCATAAACTTGACCACTATTAACCAGTTCCCAATATACACTCTTTAAGGTTTTGTAAAACAAATCAACTATTCCTTTCTCAAAAGAAGAGACAAATAAAAAAAGATTTTTTTTTAAAAAAAAAAAAACCAAATCACATTATTCACTTAAGAACCAATAAAGCTTTCCGACTCGTCACTTGCTCAAACCAATTTCATCTACCAAATAAATCATGAACTCCAAAAATTCATGAATTCAAAACTCCAAACCTTTCATTTAAACGATATTACGAAAGGCGATCAAATTACATTCTTTCTAAAAGAATCATCACCACACGAAGCCACAATCCCTTACAGACAATCTTACTAACATTAAGAATAATACACTCTTCACATGATTCAATATCGTCAAATCTTCCATTAATAAGCCCCGAAACTTTTCCATCACACCTTCAAAATGAGATTATACCAAAACCATACAACCTCACTACAACAACTACTTTATATTAGAAGGGATCCACTACACAAAGTAAAAGGTTTTATCAAAACCCTTTCATCACGGATATGCTATTGTCTGACTATTCCACAATTGTCTAGGTATAAGCCACCTATTAAATCACACCAGTTCAACTCTTAGTGATGCTCAACACCAAACTTTAACACTCAGCAATTGCACTCCAACCATTGTTGTTATCAACTAGCTTTCTTATGATGTCCAGCTGCTACCTATTTCCATTTGCGAATCTCTTGAATATTTACCAACACATATTCAGTTGTTCCTCCTCACTTTTAGTTTTCAACAAAATCACCCTAAAACTTCAAAAGTCAAAATCTTCTCTCGATCAAAAATCTCGACAACACTATAATCAAATTCATCGTGTCATTCTATAAAGAAGAACTATCCAGAACTCCTCCTGTACATTTTAGATCCACTGGTATTCCATCCCTTCAACCTTTTGTACACAATTCCAATAATCAATCATACTAAGGTATATGTAAAGCTATCAACCAAATATGATCACCAAGTGTCTACAGTAAAGATAACACCACAAATAATATCTATTAAGGCAATAACCTAGCATCTCCTCAAGTTTCCCTTTACACACAATTAGATTAATCCATTGGTACCAAATCCAATAACTTCAACAAACTAATCACTTTTAATGTCCAAGCCAGTTCATCAACGTTCCATACTTCTTAATAACTCTTATGACTCCAATTAGGTATGGACATACTCTTAGTCACTACTCAACTCGTAATTACTCTATGACAATATCAAATTAATCAAGTTCAATTCTAAGGATTTGGGTTAAGACCAATCATGCATCACGCTACAGATCCGACCTGATACTCATAGCTTATCAATGAACTTCTATGTTTACCACCTCTAGCTTAAACATAACAAGTCAACACAAAAGGATTTTAACTCTTTTCAGAAAAAAATAGGCATTAAACTTCAGCACTCGAATTAATCCAAAAGAAATACATAAAGCCAAAGTTTTCACATGTTAAAGAACTTGCAATAGAAAACTTTCAGTATCCAGAATACCAAGTGGATAAATAATTCATATTTTCCAATAGGAAGGGCGGAACTCCCACGAAAAGATCAATCTTGCTGTTAACCGATGTTCACATAAAGCGGCAATAGATCAACAGTCATGAGAACAAGTAATGTCTTTATGGAACCAAAGGAGACCAATGAAATATCACCCTCTGTATTGTAAACACTATCTCAAGGAAAATTCATCAACCGCAACTAGAACCAGAATTGCCCAAAATTCAAGTTCAAGGAAGAGAACAACTTTTATAAAGAAACTCACACACAATACCTATAACTACTGTAATCAAAGTAGCTACCTCTCTATTCCCATACCACGAATGGTGGTGTAACCTGGTAAAACCCAGGGCCACAACCACGATCTCAATCGCCTCGGGAGGGGCCCCACGTAACCACGCCCGCGGCCCCGACCTCCACGACCGTGGCCACCCCGACCACGTCATCTATCCCTCGACATAGCTATCAATCACAATCAACATTATATAATAAGCTCAAAGATCAAAATCAAGTCATACACCAATAAACAACATAACGGAAGCGTAAAAGTATATCCGTACCTCTCTCTAACCTACTGTGCACTAGTGTGTCAAATTTTTAGGTTAGTTAACCATTAGCAAATTTTAGTTGATTTACTAAACTAAAACAAATTTTAACCATTTTAGTTTGCCTAAGTTGTTAATCTATTCACCACGGACCTAAAGCCCGCTCTGATACCAACTGTAACACCCCAGCCCAACACTGAGCCTAGAATGCCACCACACTACACTTTAAACTAATAATTATCGACACACTATAAAATTACAGCAAGAAAACAAGATTAAACATATCCATAGATCACAAAAGGGCAATACATAATTATGGATCAAGTGGTAATAAATAAGCAATGGGAATTATAACCAAGCAAATAATCCAAAGCAGTATCAACTAATGAATCCAAATTAATAAAGCAAATAGTCTAGTCCAAATGATGTCCTAAACATTATTCAATAACTAACATGTCCAGGTGTAAACCAATATTGAATGAATGATTATCATGGCGAATGATCATGTGATGTCCATGTGCTCTACTCGCTCTCAACTACGGCATCCTCGAAGATCACCTAAAGACAACAATAGAGCAAGGGTGAGTCCACGACTCAGCAAATACATCGATATTCAACGATAATAATAAATCAACAGCAATCAATAACTTCATTATCATCACAGGCACTTTCATTAATATTCTCAGTCATTAATCTCATCTATGAATGCAACTCTATTCTACATGTCCACATGCACTTCTTTTCGCGTATACCGGTATAGCGTGAGTGAATGCTCGCGACAACATTCACTCTCAAGCCCGTTCCTCCAAAAGGACCAGGGACCTCCCCCACTCCCGTGGGGTTGTGATCAATCATGATCACCTTCTCTTATGCAATGATGCTTATGTATGCAAAATATGCAAAACTCCATCATAAACATCATATCCAACTTTCCATCATGCTCATCAACAAAGATATAAACATACCAATTCATTGTTTGCAATTAAACCAAATAAAAGCACAACAATAATGGTAATAGAAGATAAAGAAAACAGTGATCGATCATTGATCGCTGTCTACCATGCACTTGCCTGTACTAGTTGCGACGCACGATTTGATTAGAAGACGGCAACAAGCACGACGCCTCTCCTATATTAAATACACCAACTTCAATACAAATTACAGCAACAAGAATAACAATCAATATACATCGCTCCTATACGTCCCCAAATATACCACGATCGCGGTATCGAAAGTTACCCATTGCTGTCCTAGTACTAAAACGAACGTAACTTTTGACTCGAAAGTCCGATCACCACAAACCACCCGGTTCTGGATTCTTCATAAAATTATCCACAATTTCTTAGATTACACCGCCTTCTAATTAAATCATCTAACCCTCCGTATTTAGCTCCGAAAGCCGATCTGTCCGCTTCGGGACAGCAGTCTTCCAAATTTCATAACTTTTGTTTTACTCAACCAAAACACGCGTTCTCAGATCCTACAGAACCATTGGACAATTATCTACAACTTTCATGTAGATCAAAAACTCTAATTAGGCTATTTACTATTTTTAGTTTACAGTCTACCAAAACAGCGCCTAAAGACGATAACCCTAAAAACAGCGGCCTTCTCAAAAACATAACCCCCAATTATACTCGTCCGATTGACAAGATAAAACATGCTATAGAAAGATATCGAAATTATCTACAATTAACTAGTAGATAAGATTTCCAAAATCTGCCCTTAAGATACCCGAATAAATCGTTCAGCAGAACCGCATAATAAACAAACTCATTATTCGGCCTCTCTAATCGAAAATTATAAAACCTCACTAATTAATCTAGAAAAACAGAGAGAATACAAAACTAAAATAGTTACCCACAAGAATAATCTCACGTGCGCACGAGTAGACGTCAAGCCGCGGCAAAGAAGATACTTGGCGGTGGGCTTCACGCCGAGAAAAACAGTTGCAGCGGAAGACTAATGCAGACTTCGGCTCATTTGCAGATCACAGCGCAAGAGCAAAGCAAAGAAAGAGACTTGGCTCGGCTTCACGCATGCGGCGAGACAACGAGACAGCAGGATCGGCGAAGAAGCAATAAGATGAGGCTTCCAGCGCGCGCGCACGGCGGCAGATCAACTCGGCAGCTCTACCGAAAGCTTACACTAGCGGTCAACAAGAAGCAGCTCTCGCTGCAGGAGGCACTGGAAGACAAAGCACAGCAGAATCGAGAAGCGGCGCAAGCAATGCAGGCGGCAATCGGCAGATTGGGCTTCGGTATTGGCGATCAAAGCAGCAGCGGCTTCGGCGCGACAAACACGCGGCGAAGAGATTCGGCAAGAAGAATGAGCTACAACAAGAAGAAAAGCAAAGAAAGATCAAGCGACGCAAGAAGAGCTTCTTCAAAGCAAAGACAGGAAAGAAAAACAATCAATTTGCGTGGTGGAGAGAATATGGAGGCGCGGTGGAAAAACTAAAAAGCTAGGGTTTCTAGAAAAACCACAAATCTATTTATATAGCTCAGAAAAATTCCGAAAATTCTATTTTCATAAATTCTTTTTATTTAATTACACCCAGGCCCTTAAGAGGTTAATAATTAATTAATTATTGCTACTATTTAATTAATTACTCTCCGACCCTTAAGACGCGATTATTAATATTATTATTATTTTTCAGGGTATTACAATGCATTTGGAAGTCATCTGCCCAAAATTTCTCCATTAGTAGAGGTGTCGGCTAGAGTATATTTTTTTGTGGAAGTCATTAAAATCTCACTACAGAGGTGTGAATGGTGAATTCGGGTTGAGCATAGTGCTGAGGTTGCCAATTTAAGAGAAATGAGTTAGTGTGATATGGATGAAATGGGGTTCCATACTTTGAGAGAAATTCTATTTCTAAAACAAACAAAAAAATATATTTTTTCCTCGAGTAGTGAAACGCTCTTTTGATTCTTGTTTGAACTATGCGGTTATGACGGATGTCTTTCGCAAATGGAGTTTGACCTTATGACTGGCATGCGTGGTTCTTATCAGTTCAGAAAGAATAAAGAAAGTAATCGATTTGGTTATTCGAGTGGTTTCTCTTTTGGCTTGTGAGGTGTTTATTTGTAAATTGCCTACTGGAAAAGTGGAACAGATTTCATGATGAATCTTCACTTTTGAGTTCGATCCTTTTTGGATAAAGTTGCCATTTTGTGATTGTGATGAGGATCCGCTATTTTCGATTGGGTTCTGGTTATAAAAGAGTTGTTTAAAGCAAGTTTTGTTGTGTGATCCTAGTTAAAGGATATGCTCATTGTTAAGATGAAAAGGTTGATCGAGAGTTGGAGCCAGAGTCCCATGTGTTATGTGTAGAGTGTCTGGTTTGGTACCACAGGGAAGCTTAGCCCAAGATACATCAAACCGTTCCCGATTATGGCTAGGATTGGGAAGTTAGCCTATCGCCTGGACCTTCCAGAGTCCATGCGAGGAGTCCACAACGTGTTTCATGTTTCGATGCTGAGGAAGTTTTTGAAAGACCCAGAGCATAAGATTTCATTAGAACCACCGACAATTGAGCAAGACCTCACAGTTGAGTCTCGACCAGTGCGTATTTTGGAAAGGTCAGAGCGAGTGCTGAGGCACAAAACGTTGGTATTTGTCAAAGTATTGTGGACACACCAAACGGAGAGGGAAGCCACTTGGGAGTTGGAATCTCGTATGCGTGAGCAATTTCCAGAATTATTTACCACAGGTACGTGATACTATGGTTTTAGTAGCTTCTGCTCTGGCGTGTTAACCTTGGTAGAATCCGGGGTCGAATTCTGTTTAAGGGGGGTAGAATGTAATACCCTGGAAATCGAATCAGTAAATCACAGATTTAGCCGAGAGGAGAAAAGAGAATAAGAGGAATAGTAAAACATGAAATGACAGGGGGTCATCTGATATTTTTCGCCAACTGGGGCGGGGCAAGGCCAGAGAGGCCTCCTTGTGGCCGGCCAAGAGGGGTGCACACCCCCAAAACCCTAGTGCCCCACCCCTTTCCCCCTTTTCCCCCTTTCCTCCCCCTAGCAGCCGCCGGCTCTCCCCACCCTCCCCCTGCACCAGATTGGTTCGTCAGATTTGGGTAAGTTTCGTACATTTTCTTATATGTCTACCTTTTAGAAAGTTGTATCCCTTGATCTTAGCTTTCTTTTGGAACTGATATCACCTGGTTTGGAGTTACGGTTTAGGAGATATGTCCGTTTTTGTCCGACTGGTCAGGAGAGCTGACGAGATTTGGCAGTCTGCATGTCTAGTCAGATTGTATTTTTTTGAGCCCGAATATGAAGAGTCACCCAACACGAAAGTGGAAGCCATTCCAGTAAGATTTCAGGATTGATAAAGAACATATTTTTTAGAGGTGTGAATCAAAAGTTATTGAATTTTTACGATCGCTGTTGTCTGATTGTCGATCGAGGGAACAGCAAACTTCATCAGAACATTAGGATTATTAGAAGGCTGAATCAGGAGTCTTACCCAACTAGGTTATTGTATACTGTTTAATCATCTTTCCAAATTGATAAAGATCATATCAATTGGATCTGTAGAGTGAAAGTTATGCCATGTTATTTACTGATGTGCTGTATTCTGGACAGATGTCTGTCAATGGTTTTCAACGGTTGTTTAGTCCACTAGTTTGGCCGAATCAAAGAACCCCACCAACTAGAGTTTCGTAGCCTGTTACGTTAAGAGTATTTGAGCACTGGTTTCAAGTAATTCGGAGATACAGATATTTAATTACGATTTTTCTCGTACTGCTGTCACGGGAAGCATTATTCTAGACTGCCGGGAAATTTGGGTAGAACCACTCTTTGAGTCATAGATCTTGAGGAGTTGGATTAAGGGGTGTAAACGGAGTCCAGCATTCATCGTATTTATTGTTACCGCTATGCTTGTGTAGGAGGCGGAGTTCCAGAGTAGAGACACCAATTTTGTTTCCTCGTGTGCCGTACGGGAAAGAAAGGAAAAGGCAAGTGCACCTATAATGTGGTTGTTATGTGATTGTTCTATATGATGAATCATGGTAACATATGCTTGTTTCGATGTACTGATTTATGGTGATTTGTATTTGTTCATGATGGCTAGATTATTAAAATTCGATTACTGTCATTTTATTGTTCATCATGTGCACTCATGAATGCAAGTTGTGGACTTGCGACACCCACGGGAGTGGGTGATGATTGTAAGACCCACCATTCCAAAGTGGGCATTGTGGATCCCCGGTTGACTTGTTCTGAAACGGGCTTTGGATCCCGCGTGTTGTAGAACGGGCATAAGTGAACACCGACGGTGTTCACTCGCTATACCGATATGAGCAAAAGAGAAGCGCATGTGCATTCATTCATTCATTCATATGTTGATTTGATTCATGATGTTGATACAATCGTTGGATAATGAATGATGTTGTTATGTTTTGTATCATTGCACTTGCCGAGTCTTGGACTCACCCTTGCCGTGTTGTTTTTTAGGTACATCGGTTGTGGTCGGCATGCATGGGCGGGAGTAGAAATTATAACGATGATTGCACTGCGGCACTAATAAAGTGAATAAAATATTTAAGTGATAACTTGGACTTTGAATAGCTTTATGTGAGGTTTACTTCCTTACGTTCTAAGTCGTGGACAACCACTATTGGAGATTGATAGCGTTTTATGGTTGTTTCTTTCATGAACATGTTTAGTACGCGCGTTTGGATATTTGCTTATTATTGTTGTTATTTGCGCGAATGTCCGGATAGTTTGATTTACAAAGGAGACTCTGCCGAAATTTAGAAAGAAATGTCTTAGTTCCATTTGTAGACTTGTTACGGTGGTAGCATTCCAGGCTCAGGTTGGGCTGGGGTGTTACAGCCTCCTCGCGCGTCGTAGCGGAGAAAGGTAAGTACATCTGAACGTTTGAGATTGATATGTGTTTTACTTGTTTGGTGAATATATGATGAAACATGATGATATTTACTTGTTCATGATGGATTTGGTTTACTATGGTTTGATTACTGTTATTTCATTATTCATTATATTCATTCATGCAAGCAAGAGTTGATCTTGCAACACCCACGGGAGTGGGTAGAGAAGCCCCATTATTCCAACATGGGCACGTAAGACCCACTATTCCAATGTGGGCAATATGGGTCCCCGGTTTGAAATGTTTTCAAACGGGCTTTGGATCCCCGTGTTTTGTAGAATGCAGGCATAAGTGAACACCGACGGGTGTTCACTCGCTATACCGGTATGAGCAAAAGAGAAGAGCATGTGCATTCATTCTTTCATACGATAACCCTATTCCATATGTTGATTTGTTATACGATGATGAATGGTATGGATATGTTCACGTAATCTTTTGTACTTGTTGAGTCGTGGACTCACCCTTGTTGTTTCTTTGTTTTTTTAGGTAAAGTTTGATGGCGGCATTCGTGGGGGAAATTAGACACAGTTGCACACACCATAACAATAATTCTTTAATTTTAATCTGCATTTATGGACTGAAATTGTATTAATAAATGACTCTCGTGGTTGAGGGCATTGGACATAGTTATGCTTATAATTGTCAAGTTATGAACTCTTGCACTTCGTTACTAGTCTAGTGGTGTTCTTTTGAATGAGGAATCTTATTTGATTCAGATGATAGATTGGTTATTGCTGAAATTAGTTGGATTGCCTGCTAAATGTCTTTCAGCTTGTTCCTTAATACACTCTTAAAGTTTAGTATGTTAGACTTTTGTTCAAAAATTGATGACTTGTGGTAATATCTTGGCTTCCACATAGCCAGGGTGTTACAATTGGTATCAGAGCGGGCTTCAAGTCCGTGGTAGCTAGGAAGGAAAATTAAATTGATACACTGTGCACAGTAGGTGGGGATGGGAAAAGTCATTGCATCTGCGATTCTGATAAAAACAATTTCATTGTGTTGTTGTGTTGACTTGATATGAAATTCTTGTTCATATTGCTAAAATGTTAAGTGGATAGCTTATTATCTTTGTTACTCAGAATGACGAGAGGTAGAGGACGTGGGCGTGGTGCGGGCCGTGGTCGTGGACGTGGCCCGGTTGCATCCTCAGCCCCGGCCGAAGAGGCCGTTGGCGGGGTGGCTGAGGAGGTTGCATCTGCCGCTCATCCGATTCTTCGCCGCCAGCCGCGGCACCGCCTTTACTCAGAACTTCAGAGTGGGGTTCAGCGGCCGTCAGCAGTGCAGCAGCTCCTCGCTATGGGTGCACTGTTCTTTGTCGCCCGATGGTCGCACTAGCTCCTCCGGAGGCTAGAATGAGCCTCCGGGAGTGGATGTCCCTTCGTCTCGATGCCTTTGACGGAGCGGGTACTCCGGTACAAGCAGCTAACTGGCTTTGGTACATGGAGAGGCAGTTTGGTGCATTGGAGATGACTTCAGCGTAGAAGGCGCGCTTCGTGGCTTTTCAACTGAAGGGCCAACCATGACTCCACTACAGGGACCGGTTACTTGGGAGGATTTCTTGGAGCAGTTCAGGGCTACGTTTTATCCTGATTCTTTCCTTGAGAGGATGGAACATTCCCTGACGACCTTCGTTCAGAGGAAGCTGTCTGTAGCGGACTATGAGGCGGGATTCAACAACTTAGTCCGCTTTGTGCCAGCTGTGGCTGGCAATGATCGATAGAAGGCAAAGAGGTTCTGTATGGGACTAAACCCTGAGTATCGCCACGTCCTAGGGGCGACCAACTAGCTTGTCTTCAACAGTGTGGTCGATCAGGTCAAGGGTATGGAGTTGGAGCGGGAACTTACTAGGGAGAGGCAGACTCCTAGCAGCTTTACCTCTACTGGAGGATCAGTCAGTGGACACAAGAGGAGCTTCAGCGGTGGAGGTGGGTCCTTCCTGTAACAGCCCCAATTTTAATAAACAGTAATTATATGCATTTTACATTATATTTGTTATTTCTGAAGCATTTGCATAATTTTTGCATTTGTAAATATCCTAATTAAAGTCTAATAGGTAACTCCAATCACAACTCCAAAGAGAGACGACAATAAATACTTAAGAAATTCTCTGGGAAATAATTTAATTAAAAACCTTACAATGTTTATCGTAAATAACAATCTTCTCAATACAAGTAACACAATAATTTATTTACATCAGATCAGATTATGTTTTACAACTTTGAGTAATTTACAAAAAGATTATAATAAAACTTGCTTTTCTTGTCGCCTAAAGCCTTCCTTGAAATCTTGCCGTCCATCGTTGTCCAGACAAACCATCTTCCTCGAACCAATCCGAAACACCATTCGCAGCTCCATAGTCCGCCAACCAATCAAAAGACCATTAGTTGTTCAAAAAGCAGTATAATAGAGTTAGAATAAAATAAATTATCGTCGGTATACCATAGGAAACATTGCGGTTCCCAGATCTACTTAGATTAGTCGGCACCCTAAGTATCGAGACTACCCACACCAACCTAGGTTAACCAGCATCTTGGCTTTTCAAGTCACCTAGGCTAACCTAGATTAGTCGGCACCAGGATACCCATGATACCTAGACTAACCTAAGTAAATCGGCACCGTCTTATTTCCGTAGGTTTTCATCATTCGGCGTTTAGGGAAATCCAAAACCTACGTATACTGAATTGCCTCAACTATCGCAAATCCATTGCATGATGAATTGCGAACCAATGGACTAAAAATGTCCAGCCCAAAAATATCTTAGGAGCCATTCGGATAAACACAAAGGTCTGGGCGTCATTAGCAAATTGCAATGACAGCTCATTCACCTCACCAGCCAAGCACCACCGCAAGCACCAGTCTGGGCACCGCCAAAGGAAACGGCCGAGCAGAGCCCAGGAAGCATCGAGGGACAGCACAACTGTTTCCAGAGATTTCCCAACCCACTGCAAAACCAGCAGAAGCAAGCAACACAATTCCTCCCCAGCAGCCAATTCCCCTTTCCAATTCCCCTCAGGCGCACCCCATTTCCATCTCTTCTCAGAAGCAAGAACCGAAGGCAAAACCAGCCAAGCCGGCACACACAAGCCCAACATCATTTGATGCACCACCGAAGGGAATCAAGAGCAAGACAACCAAAGCAAAGGCCAGGAGCAAATCACCATGCCATGCCGAGCCAAGCCAGCATCACCATCATCAATCTGATGCTGCAACCAGCCGAAGGCAAGCCAGCAGCAGCAGCAGTCAGGAGCAGGAGGAAGGAAGCCAAGGAACCAGGAGGAGGAGGGAACACCAGCAGAAGGGCGCACCAGAGGGGAACACCAGCACAAAGCCAGCACTGCCACCCTCTTCTCCCAGCCCCAAATATCACCAATAGGTAACCCCAGTACCCATCATCATGCACATCACTCACATATCATCAATCACCAGATCTCAGTAGAATAACCCCAGATCTCAGTAGAACAATCAGTATAGCTCTCAGTTCATTTTCAACATCACAGAGCATAGTGGGGTAGGGAGTAGAGATAAGGAGTAAGGAAAAGGGGTAGTCTTCGTCGGTCTGCACCACCCCAATAGCACCACGGGGCACCACCACCGCAGACCACCCCAAAGAACACCACTGTGGGTAGGCTTCAACCTAACCTTTGCTCACCAGTAGCAAGCCCACCTCCCAGCATCATATTCATGCATCAAACATAAGCAACATCAGAAAACAACACAAATCAAAATCATCAATGTAAGGAAAAGGGGGGGGTATAGCAGGAGGTGATGCACTGTTGGGTAGGCAGGGTCGAGCCAGTGGCGGCACCAGCTGAGCAGGACGCTCAGGCACGCAAATGCAGTGACCGGGAAGCCAGAGGGAGGAGCGCAGGAAGCCGAGGGCGCAGCGGATCTGAGTCGGGGCGGCCAGCGGCCGGGAGGCCGAGCCGGCCAAGCCGAAGCACTGGAGTAGGGCGAGTCGGGGAATGCGAGCCAGAGTCGGCGGCGGCGCCAAGCACCAAGCCAGCCGAGGGGAGAAGCAGCGCAGAGGAACCAGAGGCGGCGCTTGGCCTTCGGCCCTGCCGGAGGAGGAGGAGGCGTAGGGGACCGAGGCGCAGGGGCGCCGAGGGGGAGAGAGCAGCGGGAGCCGGGAGTGAGGGAGCCCGGGACGCAGCCTGGCGCAGCGGCCGGAGAGCGACGGGCAGCAGGAACCGAGCGCAGGAGCGCTGGAGCTGTGAGGCGGCGGCGCCGTGAGGAAGCGATAGAGAGCGAGAATGAGAGGCGGAGCGACCGAGAGAGCCGGGAGAGAAACCGAGAGGAGATAAGGAAGGGGGAAGAAGGGAGCGTCGGCCGAGAGGGATCGGCAGAGAGATAAGGCAGAAGGAGAGCGTCGGCCGAAGCATAAGAGGGAGAGAGAGAGAGGATTATGGTTAAGGATAGACATTAGAGATTAAGTGATGAATAAAAATTGGAATTAAAGGAATAGTGCAAATAAATTTCAATATATAGTAATGGCTATAGATTTAGCTGTTTCAATTTATGTTAATTAGTAAGTACTATTAATACCATATAAATATTACAATCGATCAAATATAAGTCGCGCACGATTAAATATCGGTAAATCGACTCGTAGAAAATAAAATCAAGCGAAGTGTATATAAATTAATCTGAGACTTTAGGGATGAATTGACCGCCATTAGAATTCACCCGATTAAATACAACGACCTGTTGTGTTATAGGTTATTCGAAATAGATTAATTAAATCAAACGCGGCGACTGCAGATAATAGATGTGCACATAATCACCATCAAAGTCTGCCGAAAGAAGAGAGCATATTAGATGATTGATTTTGACTGTAGGATCATCGTGGTTGTATACATAGAATGCCTGGAGAGAGAGTGTTTGTGAGTACTAGATGTCTGTTAAGGAAAACAACATCACCTAAACTCTAGGTATCGCTACCATTATAATTCCACCAGAAATTGAATTAACTTTAACCAGTCCATAAGAAATTGAATTTTTATTAAACTACAATCTATACCTAAGTGCATCTAGAATCATAATGTAATATTCTAAAAATAAATAATAATAATAATAATAATAATAACGTCTTAAGGGCTTGTGCGTAATTAAAGAATTTAGATACGTGAAAATAAATTAATTTAGAGTTTTGTGGGGGGCTAGACTGCGCGAGATATAAAAGACCGTGGGAATTCTAGAAAACCCTAATCATCCTAGTATTTATTTTCCTTCCCCGTGCGACGCCTCCCGTAGCCGCCTCCAATTATCTTCTTCGGCCACCAGCCCCTCCTTCTGCTGTCGCGCCGACTCCCCGTCCGCTAGCCAGCGTCGGCGCTTCACGGCCTGTCGCGTCACCTGGCCACCCATTGCCAAGAACTGCTGGAGCGTCGCACGCCAAGACGCGTGGTCAGGTTATTTTCCGACTGCTTGCAACCCATTTCCTGGCTCCTGTGCATGTGAGTATGCGCCACCTTGATCTTTACGTCATGTGAAGCTCCTGCATGCAAGCAATTAGCACTAGAGGTTAACTAGCAATTTGCAAATTTGCTCTGTGCGTATGCCGGTAGACTTGAACAGTAAGGAAGGAGAAAAAAAATTGGAACGAAAGAAAACCAGGATCCAGATTTTCGTGGTCTGTAATTTTGCTTTCTCTCAGTTTTGTTAATCTAGTTAGAGATTAGAATTGAGATTAATTAGAGATGTTATAGAATTTTCTAATCGAGAGCTGTTTAGTATGTCTGTTTAGTCTGCTATTCTGTTGAACGATTTATTCGGGTACCTTAATGGCGAATTTTGGAAATGTCATCTACTAGTTAATTGTAGATAATTTCGATATCTTTCTATAGCATATTTAATCATGTCGAGCGGACAAGTAGAATCCGAGATATGAATTTTGGAAGACTGCTGTCTTTGTGGTTGTCGTCTTTCGGCGCTGTTTTGGTAGACTGCAGATTAAAAATAGTAATTGGACTAATTATGTAACACCCTGACTATAAGGAAGTCAAGATGTCACCTACAACCACTACTCTTCAATTGAATAACATCATAACGCATGATAAGGTGAAGCAAGTATTAAGATTATACGGAAGCAAGTATTCATCATCCAGTTTTAATCAACGTAATGGAAGTAAACAATTCAAAAAGATATGGTAAACAAGGCCATGATGGCTTATTACAATGCAACACAAGTCATAATTAACGACAGTAAAAGTCCTCAAATTGTGTGATATATGATAGTGAGTGCATCGTGATGAACTACCCTCCACAAGATCATTCTTCCTTGTCATTTACCTAAATAAGACAATAAAGCAAGAATGAGCCAAAGACTCGACAGAAGCAATCAGTATGTAACAATCAAACATACTCAACAATATATCATAATCATATTTGGAACATTTATCAAAACGAATTTATGAATGGATGAAGTGGAATGGTGCATTGAAGGAAATGGACATATTGCGGCAGATATATCGGTATAGCGAGTGAATCACCGTCGGTGTTCACTTAAAGTAATCGTATGAAGAACGTTTCATACGATCAGTCCAACGTGGCCCACATTGGAATGGTGGACTCACGTAACGTGGCCCACATTGGAATGGTGGACTCACGCACCCATCTTGGAATTGATGGGATTTCAAGTGCCCATTTGGAATTGATGGGTCTTACAAAAGTAATGTATGCATGTCATGATGTGATCCCATGTCAATATTGAATTGTACTCATAAATGAAAAGAACACATGGCATTCATCTACAAATACGAACAAATGTAATCATGCATTCACACATCATACATGGCATCAATCATAGAATACAAATTACTTGCTGCGCACACACAGAACGGGTTGGGAGGTAATTGAGATACCCCTCCAGTCACCGCTTCACCTCCTACAATATAAAATAATCGAAATAAGGACAAACGAGTATGGAAATGCTACACGTGTCCTCCCACAATCTCTAGCCAAACCAACCAAACAAAAGTTCAATTTGATCAATTTTCCCAAACATTTCAATTAACCCCAATCTGGCAGTTTTTACTAGAAAATTCACCAATAAAAAACCGTGAGTCCAAAAGACCTGAAACCAGTGCTCATATTTTCTTAACTTAACTGGCTACAAAACTCTAGTTGATGGTAAACTCTAATTCGGCCAATACAGAGGTCTAATCATCCAATGAAAAACTATAATTGCAGTCTGCCCAGAATTCAGAACAGCCCTAAATAAAAGCCTCTAACTTTTAAACCACTGATCCAAATAAAGTGATTTTTATCATCCTGGAAACATGGTGAAATTATCTTCATAAACCTAGTTGGGTGGCCGACCTTATTCTGACTCTAACTAGATCAAAATCTAGGTGCAACCGACTATACCCAGCATTTCTGGCAGACAGACCAGCACGTAGTAAAACAGTCATAAATTTTAATCTACTGGGTAAAAATTCGTGATCCAGGTGCCAAACGAAAGCTAATGAAATAAGGAACAAAACTCTAGAAGGCGAAGACATCCAATTCTGCCTCTAAGACATCCAAAACCGAGTTGCAACATTCTGTACAGAACCGATCTACTGACAGAGATTACGCGATACTTCCAAAAACATTGAATCGACAACTCTAACGCAATCAAACAGCGATGGGGTCTCTCGTTACCCTTGTAGACCCGAAGAACGATGAGGATCAACTTCCCGAAGGCTTCCCTCTCCTTCAATGGCGGCCCCAAAACAGCGACTCGCGGAGCCCGACGATGGAAGAACCAAGGGAAGACGTGGAGGATCGGGGTGCAGCCTGTGGAACACCAATGGCGGCCACCACCGAGGAGGAGGCGCCTAGGAGGAGGTGCTGCGCCGTGTGGGGAGAGGGGAAGAAGGTGGCGGCTTGGGGAGGGAGGAGGAGGCACTAGGGTTTGGGGGAAGTGGTGCCTCCCCCTTTTGGCCTTTTGGCCGGCCCCCTCATGGGCCACCTGGTCGCGAATGCGGTCGGGTTGTCCGCAATAACATATACCCTCAAGATTGGAATTTTCCGACGAAAACAATTTCTTTTACTCTCTCCGACCACTTTCTTTCTACCGAACCGTTTCCGAAGAGTTGTAAATCTCGTTTTCGAATAAAATTCCCAAACAAATACAACGATACAACCTAACCGGATAAATGAGGTATTACATTCTAACCCCTTAGAAAAGATTCGACTCGAATCTACGCAACAAACTTCGAGAAAGATAGATGAACAACTTAGGTAGTTACCTGAGACAAACAGGTCGGGGTATTGCTCTCGCATGCGGGACTCCAACTCCCAAGTGGCCTCTCTCTCCGTCTGATGAGACCAAAGAACTTTGACATACTTTAGGTCTTATTCCTCGTAACCCGCTCGATTCTTCTAATATCTTCACCGGCGGGACTCAAGGTAAGGTCTTGCTTGACAATCAAAGGCTCCAAAGGAATGACATGATCCGGGTCTCTCGTAAACTTTCAAAGATCGAAACATGAAACACGCTAGAACCCCACTCATAGAATCAGAAGGTCCAAACGGTAAGCTAGCTTTCCAATTCGTGCCACGATTGGGAAGGGTCCAACATACCTTGACTAAGCTTTCCTTTGGTGCCAAACGCACTACGCCTTTAGATGGCGATACTCTCAACGAACTTCGCTTCCCACCTCGAATTCCAAATCTCGTCTTCGACATCAGCGTAGCTCTTCCCGGCTCTAGGCGACCAACAAATTCTGCCTAACCTCTCGCCACTCTAGCCATCGTCTGCTGAACCCGGTCGGGACCTAAGACCGCCGCTCTCCAACCTCATCCTAAAGACAACGGGACTGCACTTACGCCCATAAAGAACCTCGATGGTGCGGCTCAAGGACCGAAATGGCAACAGAGGGGGTGAATGGTGCCTTAAAATTAAGAGCTCCCTTTTAATGTATTTAAACAAGATCTACAAAACCCTCTCAAGATGAGTAACACAAAATCGAGAGAACTAAAACAGGTTTCATTCATTACATCACAAAATCGAAGATCCGATTCTACCGTGCAGAGTTCCGCACTCCGTAGTTCGGGGTAAGTGCGGAAGTTCCGCTGTGATAGTCTCGCCTTGGACAATCGGAAGTTCGATTGTCCCGACCAAAAACAAGGCGCCGGTTTTTCCTAAAATCCAAAGTGCTAAATCTTGAATGCTCTTCTCTGG
This sequence comes from Hsuehochloa calcarea, assembly GCA_036346395.1. Taxonomy (NCBI): domain Eukaryota; kingdom Viridiplantae; phylum Streptophyta; class Magnoliopsida; order Poales; family Poaceae; genus Hsuehochloa; species Hsuehochloa calcarea. The sequence continues at coordinate 33,407,469 of CM070610.1, forward strand.
TCAAGTTTCACAGGACATCATCCTAAGCAACATCTTGACCTCAAGGAGAAGAATCGCAAACAAAGATTCAACAAACAAGCCAAAATTGGATTTCTTGAAGAAAGGGCAAGAAAGACCAAAACCCACGATAGACAAGATTCTCTGATTCTTAGTTCATGAAACTTTGAGGATGCATTAGCAATATTAAAACGACTCTAGATATCAAGTTTCAAGCTATTTCATAGGACGAATTGAAGGATGCATCAAAACCTAAATATTCAACAAGAACAGGAAGGGAATAAGAGAGGCTTAAACGAGTAATCAAAACTTCAGAGTTTCATTGATAGAATCAAGAGATTACAGAGGAAACACAGAGGAATGATTACAAAGATTTTCAGTTCATCCTCTCAACTCAACAAACTCTCAAAAAGCAAACCAAACCCTTTTTCTAAGGCTAACCCTAATTTTCTCTCTAAAAAAGTCTAACCCTAACTCCAGGGTTCTCCCCTATTTATAGCCTTTGCTAATGGGCCTCCAACCCATTAAGCCCGCTACACCCGAACGGAACCGCCTCCACTTTTGCCGCTTATAAAATACCCTTCGCCCCTTGCGCACCTTCTGGAAGCCTCCCGTACACCTTGTTGTGCACGACTCGCAACCGCTTCAAGATTCACGCCGTCTTCGACACATCCCGACCGTTCTGACCTCAACGCCTCCTGCGCCTAGTCCGGTCCACGTGTCTCGTCACGACTCCATCTTGATGCCTGCGATCAACACAGCATAAAAACACATCACATAGCATTGCACAATAACATAGCATCAACATTTGTATAAGACTCAAACTCATACAAAATCAAAATCACAAAATAATCTTCTCTCGCATTAGCTCGACACAATCGGAAGTTCAAGATTTACTACAAATGAAGTTCCGATTTCGAACATCCGCACTTGTCGGGAATATCGGAAGTTCCGCGCTCAACATCTGCGGTACTTCGATATCCTAACAACCGATTTCCGGATATTTAATTCGATTTGATATCTCGAGAACACTTAATGTCGAATTATCTGACACTCCGCTACCTTGTGCGGAAGTTCCGATTTCCTTCACCAACTCAAAACTCAGAAAATCGGAAGATCCTATTTCCAACACCAAGAGTTCCGATTAATGGAACTTCCGCTCCATACATGGTAGTTCCAATTTCCCGACTCACCGAAGTAAGTCCAAACCAAAACCTCAACTTTCAATCTAATCAACACACTTGTCAAATACTCATCACTCAGAGTGGAGGACCTCTCACATGGTCTCTCAATCTCCCTTGATGAGTATATTGACAATTACCAAAAGCATAAGATGAGTTTGAGATTACAACAACCAAGGTCTAAACAAGAGTAATTAAGCACAAGACCACGTTAACACAAAGAAAAAGACTTGAGATGAGATGAAAGAGCAATTTTCGCACAAAACTCAAGGCTTTTCTTCGTAAGGCTTTTCTCACAATCATTCTCCCCTTTGGCAATAAAATCATCAATATGTAGACAAAGGAGGAAAAGACTATATGATGTTCATTTTAAGCATTAGGAGCCATGTAGATTATCCAAAATGACTATTAGAGTATTACACCAAGCCATAACACGTAAGAATGCTATCAAGATCATGACAATCGATGTATAGAAGAGCTAAGACAGAAAGTCCATAATCGATTAATGATCCATTCTTTAGCAGTCAAATAAGTCAAGATTGAAATCTAGCTAAAAATATCCAAGGATGATGCAAGCCATGTCAAATAATCTAATTTGAACCAAGAAGACTCATCTTGAAGCAGCTTTAGAGTGCTACCAGTTGAAGAAGGACTCATTTTATCCGAACTCTGGTCTCTTTGAAGATAAGCAATTTTAGCACATTTTTCTTTTTCTCAAGACTTTTATGGTTTTATCTCGGTAAAGCAAGCTCGACTAGGTGCCATCCACAACCGCCTCCCAGCTTCAACCAATTTTTTAGCCATGTGCTAGATCCCAAGCCTTATGCGACCACCCAAGCAATGACTTAAGGAGGTGATCTTAGGTCATCCAAGGCTCCCCGAGTTCATGCCTAGTGCAATGGCAAGCCGTCTCATGAGAAAGATTTGGTGAGATCGCTTTTTTCGCACAAAAGAGATCATTTTTGCTTTTGAAGTTTTTAGACCGGTGATTAGAGATAAGTCATGTTTCTTAACAAACCGACATAGCTTACTCAAAAGTTCAAAAGAGATTCAGACTCAACTCAAACCTACTTGACATGGCGAAAATCATAAAAGGATAGTTTCAACTGGACTAGTCTCAAGAGCTATCATGACAAGATTTTAATTCAAGTTTAGCATTTTAAATACCTTAGCATGGCAAAGACTAAACTACACATAAAAAGTCATGATAGATCTAGCGGTTTAGCATAAATCATGGCAAGATGTAAAGCAGTGAAAACATATCATAAGGGATAATAAACAAGACTCCATTTGATTATAATGCAATGCGGAATGAAATGCACAAAAATCCAGATTCCTTCGAATGAGATGCATCTTTTAATTCAAAGTTGAGTTATGACAAAATTAAGAGTATGGAATAACCAAGAATAACTCCCCAACCAAAGGAACAAAAACGAGAATCGATAAGTAAACCGTAAAAGGATCCTTTAGAGCATAGAAAAGATATAGAGAAAACTATCGCCAGACATGTGTTCTTATCTACCCCATATGATTCTAGGACTATCACCGATCTACACAAACACTAAGGAGCAAACACTGCCCCTGCCTACCCAAGGGTGGCCCGACCCTCGCTAGAACCTATAAGAAGTGAGTAAGCTCTACTTAGAGAAGGAAGAAACAACTAATAAGCAAGATCCTAGAAGCACAAGACAAGAAGTAGTAGTCAAAGCAATTTGGCAAGAGAACCATTCTAACCTATTTGGAAGGACTTCACCCAAAATATTAAAAGAAATGCAACCAGAAAGGAGTAATAGCTTGTTATAATATAATATAATATAATATAATATGATACAAGAGTAGCACAAAGCTCCCCTCACAAAGAATCGTAAGGACAAACCACCCCAAGCTCTCCGCAGAGTCAAAACCGAGAGCATCCGGAGGCTTAGTGAAGATATCTCGCCAACCGGTGCTCACTCTCCACAAACCGAGCACAATGTCCCCTTCTCTACATGGTCTCAAGAAAGTTATATCGATATCAATATGCTTGGTCCGAGAATGTTGCATCGGGTTCTTGGCAATGCAAATCGCAGACGTGTTATCACGTAAGAGTGGAACGCAATGATAGATAACCGAAATCCCGCAGGTCGAGACCATCAAAGCACTTGGCTACAAAGAATCGGTCGCAAAGAACGCATGCTCGCCTCTCGCAGCGGATCGCAGAACACCGGATTGCTTCCTCGACGACCAGAGGCGAGAGAAGTGCCAATGAATTGGCAAGTGCCGAAGTGCTCTTCCTATCTATCCTACACCAATAAATCTGATCGGAGAAGGCTCTAAGAGATAGACAAGAGGAGGAGGAGTACCGGATACCATAGTCAATTGTAGCTCGAAGGTACCTAAAGATGCGCTTCACCGCCTGACGGTGAGATACGCGAGGAGAAGCCTCAAATCGAGCACAAAGACACACGTAAAAGTGTATGTCTGGTCTCGAGGCTGTGAGGTACAAGAGAGAGCCAATCATGCTCTGAACTCCTTTTGGTCAATGTGTTCGCCGCCTTCATCCGATCCAGAGCACCAGAGATGCTATTGGAGTTGATATTGGCTTTCCATCATTCATGTCAAACGCTCAGAGGTCTCGAGTGTATTTGCCTTGATGAAGAAAGGTACCTCCCGAGTCTGCTTGATTTGGAAGCCAAGGAAGAAGCTCAACTCGCCCATCATGCTCATTTCAAACTCCGAGCTCATGACATCGGAAAACTGGGAAACGAGAGCACGCGAGGAGCCGCCAAAGATAATGTCATCCACATAGATCTGGACGAGCAGAAGATCAGTGCCAAGACGGCGGATGAACAAGGTCTTGTCAATTTTACCCATCTCAAAACCATGGCTCGTGAGATAGGACTTAAGCCTTTCATACCAAGCTCGGGGCCTCGCTTGAGTCCATACAAAGCTTTGGAAAGCCTCAGAGACATGGTTAGGGTATTTGGGGTTCTCGAAACCGTGAGGTCAGTCGACATAGACTTCTTCCTCAATAAGGCCATTGAGAAAGGCACTCTTGACATCCATTCGTAAAGCTTGAAACCCTTAGAAGCCGCAAAGGCAAGGTGATTCTAATGGCTTCAAGTCTAGCTACGAGGGCAAAAGTCTCTTCAAATCTAGACCTCAACTTGAGAGTACCCCGAGCTACCAAATTTAGCCTTGTTTCGAATGACTAACCCATCTTCACTTTGTTTGTTTTTGAACACCCATTTGGTCCCAATGATATTGTGACCTTGAGGGGGCTCAACAAGGGACCAGACCTTGTTCCTTTCAAAGTTTTCCAACTCCTCATGCATAGCGTTTGTCCAAGACTCGTCAGATAGAGCATGACAAACATCTTTAGGCTCAAATGAGGCGACGAAGGCAGAATGGAGACAGAATAGAGATAAGCCAGCTTTGGAACGTGTGACACGCTCGAAGAGGTCTCCAATGATCTGCTCTGAAGGATGGTCCTTTTGAATGTGTCTTGGAGGTCCAGGGTGAGATGAAGAAGTGGCCTCTACCTCATGATCAGATGAGATAGGAACAGAGCCACTAGCTTCAGAAGAAGCAGAAGGTAAGGGCTGATCTCCTCGAGGTGCAGTGGAAGAAGGCACCTCAAGAGGAGGAGAAAGAACTGGATCAGGTAGACAACCTTCATCTCCGTCTTCCTCTTCGTCCACAAAGATGGACTCAGACTGCTCTAAAGAACTCGAGATATCGTGCCTAGTCCCTGACCGCCTCATCGAAGGTCACCTCACGTGTCTCTAACAATTTACTAGACTCGCAGCCTGCACTCTATAGGCACGAGAAGAAGTCGAGTAACCCGTAAAGATCCCATCACAAGACCGTGACTCGAACTTATCTAGGTTCCTGCACTTGTAATAAAACACTTGCAACCAAACACTCGAAAATGCGAGACTGGGTTTTCGCCATATCTCAACTCATAAGAAGTGCGATGCAAGAGTGCCCAAGAAAAACTCGTTAGAAACATGACAAGCAAGAGCAATTGCCTCACCAAAACTTCCTAGGTGTAGAGTACTCATCAAGCATCGTCCCGCCATCTCGACTAAGGTACGGTTCTTCCTCTCCACAACGCCATTTTGTTGGGGGACGATGGAGACGAGAACGGTGCTCTACACTGCCTCACCACAAAACTCTCAAAATAGGAATTCTTGAACTCGGTGCCATTATCGGCGAATTGCTCGTAATGCAACCGGGAGCTCAACAGACATGACCTACTAAAAAGACCACGAAAAGAGTAAATGTCTCATCCTTCGAGGCTAAGAAAACACCCAAGAACACCTCGAGAAGTCATCGACCACGACAAGTACGCACCACTTCCTCCCATCGATCGCACTCTAGCCGGTCCCATCAGGTCCATATGGAGCGCTTGACACGTGCATCACCATAGTCATCAGAATCGAGGATGTGAAGCGGCAACCATTTTGCCGCTTGGCAAGGAGTACAAACAAGATCCTTGACCATTTTGAGTTTGGCAAGCCACGAATGAGATCGTGGCCGCTAACTCGGTCGATGGTCAAACCTATATGACCAAGTCTCCTATGCCGTAAAGTCAAATCACGGATTCGAAGCAATTAAACATCGGAGAGGATCACCGTAAGATCCGAAAAATCAGCACGAAAGATCCTTCCATATCGAGAAATCCCGCAAACTAGACTACCCGAAGAATCAAGAATTTTGCAATTGTTTTTCTTAAAGCTCACCTCAAACCGCCATCCAGAAGTCGAGAGATCAAAGCGATTATACCGCAGCTTACTTACTAATGCAACATCTTTTAAAATAAAAGAATCATTAATGCTCACAAGACCTTTAGCGATGACGCGCCCAAATGAAGCATCTCCGAAGGTGATCGTCTCATCACCTGGAGCGCGGGCTAGGGAAGAAAACCAACGGGACTCACCAGTCATATGACGTGAACAACCGGAGTCTACAATCCAGACCTTTCCTTCCCAGCCCGGCGACCCTGAGTCAAACAGAGAGTAAAGTCTCGATCGGGTGAATCAACAGTGATTTTGGCACCCAATACCGAGTAACACGGCGAATGATGAAGTAGTCAAGCAGATCGACTCTATCTACCCTACGCCTCGTCACTCAACAAGTCAAAGATCTCACTGTTCTGTCGATCCGATCGCTATGGAAGAGCGAGTCGAAGTGCCAGTAACATGCTGATCTCGCCGCGGGTAGCTATCTCGAAGGAAAAAACGAGATCTATCCTCAGGACGGCGAAAGTTACAACCAAAGGGAGCATGAGAACGAAACTCAGAAAACTCAGAAAAACCAAGTCCTCGATGCTGCCCAAAATCATCGATGGAACAAACCTAGACCTCGTGTTGGTCTTAGGTGCACTCAAGATCCGGGTCGACCTCGAATGTGCCTAAGAGACTTAACACGGTCTCTACGCGATCTTGGCGCGCAAGCAATGATCAACTAAATGTCCATCTTTCCGATGAAGGTGCAATGATACTTCGCCTCCGAGGGTCGGCCGCAGTGGAATCACCTTGTCGTCGTAAATCTTTGAACAAAACCCACGACTTAAAATTGACTTTCTCACCCGGGCTTAGTTTTGATCACACCTGGTGCTATGGTTTTGAGCACGACAGGTGGATGCTTCCTCATATCCTCCTGGATATCATACCCTAGACCTTGATTAAATCTGCAAATTTTTGATTTGTCTAGAATGAGATTGAGCTTCTTCTTGCCTCCTACAAACCTCTCGAGAGTGTTCATAAGATACCGACACTCCGAAAGAGAGAGGTGCAAGAAGAGCAGGGGAAGAAGAGATGCAGAAGGTAAGGGAGCGTAAGAAGAACCAACAATAGAGGAAAGATTGGCTTGTGCACGCACACCACTTTGGGGGACAACCCCATCGCTAGCGCATTGGTTCACGTTATTAGGCGCCTCTACCAAACCCTTAGGCTTCTTCCCAAAGACACACAATACTAGCAGATGATTGTGTCTCTAGAAGGTCCTTAGTTAGTTTCACACATTTTTCATCCAATGCAACCAAATCACATTTTAGTTTATTACAATGATTGCAAGGTGAGCTAACAAGGTCCTTAGAAGCATCTTGAGCCAATTTGTTATTGTGATCAATCATTTCTTGAAACTGCTTAGATACAGATTCTAATTCAGCAGTTAACTTAGGACAGTTTAAACAAGAAACAATAGGCTCTAGTAGCGCATCTTGAAATTCAGCAATTTTGTGATCTGCCCGTTTTAGGTTCATCTTGAGATTTTTACAATTTTCACAAGTTTCAGGCAGATCAAGCAACATGGTATAAAGACCTCTAAACGAATTGTCCTTAACCTCACATGAGGTGCAAGCAGAGCCTCAACAAAGAGTGGATGAAGGAGGTGCTACCCTACTCATCTCTACTTCAAAGAAGAAGGCTAATGTTCTCTACCTTAATCATGTCAAGTTCAGAGGACACACTATCATGTAAGGTCCTTAGTTTATCCATATCATCAATCAAAGCACAGCATGTGTCACATTCATCACGGGAGGGAGCAGATGTAAGTAAAGTAAGCTCCCGTGATAGTCTAGCTACTTCCTTCTCCAACCCAGCACACTTAGCCCTAGACTTAGCATGGAATCTACTTAGCTTAAGAAAAGCATCATTGTCGGGTCATAAGTGGGACTAACCTCATCTGAGTCGGAGTACACTCATTGTCGCTCGATTCGCCCGAGGGCCATGAAGCACATGCGGAGAAGTTGCCGCCGCCTTGGGATCATGATCGCCCTTCCCATCATCGTTACTCCACCCCTCCACCTCGCCGGTGTCCGGCTCGCCGAGGCGGTGAGGACGCTGATGGAACGCTTTCTTTGCCTTCCCAAAGTTGCGGAACTTCTTCTTGCCTTGATCAGGCCGAGGGCTTCGTGTTGCGTTCTTGTCGATGTAGTCGTTCTTGCTTGGTCCGCCATAGTCACCTTTGCCCTTCCCAAGCTTGGGACAGTTTGCTCGGATGTGGTTGGGGCCACCACACTCAAACAAATCACAGACCTCCTCTTTACCATCCCTCCTCCTCTTGTAAGCATGGGAAAACTTCCGAGCTAGGAGGGCTAGCTGCTCATCCTCAAGTCGCTCTAAGCGATCATCGCTATGTCACGAGAGCAGCTAGTGAGAACCCACGACGACTCGTAAGAAGATCCGTATGGGATCGGTGACTAAAGCCATCGATCGTGACTTCGACCTTCGAGAGACAATGTCAATCTCGTGAGTCTTGAGACCGAGTAAAGCGCATCAAGAGTCGTGGTCGAGAGGTCCGTGCTATCTTTGATGGTAGTCACTTTCATCTCCCAAACACGAAGATCAAGTGCGAAAGCATCGTCGAGCGTTATCCGAGTCGGGTATGTAAGACCGACCGCCGGAGGTTGCTCAAAATCTTGTGAAAACGCGAAAAGCACTCGTCAAGAGATTCGCCAACAAGCATCTCAAATTTCATCAGATTCACGCTTGAACCGGTCTTGTCTAACCGTCTTAACTCGAGTGGTGCCTCATGGTATGCATCGAGGGTCACCCGGATGTCGAAGCGTAAATCAAATGAGAAATACGATCAAACTCACTTCGCTTAAACCTCGAATGATTATGTTCCTTGCCTTAGCATTTGCCTCAACATCGCCATGTTTCCAAAGATTGATGTTCTCATCGGCAGAACAAGAAATCTAACCTTCACCTTTCTCCGGATGGCATACCCCGAGCCCGGATGTAAGTTTCCATTCGGCTCTTCCGTAAGGGTAATCCGCACCATCAAAACGGAGGTTTGGTGGAATACTTGTCCGCTGCCATGGCTCAACCGACGGTTAAGATCTATCAAGAAGAGCTAACCGGCTCGATACCAATTGAAGGACCAAATGGCAAGAGAGGGGGTGAATGGTGCCTTAAAATTAAGAGCTCCCTTTAATGTATTTAAACAAGATCTACAAAACCTCTCAAGATGAGTAACACAAAATCGAGAACTAAAACAGTTTCATTCGTTTCACAAAAATCGGAAGATCCGATTCTACCGTGCAGTAGTTCCGCACTCCGTAGTTCCGGTAAGTGCGAAGTTCCGCTCATGTAGTTCGCGCTTTGACAATCGGAAGTTCGATTGTCCCGATCAAGAACAAGGCGCCGGGTTTTTCCCAAAAATCCAAAGTGCTAAATCTTGAATGCTCTTCTCTGGTCAAGTTTCACAGGACATCATCCTAAGCAACATCTTGACCTCAAGGAGAAGAATCGCAAACAAAGATTCAACAAACAAGCCAAAATCGGATTTCTTGAAGAAAGGGCAAGAAAGACCAAAACCCACGATAGACAAGATTCTCTGATTCTTAGTTCATGAAACTTTGAGGATGCATTAGCAATATTAAAACGACTCTAGATATCAAGTTTCAAGCTATTTCATAGGACGAATCGAAGGATGCATCAAAACCTAAATATTCAACAAGAACAGGAAGGGAATAAGAGAGGCTTAAACGAGTAATCAAAACTTCAGAGTTTCATTGATAGAATCAAGAGATTACAGAGGAAACACAGAGGAATGATTACAAAGATTTTCAGTTCATCCTCTCAACTCAACAAACTCTCAAAAAGCAAACCAAACCCTTTTTCTAAGGCTAACCCTAATTTTCTCTCTAAAAAAGTCTAACCCTAACTCCAGGGTTCTCCCCTATTTATAGCCTTTGCTAATGGGCCTCCAACCCATTAAGCCCGCTACACCCGAACGGAACCGCCTCCACTTTTGCCGCTTTGCGAAAATACCCTTTCGCCCCTTGCGCACCTTCCGAAGCCTCCAGATACCTTGTTGTGCACGACTCGCAACCGCTTCAAGATTCACGCCGCCTTGACACATCCCGACCGCTCGACCTCAACGCCCCGCGCCTAGTCCGGTCCACGTGTCTCGTCACGACTCCATCTTGATGCCCTGTAGTCAACACAGACAAAAACACATCACATAGCATTGCACAATAACATAGCATCAACATTTGTATAAGACTCAAACTCATACAAAATCAAAATCACAAAATAATCTTCTCTCGCACAGCTCGACACAATCGGAAGTTCCGATTTTACTACGCCGGAAGTTCCGATTTTAACATCCAAGATTTGTCAGAATATCGGAAGTTCCGCTCAACATCTGCGGTACTTCGATATCCTAACAACCGACTTCCGGATATTTAATTCGATTTGATATCTCGAGAGAACACTTAATGTCGTAATTATCTGACACTCCGCTACCCCTTGTGCGGAAGTTCCGATTTCTTCACCAACTCAAAACCCAGAAAATCGGAAGATCCTATTTCCAACACCAGAGTTCGATTAATCGAACTTCCGCTCCATACACGGTAGTTCCGATTTCCGACTCACTTTAAACACCCAAACCGAAAACCTCAACTTTCAATCTAATCAACACACTTGTCAAATACTCATCACTCAGAGTGGAGGACCTCTCACATGGTCTCTCAAGCTCGAATACTGGAATGATAACTGTTGTTATAAGCAAACTCTGCCAAGGCTAAATGCTCTTCCCAATTCCCTTTCGTGATAAAACACAACACCGAGCATGTCTTCTAATGTCCAATGGTGCGCCGATCGTCCATCTGCCTAGGGATGAAAGGTCGTGCTAAGACGGAGTTGTGTGCCCAATGCACTCGCAACCTTTCCTGAATTTGGAAACGAACTTGGCATCTCGCTCAGAAACAATGGTCTTTGGCACTTCGTGCAAACGCACAATTCTCGAATAAAGAGGAGCCAAATCGCTTGCCGAATTGGTTGTACGAATAGGAATGAAATGTGCAGACTTACTGAACCGGTCCACAATAACCCAAATGGCATCCTTTCCTCATTGCGTGCGAGGTAAACCAACCACAAAATCCATAGATATATCGTCCCATGGCCAAACCGTACCTCCAAGGGTTGCAATAGCCCTGCTGGTCGCTTGTGCTCACTTTGACCACCGGCACACCCCACAAGAAGCCACATATCAGGCGATATCAATTTTCATCCGCTTCCACCGTAAACTTTTCTTTAAATCTTTGTACATCTTGGTCTCCTGTGATGTACTAGTATAAGGAGTACGATGGGCCTCTTTCAAAATCTCCAATTTAACCTGAGACTCCTGTGGCACACAAAGGCGTCCTTTAAATCGCAAAGAATCAAACTTATCCACACTGAAGTGACATTGCTTGCCCTTAGCACAACACTTCCTCACTCGTTGGAGCATCGATCTTGTCGCTTTGTGCTACTCGCACCCGATCCTAAGGGTGACTCTAAAATCAACTAAGTCTCGATGCATGCGGTACCCGCAGCGTAAGGAAATATCCATACGCCAAAGTCGCAATAAGACAATCGAGGATAGGAGGTGTCGCCTATGCGACTCAAGGCATCGGCTACCACATTAGCCTTGCCGGGATGGTACTGAATAGTAAGATCATAGTCCTTGATCAACTCTAGCCATCTCCTCTGTCTCAAGTTCAAGTCCTTCTGGGTAAAGATGTATTTCGTGCTCTTGTGGTCGGTGAACACATCACAAGATTCGCCAGACAAATAATGACGCCAGATCTTCAAAGTATGAATCACCTGCAGCAAGCTCTAGATCATGGGTGGGATAATTGCTCATGCTTCTTCATTGCCTCGATGCATAGGCAATCACTTTTCCATCCCGCATGAGTACACAACCAAGTCCAACTATGGACGAATCTCAATAGATAGTGAATCTCTTCCCGTGCTCGTGAAGAGTAAGAATTGGAGCAATACTAATCTATCTTTCAAAGAGCAAAATCTGCGCCACAAGCATCAAACCACTGGAACCTAACACCTTTTCGTGTCAATCTGGGACATCGGTTTAGCAATGGTTGAAAACCCTCCACAAACCGCCGTAATAGCCACTAAACCCGTAAAACTCCTTACTTCTTTAACATTGGTTGGTCTCTTCCACTCAACCACCGTCGAAATCTTACTAGGATCAATCAAATACCCTTTCGATTAATAACGTGACCCAAAAATCGAACTTCGTAAATCCGTAACTCACATTTCTTCACTTGGCATAGAATTGATTCTCTCTTAAAGTTTCAAGTACCAACCGCAAATGGTGGGTGTGATCCTCCTCTGTCTTGGAATAAATCAAGATATCATCTATGAATACCACAACGAAATCATCAAGGTATTGATGCAGCATACTGTTCATGGCTTCCATGAAAACTGCAGGAGCATTCGTTAGTCCGAAAGACATAACTTTATACTCATAATGACCATACCTTGTAGAGAAAGCCGTTTTCTCAATATCCTGCTCACGAACTCGAATCTGATTATAACCCGACTGGAGATCAATCTTAGAAAATATTCTAGCTCCTTTCAACTGGTCGAAAAGATCATCAATGCGAGGCAAAAGATATTTGTTCTTCACAGTCGCCTGATTAAGCGCCCGATAATCTATGCACATACGCCAGCTGCCATCTTTCTTCTTAATAAAAAGAACAGGCGCTCCCCAAGGCGATACGCTACGCTGAATCATACCTTTGGACAGCAGGTCGTCCAATTGTTTCTTCAATTCTTCCTGAAATGGCCGAGCCAAACGGTAAGGAGACTTGGACAAAGGCCGGGTTCCCGGAACAAGATCAATCCGGAACTCCACTTTCCTCACCGGAGGCATTCCGGGAAGTTCTATAGGAAAGACATCGGAAAATTCCTTCACAACTGGAATCTCCTCAATACGCTGCAAAGAATCAGTCTTTTCATTGAGGGAGCAAAGTAATCCGATGGTCGATGCACGACGGCTAGGAATAGATTAGCCAATACAACATCAATCGACGGCTGCCGCTCGAATACCGCTTCTTCACGGAAGGAGCTAGCAAGGTCACCGCCTTCCGTAAACAACAAATCTTGGCACGGTATTGGAATAACCAGTCCATACCTGTAATAACATCGAATGGTGCCAATTGAATAACCATAAGATTCGCAGTGAAAACCTCATCATCTATCAAGATAGAACATCCGGACAGACGGTAGAGCTAGAAATAAGTCCTCCGGGAGCCGACTACCACCGACTCGGAAATAAGTGAAAACTCAAACCCACTTTTCTAACAAACTCCAAAGACACGAACGAGTAAGTAGCCCCGAATCAAACAAAGACAAAGGCATCATGCGAATCCACAAGTAAAGTACACATCACCACATCAGACGCCCCAAGGTCTCGAGGGTGGGCATGGCGAGACCTCGATGCACCGGCAGTAAGACGACCGACACTCTGCGACGGAAAGTGGAAACAACGCCGGAGGAACAAACGACGGAGGTGCGAAGGTGCGGGATTCCAATAGAACTCGCAGAGGCGCCGAGTAAAGTTGCAGTGGACCCCATCTTTGGAGGGTACTGTGGTGCAGAACCGCCGCCGAGTCCGAATCAACTCTGTGGAAGCTGGAGGATGAAGCTGCTGGGACGGCTTCCCATTTGATGATACTAGCTGAATTTTGCTTGCACACTGAGGACTTGTTGTCGGACCCGGGAGTAACACCCCAGAATCCTCTGTGCATTTCTGAACTAATCCCATGATCAGTAGCTAGTTCACACAGTAAACAGATATGGTAACATCTATAAATCGCACAACTTTATTAATAAATATCGAGTTGATTACAAGAAAGGCTTACAAGCCAACAATAAACAAACACAACGGAAGACGAAGAAGTAGTGGAGTCCAGCTGATCTGCCACAGGCAATCGACTGGGGTAGCGGCCTAGTCGTCGAGATCCAAAGTCCTTCTCCTCTGAAATTTATTTGCATAAAGCAAGGGTGAGCACAACTACCGTGCTCGCAAGTTACACCCAATAACAGAGTTAATGCATGCATGGATATATCAAAGGAAGGTTTATTGGTTGAATTTGCATAAAGCAATGTTTTCTTTAAATATTTATTACTAAGTTCCAAAGGTTATTCTATAACTAAAATTTATTTTATAAATTCTCAAGTTTTATAGTAGGATAACCTCCATATGAAACATGGTGATGGATACCCTCCTATCACATGGCTAAACCGAATTTTACCACAAGGATTAACCATCCTCAAATCAGCTTGCAAAAATCATTGTTAAAACAAAATCAAAGTCTAACTTTGAGTGGCTTTGCTCAAGATGTCCATGACCGTGGACACGGCTATTCGAATAGTTTTACACTCTGCAGAGGTTGTACAACTTTACCCACAAGAGATAATCAACTTTAATGTCCGTCTGACACACTTCCGTAGGTGTGCGACTAAGTGATTATCACGAGACCTTTACAATGCGTCATTCCAAAGTAGTCATGCCCGCTAAGGTTTCACTTCCTTTGGATTAACCATCCGCTAGAAGCCCCCTCTTGCGCCGCTAAGGTTTCACTTCCATTGGGTTAACCACCCGCCGGAAACCCCCTCTTGCACCAAGTGGGAATACTGTCTAACCGACACCCACACACCAAAATGGCACAACTAACAATGGAACGTTGCAAATTATTCAGCCTAGCCTGTCCCATTCCAGACTTGTGGTAGTACGGTGGAGCTTTGCAAGATGCGGCTCGAAGACCGGTCCTTAACTGACTTGGGCGACTTTCAAGATAACCCCTGGGCCTCAATCCTACCCAGATTGAGCCCGTGCATAAACCTGCACCCACCAAGCATCCATTCCGCCCAAGTACAAACCAACTTTTCATTTTTGCTTTTCAAAGTCATTTGTAAAATCTTCCATGACAAACCAATGTCATAGGCTTTTAAACAATAGTTGATTATTTGGGCCAAATTCCCGGAACTGAACATTTTTGGTCTAAGCATGTCTAAGCATAATTTTTCCCAAAATGTTCTGGTTCATACTACTGCATAAACCAGATTTTTATCTAATGTGTCAAGGTATGATTGATTCAACAGCAAGTTGGCTATACAATGGCAATGGGAATAACTATAATTTAAAAACAGGTATTTAAATTACTTGAATAGAAATAGTATGCAATAATAATTTAAAACAGAATTTAAATAATTTGAAATATTGGGATCAAATATGATCAAAGGTATAACTTGCCTTGCTTGGTTATAAGTTGTTCTCAAACGGCATCGAAATCCGGATGTCCGAGTAGTCGAAATCTATACGCGTAAACGATCCAAATTCAAATGAAATCCAAATAAAATCCAAAAATTAAGAAATAAATACTGGAAGTAAGATATCGACTTTATATTAATATAGGGATTTGAATTGACGAAAACGGAGTTCGTATGAGGGAGAACGAAATTCCGGAAGGGAGAGTGAATAGTAGTTTGCATGGTACTATTCATTTACATGCAACTTACGTGAATAGTGTAATGAGCGGAAGAACTGGACGTGCAGGCGATAGGAATGGAGAGATGGCCGGCGGACAACGAATATGGAACCTCGGCGAGGTACTCTACCCAATGGTAGCGATCACGGCGGCGATCAAGGTTGCGCAACAACGCGCAATTAGAAAAACAGCTAAAATATAATAAAAACTCAAAATTACAAAATAAATACTGAAAAATAAAGGATGATTTTAGATGATTTTACGAGCAAGAATCATCGGATTCGGAGTTTGCAATAGAGAGAAAGAATTTTGGAAGGATTTTCACATCTCTTTATTTTGCTCTGGTTGATGACTAGAAAATGCATGGCTACTGTACTTCTTCTTCCCTGGTTCGAATCAACAGAGAAGGAAACAAAGCCATGGCTATGGGGGAAAGAGAGGGAAAGGTGGCCGGAGAACTACCAAAATGGATTGCCGACGTCGAGACGGAGTCAATGGTGGTGACGGCGTGGTCGGAGATGGCCGGCGACGGCGGCGGCGGCGCACGGTGGTGGTCGGCCATGGGAGGTGGGCGGAAGCTCCGGCGACGTTTTGACGAGGCGGCCATGCACGCCAGAGAGCACGACGTCGCGGTGCCAGCGGTGGTGACGAAAGTGGTAGAGCTCCACCGAATGCGACGCTAGAGCGTAAGAACGACAATCGGCCGAAAATCTTCAAATCGCAAATGTGGCCAAACTATGGGGAGAGGGGAGGAGAGGTTTTGGGGGTGTGTTGAGGGTGTAGAGGAGCTCCTGGAGGGCACTTTATATAGGGGAGGTGGTGGCCGGATTGGTGAGCAATTGCGAGAATAAAAGCTTCAGTTTTCGGGTGCCATAAAGAAATGAAAACTGCTCTTAATTCACAAGAAGAAACGGCCAAATAATGGTGTAGTGATGTAGAGGAAGTTACTACGGACGTTTGGCATCCAACGGATTCGAATTTAGTGCATTGAGTGAGGAGAAGCGGACGGCGGAAAGCAAATTTGACCATTAATGGCAAATTTGAGTCAACGGAAGAAACGGCGGTGCACCATTAATGGCAAATTTGAGCACGGACGGCGGGTGGTGGTGGTGGGGTGTCGAGGTGGCGGTGGTGGCGGTGGGTGGGGTGGCAGCTGGTGGCAATGGGAGGTGGTGCCGCCATTGTTGCTCACGGAAGAAAAAGTTACAGAGAAGGAAGAAACCTTGGTTGGAGGTAGAAGAAGAAGAAAAAGAGAGAATAAAAGAGAGAGAAGGAAGTTCGTCAAAAGAAGGAAGTGGCCATGTGGTAGTGCATTGGGAAGTTAAGGAGCTAAACTGTGAGCAACGTGTGGATGGGTGACCCTATGGGAACCCGAAATTTTTTTTATTATTTATTTATTTTCGAAATACCTTGAAGCCACAAATTTGAACATATTTTAGAATATAGTAAATAGAGTTCAAAAATTTTATAAAAATTCCTAAAAATTCATAAAATTATTTTGAACTTAATAAAAATAATTCCAACTGAAAGTTGGCTTTTATTTCTGATTTTATTTTCTAGAAAATAGGAAAACCCTTCTAAATACGAGAAATTAATTAAAATTTTATTTTTCAATTTAAATCCAATAAAATCATAGAAAATCAAATAAACTTAATAAACTTTATTTTTGACATTAAAACCAAGGAATAATAATTATTAATTTTTACTTTTAACAGTGAAAACTCTTTTTAGGTTACAGTAAATCGAGAAAATCTTCGACAGTCAGAAAATCAAATAACATAATAACTTTATTTATTTTTATTTTAGTAACAGAACTTTGGGATGTTACAAACTACCCCCCTTAAAAGGAATCTCGTCCCCGAGATTCGGAGAAGCTAGAAAGAAAGAAGATGGACATAGGATAAAGAAATTGGGACATAGAGTCTGTCTTCAAGTTGGCTTAAGTCCAAGGGTGTGGAATTGTCCGATGTTTTGAAGCATCAATTCGTCCTTCAAGTCTCAGGTGCATCGATAGGTTAGGATTCAATGGATTTTAGGGAAGAGATGGTAGCAAAGGATGAGAAAGAAAGCTACGAGATGAGAAGACTACCCATTTAAAGTAAACGTTGTACACAAGATCAAAAGATCTATGTACGACGTACTAAAACAAAACATACGATATGAGTTAAGAAAACAATACAACGTTCTACTCGATCGATACTCGTAAGCTGGTGAAATGACTCAATACACAGAATGAGACTTGGCAAACTTAAACTATATGGCTTGGCTCACATCGCGATCTTCGGTAAATCTTGCATGTTGTCCTTGAATGACTTGACGATCTTACGATGTTTTCTTGATGGTTCCAGGTCTTGCGGTCTTGAACGTAATGGTAAGAACGTGTTGACCATCTATAGAAGCTTTTCAAGGGAAAAAGGGTCCAATTAACATTATAAAACAATGAAGAGAGAGTTAGGTAAGAAAGAATACCATGAAGGAACTAAAGATAAATAGATGACCAAGATGAGGAGAGAACAATTTATTTTTCTTGTTATATAAAATAATTTTTGAAGTTTCTCAACTAACGTCCATTCTAACTAGGTCACGACCTACAGTCGATATGGCTCTGATACCATTTCTGTTGGACCCGGGAGTAACACCCCAGAATCCTCTGTGCATTTCTGAACTAGTCCCATGATCAGTAGCTAGTTCACACAGTAAACAGATATGGTAACATCTATAAATCGCACAACTTTATTAATAAATATCAGAGTTGATTACAAGAAAGGCTTACAAGCCAACAATAAACAAACACAACGGAAGACGAAGAAGTAGTGGAGTCCAGCTGATCTGCCACAGGCAATCGACTGGGGTAGCGGCCTAGTCGTCGAGATCCAAAGTCCTTCTCCTCTGAAATTTATTTGCATAAAGCAAGGGTGAGCACAACTACCGTGCTCGCAAGTTACACCCAATAACAGAGTTAATGCATGCATGGATATATCAAAGGAAGGTTTATTGGTTGAATTTGCATAAAGCAATGTTTTCTTTAAATATTTATTACTAAGTTCCAAAGCAGTTATTCTATAACTAAAATTTATTTTTATAAATTCTCAAGTTTTATAGTAGGATAACCTCCATATGAAACATGGTGATGGATACCCTCCTATCACATGGCTAACCACCGAATTTTACCACAAGGATTAACCATCCTCAAATCAGTTGCAAAAATCATTTTTAAAACAAAATCAAAGTCTAACTTTGAGTGGCTTTGCTCAGCATGTCCATGACCGTGGACACGGCTATTCGAATAGTTTTACACTCTGCAGAGGTTGTACAACTTTACCCACAAGAGATAATCAACTTTTAATGTCCGTCTGACACACTTCCGTAGGTGTGCGACTAAGTGATTATCACGAGACCTTTACAATGCGTCATTCCAAAGTAGTCATGCCCGCTAAGGTTTCACTTCCTTTGGATTAACCATCCGCTAGAAGCCCCCTCTTGCGCCGCTAAGGTTTCACTTCCATTGGGTTAACCACCCGCCGGAAACCCCCTCTTGCACCAAGTGGGAATACTGTCTAACCGACACCCACACACCAAAATGGCACAACTAACAATGGAACGTTGCAAATTATTCACCTAGCTTTGTCCCATTCCGCACTTGTGGTAGTACGGTGGAGCTTTGCAAGATGCGGCTCAAGACCGGTCCTTAATCGACTTGGGCGACTTTCAAGATAACCCCGGCCTCAATCCTACCCAGATTGAGCCCGCATAAACTCGCACCCACCAAGCATCCATTCCGCCCAAGTACAAACCAACTTTTCATTTTTGCTTTTCAAAGTCATTTGTAAAATCTTCCATGACAAACCAATGTCATAGGCTTTTAAACAATAGTTGATTATTTGGGCCAAATTCCCGGAACTGAACATTTTTGGTCTAAGCATGTCTAAGCATAATTTTTCCCAAAATGTTCTGGTTCATACTACTGCATAAACCAGATTTTTATCTAATGTGTCAAGGTATGATTGATTCAACAGCAAGTTGGCTATACAATGGCAATGGGAATAACTATAATTTAAAAACAGGTATTTAAATTACTTGAATAGAAATAGTATGCAATAATAATTTAAAACAGAATTTAAATAATTTGAAATATTGGGATCAAATATGATCAAAGGTATAACTTGCCTTGCTTGGTTATAAGTTGTTCTCAAACGGCATCGAAATCCGGATGTCCGAGTAGTCGAAATCTATACGCGTAAACGATCCAAATTCAAATGAAATCCAAATAAAATCCAAAAATTAAGAAATAAATACTGGAAGTAAGATATCGACTTTATATTAATATAGGGATTTGAATTGACGAAAACGGAGTTCGTATGAGGGAGAACGAAATTCCGGAAGGAGAGTGAATAGTAGTTTGCATGGTACTATTCATTTACATGCAACTTACGTGAATAGTGTAATGAGCGGAAGAACTGGACGTGCAGGCGATAGGAATGGAGAGATGGCCATGACAACGAATATGGAACCTCGGCGAGGTACTCTACCCAATGGTAGCGTTCGTCATGGCGATCGGTTTGCATGCAAGAACGCGCAATTAGAAAAACAGCTAAAATATAATAAAACTCAAAATTACAAAATAAATACTGAAAATAAAGGATGATTTTAGATGATTTTACGAGCAAGAATCATCGGATTCGAGTTTGCAATAGAGAGAAAGAATTTTGGAAGGATTTTCACATCTCTTTATTTTGCTACTGGTTGATGACTAGAAAATGCATGGCTATGTACTTCTTCTTCCTGGTTCGAATCAACAGAGAAGGAAACAAAGCCATGGCTATGGGGAAAGAGAGGGAAAGGTGGCGGAGAACTACCAAAATGGATTGCCGACGCCGAGACGGAGTCAATGGTGGTGACGGCGTGGTCGGAGATGGCTCATGACGGCGGCGCGCGGCACGGTGGTGGTCGGCCATGGGAGGTGGGCGGAAGCTCCGCGACGTTTTGACGAGGCGGCCATGCACGCCAGAGAGCACGACGTCAGCGGTGCCGGCCGGTGGTGACGAAGTGGTAGAGCTCCACCGAATGCGACGCTAGAGCGTAAGAACGATAATCGGCCGAAAATCTTCAAATCGCAAATGTGGCCAAACTATGGGGAGAGGGAGAGAGGTTTTGGGTGTGTGTTGAGGGTGTAGAGGAGCTCTGGAGGGCACTTTATATAGGGAGGTGGTGGCCGGATTGGTGAGCAATTGAGAATAAAAGCTTCAGTTTTGGTGCCATAAAGAAATGAAAACTGCTCTTAATTCACAAGAAGAAACGGCCAAATAATGGTGTAGTGATGTAGAGGAAGTTACTACGGACGCTTGGCATCCAACGGATTCAATTTAGTGCATTGAGTGAGGAGAAACGGAAGAACGGTGAAAGCAACCATTAATGGCGATTTGAGCTTCAGCAGTGCACGGCGACGGCGGTGGTGGTGGCCGGCGGCCGAGAGGGGCGGGGTGAGGGTGGCGGTGGGTGGCGTGTGGCGCTGGTGGCAATGGGAGGTGGTGCTTCTACCATTGTTGCTCACGGAAGAAAAAGTTACAGAGAAGGAAGAAACCTTCTGGAGGTAGAAGAAGAAGAAAAGAGAGAATAAAAGAGAGAGAAGGGAAGTTCTGGTCAAAAAGAAGGAAGTGGCCATGTGGTAGTGCATTGGGAAGTTAAGGAGCTAAACCTGTGAGCAACGTGTGGATGGGTGACCCTATGGGAACCCGAATTTTTTTTTATTATTTATTTATTTTCGAAATACCTTGAAGCCACAAATTTGAACATATTTTAGAATATAGTAAATAGAGTTCAAAAATTTTATAAAAATTCATAAAATTATTTTGAACTTAATAAAAATAATTCCAACTGAAAGTTGGCTTTTATTTCTGATTTTATTTTCTAGAAAATAGGAAAACCCTTCTAAATACGAGAAATTAATTAAAATTTTATTTTTCAATTTAAATCCAATAAAATCATAGAAAATCAAATAAACTTAATAAACTTTCTTTTTGACATTAAAACCAAGGAATAATAATTATTAATTTTTACTTTTAACAGTGAAAACTCTTTTTAGGTTACAGTAAATCGAGAAAATCTTCGACAGTCAGAAAATCAAATAACATAATAACTTTATTTATTTTTATTTTAGTAACAGAACTTTGGGATGTTACACTTGTGGCCCTCCCGGCCACACTGCTGGCATGTTCCGTTGAAGGAACATTCTGAAGCTCGATGTCCATCACCACACCGAAAACACTTCATGCCCTGACCTGGAACAGGACGCAACTGTGGGGCGAAAGATGAAGAACGTGGCGTCAAGAAGAAGATCGCCATCGCAACCGGACGGGAGGGTTGGTTCTTGTGAAACCTCTTAGCAATGGGTCGAAAAGACCCACCACCTCCACCGAACTCCGCTTCGCCACGCCAGATCCACCAAGAGCAATGTAACCACTAGCAACATGCCCTTGCGACGAAGGAGCTCTTTCCAACTCCATCCTCTAGCCTCGCTCAACCACCGAGCTAAAGTCACGAGACCTGTTGCTCCTTAATCAAGCAGATTTCGATTGAGGCCCCGACGGAACCTCTTAGCCTTCTCTTTATCATCACTTGCCACTGCTGGGACAAAGCGCACCAGATTGTTAAATCCGGCCTCATACTCAGATACCGACATTTTTCCTTGCACAAAGGTCAGGAGTGATTGCTCCATCTTCTCGATGAAGGAGTCGATAAACCGTGTCTGAACCTCTCCACAAAAACCTCCCAAGTAACAAGACTGCTACCGAGTCCCGGAAGACAGGACCCTTCCCACCAGATGTCGGCCCGCCCTTCACCGAAGGTTACAAATCGCGCTTCACGCGGATGCCACTCTAAGGCTCCAAACCGACGCCCATGTACCTCAACCAGTCCGCGGCTGAACCGTGTGCTGCTCCGTCAAAAGTGTCCAGCGGGCGACATCCACTCACTGAGGCTCATTCTAGCCTCGTGTGGAACAAAGAGCGAAAGAATAGGTTCCGCCACAGTGCAAAGAATGCAGAAATGGCCGCCTGCAATTGTTGGCGGAGTTGTTGATTCTCCCTTATTAGGTTCTGAATGAGATCAGCTGTGGCGGCCGGTGGCTCAGCAACCGGAGGCGCAGCTGAGGCAATCTCCTTAGTACCAGCACCAGCCAACCCTTCAGACGAAGACGATGTAGCTGCCGGACCGCGGCCACGACCACGACTACGGGTCGGTGGATGACCACGACCACGGCCTCTACCTCTAGCCATCTATGAACAACACAACAGAAAGAAAATCAAATACATAGCTCAACGAACTGATAAACAAAATAATTGGGACAAAACCAAGCAATCATGAAAAACAATGGTTTACCCAACCCTTCCTATTGTGCACAAGGTGTCATTTTAATATTATTACCACTGACCAAGCCCGCCTCGATACCAATCAGTAATACCGACTATAAGGAAGTTAAGATGTCACCTACAACCACTACTCTTCAATTGAATAACATCATAACGCATGATAAGGTGAAGCAAGTATTAAGATTATACTAAGCAAGTATTCATCATCCAGCTTTTAATCAACGAATGGAAGTAAACAATTCGTAAAGATATGGTAAACAAGGCCATGATGGCTTATTACAATGCAACACAAGTCATAATTAACGACAAAGAAAGTCCTCAAATTGTTTGATATATGATAGTGAGTGCATCGTGATGAACTACCCTCCACAAGATCATTCTTCCTTGTTATTTACCTAAATAAGACAATAAAGCAAGAATGAGCCAAAGACTCAGCAAGCAACTGTATGTAACAATCAAACATACTCTGAACAATATATCATAATCATATTTGGAACATTTACTGGAATTGAATTTATGAATGGATGAAGTGGAATGGTGCATTGAAGGAAATGGACATATTAAAAGATATATCGCAGATAGCGAGTGAATCACCCGTCGGTGTTCACTTAAAGTAATCGTATGAAGAACGCTTCATACGATCATTCAACGTGGCCCACATTGGAATGGTGGACTCACGTAACGTGGCCCACATTGGAATGGTGGACTCACGTACCCATCTTGGAATTGATGGGATTTCAAGTGCCCATACTGGAATTGATGGGTCTTACAAAAGTAATGTATGCATGTCATGATGTGATCCCATGTCAATATTGAATTGTACTCATAAATGAAAAGAACACATGGCATTCATCTACAAATACGAACAAATGTAATCATGCATTCACACATCATACATGGCATCAATCATAGAATACAAATTACTTGCCTGCCGCGCTGCAATGGGTTGGGAGGTAATTGAGATACCCCTCCACTCACCGCTTCACCGCCTACAATATAAAATAATCGAAATGAGGACAAACGAGTATGGAAATGCTACACGTGTCCTCCCACAATCTCTAGCCAAACCAACCAAACAAAAGTTCAATTTGATCAATTTTCCCAAACATTTCAATTAACCCTAATCTGGCAGTTTTTACTAGAAAATTCACCAATAAAAAACCGTAAGTCCAAAAGACCTGAAACCAGTTCTCATCTTTTCTTAACTTAACTGGCTACAAAACTCTAGTTGATGGTAAACTCTAATTCGGCCAATACAGAGGTCTAATCATCCAATGAAAAACTATAATTGCAGTCTGCCCAGAATTCAGAACAGCCCTAAATAAAAGGCTCTAACTTTTAAACCACTGATCCAAATAAAGTGATTTTTATCAGCCTGGAAACATGGTGAAATTATATTCATAAACCTAGTTGGGTGGCCGACCTGATTCTGACTCTAACTAGATCAAAACCTAGGTGCAACCGACTATACCTAGCATTTCTGGCAGACAGACCAGCACGTAGTAAAACAGTCATAAATTTTAATCTACTGGGTGAAAATTCGTGATCCAGGTTCCAAAAGAAAGCTAATGAAATAAGGAACAAAACTCTAGAAGGCGAAGACATCCAATTCTGCCTCTAAGACATCCAAAACCGAGTTGCAACATTCTGTACAGAACCGATCATCGACAGAGATTACGCGATACTTCCAAAAACATTGAATCGACAACTCTAACGCAATCAAACAGCGATGGGGTCTCTCGTTACCCTTGTAGACCCGAAGAACGATGAGGATCAACTTCCCGAAGGCTTCCCCTCTCCTTCAATGGCCGGCCCCAAAACAGCGACCTCGCGGGAGCCCGACGATGGAAGAACCGAAGGGGAAGACGTGGAGGATCGGGGTGCAGCTCTGTGGGAACACCAATGGCGCCACCACCGAGGAGGAGGCGCCTAGGAGGAGGTGCTGCGCCGTGGGGGAGAGGGGAAGAAGGTGGCGGCTTGGGGAGGGAGGAGGAGGCACTAGGTTTGGGGAGTGGTGCCCCTTTTGGCCTTTTGGCGGCCCTACATGGGCCTACTGCCCCTCATGGGCCACCTGGGTCGCGAACTGCGGTCCAGATTGTCTGGCAATAACATATACCTCAAGATTGGAATTTTCCGACAAAAACAATTTCTTTTACTCTCTCCGACCACTTTCTTTCTACCGAACCGTTTCCGAAGAGTTGTAAATCTAGTTTTCGAATAAAATTCCCAGACAAATACAATGATACAACCTAACCGGATAAATGAGGTATTACAAATTAGAGTTTTGGATCTACATGCAAGATGTAGATAATTGTCTAAGGGTTCTGTAGAATCCAAGAACTCGAATTTTGGTTCAGTCAAACAAAAGTTATGAATTTAGTAAGACCACTGTTCGGCGGATGATCGGTTTTCTGGGCTAAAAACGGAGGGTTAGATGATTTATTTAGAAGACTTTGTAATCTAAGAAAATGAGGGGAATTTTGTGTAGAATCCAGAACTGGGTGGTTTGTCGTGATCGGCCTTTTGAGTCAAAAGTTACGTTCGTTTTAGTACCAAGACAGCATTGGGTAACTATTCGGTACCGGAGAAGCGTGGTATATTTGGGGACGGGTAGGAGCGATGTCTTTTGATTGCTATTCTTAATGCGGTAGCTTGTATTGAAAAATTTTGTGTATTTAATGTAGGAGGGGTGTCGTGCTTGTTTCCATCTTCTAGCCAAACCGTGCGCCGCAACTAGTAAAGGCAAGTGCATGGTAGACAACGATCAATGATTGATCACTGTTTTCTTTATCTTTCAGTACCATTACTGTTGTGCTTTTATTTTATTTAATTGCAAGCAATGGAATGGTATGATTTTATCTTGTTGACGAACATGAGAAAAATTGGATATGATGAAATCTTGCATTTTTGCATTCATAAGCATCTTTGCATATGAGAAGTTGATCATGATTGATCACAACTCCACGGAGTGGAGGAGGTCCCCGATCCTGGAGGAGGAGCGGGCTTGAGAGTGAATGTTGTCGCGAGCATTCACTCATGCTATACCGGTATACACGAAAGAAGTGCATGTGGACATGTAGATTAGAGTTGCATTGATATATGAGATTAATGGGTGTGAAACAAAGAGAAGATAACAGCATGATAATATTAATAGAAGTACCTGTGATGATAATGAAGTTATTGAATGCTGTTGATTTATTATTGTTCGTTGTATATTGATGTGTTTGCTGAGTCGTGGACTCACCCTTGCTCTTTTGTTGTCTTTAGGTGATCTTCGAGGACGCCGTGACTGAGAGCGAGTAGAACACATGGATTAGGTCTATACTTCAATCACATGATCATTTACCATAAGAACCTTTTCATTCAATGCAGGATTACTCTAGGACATGTTAGAGGTTGAATAAAGTTTAGGACAACGTTTTGGACTAGACTATTTGTTTCAATAATTTGGATTCATTGGTTGATGCTATTTTGGGTTATTTACCTAGTTATATTTCCCCTTGCTTATTTATTATCGTTTGATCCATAATTATGCATGTTCTTTTGTGATCCATGGATATGTTTATTGTTGTTTTCTTGCTGTAATTTTATGGTGTGTCACTAATTAGTAGTTTGGAAGAGTAGTTTAGTGGCACTCCAGGCTCAGTGTTGGGCTGGGGTGTTACAGTTGGTATCAGAGCGGGCTTTAGGTCTGTGGTGAATAGATTAACAACATAGGCAAACTAAAATTGTTAAAATTTGTTTTAGTTTTAGTAAATCAACTAAAATTTGTTAATGGTTAAATAATCTAAAATTTGACACACTAGTGCACAATAGGTTAGAGAGAGGAACGATCATCGTTTTACGCTTTCGTTATGTTGTTTATTGAAGCATGATTTTATTTTTGACCTTTGAACTCATTTTGTATTGTTGATTGTGGTTGATAGCTATGCCGAGGGGTAGAGGACATGGTCGTGGTGGCCGCGGTCGTGGAGGTCGGGGCCGCGGGCGAGGGTCCGTGGAGCCACCTCATGTAGCAGATGAGTCAGTAGCTGAGGGGGTTGCTGTTGACCCGCCTCCGGTTGGGGTCCAGGATGAGACCCCCGCTTTGCTGAGAGAGTTGGTGGGAGAGATCCGTGCTCTTCGTCAACAGGCGCCGGCAGCCCCTGTTGCTGCGGCATCTGTTGTTGCTCCTGTCGCTCCTCCACCTGCACCTGAGGCGCGGATGACGCTTCGAGAGTGGATGGGATTGAGGTTGGATCCGTTTGACGGGTCGGGTACACCGGTCCAGGCAGCAGACTGGTTGCGCTACATGGAGAGGCAGTTTGGAGCTTTGGAGATGTCTTCACATCAGAGGGTCCGTTTTGTAGCCTTTCAGCTGAAAGGGCAAGCAGATATTTGGTGGGAGGGCGTGTTGTCTTCGAGGACCGCCACTCAAGGTCCAGTCACTTGGGAGGACTTTGTTGATCAGTTCAAAGGAAAGTTCTACCCCTACTCTTTTGTTGAAAAGATGGATGTTGCCTTGACGACCTTTGCTCAAGGGAAGAGTGAGAGACCATGTGAGAGGTCCTCCACTCTGAGTGATGAGTATTTGACAAGTGTGTTGATTAGATTGAGAGTTGAGGTTTTTGGTTTGGACTATTTCTGGTCGTGTCAGGAAATCGAACTACCACGTGTATGGAGCGGAAGTTCCATTAATCGAACTACCGTGTTGGAAAAAGGAACTTCCGATTTACCCGGTTTTGGTTTCGGCCGAAGAGAATCGGAACTTCCGCACATGGGGTAGCGGAGTGTCCGATAATACCGTATTGAGATTCTCCGAGACGAAAATCGAATAGATTTTTGACGTATGGATGTTCAAGATCGGAAGTTCCGCAGCGGTAAGCACGGAACTTCCGATAATTCTCGACAGTGCGGATAGCCTCGAAATCGAACTTCCGCCGTGGTAAGCGCGGAACTTCCGATTGTGTCCGTAATCGCGTAGAAGGTTAAATTGTGATTTTGATTTTGTATGAGTTTGAGTCTTATACAAATATTGATGCTATGATATTGTGCAATGCTATGTGATGTGTTTTTGTCTGTGTTGATCGCAGGCATCAAGATGGAGTCGTGGCGAGACACGTGGACCGGACTAGGCGCAGGAGGCGCTGAGGTCGAACGGCCTGGATGTGTCAAGACGGCGTGAATCTTGAAGCGGTTGCGTAGTCGTGGACAACAAGGTGTACGGAGGCTTCCGTATAAGTGCGCAAGGGGCTAAAGGGTCTTTTCGCAAAGCGGCAAAAGTGGAGGCGGTTCCGTTCGGTGTAGCGGCTTAATGGGTTGGAGGCCCATTAGCAAAGGCTATAAATAGGGAGAACCCCGAGTTAGGGTTAGACTTTTGAGAGAAAATTAGGTTAGCTCTAGAAAAGATTTGTTTTGCTTTTGAGAGCTTGTTGAGAGGGAGAGTATGATCTCAAATCTTATGTAATCTTTCCTCCGTGTTTCCATCAGAAACATTTGTTATCTATCAATGAAACTCGAGTTTTGATTACTTGTTTATGTCCTCTTCTTTCTCTCTCGCTCTCATGTTAAATATCTAGGGTTTTGGCATATCTTTTGATTCGCCTTATGAAATAGCATGAAACTTGATATCTAGATTCGCTTTGATATTGCTAATGTATCCTCAAAGTTTCATGAACTAGGAATCGAGAATCGTGTCTATTTCGGTTTTGGTCTTTCTTGCCCTTCTTCAAGAAATCCGATTTTGGCTTGTTTGTTAAATCTTTGTTTGCGATTCTTCTCCATGAGGTCAAGATGTTGCTTAGGATGATGTCCCGTGAAACTTGACCGAGAAGAGCATTCAAGATTTAGCACTTTGGATTTTTGGGAAAACCCGAAAGATCGTTTTCTTGTCAGACAATCGAACTTCCGATTGTCCACGGCGGATTATCGCAGCGGAACTTCCGCACGCATCCCTGAACTACCGGAGTGCGAACTACCGCCGTAGAATCGACCTTCCGATTTCGACGTAACAAATCAAGTTTATTTTGATTCTCTGATTTTGCTTCACTCTTCTTAAGAGATCCAGAGGGCTTTGTAGATTTGTTTTAAATACATCAAAGGGGAGTTCTTAATTTTATTGCACCATTCACCCCCTCCGCTGCCATTTCGGTCCTTCAATTGGTATCGAGTTTGTTAGCTCTTCTTGATAGATCTTAACCTATCGGTTGAGCCATGGCAACTGACAAGTATTCCACCAAGCCTCCGCTTTTGATGGTCCGATTACCCTTCCGAAGAGCCGAATGGAAACTTACATCCGTGCTCGTGGGTATGCCATCCGGAGAAAGGTGAAGGTTAGATTTGTCGCTCTCGCCGATGAGAACATCAATGCCGGAAACATGGCCGATGTTGAGGCAAATGCTAAGGCAAGGAACATAATCATTCGTGGTTTAAGCGTATGAGTTTGATCGATTTCATTTGATTTCGCCATTTACATCCGGGTGACCTCGATGCATACCATGAGGGCACCACTCGATTAAGACGGCTCGACAAGACCAGCCTGCGTGAGTACAAAGAATTTGAAATGCTTGTCGTGAATCTTTAGACGAGTGCTTTTCGCTTTCACAAGATCTTGAGCAACCTCCGAGCGGTCGGTCTTACATACCCCGACTCTGATAACGCCGATGATGCTTTCGACTTGATCTTCGTGGTTTGGGAGATGAAAGTGACTACCATCAAAGATAGCACGACCTCTCGACTCGACTCTTGATGCGCTTTACTCGCCTCAAGACTCACGAGATTGACATTGTCTCTCAAGGTCAAGTCACAATGATGGCTTTAGTCACCGATCCCACTTCTCGATCTTCTTCTCGAGTCGACACGTGGTTCTCCCTAGTCGCTTCTCGTGACATAACCGATGATCGCTAGAGCAAACTTGAGGATGAACAAACTAGCCCTCCTAGCTCTAAGTTTTCCCATGCTTACAAGAGGAGGAGGGATGGTAAAAGAGGAGGTCCTGTGATTTGTTTCGTGTGGTGGCCCCAACCACATCCGAGCAAACCGTCCCAAGCTTGGGAAGGGCAAAGGTGACTATGGCGGTCCAAGCAAGAACGACTACATCGACAAGAACCGCAACACGAAGCCCTCAAAGACTGACCAAGGCAAGAAGAAGTTCCGCAACTTTGGGAAGGCTAAGAAGTTGCTCCATCGCGCCCTCACCGCCTCGACGAACCGGACACCGCCGAGGTGGAGGGTGGAGGACGATGATGGAAGGACGATCATGATCCCAAGGACGACGGCAACTTCTCCCAAGATGTGCTTCATGGCCCCTGGGCGAATCGAGCGACAAATGAAGTCAGATCTCGACCGACGAGGTTAGTCCCACTTATGACCATTTTAATGATGCTTTTCTTAAGCTAGGTAGATTCCATGCTAAGTCTAGGGCTAAGTGTGTTGGGTTGAGAAGGAAGTAGTTAGACTATCACGGAGCTCACTTTACTTACATCCGCTCCCTCCCGTGATGAATGTGACACATGCCAGGCTTTGATTGATGATATGGAAAACTAAGGACCTTACATGATAGTGTGTCCTCCGAACTTGACATGATTAAGGTAGAGAACATTAGCCTTCTTGTGAATTAGAGATGAGTAGGATAGCACCTCCTTCATCCACTACTGTTGATGCTATCGCTTGCACCTCATGTGAGGTTAAGGACAATTCGCTTAGAGGTCTTTATACCATGTTGCTTGATCTCGCCTCAAACTTGTGAAAATTGTAATAATCTCAAGATGAACCTAAACAAGCAGATCACAAAATTGTCAATTTCAAGTCGCTACTAGAGCCTATTGTTTCTTGTTTAAATCGTCCTAAGTTAATCACGAACTAGAATCAGATTCAAGCAGCCAAGAAATGATTGATCACAAGAATAAATTGGCTCAAGATGCTTCTAAGGACCTTGTTAGCTCACCTTGCAATCATTGTAATAAACTAAAATGTGATTTGGTTGCATTGATGAAAATGTGAAGCTAACTAAGGACCTTCTAGAGACACAATCATCCGCTTGTATTGTGTGTGCTAGGAAGAAGTCTAAGGGTTTGGTAGAGACGCCTAGTAACGTGAACCAATCTGCTAGCAGAGGATCGTCCCTCAAAGTCTACCGTATGCACAAGCCAATCTTTCCTCCGTTGTTGGTTCTTCTTCCGCTTCCTTACCTTCGCCGTCCTTCTTCCCCTCGCGCTTTCTTGCACCTCTCTTTCGGGAGTGTCAGATCTTATGAACACTCGAGAGGTTTGTAGGAGGCAAGAAGAAGCTCAATCTCATTCTAGATAAATCTAAAATTTGTGATTTAATCGTGGTCTAGGATATGATATCCAGAGGATATGAGGAAGCATCCACCGTCGTGCTCAAAACCATAGCACTGTGTGTGATCAAAACTAAGCCAGGATCGAGAAAGTCAATTTTAAGTCAGCCGGTTTTGTTCAAAGGATTTCGACAAAGAAGGTGATTCCACCGCAGCCTTCGCCCTCGTAAGGCTAAGTATCATTGCACCTTCGCCGTAAAGATGGACATTTAGTTGATCATTGCTTCAGCGCGCCAAGATCGCGCAAGAGATCGTGGTTGAGTCTCTTAGGAACATTCGTGGTCGCCCAGATCTTGAGTGCACCTAAGACCAACACGAGGTCTAGGTTTGTTCCATCCGATGATTTTGGGCAAGATCGAGGACTTGGTTTTTCCGAAGTTTTCGATTTTCGCCCTCATGCTCCCTTTGGTCGTAATCTCCGCCGCCCCGAGGGTAGATCTGCTTTTCCTTTCGAGATAGCTACTCATGGCGAGATCAAGATGTTATCGCACTTCGACTCGCTTCTTCCATAGCAATGGATCCAAAGAACAGTCGAGATCTTTTGACTTGTTGAGTGACAGAGAGCGAGGGTAGATAGAGGTCGGCCTTGCTTGACTACTTCATCTGCTCGCCGTGTTACTCAAGATTGGGTGCCAAAATCACCGCTGATTCACCCCAAGATCGAGACTTTACTGCTTGACCTGTGGTCGCCGGCCGGGAAGGGAAAGGTCCGATTGTAGACTCGCTGTTCACGCCATATGACCGGAGATTCTCGCTGGTTTTCTTCCCAGCCCGTGCTCTGTGATGAGACGATCACCTTCTGAGATGCTTCATTTGGGCGCCATCGCTAAAGGTATCGTGAGCATTAATGATTCTTTTATTTTAAAAGATGTTGCCTTAGTAAGTAAGTCGCAGATAATCGCTTCAGCCTCTCACCACCGATGACGGTTTCGAGGTGAGCTTTAAGAAAACAATTGCAAAATTCTTGATTCTTCTGTAGTCTAGTTTATGGATTTCGTTATGGGAGGATTTTTCGTGCTGATTTTTCCGATCTTCCGTGATCCTCTCCGATGTTTAATCGCTTCAATCCCGTGATTTGTCTTTCTCGCATAGGAGACTTGGTCATATAGGATTTGATCATCCGACCCGAAAGTTAGCGGCCACGATCTCATTCGTGGTTTGCCAAACTCAAAATGGTCAAGGATCTTGTTTGTGCTCCTTGCGCAAGACGCAAAATGGTTGCCGCTTCACATCCTCCAGCATAAAGGATTATGACAGATGCACTGTGTCAATCGCCCATATGGACACAGAGGGACCACTAGAGTGCAACAAGAGGAGG
The DNA here is from genome assembly GCA_036346395.1 of Hsuehochloa calcarea. Taxonomy (NCBI): domain Eukaryota; kingdom Viridiplantae; phylum Streptophyta; class Magnoliopsida; order Poales; family Poaceae; genus Hsuehochloa; species Hsuehochloa calcarea. The sequence goes on from CM070610.1 coordinate 33,439,921, forward strand.
GAAGTGGTACGCATTTGTCGTGGTCGATGACTTCTCGAGGTATTCTTGGGTGTTCTTCTTAGCCTCAAGGATGAGACGCTACTTTTTCGTGGTCTTTTAGTAGGCTTTCGTTGAGCTCCTGTGCATTACGAGCACCAGACCGATAATGGCACCGAGTTCAAGAATTCTACTTTGAGAGTTTTTGTGGTGAGACAGTGTAGAGCACCGCCTGCCTCCATACGCCCCCAACAAAATGGCGCTAGGAGAGGAAGAACTGCATCTTGGTCGAGATGGCTGTGACGATGCTTGATGAGTACTCTACACCTAGGAAGTTTTAATGAGGGAATTGCTACGCTTGTCATGTTTCTAACAGAGTTTTTCTTCTGCACTCTTGCATCGCACTTCTTATGAGTTGAGATATGGGCGAAAACCCAATGGCCTCGCATTTTCGTGTTTGGTTGCAAGTGTTTTATTCTCAAGTCCGGGAACCTAGATAAGTTCGAGTCACGATCTTGTGATGGGATCTTTCTCGGGTTACTCGACTTCTTCTCGTGCCTATAGAGTCCTGAATCGCGAGTCTAGTAAATTGTTAGAAACTCGTGAGGTGACCTTCGATGAGGCCACCCAGGACTAGGCCCGATATCTCGTGTTCCTTAGAGCACCTGAGTCCATTTTTGTGGACGATGAGGAGGATGGAGATGAGGGTTGTTTACCCGATCCAGCTTCCTTCTTCTTCCTCTTGAGGTGCCTCTTCCACCGCACTCGAGGAGATCAGCCTTACCTTCTCGCTTCTTCCAAGCTAGTGGCTCTGCTCCTATCTCATCTCGCTAATGAGGTAGAGGCCACTTCTTCATCTCACCCTCGACCTCCAAGACACATTCAAAAGGACCATCCTTCAGAGTGCATCATTGAGACCTCTTCGAGCGTGTCACACGCTCCAAAGTCCGGCTTATCTCTCTTCTGCTCCATTCTCGCCTTCGTCGCCTCATTTGAGCCCAAAGACGCTTGTCATGCTCTTTTCGATGAGTCATGGACTAACGCCATGCACGAGGAATTGGAAAACTTTGAAAGGAACAAGGTCTGGTCCTTGTTGAACCCCTCAAGGTCACAATATCATTGGGACCAAATGGGTGTTCAAGAACAAGCAAAGTGAAGATGGGTTAGTCATTCAAACAAGGCTAGGCCGGTAGCTCGTGGGTACTCAAGTTGAGGGTCTAGATTTCAAGAGACTTTTGCCCTCAGAGCTAGACTTGAAGCCATTAGAACTCGCTTGCCTTTTTGCCTTCTAAGGGTTTCAAGCTTTACTGATGGATGTCAAGAGTGCCTTCCTCAATGGCCTTATTGAGGAAGAAGTCTATGTGAGACACCTCCGGTTTCGAGAACCCCAAATACCCTAACCATGTCTACAAAGCTTTCCAAAGCCTTGTATGGACTCAAGCAGCTCCTGAGCTTGGTATGAAAGGCTTAAGTCCTATCTCACGAGCCATGGTTTTGAGATGGGTAAAATTGACAAAACCTTGTTCATCCGCCGCCTTGGCACCGATCTTCCGTCGTCTGCATCTATGTGGATGACATTATCTTTGGCGGCTCCTCGCATGCTCGCTTCCCGCTCCGATGTCATGAGCTCTGAGTTTGAAATGAGCATGATGGGCGAGTTGAGTTTCTTCCTTGGCTTCCAAATCAAACAGACTCGGAGGGTACCTTTCTTCATCAAGGCAAATACACTCGAGACCTCCCTGCTGCTTCGACATGAATGATGGAAAGCCAAGATCAACTCCGATGGCATCTACAAATGCCCGATCCGTATGAAGACGGCGAACCTGCTGACCAAAAGGATTTTAGGAGCATGATTGGCTCTCTTGTACTCATGTACTCGAGACCGCATATACACTTTTCAGGTGTCTTTGTGCTCTGTTTCGTGCTTCTCCTCGCAGATCTCACCGTCAGCAAGTGAAGCGATCTTTCGCACCTTCGAGCTACCATTGACTATGGTATCCGTACTCCTCCTCTTCTTGTCTATCTCTTAGAGCCTTCTCCGATGCGCATTTCACCGGGTCAGAGGATAGATAGGAAGAGCACTTCGCACTTGCCAATTCATTGGCACTTCTTGTCTCCCGGTCGCCGAGGAAGCAATCCGGTTGCGCACCCACCGCAGAGGCCGAGTACGCTGTCGCACCATTGTCGAGTCAAGTGCTTTGATGGTCTCGACCGCAGGATTTCTGCTATCTATCGATCGCTCCACTCTTCTCGTGATAACACGCCGCGATTTGCATTGCCAAGAACCCAAAGGCAACATTCTCGACCAAGCATATAGATATCGATATCACTTTCTTCGAGATCATGTAGAGAAGGGTGACATTGTGCTCCAGCCAGGAGAGTGAGCACCAGCTATGATATCTTCACTAAGCCTCCGATGCCTTGCTTTTCACTCATGGGAGAGCTTAGTGGTTTGTCCTTACTGATCACGTGAGGGGGAGCTTTGTGCTACCATCAGATCATATTATATCATATTATATTATATTATTCGCCACTCTCTCTCGTTTCATTTCTTTTAATATTTCGGTCAAGTCCTTCCAAAGATAGGTTAGAGTGTTTCTCTTGCCACATTGCTTTGACTGCCACTTCTTGTCTTGTGCTTCTAGGATGTCGCTTATTAGTCGCTCTTCCTCTCTAAGTAGAGCTTACTCACTTCTTATAGGTTCTAGCAGGGTCGGGCCACCCTTGGGTAGACAGGATGTTGTTTGCTCCTTAGTGTTTGTGTAGATCACCTAATAGTCCTAGAATCATATGGGGTAGATAAGAATCGTCGAGCGATAGTTTTCTATATCTTTTCTATGCTCTAAAGGACCGCTTTTCTCGTTTACTTATCGATTCTCGCTTTTGTTCCTTTGTCTGTGGGGAGTTATTCTTGGTTATTCCATATTCTTAATTGTGTCATAACTCAACTTGAATTAAAAGATGCATCTCATTCAAGGGAATCGATTTTTGTGTATTTCATCAAGCATTGCATAATAATCAAATGGAGCCTTGTTTATTATCCCTTATGATCTGCTTTCACTTTTTACATCTTGCCATGATTTATGCTAAACCGCTAGATCTATCATGACTTTTATGTGTAGTTTAGTCTTTGACATGCTAAGGTATTTAAAAATGCTAAACTTGAATTAAAATCTTGTCATGATAGCTCTTGAGACTAGTCCGTTAAAACTATCCTTTTATGATTTTCGCCATGTCAAGTAGGTCGAGTTGAGTCCCGAATCTCTTTTGAACTTTTGAGTAAGCTATGTCGGCTTGTTAAGAAACATGACTTATCTCTAATCACCGGTCTAAAATTTCAAAAGCAAAATGATCTCTTTGTGCGTAAAAACCGATCTCACCAAATCTTTCTCATGAGACGGCTTGCCATTGCACTAGGCATGAACTCGTGGGAGCCTTGATGACCTAAGATCACCTCCTTAAGTCTGTTGTTTGGAGTGGTCGTGATAAGGCTTGGGATCTAGCACATGGCTAAAAAAATGGTTGAAGCTCAGAGGCAGCTGTGGATGGCACCTAGTCCAGAGCTTGCTTTATCGAGATAAAACCATAAAAGGTCTTCTAAAAAGAAAATGTGCTAAAATTGCTTATTATCAAAGAGACCAAGTTCGATAAAATGAGTCCCTCTTCAACCGGTAGCACTCTAAACTGCTCAAGATGAGTCTTCTTGGTTCAACTTAGATTATTTGACATGGCTTGTATCATCTTTGGATATCTTTAGCTAGACTTTAATCTTGACTTATTTGACTCGCTAAAGAATTGATCATTAATCGATTATGGACTTTCTGTCTTAGCTCTTCTATACATCGATTGTCATGATCTTGATAGCATTCTTTCGTGTTATGGCTTGGTGTAATACTCTAATAGTCATTTTGGATAATCTACATGGCTCCTAATGCTTAAAATGAACATCATATAGTCTTTTCCTCCCTTTTCTACATATTGATGATTTTATTGCCAAAGGGGAGAATGATTGTGAGAAAAAGCTTCAAGAAAAGCCTTGAGTTTTGTGCTAAAATTGCTCTTTCATCTCATCTCAAGTCTTTTCTTTTGTCAACTTGGTCTTGAGCTTAATTGCACTTGTTTAGACCTTGGTTGACTGGAATCTCAAACTCATCTTATGCTTTTTTTGCATTGTCAATATACTCATCAAGGGGAGATTGAGAGACCATGTGAGAGGTCCTCCACTGAGTGATGAGTATTTGACAAGTGTGTTGATTAGATTGAGAGTTGAGGTTTTGGTTTGGACTATTTCTCGGTCAGAGTCAGGAAATCGAACTACCACTGTATGGAGCGGAAGTTCCGATTAATCGAACTACCGGTGTTGGAAAAAGGAACTTCCGATTTACCGGGTTTTGGTTTCGGTGAAGAGAATCGAACTTCCGCACATGGGGTAGCGGAGTGTCCGATAATACCGTATTGAGATTCCTCCGAGACGAAAATCGAATAGATTTTTGGACGCAATGGATGTTCAAGATCGGAAGTTCCGCAGCTGGTAAGCACGAACTTCCGATAATTCTCGACATGCGGATATTCGAAATCGGAACTTCCGTGGTAAGCGCGAACTTCCGATTGTGTCCGAATCGCGCAGTAGAAGGTTAAATTGTGATTTTGATTTTGTATGAGTTTGAGTCTTATACAAATATTGATGCTATGATATTGTGCAATGCTATGTGATGTGTTTTTGTCTCGTGTTGATCGCAGGCATCAAGATGGAGTCGGCGAGACACGTGGACCTGACTAGGCGCAGGAGGCGCTGAGGTCGAACGGCCTGGATGTGTCAAGACGGCGTGAATCTTGAAGCGTTGCAGTCGTGGACAACAAGGTGTACGGAGGCTTCCGTAAAGCGCAAGGGGCGAAGGGTCTTTTCGCAAAGCGGCAAAAGTGGAGGCGGTTCCGCTCGGTGTAGCGGGCTTAATGGGTTGGAGGCCCATTAGCAAAGGCTATAAATAGGGGAGAACCCCGAGTTAGGGTTAGACTTTTTGAGAGAAAATTAGGTTAGCTCTAGAAAAAGATTTGTTTTGCCTTTTGAGAGCTTGTTGAGAGGGAGAGTATGATCTCAAATCTTATGTAATCTTTCCTCTGTGTTTCCATCTCAGAAACATTTGTTATCTATCAATGAAACTCGAGTTTTGATTACTTGTTTATGTCCTCTTCTTCTCTCTCTGCTCTCATGTTAAATATCTAGGGTTTTGGCATATCTTTTGATTCGCCTTATGAAATAGCATGAAACTTGATATCTAGATTCGCTTTGATATTGCTAATGTATCCTCAAAGTTTCATGAACTAGGAATCGAGAATCGTGTCTATTTCGGTTTTGGTCTTTCTTGCCCCTTCTTCAAGAAACCGATTTTGGCTTGTTTGTTAAATCTTTGTTTGCGATTCTTCTCCATGAGGTCAAGATGTTGCTTAGGATGATGTCCTGTGAAACTTGACCAGAGAAGAGCATTCAAGATTTAGCACTTTGGATTTTTGGGAAAAACCCGAGAGCACTGTTCTTCGGTCAGGACAATCGGAACTTCCGATTGTCCACTTGCGAATTATCAGCAGCGGAACTTCCGCACGCATCCCGAACTACCGGAGTGCGGAATCATCACTGGTAGAATCGACCTTCCGATTTCGGCTGTAATGCCTCAAGTTTATTTTGATTCTCTGTTTTTGCTTCACTCTTCTTAAGAGATCCAGAGGGCTTTGTAGATTTGTTTTAAATACATCAAAGGGGAGTTCTTAATTTTTATTGCACCATTCACCCCCCCCCCCTCTGTTGCCATTTCGGTCCTTCAAAGAGGTCTATTGCCGAGTATGAGGTCGAGTTCAACAACTTGGTTCGCTTTGTCCCTTCAAGAGCTTAACGATGATCTTCGAAGGCCAAGAGGTTCCGCCGGGTCTCACTCGAGTATCAAGATGTGTTGGGAGCTACTCCACCCGTGACTACAGCTCACTGTGGAGCAAGCTAGGGGCATGGAGTTGGAGATGCACCACAAAGGGCAAGAAGCCTCTGTGGATCGGTAGCTTCGTGGTGACCAAGAGGAGCTCTAGTGAGGGAAGTGGATCGTCAATGACCCGCCAAGAAATTCAAGCGAGGACCGCAGCCTTTTCAAGTCTAAGCAATGAGGCCGCTTCTCTTCTTGGCGCTTGTCCTTTGCAGTACTCGCTCTTCGTCCTATTCTGGTGGCATGCTTTGCTTTAAGTGCGGTGATGGACACTACGCCGAAAGTGCTCTTGGACGGAGAGTGTCGTTAGTGTGGCCGACCGGTCACAAGGAGCGGTGTGTCACCGTAACCCGCTAGCGTGATCAAGTGGGAGCCCGCTCCATCTTCTTCTTCGGGTCCCGCCGAGGATCTTTCCAGATGATGGTCGCTCCTCCGCTACCGCCACTTCCTTCAACTTGGGCGCCCAAGAGGGTATTATCGGCAGCCACCACCTCCCAGACCACTTCAAAGTTACACGGCCGGCTTTACCGCACCGCCACAAAGAGATTGTCTGGCTCGCCGCCCCATTGTCGCCTTCTTTTCGCCATGGCGCCACTGGGTGTACGCCATGCCCACAATGAGTCCGCAGGTCGCCCCGACGTGGTGACAGTACTTTGCTTGTGGATTCGCTTTGACGCTTTAATCCTTTTTGATTCGTGGGCTACCTTTCGCTTGTCTCGACGCGCTTGCTAGGAGAGCGAACTTGAGTATGCAAGTGATTTCTCAATCGTTAGTTAGCACTCGGGGAATTATTGCAAGCTTCCATCGCTTGTCCTAGGTGTTCTATTGTCATTGATGGAGGGAAGTTCACGCGAATTTGATAGTTATTCAAATGGAGCCGCTCGACGTTATCTTGGGTATGGATTGTTGCACTTTATCGAGCCGTGATATCCTCGTTTTCAGAGAATAGCTCTCGCAGCATCTGGCCTGGGAGACTTTGACCTTTCAGGAGTGCGCCCCCGCTCTTTTCAAGATTACCGGACTGCCCTTGATTAGCGGCAAAGGAAAATCGGGCTTTTTAGCTCTTGCCGAAACCGAGTGTGGCTTCGCAGATTGAGGAGATTCCAGTGGTTAGTGATTACCAGATGTGTTCCCTACCGAGCTTCCTGCTTGCCACCGCCATGAGACGTGGAGTTTCGCATTGATCTTGTTCCGGTACTCGCCCCATCTCGATGTTCCATATCGACTAGCACGTCCGCTTCGTGACGAGTTGAAGAAGCAATTGGATGATTTGTTGGCTAAAGGTTTGATCAGCGAGCGACGCTGGGGAGCCCTGCTCTATTCACAGAGAAGAAGGATGGAGTTGGCGATGTGTGTTGATTACCGCGGCGCTTAATGCGCCACAATCAAGAATAAATATCCATTGCCCCGCATTGAGGACTTGTTTGATCGGTTGAATGGAGCTCAAGTATTCTCCAAGATCGATCTCCAATGTGGTATAATCAAACTGTGCGTGAGCAGGATGTAGAGAAGACCGCTTCTCCACTGTGTATGGGCATTATGAATTCAAAGTTATGTCTTTTGACCCACTAATGCACCGCCATTTTTATGGAGACCATGAACAACATGTTACACGAGTATCCGGATGACATCGTGGTGGTGTTCATTGATGATATTCTTATCTATTCCAAGACCAATGAGGATCATGAGCGCCATTTGAGGTCGGTTTTAGAGACTTTGAGAGAGCACAAGTTCTATGCTGTTGAAGAAGTGTGAGTTCGGATTTCGTAAGTGAGTTTTCCGGTCATGTGATAAATCCTCAAGGCATTGCTGTTGATCCTAGCAAGGTCTCTACAAGGTGGATTGGAAGAGGCCGACTAGTGTGAAGGAGGTGAGGAGTTTCTTGGCTTACCGGTTATTATCTGCTTTGTGCAGACTTCTATCATCGCCAAACCGATGTCTCACTTACTCGTAAAGGTGTGAGATTCCTATGGATCGATGAGTGTGAGCGCAGTCAGACTTTGAAAGAGAGGTTGGTGACTCTCCTATTCTCACTCTTTCCGAGCCGGGGAAGCGGTTCACAGTCTTTTCAGATGCGTCTCGAGTGGGTCTTGGCTGTGTGCTTATGCAAGACGGTAAAGTAATTGCTTATGCATCGAGGCAGTTAAAAAAGCACGAGCAGAATTATCCCACTCATGACTTAGTTAGAGATTAGAATTGAGATTAATTAGAGATGTTATAGAATTTTCTAATCGAGGGCTGTTTAGTATGTTTGTTTAGTCTGCTATTCTGTTGAACGATTTATTTGGGTACCTTAATGGCGAATTTTCGAAATGTCATCTACCAGTTAATTGTAGATAATTTCGATATCTTTCTATAGAATATTTAATCATGTCGAGCGGACAAGTAGAATTCGAGATATGAATTTTGGAAGACTGCTGTCTTTGTGGTTGTCGTCTTTCGGCGCTGTTTTGGTAGACTGCAGATTAAAAATAGTAATTGGACTAATTAGAGTTTTTGATCTACATGAAAGATGTAGATAATTGTCTAAGGGTTCTGTAGAATCCAAGAACTCGAATTTTGGTTTAGTAAAACAAAAGTTATGAATTTAGTAAGACCAGCTGTTCCGAAGCGGACAGATCGGTTTTCTGGGCTAAAAACGGAGGGTTAGATGATTTATTTAGAAGACTTTGTAATCTAAGAAAATGAGGGGAATTTTGTGTAGAATCCAGAACTGGGTGGTTTGTCGTGATCGGACTTTTGAGTTAAAAGTTACGTTCATTTTAGTACCAAGACAGCATTGGGTAACTATTCGGTACCGGAGAAACGTGGTATATTTGGGGACGGGTAGGAGCGATGTCTTTTGATTGATATTCTTGATGCGGTAGCTTGTATTGAAAAAATTTGTGTATTTAATGTAGGAGGGGTGTCGTGCTTGTTGCCATCTTCTAGCCAAACCGTGCGCCGCAACTAGTAAAGGCAAGTGCATGGTAGACAACGATCAATGATTGATCACTGTTTTCTTTATCTTTCAGTACCATTACTGTTGTGCTTTTATTTTATTTAATTGCAAGCAATGGAATGGTATGATTTTATCTTGTTGACGAACATGAGAAAAATTGGATATGATGAAATCTTGCATTTTTGCATTCATAAGCATCTTTGCATATGAGAAGGTGATCATGATTGATCACAACTCCACGGGAGTGGAGGAGGTCCCCGATCCTGGAGGAGGAGCGGGCTTGAGAGTGAATGTTGTCGCGAGCATTCACTCATGCTATACCGGTATACGCGAAAGAAGTGCATGTGGACATGTAGATTAGAGTTGCATTGATATATGAGATTAATGGGTGTGAAACAAAGAGAAGATAACATCATGATAATATTAATAGAAGTACCTGTGATGATAATGAAGTTATTGAATGCTGTTGATTTATTATTGTTCGTTGTATATTGATGTGTTTGCTGAGTCGTGGACTCACCCTTGCTCTTTTGTTGTCTTTAGGTGATCTTCGAGGACGCCGTGACTGAGAGCGAGTAGAACACATGGATTAGGTCTATACTTCAATCACATGATCATTTGCCATAAGAACCTTTTCATTCAATGCAGGATTACTCTAGGACATGTTAGAGGTTGAATAAAGTTTAGGACAACGTTTTGGACTAGACTATTTGTTTCAATAATTTGGATTCATTGGTTGATGCTATTTTGGGTTATTTACCTGGTTATATTTCCCCTTGCTTATTTATTATCGTTTGATCCATAATTATGCATGTTCTTTTGTGATCCATGGATATGTTTATTGTTGTTTTCTTGCTGTAATTTTATGGTGTGTCACTAATTAGTAGTTTGGAAGAGTAGTTTAGTGGCACCTGTGCTCGTTGTTGGGTAAGTGTTAAACATAACCTCATTAATATGTAATTATCATGCATTTTTTAGCATTTTGGATTTCTCGATTTTATTGGTATTTATTTGCTTTTGTATTTTCTCTCTAGATTACGAATTGCGCGACGGAAATAATAACGCCTCCGAGAGTGAACAAGTGGACATTCCATAAGGCAAGCATCCTCTTTGCACCATGTTGATCCCAATTTTTAAACTGTAGATTTACGAAACACAGTGATACTGTTGCATGCTAATTTTCTTAAAAATTAATTGTGATTTATCAATAGGTAGTTATAACCTGACAATTGTGGCTTACCTAAAATCTGATCATACACTCAACCTTAAGATAGTGTTTTTATACTAAGATACTTATTCCAGTAATTGCTTAGCCATGCAGTCTGTAGTGTGTCAATTTTATTTTGCCAAACTTGAAAATATTAAATGAACTTTATTTATTTTGATTCTTTGTTCAGTTTACTTCAATTTGAAATGAAAGCAGATTTTGTTTATTCACACTGATTTTAAATCCGGACAAGTGGATGCTAGTGATGGTGCCTTAGTGCACGAGATTGGGAAATGTGGTTGTCTTGGCTGGATTGATTAAGGACTGAACATCGGCTGGATGATTCAAGCCATATCGTACTTCCACACGCAGTGTATGGGCGCTGTTTGGTTAACTAAAAGGTTAATGCTATTGAGTTGGAAAACACGAAAGTGAGGACATATGTGTTTGATTTCGTATCTATATCATATGTTCTTAGGAGGGTGAGGCCATACATGCGTTCCATCACATGTATGTACCTTAAGGGTCTGATTATAATTAATATGTGCAACTAGCACGCTTCTACTTTCTGTCATTTAATTTCTTTTGAATCGGCATTCCTAAGACAACATGTGGGGCCCTGCTAATGTGTTCTACTAGTAACTTGTATCGAAAGGGATCACCACACATGGGTATTCCACTCAATAGTGTCAACTTGTTAAAATACCAAATCTTAGTTTACCTTACCGCATACCAAAGGCAGTGTGCTATTATCCTAGGGGCTACGGGCTAACTAAGTCGTGTGGGTAAAGATGTACACCCCTGCAGGGATTAAAACTATTCGAATAGCCGTGTCCACGGTTACGGACAACGCTTGAATTTGAATAGCGCTTTGTATAGATTTTGAAAATGAAATTTTGTATGGAAATTGTTTCGGCATGATAGGGAGTCATGCAATGTATTGCTAGTGGTTGTAGCCACTTGATTTTGATACCAATTATGATCATGCTTCCATTTGTTTATTGTTTTAGTCCAAATTGATTTATAAAATGCTTTGTTGAAACCTAGCAAGTGTAGGTTAAGATGTATTGCTTTCTGCAAAATTTAACCATTATAACCTTCCTGTTGTTAACCTTATGCATCTACAAATTCTAATCCTTTGTATAAGACCTCTCAAACACTTTATTTTAAATAGTTTGTGTAAGTCTTGCTGAGTACCTTCCGTACTCAGTGGAATTATCCACTTGTTGCAGGTAAAGAACGCCTAGGAATATTCCAAGTTGAAGCGATTACGGGATACTTTCGCTTTAATCCCACTAAGTTGCCCTTGGGTTGTGGCGCCCACCGAGATTTTATTTTATTATTTCGCTTATTTCGTTTACTTAAATGTTTCACTGTAAATTTTTATTAATGTATTCCAATCGTATGCTTGTGATATAATGTTGTAAGGATATGTCTATGTTAGCATTTCATCCCGAGCTAACATGAGAGGCATATCCGAACTCAATATTGAAATTGTACCTTGTTAATAATTATACTTCTAGTATTATTTTTAATTGAGACTTGATTGTTCTTGATTAAAAATTATACTACTGGTATGATTATTAATTTGGTATAAACCTCCAATATTCCGGGGTCCTCACACTTCCGTGAGACCTCGCGCCCAAGAGATTTCGTGGAGGCCATCGCAACCAATTGTTCGCTGCTCGTCAAGAAAGGCATGCCGCTTCTCCCGCCCAAAGATACTCCTTCACCACTTTGCGCCAGCCTCCAGCCTGTGTCCATCGTGCTTCTGAGTGTTCCATCACGGGAGATTGTCGCCATTGTCTCCTGTCAGGACACAAGATGATAGTGTGCAAGAAGAATCCAAAGAAGCATCATTAAGTGGGAGTCACCGCAAAGATCTTCGCCTACCACTCCACGAGGTTCGCCAGACTTTGGTAGTTGCTCCCACACCCCAGACCTCTCCCGGCCGGGTTCCACCCGCTGCTTCTCCCAAAGGCAAGCACTAGGGTTCTACCGAACCTCAAGACCGCCTGTGACTCGCTATTTGCTCCATCGCCAGCAGCCTCGTGCATCCTTCGCCGAGTATTGGGGCATCTTCTTCACCGATGCCATAGGGAGTCTACGCCATGCCTACACCTGCGACCGTAGGCCATCCTGATGTGGTGACATGTACTTTATTAGTTGATTCCTTTGAAGCTTTTGTCCTTTTTGATTCAGGGGCTACCTATTTGTTTGTCTCTACGGCGTTTGCTAGAAGAGTGAATTTGAGTATGCAGTGAATTTCTCAGTCAGTGTTGGTTAGTTCTCCTGGGGGTATGATTGCTAGTTCAACTGTTTATCCTGGGTGTGCTATTGTTATTGATGGGAGAAGTTCACGGCAAACCTGATAGTAATACAGATGGAGCCGTTCGATGTTATCTTGGGCATGGATTGGTTGCACGCTTACCGAGCGGTGATATCCTATTTCTGGGATACTGCGCGTAACTCGTCTGGGAGACTATGACCTATCAAGGGAGTGCGCCTGAGCGCTCTCTTTCAATGCTAGTCGGGTTCTTCCCAAGTCAGCGTGAAGTGAAGACTGGACTTCTCTTAGCTCTTACTGAGAAACCGAGCGTGGCTTCGCGGATTGAAGAGATTCCAGTGGTGAGTGACTACCCAGATGTGTTCCCGGATGAGCTTCCGGGCTTGCCACCTGAGCGAGGTGTGGAGTTTCGCATCGAACTTGTTCCAGGTACTCGGCCTATCTCGATGTCCCCATATCGATTGGCACGTCCGTTTCAGGACGAGTTGAAGAAACAGTTGGATGAACTACTGGCTAAGGGTTTGATCAGGCGCAGTGTATCGCCATGGGGAGCTCCTGATACGGGGTCGCCCGATCCTCTCGACGTAGGATGGATACTCACGGGAGTCTTGATGATTCGTAATGATCCTCCAATGCAAGCGCAAGGAACGAACACTCTTTAATCCACCAAAACACACTCGTGTTGATTTCGCCGACCACCAACCGAAGATCTATCGTGCACCCAATTCCCAGTGGAAAGGCTGAACGATCTTGATTGAAGAAGACACTCCAAATTCCCTATAGAATTTCGGTAGCAATGCTAAACTCGAAAACTTTAGTAGATTAATTTTTCTCAAACGTGGTCTGAGGTTACAATGGGGGTCTACCCCTCAATATATAGTGCCCCTTCTCCACCTCATGGCTGGCCAAGAGGCCCTACACCTACTCTAATTCGGATTAGGAGTCCTACTCCAATTCCGACACATTCCAAAACAAAAAAGGAAACTCTGATTTTACAACCGTTACATTATTTTGATCATATCTTTTGACACAAGAAGAATTTCAGAGTGAGGGAGAATCCGTTGGATCGGGCTTGACGTTATCTTTCCAACAAGCCTAAGAACACTCAAATCGGACTCCGTTTGTGAACGTTATGACCGTTTTAATCCAAACTATCCTGCTGATTCCGAATCCGAATTTGATGCTGATTCCGAATCCGAATTTGATTCTTAGTTGATTCCGAAATTGATTTCGGTTGGGGTTGTGGGAGATCTGAATTGGGATTGAAAATCTTGTCCAAAACTTGAGCTTTAAGTTCTTGGGCTTCCTCCCCTTTTTCTCTCCCATCACACGGCTTCCTTCCTCCTTGATCAGCCGCATGGACTACTTGACTTTCTCCATCCCAACCACTTTGACCTTCTTGTTCTGCATCACTAGGCAACAAATACGGTTACCCTCCTCCTTGTGCTCCTCTATTGCTTTGGCTCCGGCCTCCCTCTCGGTCCCAAAGACTTTAAGCTTGTCAAACCTGAGAATGCACAAAGTATTGCTTTTACGTAGTATCCAATTCTCACAGAAAACACAAAGAAACTTGTTAAGAAACAATTCCACCTGTTGTTCATAAGTAGTCGGGATATCCTCATCGCCACCCTTCCCTGCTCACTGAGAAGAAGGATGGGAGTTGGCGCATGTGTATTGATTATTGTGCGTTTAACGCAGTTACAATTAAGAACAAATATCCTTTACTCCGCATTAAGGAATTATTTGATCGGTTGAAGGGGCCCCAGGTGTTCTCCAAAATCGATCTCCAGTCTGGGTATAATCAGATCCGGGTGCGTGAGCAGGATATAGAGAAGACTGCATTCTACACCAGGTATGGGCACTATGAATATACAGTTATGTCGTTTGGATTGACTAATGCACCTGCTATTTTCATGGTGACCATGAACAACATGTTGCTCGAGTATTTGGATGACTTCGTGGTGGTATTCATTGATGATATTCTTATATACTCCAAGACCCATGAGGATCATGAGCGTCAGCTGAGATTGGTTTTAGAGACTTTGGAGAGCACAAATTCTATGCCAAGCTGAAGAAATGTGAATTATGGATTTCAGAAGTAAGTTTTTTGGGTCACGGATTAATCCACTGGCATTGCGCTTGATCCTAGCAAGGTCTCTACAGTGGTGGATTGGGAGAGGCCGACTAGTGTTAAGGAGGTGAGGAGTTTCCTGGGCTTGGCAGGTTACTATTTTTCGTTTTGTGCAAGACTTAGCCACTATTGCCAAGCCAATGTCGCAGCTTACCCAGAAAGGGGTGAGATTCCAGTGGATTGATGAGTGTGAGCGCAGTTTCTGCACACTGAAAGAGAAGTTGGTGACCTCTCCTATTCTCACACTTCCCGAGCCAGGGAGGCGGTTCACTGTCTTTTCGGATGCTTCTCGAGTGGGTCTTGGTTGTGTGCTTATGCAAGATGTAAGGTGATTGCCTATGCGTCGAGACAATTGAAGAAGCATGAGCAGAATTATCCCACTCATGACTTTGTTGGCTGCGGTTGTTTTTGCTCTCAAGATTTGGAGGCATTATTCAGACAGGAGCCTTGCGATATCTTCACAGATCACAAGAGTCTCAAGTATATCTTCACTAAGAAGGATTTGAATTTGAGGCAAAGGAGGTGGTTAGAATTGATAAAGGACTATGATTTGACTATTCAATATCATCCAGGCAAGGCCAATGTGGTAGCGGATGCTCTCAGTCGTAAGGCGACTCCTGCTACTCTAGATTGTCTCATTGCTGATTTTGACCGCATAGGGATATCCTATTGTTACGCGGGCACATCACATGTTGAGACCCAGTTGATCCTCGAGTCAGCGATCCCAGACCGTGTGCAGGAGGCGCAGCGGAGTGACCGGTTACTACAGGAGGTCAGGAAGCGTTTGGACGAGGGTAAAGAAGGAGATTTCAGTGTGGATGATTCGGGTGCCTTGAGGTTTAAAGGCCGTCTGTGCGTACCGCAAAAGGCGGAGGTCAAAGATGACATTTTGAGGGAGGCACATCGCACTGCATAACCGCTCACCCCGTGAGACTAAGATGTATCGAGATCTGAAACAACACTTTTGGTGGAAGAGGATGAAGGTGGACATTGCTAATTATGTAGCTTCTGTGGTGTTTGCCAACAAGTAAAAGCTGAGCACAAACGACCCGTAGGGTTGTTGCAGCCTTTGGAGGTTCCTCTGTGGCCTTGGGATGACATCTCTATGGATTTTGTAGTGGCATTACCTCGTTCGACGCGAGGGAGGGATGCAATTTGGGTAGTGGTGGATCGGTTCAAGAAGTCCACAGATTTCATTCCCATTCGCACAACCGCCCAATGAGTGATCTAGCTCCTATCTATGTGTGAGAAATAGTAATATTGTACGGGTGCCCAAAACTATAATTTTGCATGTGGATGCGAAGTTTATGTTCAAATTCTGGGAGAGTCTGCAGAGTGCCTTGGGCACACAGCTTCGACTTAGCACATCATTCCATCCTCAAATAGATCGATAGTCAGAGCGCACTATTCAGACCTTGGAGGATATGTTGTAGACCTGCGTATTGTCGTGGAAGGGCAGTTGGGAGGACCAATTGCCACTTGCAGAGTTTGCCTACAATAACAAGCTTATCACTCTAGCATTAGAGCCGCACCATTTGAGGTTTTGTATGGCGAAATACGATCGCCACTGCTGGGATGCAAGGTGAGAAAGCGCTTTGGGACCTGATCGATTCGTAAGACAGCTTGAGCGTGTAGCTATGATGAGACAATCGATAGCCACAGAGCAAAGTAAAAGTTATGCAGGTGTGAGGATACGTGACTTGGAGTTTGCGATGGGAGACCATGTGCTTTTGAGAGTGTCCCCCAGCAAAGGCATTGCCCGATTCAGTACCAAAGGGAAGCTTAGCCCAACGGAAGCATCAGGGTCTTCTATTCCCTTGAATTTATGGACGGTCAACTTGATCTGAGCAATATTATCTGGATCATCCCTTTCACGACTACCTCGAGGCTGTCCTCCCCCACCATAGGCAGCACCACAATGTGGGGGTGGATGCTGTCCATAGCCATCATGATCTGCAAAAGCTTCGTTATTGTCATCATATTCTTCTCCATACCTGCGACCGTCATGCACATATTGGTCGTTGAAGCACACACGGTGGCCAAAACCACGACTGTGGGTTCCTCCCCCATGCTGCAGAATATGTGTAGCTGCGCCTTGGCCACGATGGGTTCCGTCCCCTTGTCCACCAATCCGACCAAGATCTTCTTGCTGGTCATGGAAGCCGTCATTAGTAGTAGCTCCCACTGAGTTCTCATTAGCGGCTTCACCATGATCAACACAAGGGTTAGGTTGATGTAGACCCAACAAAGCAAGCCAAGAAAGGCGCTCATTGAGCATCCGTCCCATGGCCCGAACGAGATCACATAATTATCACATCTCGGCTCGTGTGACTAGTTGTTCATCTCCTTCATGATTTCCCCCATGTACACTTGAGTTGGAACCTTCCATGTTAGCGAAGAGAAAGTGGAATAGGTAATATTTGTGGAATTACACAACCTCACCTCTTACTCACCAATGTTCTTATGCGTTCTCAATGGACAGCAAGAGTGTAAGAGTGGCAGTACCTTGGATGTGGTCAAGCGATTGAAAAGACACGAATCAAAATCAACTGACTTCGGTTTTTTAGTGGGGCTTGGTTGGCTAAACAAAAAGGGTTGTAGTACTGGAATCAAGTGTTGTAAACCACACAATGGATACGTGAATGTCACCAGTACGTGAATGTCACCAGTCCAAAACACCCAAAAAAATTCAGAGCAAGAATCTGAAATATGAAACTTGCAATTTTGACAACCGTAACACAACCCCTTGCTTTTTCTCTTTTTTCTTTTTCTTCACTCTTTTTATTTCTTTTTGTGTTTTCTCTCTTCTTTTTTAGACACTAAACAGCAAGCTCAACAACTAGAACAAACACGGTGTAAGATATCGATGGTGACTAGAAACAGGATGAGCACGAACGGCACAAGATTAACAGTACAAAACAAAAGGCTTGGTATTTTTTTGTTTTGGATCTGGACTCTTAGGATAGAAATCGAAATAATATCAACACAAGAAAAAAGCGATGCACTAAAAGGCTAATTTGTAGATAGAAACCTACCGTGACAACGAAAGCTCTGATACCAATTGATCCGTACTTGCTAGGGGTGGCCCGATCTTCACGACGTAGGTTGAAGAACAAAGCGAATCTTGCTGTGGACAGTGGGGATAACTAGTTGTGAGCGGTGGAAAAAGGTAACTAGCTTTAACCTACCAAGGTTGGATGTGACCAAGTGTTGGGGAGAGACGATCCGAAGCCTTCTAGACTCTGACCTGCTATCCGAACAATCACAGAACCACAATCCGGAACTAATCCACACAAAATGACCGAATGCGTAGAGCACGAAATAGGGGATCCTAGAGGAATCTTCTTGCAAATCCAAGAGAACTCACAAGAGCAAAGGAGCAAGACACTCGGCGCCTTGCCGCAATTTTCATATATCGGTTTGTTGAAAACTCAAAAGTGCCTCCACGGATGGAGGGAGAGGGTATATATACTAGGAACAACGCCCTAGCTGGTATGAACATAATTCACCACGTTGGAAGGTGGAAGGCCAACCGTTGAAGCATTCAAGGAGTCTTCGACTTCTACCGCTCAACTTCTCAAGCTAGCCAAGAAACAAAGAATAACTTTCTCCTTAGAAGTCCAAATGACGAGCCGTTTGTTGGAGGTGAAACTAGAATGTGAGGTATATGTCACAAGGAAGTGAACTCCTTCTTTTTTCCGTAAGCCTTACTGATAGCACATAGTCCTTTTTCTTGTTCCACACCAAGGCACCTAAGTTTAATCAAAGAAGAAGAGGTGGGGGGCACAACCAAGTTATAGGAATCAAATGTAGCTTAGGTTAGTATTCACCGATCATGTATTTGCTTAGCACGCCTTCTCGTGATTGGTCCTTGATATTGTTGGTCTTTGAGAATATCTTGGTCGTGCAGATGATCATCTTCAGCGTGGTCATTGAAGGTTGGAATGTCCTCATCAGATGCCCTCATCACCACCTTTTTAGAAATTGTTTCCAAAAGAAGTATTTCGGGCAACAGTAATCCAAACCTAATTTTCTTGATTTTCTCTCCTGGTAGAAAATGATTATGGCACAACTTTCACATACAAACTCCAAATAAAATAATTTTTATTTAAAAATTCATTTAAAATCATACTCTACCTACTTTGTAAATTTCATGCATTTTGGACGAAATTGAATTTTTGGTTTTATTTGGCGTTATTCATTCTTATTCGCTCTTCTTGGTCGTATGATAGGTTTTAAAGATTCGATTGCCTACTAGAGTGATCCACATGAGTTTCTAACAATATCCAACAAGGCAAGAAATCCTCCTTTGATCATGTTGATCCTATTATGTTCAAATGATAATATCTTGTTTGCAAATGTATGTATGTTTGCTCTGCTTTTGATGAATAATTTCTCGTTAGGGTAGTTAATCCTAGTAGATGCATGAGCTATACATAAATATTTATTCCTTGCCACTGAGTCTAGGTTAATCTTCTCGCTAGTGATTTAGAACCAGATGGATGGGTTCTGATCATACTATATCTTATATGAGTCGATGTCGCTTAGCCATGCTTAGTTTTGGTAGAATGGAGATCATCGCTTCAGCGATGGTCATTATACCATCACTTTAATTACTTGGGTCAGGGTACTCCTGTATGTAATGTATTTGAAAAACTAAAACTAAAACTAAAACGATTTGGACTTAGACAAATGGTTGATGGTATGGTTATTGGGTGTGTGGTTTGTGCTCGAGTCAACCAGACCGAATTGTTTATGCTATTGATCCAAGCACTTTTGCATGCATCCACATGAGGGACATATGAGACCCTCTTGACTTAGTACTTTGTTGTGTGTTAGCTCTGAGTCGCAAGTGGTTGTTGTTAGGAGAAAATGTTATGTTGTTGTTGGGATTGTACGGGGTGGGATTCGGATAGGTTCCCTCACCTGAGGAGTATCGGCAGTAGCTGTGGCTGGGCCGGTGACTTCGACGCAATGTATGGGTGCTCTAGGGGAGCCACGTTTGCACACACAAGGGCGGTTCACGGACGGTTTCGCCTATGTGAGCGGTTCTTATTTAATACATCCATTGGAAAACGTCTCGTATGGCGTAGCTCTGACAGCATACCTTCGTAAGTGTGCTATATAGCTTGGCAAAGGAGCAGTCTGGTGTGTGGGTAAAGTTGTACTCCCCTGCATATAATCTATTCAAATAGCCACGTCATTGGTTATGGACACGTTTGGTTATTTTACACAAGAATTAGACTCTACATTTTTGATAAAACTTGAAATCGGGTGGTACGAATCGGGGAATTCATGCTATTGTTGCGGTGGCCATGGGCAGCCCCTCTAGGATGTTAATTATGTTTCTAATTGTTGTCTCGCTTTTATTTGATCAAATAAAAATGGATTTGGTCAATTGCCTTGCAATCTATTACTCTATTGCAAAGAAAATGCATTTATGCTGGAAATTGCTTAAGTGTAGTTGCGCTCCTTTGATACTTGAATGCATGTAACTATGTAACTATGCTCCTTAAGTGTAGTCTTGCGAGTACAATTTTGCACTCAACTAGAATATCCACTTGCTGCAGAGGAGGTTGATCCCCAAGGGGTCAACTATTGTGAGACTGACTTTGACTTCAACTACTAGGTTGGCGGGTTTGCCGGTTGGTTGCCTTGTGGATAAAGGCAGCCGGTTGGCTTTAGCGGGCTACTATCGTCATTTTATCGAGAACTTTTCCAAGATCACGAAGTCGATGAACGAGTTGCTCAAGAAGGATAAGAAATACATATGGTCAGTTGAATGTGAGAAGAGTTTCGAATAACTCAAGAAAAGGTTGACTACAACCCCAGTCCTCGTCCTTCCCGACATTCACCGAAGCTTCGATATTTATTGTGATGCTTCTCATCAAGGACTCAGGTGTGTTCTTATGCAAGAAGGTAGGGTGGTGGACTATGTATCAAGATAATTGAGACCTCACGAGCTCAATTATCCAACTCATGACTTGGATCTAGCTGCCGTGGTCCATGCGCTAAAATTTGGCGACATTACCTCATCTCAGAATCGCTATGAGGTATATTCGACCACAAAAGTTTGAAATATCTTTTCACCCAACTAGATCTGAATCTTAGGTAAAGGAGGTGGTTAGAGTTGATAAAAGATTGTGATATGGGTCTCCAATATCATCCAAGTACAACCAATATCGTTGCTGACGCACTCGGCCGGAAGGTCTATTGCAATACCTTGATGATCAAGGAGCAATGTTCCACTCTCTACGAGGAATTTCAGCGACTAACTTGGGAGTGGTTGAACATGGTTTTTGTCGCTTCGAGGTGCAACAACCTTGAAGATCGATCAAGGATGCACAACCAACAAATGATAGGGTGATCCAAATCAAGAAAATATCAAGAACGAGATACCAAGTGCATCTCTAAGATGACCATGGAAACATGTGGTTTAGACAATGTCTAGTTATTCCGAAGGACATGGAGTTGTGGAATTTAATACTCTACAAAGACTATGATTCTCCTTTGTCCATTCATCCCGGGGCCACTAAAATGTACCAAGATCTTCGGTAGAGGTTTCGGTGGACCCAAATGAAAAGAGAGATCGCAAAGTTCATTACCGAGTAAAGGCCGAACATCAACGCCCAACGGTGTGCTACAACCTTTGCAAGTGCATGAGAGGAAGTGGGACGGTCTCGCTCAGCACCTCCAAGGGAAAGATGCCATTTGGGTTGTCATTGACCGACTGACTAAAGTGGCACATTTCCTACCCATCCAGAGCAAGATTCGCGTGGGTCACTTGGTCGAGCTCTATGTCTCAAGAATTATAGTTTATATGGGGTACCAAAGATGATTATTTTCAGTTCGTGGTTGGCTCTTTACCTCCTGGTTCTGGGAAAGTCTACAAGAGGCTATGGGATCTCATCTTTCTTTTAGCACCGCATACCACCCACAAATCGAAGGCCAAACTGAAAGGGTGAATCAAATTTTGGAAGAAATGTTTCAGACTTGTGTTCTCTCCTAAGGGAGAATAGGGAAAAATACTTGTCGTTCACCGAGTTCTCTTACCACGATTGCTTTCAAGTTAGTCTCGGCATGGCACCATTTGAGGCTTTATATGGGAGAAGACGTATAACCCCATTGAATTGGTTTGAGACCGGCGAAAGACAATTTTTTGACCCGGACTCGATCAAGGAGGCCAAAATTTATGTTCGGTTGATACAAGACTAGTTACGTATGGATCAATCCCGACAAAAGAGCTATGCGGATTGACATCGTCACGAGTTGAGCTTTGAACCAAATGATTTTGTGTATCTCAAAGTCACTCCACTGAAGGGTAATCAATGGTTCGGTGTCAAAGGCGAATTAGCTCCTCAATATATCGGACCTTTCCACGTCATTGAGAAGAAAGGAGCTATGGCCTACAAGTTAGACTTGCCTACTGCACTTTCAAGAGTACATAATGTATTCCACGTGTCCCAGTTGAAGAAATACCTTCGTGTCCTAACCGAACAAGCTCCATTGGAAGGTCTTGATGTACAAGAAGATCTGGCCTACCGTGAGCATCCTGTTCGCATCCTTGAAGAAGCTGAACGGAAGACAAGTAATTGTACCATCAAATTTCTTAAAATTCAGAGGACAAATCATAGCAAGGACGAGGCGACTACCCATCCTTCTTTTCCAAGTAGGTGGAATCTCGTGACGAGATTCTTGTAAGGGGGGGGGATTTTTAAAACTTTTGCTGCATTCTTTTGTCATTCATGTTTTCTGAAATTGTTTTCGAGTTTAACCAAAAAACTTCAAGTGTTCAAACTATTGTTTGAATTTAAACTCGTGAAAAGTCTTATGAATAGTTCTTGGAAATATTTTTCCTAGGTTTTGGAACTCAGAGTAACTCACCAAAAATTCCACAATTTTTAGATTTTAATTACTATTTTTAAGCAAACTACCAAACTAGAAAACAAAAGTCAAACCACAAAAACATAACATTAAAACATTTCCAAAGAAATATACATTATAATAAAAACCTTGGAAAAATTACACAATAATATACTCTTTCCTTAGCCTCCCCAAAAATTTTCTTGAATTTTGGAGTTCGTGGTTATATCTAAACACGCCGCCTTTTTGGAAAATTAGAAAAGCCATTTGTTCCTCACTCTCTATAACTCGGGCCCCACTCGCAGCATCTTCCTCCACATAGTTGCAGATCGCGCCACCACGCCGCTCCACCTCTCGCTCACCTCGCTGTGCCATGCCACCACATCCCTGCTTCTTCTCGCCTGCGGTCAGAAAGTGCCTCCGCCGCTGTGCCACGCTATCCCACCTGTCAATGCTCCGGTGCCATCTTCGTCCATGCCATGGGAACACTCGCGATCTCTCACCCTCTTCCCTATTTAATGCATGTTGAAGCTCCCTTCATCGCCATTTGCCCCCGCCCCGAGTTGTTCTCCTCTCCTCCCTTTTCCATTTCCACAAAGAAACCGCAAAGAGACGCGAGCCCTCATTCTCGGCCGAGCACGGCCGCGATGTTTCGACTGCCCTGGATGTTTTTTTTCTTGTATCTATCCCCATCACCTCATGTTCCTGAGCACTAGGATGCATTCCCCCCAACTTAATTTTTCTTTTGATCGCAGGAATTCCCGGAATTTGGTTTTCCTCTCCTCCAGTTGAAAACGCTCCCCTTTCTTCCTCATCTCCGCCGCGGTGAGTTTTTCTCCGGTTCCTCGCATTGGCTTGATCCCTTCACCTCTCTGGAGCTTCCCCTACCTTTAATTGTTCCTATCCTTGCTCAAGCTACCTCCTCCTCGGTGAAGCTCCGCCCGCCACTACGGGTCTTCGTCGCTAGCCCATCTCCGGTGAGCTCATCCTCCACGCGTCATCACGGTGAGTTCCACATGCTTGGGCAATGCTCATGTGTGCTTTTGCGTCAAGCATCATCGGTCGCCAATTGGCTTGGAGCCCGGCACCCTTCGCCTCTCCGGCAAGCACCACCGCAAAGATGCCGCCATAGGCCTAGCCGCTTGCATCTAGAGGTTCACCTCGACTAGGGAATCAATTTATGTCCTTAGCCTACACCGCCGTGGACGGATCACCGACGGCGAGCACAGCAACGTCGTGGCCGGGAGCTCCTCTGTGTGGCAATTTCGGATCATCACTGTAGTGTGTCATTAAGTAGGTTAATCCTGGTCGTTAGGGTTAAAACATTGATTAGCTGTTTTAAATGGTCGAGTAATGACGCGCTAAGTCTATGACATGCGGGCCTCAAGCCATTATGCACAGCTTCCCTTTGTGGACCGAGACCCTATGTCGTGGACCGTTGGTCCATGTACTATTTTGTGGACCAAGTAGATGACATGTGGACCCCACATGTCAGTAGGGTCTTATTCCAGAAATTAAAAGAAATGAAACATTGTTAAGTAGGTCCCACTTGTCATAGACCATGGCTAGATTCACCTCGGTTCAAAAAGTATTTAATACATTTAACAATTCCAAAATGAATTACTTTTGCACTAGAAATGGTTTAAATTTGAAAAAAATTCATAAGTATTTCATTTTTACTCCAAATTGAGTAAAATAAATTTTGTAAGTTTTGCGAGTACAATTTTGTACTCAACTGGAATATCCACTTGCTGTAGAGGAAGTTGATCCCCAAGGGGTCAACTATTGTGAGACTGACTTCGACTTCGACGACTAGCCCAGCGGGTGTTCTGGTCGGTTGCCTTGTGGGTAAGGGCAGCCGGTTGGCTTTATTTTGCTGCCATCTTATGGTACTTTATCATGTTATATGGCCGATCGACCATTTTGTATGAAATCTGAGCTTCTATGTTGATTATGTTGTAAACTATGAAGACTTCGGTAATGTAATATTTGTGTATGGTTTAATCTATGTTTGTGAAGGTGTATGTGTATCGGTCCTCGAAGTTACATCATACACCGAGAACGAAAAATTTAATTTGTGATACTAGGAGCGATGAGAAGGTTAAGCATTACAAGTTAAATCGTTCGCGCTCTCACACTACTCGAGGCAATGATATAGCGTATGTTGAGGTTACTACCATGAGAAATGTTCATCTTGTTGAAATATATGGTGCCCAATGCTTTATAATACCACTTTGATTTGTCAAAAACTAGGTCATGACGCTAGCCGAATGGTTTGTAATATTAGTGTGATTTATCGACAAAATATGTGAGGACGTTGCGTTGAATGTTCTTTAATATCATTGTATTTTGTCGACAAAAAATATGATGACATTGTGCTGAATGCTTTGTAATATCATTGTGATTTGTCCACAAAATATGTGGTAGAAAATAGATAGTAAAAAACATGCAGGGTCCCTGTCGCCAATTGAAATAGCGATAGGTCCGCCGACGCTTGAGTTGCGATAGACTCACACCATTTGAACTGTCGATAGGGATCTCTCTGTATTCTTCGAGTCTCTATCGTGAAATGGCGATACAGATCTCTCTGCACTGTTCAAATGTCGGTCGCCATTGCCTAGGCTATTATCGCATTTGAAATAACGATATGACCCTTTCGCCTTAGACATTAATTCTAAACGGTGAGAGTAGCCTATTTTTGTAAAAAAAAAATGAACTATTTATTTTTGTTATTTTTTTAAGTAATATTATTAAAAAAAAAATCCTGAAATGAAACGTTCCCTCCGTTCCATTTTTGCCTCGCGCGCTCCAAGGGTCACTGACACCCGACCCCACCCAGCCTTATATAAAATCACATCGACCTCGCTCCAAGGGTCACTGACACCCAACCCCACCCAGACTTATATAAAATCACGTCGACCTCGTCAACTCTTCCACCTCACGGGACACCACCCTACTATCTCTCTCATGGCTCCACCAAGAACTCCTCCCCTCCACCTCCTCGGCGCGATCATCCTCCTTCTCCTTCACGAGCCTCCGCCTACCGCCAACGCCGCCGTGGCGAATCCGGTGGCCTTCTCCTTCCCGTCCTTCTCTCTCCGCAACCTCACCCTCCTCGGCGGGGCCTCTCTCTGCGCCGCCTCCGTCTCCCTCCCGCCGCCCTCCTCCCACGCTCTCTTCCCTCTCCCGCTTCCGTTCCCCCCCAACGCCTCCTTCTCCACCTCCTTTCTCTTCGCCGCCCCCGCCTCCACCCGCCCCGCCTCCCGCCTCTCCTTCGTCCTCCTCCCTGACCCGGTCAGGGCCGCCGAGGGCCCCGCCAAGAACTGGTCTCTCCCGCTCAAGATCGACTTCGACGCGTCCAAGAACCGCGTGTCTGCTTCCTCCGCCGGCGCGGACATCGCCGGGAATTACACCGGAGCGGTGGACCTGCGGAACAGCAACGAGGTCGGTTCTTGGGTCGTCTACGACGCGCGCCGGGCTCGCCTGGAGGTGTTCCTGACTCACGCGAGTCTGCGGCCGCTGACTCCCACGCTGGCCGCCGACGCCGCCGACCTCGCCGCCCACTTCGCGGAGTTCATGTTCGTCGGCTTCGAGGTGTCGTCTTCGTCCGACAACGGGAGCAGCGACGGTGGCTTCGTCATCCAGAGTTGGAGCTTCCAGACGACCGGCCGGCCGGCCATCGACCCTACGTCCAGGCCCTCGCACAGCCTGTCCGACAGCGTCCGCAGCGCGCCCACGTTGGGCGGTGTCTCCGGCCGTAAGGATGGGCGTCGCAGACGGCTGGCATTGGGGTTCGGCATCCCCTTGCCCATTGTGTTTCTTGGTGCAATCATGGTGTTTGTGCTAATGTCTCTGAAGAAGTGGAGGCGTGGCACTGCAGGGTTTAAGGAGGGTTCTGGAGCAAAGGTAGCGGACAAGCCGAGGCAGTTCATGTACCAAGATCTCTTCTCAGCGACGAAAGGGTTTGATCCTTCTCTGGTGGTTGGCAGTGGTGGTTTCGGTACTGTATACAAGGCTGTTTGCCCGCGCACTGGGGTCACATATGCGGTCAAGCGGTCGAAGCAATCCAGGGAGAGCTACAATGAGTTCAGCGCCGAACTTACCATAATTGCTGACCTGAAGCACTCCAATCTAGTTCAGCTTCAAGGGTGGTGCGCAGAGAAGGACGAGCTGCTTCTTGTGTATGAGTTCATGTCAAATGGCAGCCTGGATATGGCTCTCCACTCTTGTTCAGGTGCTGAGCGTTATGTCACTCTAAACTGGGCTCAGCGGTACAATGTGGCTGTCGGCATTGCCTGTGCGGTTGCATACCTACATGAAGAACATGACAAGCAGGTGATCCACAGGGACATCAAGTGCAGTAACATACTTCTGGACTCGCATTTCAATCCGAGGCTGGGGGATTTTGGGCTTGCACGGTTGAAGGATCCCAACACTAGCCCTCGGTCAACCTTGGCAGCAGGGACTGTTGGTTACCTTGCCCCTGAGTATCTCCAGATGGGGAGAGCCACAGAAAAGAGTGATGTGTACAGCTATGGGGTTGTGCTACTGGAGATCTGCACGGGGAGGAGGCCAATAGAGAGAGAAGCACCTGACAGTATGAACATGTTGAATGTTGTTGATTGGGTTTGGAATTTGCACTCTAAAGGCAAGCTTTTCGATGCTGCGGATCCAAGCCTCTATGGGGAGTATGACAGAGAGCAAATGATGAGGCTGCTTCTTCTAGGTTTGAGCTCTGTGAATCCGTTTTCAGAAGACAGGCCTGTCATGAGAACTGTTCTAGGTGTACTGGAGGGTAAGAAAGAGCCACTGCCTGTTCCGAGAAAGAAGCCGCTGCTTGTTTTTGTTTCAAATGCCCCTATTGATCTTGAGGGCATGGTCTCTGAGTGCAATCAGAGTACAGTTTCAAGTGATCTCTATGAGCTGAAAATCGATCTAAACTAGGTAAGAAGCTTTCTGTAGCAATTAAATAGTTCGCAAATATATTCCACTTACTTTTACTCTGTGCCACTTACTTTTACTCTGTGCCTTCCTTTTGTGTGTGAAATTGTTGCTACAGTATGTTTTAGTCCAAATTATGCCAACAAGGACATACAGTCTATTGACTGACTCTAGAATTAGTTCACATAATGTACCTGCCTTGAGTAAGTAACTACAATCAGTGGAACATTTTCACACTCCATAATGTGGTAGTGCAATTCCTACTTTACGGTCCTGAGAAAGCAATAGTTCTCTCTATTGTTTTCTCAAGTGTGTTTGCATATATCCCATAAAGCCGCACCTTGATCGGTTGGTACTATGGAACAATAAACTTCTCCAGTTCTGCAGGATCACAGCAAGTCCTTCTGTTATGTTGTTATAATCATTTATGTTAATATGCATGTTTAGATTATCAGTTATCATGGATGATTTATGAGGATGAGTCTATCTGAAGATACAATCTTTTCCAGCATCTCAATTCTCATACATGTGCCGGCACCAGATTTGCAACTTGTAAATAGAAACTGAATGTTATTTGGCACTTACACCCCCGCTCACTTCAGCACTATACTAGTCGAAGTGCATTTAGTGCTTTAACCGTTGCCTTGCTTATAGCATTATCTGATGTAAAGAAATTGTGCCGAATTGAGCTACTGCTTTTGTGTCCATCAACACGTTATTTTCCCTTGAAGGGTTCAATATGATGTATTTCAAGACAACAGGACTCTAAGAATAGCTATATCACATTGAGCAGCACAAGATTTTACATAACCCATTGCTTCAAAGAGTAATAATCTGTGTAACAAATTAATCAAAACGCTCTACTACGATTAATTTGAGCTGGCCTAAGTTTGTAATTATCAGACTTTCAGTGCAGCAGTAGATTAATTATCGGTTATCTGTTTAACAAAATCAAAACGCGAGCTGTATATATTTTTTTTCATTACATCCTCTTTGGGAAAATGCTTAGTCTATAATTACACATGTTTAAATCTTGAACTTTGGATGTACAGGTAGCTGCTGAAAAGACTAATCATGTTTGCGAACTCTGAAGTTTTGCTGATAGTTTGTGAAGTTTGTAGATGTTGACACTGTCAAGATGTAAATCCTACCGCGAAAGGAATTATGGTTACAAATTGATGAGTTTCTTTCTAGTTTTTTAGAGGCTAGCACTCTTTGACTTCAAAAGATCATGTTTGTAACACCATGCAGGATTCTCACCTGCATGTGTGTCAGACTGGCCATCAATGTATGTGTTTCTCCCTGGAAAATCTACTGACAACTATACGACTTTGCAGATCAATACCATATTTGATGGGTAAAATATTAAATATCTATATAGTTTACAGTGCTTGCCTACAGACAATCGCTTGTCTGTATCAGTATCTTGATATACTCAGGGTCAGTGTTCCTATTTACTACGATATCAATAGATGGGTCTGCCTGAAAATCCTCAAGAGAACTATATGAATTCGAATCTTATGCTTACTTACAAAATTGGCCCATGCATTTGATGATAGGTGAAAGAATTTATGCTTGTGTCACGACTGTGTAAGTCGTCACGACTAAGTCCACAACAAGGTTTTGATCGAAGGTTGCAGTCGTGTAGGCAGGGAACGCCTGTCGAAGTCTTCGATCAGACGCCGTACTGCCTTGTCACGGTCTAGAGACCGAATTAGATAATCGTGGGTAATTACAGGATTTGGCCCAGGCCTCGTCGACCAGGAGCCGTGATGGAGATAACAGGGATAGGGAAGGAAGTATGCGCTGTGATGCGGGGGTGCCCGATCTTCTCGACGTAGAACCTCTCGATAACTTGTGTATCTTGACGAACCACCAGCTGATCCCCTGCGCTAATGCACGGACTTGCAACTCTATGGAAAATTCGCCCAAACACACACTTGATTGGATCCTCACTAACCACAAGCGAAGATCGTCGAACCTCAATTCCCAAATGAAAAGCAAG
This sequence comes from Hsuehochloa calcarea, assembly GCA_036346395.1. Lineage (NCBI taxonomy): Eukaryota > Viridiplantae > Streptophyta > Magnoliopsida > Poales > Poaceae > Hsuehochloa > Hsuehochloa calcarea. The sequence continues at coordinate 33,469,241 of CM070610.1, forward strand.
AACGACTGTTGTTCTCAACGCCCAATTCCTCTGCTTTGGCTATAAGCACAACAGAGAATTAAGCAAAACTTTGAAAATATATTAAACGTGGTCTGCCTTACAATACGGGTCTAACCCTCAATATATAGTCTTGGCCTAAGGGCTATTCATGTTAAATGTCCATGGTGGTACTATTCATGCGCATGTACTGTTTATGGCACTATTCATCACATGAATAATACCTTCCTTGGGCTTTATGCTATTTTGGGCCTTGTTTATGTAGGTGGGCTTTGCTCCTTGCACCGTTACATGATCCAACTCCTTGGTTGACTTCATCTTGGGCTCGAGAGTTTTTTCCTTGGTCGTATGGGCCAACTTCTAGACCGCTTGGTCCATGAGCTGCTCATTTGATGGCCTTTCTTTAAGAACAACCTCATATCCTTCATCTTCGCTTATTATTGAATCTTCAAATCGAGCACAAGCAAAACACTAGTTTTAGATAGTATGAAATTCTCATTGATAACATTATGTGATTCAGCTATAAACAAATTCACCTGTTCTTTTAATAATTTGGCTCGTGCTCTTGTAATATGTCCAGATGGCAGATTTGGAGCTTCAACACTTATAGCTTGATCTATAGTAGTAGAACATAGAAAAGAGCTAGGGATGCCCTCATCATCCCCGCCTCTTGAAAAGGCGCCGACTCGGCGTCGGATCGTCACCACCAAAGAAAGGTGATAAATCAGCTACCTTGAACGTAGAACTCACGCCATAGTTATCTATGGGCAGCTCAATTTCGTATGTATTGTCATTAATCTTCGCAAGCACCTTAAAAGGTCCATCTCCTCTGGCGCAATTTTGACTTGCATGCGCTCGAAAGCGATCCTTGCGATAGTGTACCCACACTAAATCGCCTCGTTGAAACAACACCTTCTTGCTTCTCTTGTTCGCTTTCTCAAAGATAATACTGCCTTCTTCTCAATTTCACCTTCGCTTTTAGATGCAATTGCTTCACAAAATCACTCGCTTGGAAGCCTCCATATTAGTACGATCGAAAAATGGCAAGTGGCAACAAATCTAGTGGCGTGATTGGCTTAAATCCATATACCACCTCAAATGCATACGCCACGAGTGGAGTGCACGGCCGGTTGTAAGCAAATTCCATGATGAATCTATGGCCCGATCTTCCGAAAGGTACTGATAAGTCGATTGTGGAGAACTCGACGTTGATGATCCGGAGGCTCACCGTAATGTATCAACCTCCCGCAATCACTACACCATCGCTCCGTTGGTTATCAACCGCGTTTAACGCGGTTGACCTCGCCAAGAAGGCTATCTCTCGCATGCGAATCGAGAACACAAGCAAGAAAGTAGAAGATGCAACTGATATTGTATTGCGAATATAGATGAAGCTCATAATGTGGGGTTCTCAACCGAACGCAAGCGAGACCGCTAAGAAGAATAATCTCAAAGAAAAACCCACCTAAATCGTGGTGGCCGTGATGCACCTTGTTGGACCGAAAAGGCGACTAGAGGGGGTGAATAGAGCACGCCACTTTTTCACAAAATATGAATTCAACACAATTTCACTCCAATAGCTATGATGAAGCTATGAAGATCAATATATCAAGACAAATGGAAGACTAGTATTGAATCCAATTAAAACCCCTAAGCAATGCGATAAAAATCAAGAAGAATCAAAACTAAAGAGATCGCCGGCCTCGATCATTGTTATATCAAGGTCCGACCGGTACTAAATCGGTCTCGACTTCGTGTGGGCGGTCGGACCGCACCAAAATCACCGACCTCTGTGGGCGGCTCGACCTAGCAGCTCGAATCAAGAAAAAAACCGATGACGGTTGCAATTCGGTCTAACTTTTGATTCTCAACTCCAAACTTCACGTAAACTTTGCACACACCTTCTCTATGATATTAAGGACCTATTCCAAACAACAATAATGATAATTCTTGGACGAACAAAGATCTTTTACGATCTGATTGAAGAAGGGTGCAAAACCGGGCAAAAGTGAAAACTAGATCCAATCACTTGCTCGTGGGTAATTGATGATCAAATTGATCCTAGATGGGTTCCCACACATCACAGCAAGCTAATCCACGTGAGAGAATCAATCAAAAACTCGTGGATCAATGAAAGCCCTAAAATCACGAAATTGAAAGCAAGAACGTAAAGAGACTTATCTCAAGCACACCTTGCATAGATTAAATTGTGATTGTTGCCGGATTACATGCACTCCATCAAGGATGCCAATGCCCAATCCAAGAGCACTAAAATTACCTCAAACCATAAAGAGCCCTAGCCTCCACCTCAACTCCCCCTAAGCCAATTAGGGTTTAGAAACAAAAAGAGGCGAGAGAGAAAAGAGCTAGATGGTGCAGCCACCACCTCCTCCTATTTATAGTGGAGGCCTAGAACTCCTAGGGTTTGACTCCATTGGGCTCCCGTTAAGGCCCACTAACAAACGGGTCACACACGCACGCCGCAAAGCGCCGTCTTTAACCTTTGACCTAAACCGCTCACCATGCACCATGGATTTGCCAATAGGTCACCCTTGTCCATCTTGTGTCACGCTTGAGTCGTTGACTCACCCGCATCGCCGATCGCTCGACCTCAACTCTCCAAGTCTAGTCCCGATCCTCCTCGCCGCTGACCGTCGTTGACCACCAAGCTACCCGCACAACCACGCATAAGCAAACACGAATTCGGGAACAAGTTCTTCACAACTTGACCCATGTTAGTCAAAACATGCATCATGCAAACCATATGCATCAAACTCATGACTTTGACCTAACCAACGAACAACGCCGCCACGAAGACCGACGCTCAAGTGACAACCGGTCGATCGCTTCGTGGTCGCCCACCCCGCCGGCCCGATCGCCACCTCAAGGCTTGGCCGATCACCGTAGGGACTTAACTAAAATCCAAGCCCGAAATTCAAACCTTCCGAAATTTCAAACGAATAGAACTTCATCGAGACTCCAAAAATCATGAGACCAAGTGCATTGGGATCCCTCACTTACCTACAACACCTATTTTTGGCCCAAATTGCTTTTGACCACTTTTGGTCACGGCCGTCCGACCGCCCACATGGCCGGTCCGACCGATTTGGGACCGGCGGATCATTGCCGTGCTAGGACCGGTCGATCACCGTCTGTAATGCCCGTAGCTTTGTCGAAAACTCGTGAAACGACAAACCGTAAACACCATTGCCAATTGTCACATCATCCTAAGATCTAGAACCTATCCCCATGATATCCACAATCTCCCCTTGATGAACACATTGGCAATTATCCGTAAAATGTAAGTAAGAGGTTTGAAAACGAGTTTACTCGCAGCTGCAGACAAAGGCACAACTTGGTCCATAAGCAAGAAAAAGCAATGTAAATGACCAAGCCGGCATCGAATAGTATAGGCATGTGAGACAAGGCAAAAGAAAGCATAAAACTTTGATTTTAAAAGGGTCAAAATTCTCACATGAGGTCCATATGAAAGAACAATTGTTCAATTGACCTATGATCATTGTGAGGATAAAAGAATGCAATTCAAGTTCGTAATATTCAATAAGACAATAAGAATGCAACTCAAGAACTCCCCTCACTATGATCCTCAATTTTCAAATTTTCTCCCCTTTGTATAATCTTCTCCCCCAACAAAGAAATATCTTCTCATTAGCACATCTTCTCTTCTCATTTAACACATCTTCTCCCCCTTTGACAATGGATTCATCAAGGAATCACGCCTTCCTCTCATCCAGAGATAACAAATAGAGAATAAATAAAGAAGCAGAAATAAAAGACACATAAAGAGGAGTATGCATGAAGTGCAATGGAGTGGCTTCATTTTTGTATTTTTCAATTTTTGATTACAAGAAGCTTTGGAGATTACCCAAAAGAGCTAGCAAGTATTTATAATATTGCACAAACAAAGATATCAAGCCCGACAAGCATTAGCAAGATCATGGTAAGACATGTATATCAAAGCTAAGCACAAAGGCTCAAAAGTAAAGCAAGAGATTTGATCAATTTAAACAACGCTCAAATTCAAAGAAGTTCATCAACAGGGATCCTAAAGTGAAGTTGGCCATGTCAAAATGTCAAAGTGAGATCAAAAATCTAACAAAGACCACATTAAGAGTCAATCAGGTCCCGTATTGAATCATTTTGCTCAATATTTTGTAAACGCCCATTTGTCAACATTTTTCTCATATGCATTGAATATTGAAGTTGACTAATGATCTAACTTAGTGACAAGATCCTGGACTAGGAGTCATCCACAAACTCATCCTAAGCTTCGATCAGAAGTTGATTAAAGGTATATCTTAGTAAAGAAGATCCTGGACTAGGAGCCATCCACAAACTCTTTCTAAGCTTCTACAGTATGACAAATCTTGAGGTTCATGTCATTTCGACAAGCAATTCCCCATGAGATCGTTCGTTCATCAAACTATCTCCAAGTTCATGTCATTTGACAAGCAGTCTCGTAAGAATAGTTTGGCACAATTTAAGCATAAGACAATCTTGATATTCATTTTTCACAAGAGCATTTTTAGAATCTCAAGAACACAAAAGCTCAAGTAATGGTCAATTTTAGATCAAAGAGCTAACAAAGCAATTCTGACAGGGCCAATGTCACAAGAGGAGCACTAATTGCGCAACTCGCTAAAACATCCACAAATTGCAATTTCTTAGTTCGAGTTGTTTTAAAGTTCTAGCTCATATAGCAAAGACTTAGCTACACATGTAAAAGCATGATAATTCTAGCAAGTCAAAGAACTGGACATGACATTGAGCACGAATTGAAGTACTAATGCTCCAAAGGGTAATAGGCAAAGCTTCATCAATTTTAAAAGATAAGCAGAAAATCTTATATTACAATGCATCTTTTTGGATTTTTCATACCACTTGTTGTATTTTTCATATGAATGCAATATGATACAATGAGATGCAATACAAAAGCCTAAAACCTAAAAAGTTCAAAAAGATCACTAAGTTCAGAAAAAGAACAATAAAAGATCAAAAGAACAAGGAAAGATCAGAAAAGATCAAATTCCCCCTCAAACCAACCCATAGGGATAAATTACCCCTAACTCGCTTCTCAAGGTGGCAAACCTAGTTGGGTCTAAAAGTTTGGTGAGGATAAAATCAAAAGACAAAAGAAGTGCCTAGTGGGTGACAAGCGCCTGAGGTACTCTTCTTATCTAGCCGACAGACCGCACAATCAGGATAAGAAAAACCCCCGAATGGACAAGGATAAAGAACAGAATATCAAATGTCATAAAGAGAGTAGAGTGTGGCACTGAATAAGAGCTTAACGGCCGGCGATGGGACGTTCTCGGAGATGCTTGAAAACCCGTCGATCAAGCGTGAAGGAGGTGAACCATCTTGAGTCTCCTGTTATATGACGTGAACAAATGAGTCAACAAAGCACGGCTCTTCCTCTTCCGCGGCAATCCGAAAAATCAAGGCACAGAAGAACGATGTGTCTCGACATCAAGTTAGTTAAACAAGACTTGGGAACCCAAGATCGAGACACACGCTCATGAGTAGTATGCAAAGCAAAAGTGTTATCCTTGATTCTATTTGCATTCCTATCAAGAGTAATGGTCACAAGAACATGAGAATTATCCTCAGATAGGAGCATGATGATAAGCATGTGAAACAAATCCTAACCTGTGTTTATTCTTTTCAAAATGACCATGTCTCATAAAAGCTTTAGGTTGAGTGGATGAAATACTAGCAAAATTTTTCTTATTATTTTTCAACCTACGCCAACAAAACTCAATCAAATGCCCACTTTTCTTGCAATAAGTGCAATGGTACTTGGTACCACTAGAAGAAGCACCCTTTGAATTAACACACGGTTGGGCAAACCGCAGATTTAAAAGAGGTTTTTGCAAAGTTGGGTTTTGAATTCAATTAAACCTTTTCCAAGACTTGAATGACTTTTGGCTTTGAATTGTCTTGAAAAGAATTGAATCCTAAACCTTGCTTCTTATAAGGAGTTTTAGACTTGCCAAGAATCATGTTTAACTGTTTCTTACCTTTAGAAAATTTCTCTAATGTATCATGAAGGTAAGCATTTTCTTTTCTCAAATTAACACAAGCATCACAAGTTTTATCCATAGATTTCTCCTTATATAAAGAAATTTCAAGCTTAAGAGCGGAACAAGAAGCACAAATAGTAGTTTCAATATTGTCCTTAAGCTTAGCATATTTGACTCTAGCAAACTTCTAAGATATCTTTGATTTCACGCTCTTTTCTAAGCATGAAGTGCAAGGGCTAGAATCAATCACATCAGAAGCAATCAACTTGCTAGACTCTAAACATTTTTCACAAGGAGCAGATTTAATTTCAATTAGCTCGGTTCTAGCATTTTCAAGTTGTTGCAAAGCAATATTGTGAGCAGATTGCAGTTTAGCCAATTCTGAGTGCATGTCATGATAAGATAAGCATTCATCCGGTTCAAGAGTCTTAACATTTGCAAGTTCTAGTTTCAGTTTACCAATTTTTGACTCTAGTTTCTTATTTTTAGTCATGACAAATTCTAGCGCTTCATCTTGACTAAGTAGTTCCTCATATATGGAATCATATCTAGCAGAAAGCTCATCATAAGAGAGGGATACCTCATTATCATCAATGTCGTCAGTGTCAGCCATGAAGCACATGCCGGTGAAGTCCTTGGCCTTCCCCTTCTTGTCCTCTTCGCTCTTGGAGTCCACATCGCTAACGGATTGCTCTCCAAAAGCGGCAAGGACCCGGTGAGCGGCCTTTATGAGCTTGACAGCATCATACTCATAATTGTTCTCATGAGGCTTCTTCCAGGCTGTCTTCTCCTCCCTGTGCTTGCTCTTACCTTTTAGCTTGGGGCAATTGGCCCGGATGTGGTAGAGCTCTCCACACTCATAGCAAGTAACAGACCACCTCTCTTTTATTTTTCACATTGTTGTAAGCCGTGCAGAATTTTTAGCTAGAGAGCTAACTCGCCTCGTGAATATTTTCAAGCTCCTCCTCGTAAATCGCAGATAAGCAAGCAAATGAAAATCCGTAAGAAGATTCAAAAGAGTCATCAAAAGCCTTTTGAGAGGATCTCGCTACCAAAGCTAAATTATCTTTCTTGGGATGATCAACTCTTTTAATTTCATGAGTCTTGAGTTTACTATAAAGCAATTCTAAAGTAAGACTTGAAAGATCAACATTTTCTTCTATAGCAGTAGCCTTCATCTCCCACTCCTTGGTGTTGATTGCAGCCAAGAGATGGGTGGCATTTTCAGATTGAGAATATTCAATATCAACAGCTTTCATTTTGATTAATCACTTTATTAAAGCGACTAAAATGTCATCGATGCTCTCTCCGTGACGCATCTCGAATTTATTGTATTCACGCTTGTAAACTGTTTGACGCACCTTTTTGATTTGGGACGAACCCTCATGATATGTTTCGAGAGTGTTCCAAATTTCGTGCGCCGTGGCAAGATTGCAAATGCGATCATATTCTTGTCTACCAAGCGCACCATATAAAAGATTCTTGGCCTTATTATTGTTAGCCAAAAGAACTACGTAATGTGAGTTTCAACCTCCGAATAATGAGCGGGGATCAAACAACGCCCCATATAGCTTGTCCTCACTCTCAAGGAATACACGATACGATTCTTCCAATAGGCATAGTCGTGCCCATTGAAGATATGCGGTTTTGTAGAGAATCTATCCATCGCCAAAGTTCAGTGACCGGTTAAGATCAAGATTGAACTAACCGGGCTCTGATACCACTTGTTGGACCGAAAAGGCGACTAGAGGGGGGGGGGGGTGAATAGGAGCACGCTCACTTTTTCACAAAATATGAATTCAACACAATTTCACTCCAATAGCTATGATGAAGCTATGAAGATCAATATATCAGTACAGCGGAAGACTAGTATTGAATCCAATTAAAACCCCTAAGTAATGCGATAAAAATCAGTAAGAATCAAAACTAACAGAGACTAGCCGGTCTGACCGCTGTTATACTGGCGGTCTGACCGGTACCAAATCGGTCTGACTTCTGGTGTGGGGCGGTCGGACCGGCACCAAAATCGGTCTGACCTCTGGTGTGGGGCGGTCTGACCGGCAGCTCCGTATCAGTAAAAAAATAAGATGATGACGGTTGCAATTCGGTCTAACTTTTGATTCTCAACTCCAAACTTCACGAAACTTTGCACACACCTTCTCTATGATATTAAGGACCTATTCCAAACAACAATAATGATAATTCTTGGACGAACAAAGATCTTTTACGATCTGATTGAAGAAGGGTGCAAAACCGGGCAAAAGTGAAAACTAGATCCAATCACTTGCTCGTGGGTAATTGATGATCAAATTGATCCTAGATGGATTCCCACACATCACAGCAAGCTAATCCACGTGAGAGAATCAATCAAAAACTCGTGGATCAATGAAAGCCCTAAAATCACGAAATTGAAAGCAAGAACGAAAAGAGACTTATCTCAAGCACACCTTGCATAGATTAAATTCGTGATTGTTGCTGGATTACATGCACTCCATCAAGGATGCCAATGCCCAATCCAAGAGCACGAAAATTACCTCAAACCATAAAGAGCCCTAGCCTCCACCTCAACTCCCCCTAAGCCAATTAGGGTTTAGAAACAAAAAGAGGCGAGAGAGAAAAGAGCTAGATGGTGCAGCCACCACCTCCTCCTATTTATAGTGGAGGCCTAGAACTCCTAGGGTTTGACTCCATTGGGCTCCCGTTAAGGCCCACTAACAAACGGGTCACACACGCACGCTTCGCAAAGCGCCGTCTTTAACCTTTGACCTAAACCGCTTCACCATGCACCATGGATTTGCCAATAGGTCACCCTTGTCCATCTTGTGTCACGCTTGAGTCGTTGACTCACCCGCATCGCCGATCGCTCGACCTCAATTCTCCAAGTCTAGTCCCGATCCTCCTCGCCGCTGACCGTCGTTGACCACCAAGCTACCCGCACAACCACGCATAAGAAAACACGAATTCGGGAACAAGTTCTTCACAACTTGACCCATGTTAGTCAAAACATGCATCATGCAAACCATATGCATCAAACTCATGACTTTGACCTAACCAACGAACAACGCCACACGAAGACCGACGTTCAGGACAACCGGTCGATCGCCCCTCGTGGGCGGCTCGACCGTCTGTGTCCGACCACACCTCAAGGCGGTCGATCACCAGAGACTTAACAAAATCCAAGCCCCGAAATTCAAACCTTCGGAAATTTCAAACGAATAGAACTTTCACCGAGACTCCAAAATCATGAGACCAAGTGCATTGGGATCCCTCACTTACCTACAACACCTATTTTTGGCCCAATTATTTTGACCACTTTTGGTCACGGCGGTCCGACCGCCCCACATGGCCGGTCCGACCGATTTGGGACCGATCGGATCATGTGTTAGGACCGGTCGAACCGCCTCGCCCGTAATGCCCGTAGCTTTGTCGAAAACTCGTGAAACGATAAACCGTAAACACCATTGCCAATTGTCACATCATCCTAAGATCTAGAACCTATCCCCATGATATCCACAGACCTAGGGTTGTGCGGTCAGAGAACGAGGCGTACACAACCTGGACTCCGACCTCGTCACGCTTACAAAGTCCTATTAGATCTAAAACGGTGACGCAACACCTTATGTCGCGTATCTCTGGTCGAAGACCTGGTCGTAGGACTGGTCCTGGGGTGGTCTTGAGGAGTCCATGCTATCTCTGGTCGTAGATTGTGTCCAACGAGTCCAACTGGTCATAGGCCTTCTTGAAGTGGTCGAGACTCGCCGAAATGGGTCGAGACCTTCTTGAATTGGTCGTAGTCCTAGATTCCTAAGTACAAGTAAATCATCTCCATTAGGCAGCATCATAGAGTTCTCAAATAATACACTCAGCCCTAGAAATGAATTTACCTGATAAATTAAGTGACGAGCACGTGCCCGAGTAATTGGACCTTGCACCTGAGGAGTGTTCATATCAGTAGAAGTGATGCCCTCATCATCCTCCCCTTCTTGAATTGGAGTCATCATCGACTCAAGATCATCTTCCGGCCCCAAGAAAGGTCGTAAATCTGCAATGTTAAATGATGAGGATATCCCGAATACTTATGAGGCTGTTTATGAAGCAAGAGCTACACTTCTCAAACAACAGGTGCAATTGTTTTTTAACAAGTTTCTTTGTGTTTTCCGTGAGAATTAGATACTACGTAAAAGCAATACTTTGTGCATTCCCAGGTCTGACAAGTTTAAAGTCTTTGGAACCGAGAGGGAGACCGGAGCCAAAGCAATAGAGGAGCACAAGGAGGAGGGTACCTGTACTTGTTGCCTAGTGATGAAGAACAAGAAGGTCAAAGTGGTTGGGAAGGAGAAAGTCGAGCAGCCCATTCGGCTGATCAAGGACTTAAAGCCCAAGTTTTGGATAAGATTTTCAAGCCCAAATCAGATCTTCCATAACCCCAACCGAAATCAAATTCGGAATAAACTCAGAATCAAATTCGGATTCGGAATCAGCATCAAATTCGAGTCCAATTCGGAATCAACTCAGAATCAAATTCGGATTCGGAATCAGCATCAAATTCGACAGTCCGAATTTTGTGATGGGAGAGCAAAAAGGGAGGAAGCCCAAGAACTTAAAGCTCAAGTTTTGGATAAGATTTTCAAGCCCAAATCAGATCTTCCATAACCCCAACCGAAATCAAATTCGAATAAACTCGAATCAAATTCGATTCGAATCAAGATCAAATTCGAGTCCGATTCGGAATCAACTCAGAATCAAATTCGGATTCGGAATCAGCATCAAATTCGACAGTCCGGATTAAAACGGTCATAACTTTCACAAATGGAGTCCGATTCGAGTGTACTTGGGCTTGTTGAAAAGATAACTTCAAGCCCGATACAACGGATCCTCCCTCAGTCCAAAATTCCTCCTGTGTAAAAATATATGACCGAAACAATATGACGGCTGTAAAATTAGTGTTTCCTTTTTGTTTTAGATTGAGTCGGAATTGGAGTAGGATTTCTAATTCCGAATTAGAATAGGAGTAGGGCCTCTTGGCCAGCCATTAGGAGGAGAAGGGGCACTATATATTGAGGGGTAGACCCCCATTGTAACCTCAGAGCACGTTTAATATATTTTCAAAGCTTTTGCTTGATTCTCCTGTTGTGCTTAGAGCCAAAACAGAGGGAATTGAGTGTTGAGAACAAGGGGTCGTTCTTGCTTTTCCGCTGAGAATTGAGGGTTTGACGATCTTCGCCAGGTCGGGAGGATCCAATCAAGTGTGTGTTTGAGCGAATTTTCCATAGAGTTGCAAGTCCGTGCATTGGCGCGGGGGATCAGCTGGTGGTTCGTCAGGATACACAAGTTATCGAGAGGTTCTACGTCGAGAAGATTGGGCACCCCGCATCGTGGTATCGAGTCTGCTGACTCAAGAGGATCTTTATCCGCTTATCTTTTTTTCCATACACGAAAAAGCCATACAAAAAAATTCAATGTAGTATTTAATTTGTTATTCTAGTGAGTTTCGTTAAGTTTTTGTCCATTAGAATCAAGTTTAGTTTGTCGATCTTGAATTTTTTACGTTGCTTTTATTTGAGCCTAGTTTGATTTTTTTAGTCGTGTCTATAAAAAACAAAGAGAAGTGAGACATCAATTTATTATTTGTGAAACTTTCAATCCTTTGAATACTTTGAACCTATTTAAGACCAAACTAAATCGTTGCTTAGAGTCGCATATTAATATTTGTGTTCTTGCAATTGTTCAAAGATCAAAAGGTGGGAAAGAACTTTGCTCATTTTTGGTAGAACAAGAATTTTGGCAATAGTTCAAAAAAGGAAGGAAAAGAGAAGAGAAAAAAAGAAAAAGAGAAAAGAAAAGAGAAAAGAGAAAAGGAAAAGAAAGCGATATCCGAACCATAAGTTTGAGCGAAAATCCCCACTCATTCTTAATTCAATTGTTAGAATATCAATATTTTGTGCAATCTTGTGCCCTAGTTTCATTATTTGCAACTAGCTAGCGTCTTTCTATAACTTGTGCAGTACGAGCTATTTTGTTCTTCACTTATATCTTACATAGTGATTTCTTGATTGCACTATGTTCCAATATCTTTGCGTGTGAGTTGCTTTGATTTCACTTATATCTTTGTGATTGCCAACTAGGCATTGAATTCTAGTTTGGATAATTACTTAGCCTTACAATACCTAGAATTTTTAAATTAAGTAGGTATCTATACCAAGCTCCACAAAATACCCGTTGTCGTGCTTTGACTTGCTCTTGAAATTCGCTCATTTCTCACGTTGTTTTAACATGTAATATCAAGTGTGAGTTTGTCACCTCAATTCACTTCGTAAAGGTAAGAATGTAATTCGGTAAGACAAGTGAGTTTGAGAGATACACATACACCTACATACATATTTTTTGCTTTGCTGCTAAAAATGGCAGATCGCAAGTATATGTATCTTCCCTTCTATGGTAGTAATGATCCAGAGGAGTATCTTGAGTGAGTTCAAAACATGGAGTTCGAGCTTGAATCCCATAAGTTCGAATAAGAAGCCAAGGAAGTGAGAGTGACCACTTTGTTTTTTACGGACTATGCCTCTAGTTGGTGGCAACAACTAAGTGGAAAACGATTCATTACATCTTGGGTCTATTTAAAAAGGGTCATGATAAGAGAATTTGTTCCATCCTATTATGAGCGGGAACCACTACGCCACGTGGAGAGCATTACACAAGGAAGCAAAGTTGTCCAAGATTACTATATTGAGTTGAATCATGCAATGCGCCGTGCCAATATCACTAATGCATATCAAGAAAAGACATACTTCAAAGCAGACTTGAATTATCAGATCGTTGCTGCACTTCAAGATGAATATTTTCGTAGTCTGCGAGATCTTGTGATATACGCTATGAAGGTAGAAAAGAGACTTAAACACATGCAAGCATATTAATTAAAACTGCGCCGGCTCTTTAGTTCTTATTCATTCACTGGGGTGTCACTTGAGAAGAAGATCGAGCATGGGATTTTTTCTTCGACCGAGGTGACGAGTAGTGCTGCCTCGTCACAACCCGCAGCACGTGAGGAGGTCGTGGTTGGTGGTAGTTGTGTCATTGCTGGCCCATGGTCTTACAAGGATGAGATGTTTCAAAACCCATGTGAGAATGAGAGCCACATACCCAAATTGAGTGAGAGTGATAAAAAGACTGAGTTGTGTGATTCCACCATATACGAGGTTGAGAGCATCCCAATTGAGAGTGTGAGAGATACACCAACAGAAAAGAGAGATATAAATGATAGGACACGTAAGATTATTTTTGAACCTAACAACTTACCCTCTATTTCTAGTGTTGTATCTCACATTGTGCAGGTGGACCAAGCAAATAAGGAGTTGGACATTCAAGAGCCCTCACCATTGGAAGAGAAAGATGAAGAGATAACCATGGTTGGAGAGAGAAGGCCGGCTACCCCGTGGTTACAGGATGACATTACGATACCCGCAGCACCTACATCAACTGAGGAGGACGATCAAGGTAACACTATTGGTACTAAATCGATAGATCATCAAGACATGGTGCGTAAAATTGAGAACTCCATTATTCCTTTGATGATTACAAGTTCTAAATTTGATATGTTTAATTTGCATAATATGGAATTGATTACTCATACAGAAGTCCTTACTAGAATATCCCTTAATGATTCTTTGTGTTATATCATGTTCGATAGTCCTAAAGAGCTATCTAGTGTGATTAAGAAGGTTCTTGAAATTTCACACTTAAGATCACTAGTAAATAGCTACATACACACATATAAATTCAATTTGATTGGTGATGTTGGTGTAGACAACATGTTTCAAGTTTATCAAATATGCATTACCTATGATAATCTTGTTGATTTACAATTACATGTTTTGCGCAAACCATCTATTGAGCAATGTCATGATATCTTTAAGATGGGTTTAAATACAAGTGTCTATTGTTTAGAACGCAATATGACGCCTACTTATTTATCTCTTAAATGTAGAACTAATTAGAGTAGCGTAGTTGAAGCATGGAATGGTATCAATTGGTTTTCACCTACTTTACTTGACTTTGATATTGGGAAGGTGAAATTTTATCATATGAGTCAGTTGTGCAATTTGAAATGTGATTTCGAGCTATCGATTGTACAAAACAACGCGAATAACACAACAATTGATTCATACATATATCACGTATATACGTTGTTCTCTTTGTTTAATACATGTTCGGCAAATCATCATGCGCTACACGGAACTTGTTTGGATGATAAATCATATACCATGCATATACGTTGTTTTCTTTGTGTAGCACATTTTTAGGCTATCAAAAGCCGATGACGGCTTTTTTTGAAGAAATGGAGGATGATGAGGATATCCCGACTACTTATGAGGTTGTTTATGAAGCAAGAGCTACACTTCTAAAACAACAGGTGCAATTGTTTCTTAACAAGTTTCTTTGTGTTTTTCGTGAGAATTGGATACTACGTAAAAGTAATACTTTGTGCATTCCCAGGTTTGACAAGTTTAAAGTCTTTGGAACCGAGAGGGAGGCCTGAGCCAAAGCAATAGAGAAGCACAAGGAGGAGGGTACCTGTATTTGTTGCCTAGTGATGAAGAACAAAATGTCAAAGCGGTTGGGAAGGAGAAAGTCAAGTACCCATCCGCTAATCAAGGAGAAAGGAAGCCGTGTGATGGGAAAGCAAAAGGGGAGGAAGCCCAAGAACTTAAAGCTCAAGTTTTGGATAAGATTTTCAAGCCCAAATCAGATCTTCCATAACCCCAACCAAAATCAAATTCGGAATCAGCATCAAATTCGGATTCGGAATCAGTAGGACAGTCCGGATTAAAACGGTCATAACTTTCAGAAACGGAGTTCGATTCGAGTGTTCTTGGGCTTGTTGGAAAGATAACTTCAAGCCCGATCCAACGGATCCTCCCTCAATCCAAAATTCCTCCTGTGTAAAAAGATATTACCGAAACAATATGACGGCTGTAAAATCAGAGTTTCCTTTTTGTTTTAGATTGAGTCGGAATTGGAGTAGGAGTTCTAATTCTGAATTAGAATAGGAGTAGGGCCTCTTGGCCAGCCATGAGGAGGAGAAGGGGCACTATATATTGAGGGGTAGCCCCCCATTGTAACCTCAGACCACGTTTAATATATTTTCAAAGCTTTTGCTTGATTCTCCTGTTGTGCTTAGAGCCAAAACAGAGGGAATTAGGCGTTGAGAACAAGTGGTCATTCTTGCTTTTCCGCTGGGAATTGAGAGTTCGACGATCTTCGCTTGTGGTCAGCGAGGATCCAATCAAGTGTGTGTTTGGGCGAATTTTTCATAGAGTTGCAAGTCCGTGCATTGGCGCGGGGGATCATGTCGGACCCGGGAGTAACACCCCAGAATCCTCTGTGCATTTCTAAACTAGTCCCATGATCAGTAGCTAGTTCACACAGTAAACAGATATGGTAACATCCATAAATCGCACAACTTTATTAATAAATATCAGAGTTGATTACAAGAAAGGCTTACAAGCCAACATTAAACAAACACAGCGGAAGACGAAGAAGTAGTGGAGTCCAAATTGATTCGCCACAGCAATCGATCGGGTAGCGGCCTAGTCGTCGAGATCCGAAGTCCTTCTCCTCTGAAATTTATTTGCATGAAGCAAGGGTGAGCACAACTACCGTGCTCGCAAGTTACACCCAATAACAGAGTTAATGCATGTAGGGATATATCAAAGGAAGGCTTATTGGTTGAATTTGCATAAAGCAATGTTTTCTTTAAATATTTGTTACTAAGTTCCAAAGCAGTTATTCTATAAGTAAAATTCATTTTTATAAATTCTCAAGTTTTATAGTAGGATAACCTCCATATGAAACATGGTGATGGATACCCTCCTATCACATGGCTAACCGCCCAATTTTACCACAAGGATTAACCATCCTCAAATCATTTGCAAAAATTATTTTTAAAACAAAATCAAAGTTTAACTTTGAGTGGCTTTGCTCAGCATGTCCATGACCGTGGACACGGCTATCCGAATAGTTTTACACTCTGCAGAGGTTGTACAACTTTCCCCACAAGACATGAATTCTCTAGTTTGTTTGGCATCCGTCGATCCCATCGCCACTACCTTAGGTAAGCAGTCTAGAGCACGTGTCAAGGCTTTTAGAATGCGCCATCCCATCGTAGTCTTGCCTCGCTAAGGTTTCGCTTCCATTGGGCTAACCACCCGCCGGATTCAAGCCCCCTCTTGCGCCATGTGGGAATACTGTCTAACCGACACCCACACACCAAAATGGCACAACTACGATGGAACGTTACAAATTATTTAGCCAGGTCCTGCCCATACAGGACATGTGGTAGTACGATGTGGCTTAGCAAGATGCGGCTCGAAGATCGGTCCTTAACTGACTTGGGCGACTTCCAAAATAACCCATGGGTCACAATCCTACCCGAATTGAGCCCGTGCATAAACCTGCACCCACCAAGCATCCATTTCGCCCAAGTACAAACCAGCTTTTCCTTTTTGCTTTTCAAAATCATTTGCAAAATCTTCTATGACAAACTAATGTCATAGGGTCTTAAACAATAGTTGATTATTTAGCCAAATTCCCGAAACTAAACATTTTTGGTCTAAGCATGTCTAAGCATAATTTTTTCCAAAATGTTATAGTTCATACTATTGCATAAACTAGATTTTCATATAAGGTGTCAAGGTATGACTGATTCAATAACAAAATTGGCTATACAACGGAATTGGGAATAGCTATAACTTTAAAACAGGAATTTAAATTACTTGAAAATAAATACGCATGCAATAATAATTTAAAACGGAATTTAAATAATTTGAAATAATGGGATCAAATATGATCAAAGGTATAACTTGCCTTGCTTGGTTATGTGTTGTTCTCAAAAAATGTCGAATTCCGGTTCTCCGAAGTCGTCGAAATCTATACGTATAAACGATCTAAATTCAAATAATATTCAAATAAGATCCAAATAAAATCCAAAAATTATAAGATAAATACTGGAAGGAATATATCGACTTTATAAGAATATAGGAATTTGAATCGACGGAATCAGAGTCCGTACGAGGGAGAACGAATTTCCGGAAGGTTGAAAGTCACATGAAAAGATTAAATTCCGAATTTCAGAATTTAATAAATTGATTTTCCAAAGATAAAGAGGAAATATACACATGGTATGACGTGGCTATTGATTTGGAGAGAGAAAGTGAGGTGGCGCTTGGGTGGCAGCCATGTAGACTATGTGGTGATGTGGCGGTGACATGTCAATGATTTGGCGTCACATGGCACGACATAGCGGTGCTGAATTATTACGAAATTTAAAATTTTGTTTGAATAGAAAGGTAGATAATATTGAAAGGAACATGTAGGTAAAAGGGCTCACGCAATTACCCAACAGATGAAGAGATCGGGCTCGACGGAGTTCTCGCCGGACTTGGGGAAGAAGATGTGACCGGTGGTGAAAAAGTTAGTGAATCAAAATTCCACTTGAATAGAAATATGGAGAATCTCAATAGGAACTCACCAATAAATTTTGGTACATAGTAAATCAACGGATGAGGAGATCGGGCTCGCCGGAGTTCTCGCCGGAGTTGGAGAAGAAGACCGTCGGTGCTTTTGTGGCCGAGGTGAAACAATATGTATATCAAAAATTGGCTTGAATAGAAATGTAGATAATCTCTATAGGAACGCACCGGTAATATTTGGTGCACAACGGAGCTACAGATGGAGAGATCGGGCTCGCCGGAGTTGTCACTGAAGTTGGAGAAGAAGACCGTCGGTGTTTTTATGGCTGAGGTGAAACAATAGGTAAATCAAAATTCGGTTTGAATAGAAATGTAGAGAATCTCGAGATGAACTCACTGGTAAATTTTGACGCACAACGGAGCACCGGATGGGGAGATCGGGCTCACGGAGTTGTCACGAGTTGGAGAAGAAGAGCTAGAGAGGACCTCCTAGGCTTTTCGCGAATCTGAGTGAGTGGGATGTGGGAATGAGGAGGAGGGCTACGGCTCAATTTATAAGCAAAAGGAGAACGGTTTGGCGGAAATTGTCACGGAGTTATGACCGGATTTTGAAAATGAATTTTGGCGATAATCAGAAGCAGCGGAATATTCCGAGGAATATTCTTTTTTTTCAAAATTCGAAAAGCGTTAATTAATTCCGGAAAAATAGCCAATAAATTCCGAAAAATCCGAAACAAATCACAGATATTAAACACCAGATTATGAACGCAAATAAAATAATAAAAGTAAAAAGAATAATTTTATTATTATACAAGAATTATTTTATATTGTCAAAATTGTTTTTAATCTTGAAAATAGTATCTGTGTCTAAAAATTCTATAACTTTTAGAGTAGTTCAATAGGTATTTTTATCTTAAATAAAATATTTTCAACAAAACTTTATCTTTTCCTTGCGAACAGAAATTCATTTTTAATTGCTAGATAATACAAAAATCAAATAGGGATTTTTAGAAAATAACAAACAGTGTTAAAAAAATTTAGAGAAATTTCTTTATTTATTTTGAACTTAATAAAAAAATAATTAGAAATTAAATTTATTTTTATTTTTGTACAGTAATTAAATTTATTTTCTAAAATATAGGAAAAGCATTTTTAAATTCCAGGAAATTCTAGAAATTAATTAAAATTTTATTTTTTCAATTTAAATCCAATTAAATAGCAGAAAACTCAATAAATTTTATTTTTAACTTTTAGAATTTAGGAAATTCAAGAAAAGCCATAAATTTTTTTAAAATTTCATAAAATCAAATAAAATAATAACTTTATTAATTTTATTTTAGTAACAGAACTTTGGGATGTTACAGATCAGCTGGTGGTTCGTCAGGATACACAAGTTATCGAGAGGTTCTACGTCGAGAAGATCGGGCACCCCGCATCATTAAAGGTGGAGCTAACCCCGAAATATGCAGGCAAG
The DNA here is from genome assembly GCA_036346395.1 of Hsuehochloa calcarea. Classification (NCBI taxonomy): domain Eukaryota; kingdom Viridiplantae; phylum Streptophyta; class Magnoliopsida; order Poales; family Poaceae; genus Hsuehochloa; species Hsuehochloa calcarea. Next base: position 33,488,224 of record CM070610.1, read on the forward strand.
TCTAACTTATATACATTTTCATTAATACCTTAAAGAACTTTAAAAGGAACATCTGCACGAGGCATGAGTTTAGACTTTCTCAATTCAGGGAATCGTTCTTTGCGCAAGTGTAACCACACAAGATCACCAGGTTCAAAAGTAATATGCTTGCGTCCTTGACTACCAGCAACTTTATATTTAGCATTCATAATCTCAATATTCTCTTTAGTTGTCTCATGCATCTTAAGTATCAAATCAGCACGTTGCGCATCAAAATTTACCTTCTCCGAAGCTGGAAGAGGCAACAAGTCGATGGGTGCACGAGGTATAAAACCATAAACAATCTCAAAAGGACACTTCTTTGTGGTAGAATACAGCGAACGATTATAAGCAAACTCTACGTGAGGCAAGCAGTCCTCCCACATTTTTAAGTTCTTTTTAAGCACAGCCCTAAGCATAGTGGACAAAGTTCTATTGACAACCTCAGTTTATCCATCGGTTTGGGAATGGCAAGTAGTAGAAAATAACAGCTTAGTCCCCAACTTACCCCACAAGGTTCTCCAAAAATGACTAAGAAATTTAGCATCACGATCGGAAACTATCGTATTCGGAAGACCATGTGATAAGGGTCCACCTAGTTGATAAGATGAATCCCGATTGTTGGCCCAATCTTTCACGGTACACTCGAAGATCAATAGCAATCTCACAAACCAATTCGGTGAATTGATTTGTAAGACAATCAACAAACTCACAAACCAATCTAATAGATTGAATTGCAAGTAGTAGCCTTCGATGAACAGTACTCCGAAGCAAGAGATAGATATCTTGATCTCGCTCTCAATCTTTCTTCCTCAACCTCTCCAACTCATCTCATGACTCAAGAACACACGATGTGCGCCAAAACGGCTTTTCTGATTTTTATTATCTAAATCATAATTTGTCCTTCAAATAGTGTGGCCATGGGGGGTTTATATAGCCTCCCACGCAAGCAATACTAATATATGGATGAACAGTAACCGCGGATGAACAGTAAACCGAGTCAGTGAACAGTAATTCCGTACGGATGAATAGTACCGAGTCGATGAACAGTACCCACTTGGATGAACAGTAATCCAATTTGAAATATAAGTTATATTTAGAAACTTAAACTATTCTAATTTTGGAAAAAAATATTAAACACTAATTGGATGTCCGAATTGGATCCAAACCAACCAACCCACGTGCCATATTCCGACGTCCTCCCCATGCATGGCCAAGTCTTCCTCTCAGTTTCTCTTGTGTTGTTGGCTTTCCTTCTCTGAGCTTTTTGCGCGAACTTGTTCCATGCACTTGATGCTTTATTTGACGCCAATGCAACCCTTGTTGCTATGTCACCACATGTCTTTCTTAACTGCCTGCATGCGCTAGGGTTTTAACCCGAGAGCATGTTCCTCTCGTTAGCAAAGATCTCCATCCACCTGCTGGCCTTCACAATGTTTTGTTTTACCTTTTGTTGTAAAATAACACCGATGGAGCCAATTTGAGTTATAGCATTAGTTTGCAATTTAGGGATGCAAACCAATGCTTTGGTAGTAGTTATGCCCGTATCACCATGCAAAGTAACAATTTCCTAAAGAACAAATCAAGAACATTTGTAGTATCATCACTTTTATGACATGGTATAAAATGAGCCATCTTAGAGAATCTATCCACGATAACAAAATACTATCTCTTCCTTTCTTTGTTCTAGGAAGCCCTAAAACAAAGTCCATAGAAATGTCTTCCCAAGGCATGCTTGGAACAAGAAGAGGCATGTATAAACCATGAGGATTAAGTCGTGACTTAGCCTTTTGACATGTGGTGCAATGGGCAATGAAGCATTCGACGCCACGCCTCATCTTTGGCCAATAAAAGTGGTGGGTCGAATATCCTCCGCCTTCTTCACACAAGTGACCCATCAATCCTCCTCCATGCGCCTTCAGAACAACAAAAGACTAACGGAGCTAGTTGGAATGCATAGCTTGTTAGCACAGTACACGAACCCATCATGCACCATAAATTTATTCCAACTCTTTCCTCTTGATAATTTAGCAACACATCTTTAAAATCAACATCATGTACATATTGCTCCTTTATTGTCTCTAATCCAAAGATTTTGAAGTCAAGTTGTGAAAGCATGATATACCTCCTAGACAAAGCATCAGCTATCATATTTTCTTTGCCCTTTTTATATTTAATGACGTAGGGAAAAGACTCAATGAACTCAACCCACTTAGCATGTCTGCGGTTCAGGTTGGTTTGACTTCGAATATGCTTCAAAGATTCATGATCAGAATGTATTACAAACTCTTTGGGCCATAAATAATGTTGCCATATTTCTAAAGTTCGAACTAGAGCATATAATTTTTTATCATAGGTAGAATAGTTCAAACTAGTACTACTTAATTTTTCACTAAAATAAGCAACAGGTTTTCCTTCTTGAATTAACACACCACCAAGACCTATGCTACTAGCATCACATTCTAATTCAAAAGTCTTGCTGAAATCGGGAAGTTGAAGCAAAGGGGTGTGTGTTAGCTTATCTTTGAGAGCGTCGAAAGCTTGTTGTTGTATGGTGGCCCAAGTAAAAGGAACTCCCTTCTTTGTAAGCTCATTCAGCGGTGCAGCAAGGGTGCTGAAATCCCGAACAAAACGCCGATAGAAACCAGCGAACCCTAGAAAACTCCGCACTTGTGTGACCGTTTTAGGAGGCGGCCAACTCTGGATAGCGACGATCTTGGCTTGATCAACTTCGATGCCCTATGGAGTAACAACATAGCCAAGAAAAGAGACTTGATCCGTGCAAAAGGTGCACTTCTCAAGGTTACCAAACAAACGTGCATCTCTCAAAACATTAAAAACAGCATGTAAATGATCCATGTGTTCTTCATATGACTTGCTATAGATCAGAATATCATCTAAATAAACCACCATAAATTTTCCAATAAAAGCATGCAAAACTTCGTTCATCAAACGCATGAAAGTGCTAGGTGCATTAGTTAAACCAAAAGGCATCACTAATCACTCATATAGTCCGAACTTAGTTTTAAAAGCAGTTTTCCATTCATCTCCTAATTTCATCCTAATCTGGTGGTACCCGCTACGCAAGTCAATCTTTATGAAAAGAATAGAACCACTCAACTCATCAAGCATATCGTCTAACCTAGGAATAAGATGACGATACCGTATTGTGATATTATTAATAGCTCTACAGTCCACACACATACGCCAACTACTATCTTTCTTAGGAACCAAAAGAACAGGAACAGCACAAGGACTAAGGCTTTCTCTTACGTACCCACGATCCAAAAGATCTTGGACTTGTCGCTGAATTTCCTTAGTCTCCTCCGGATTGGTCCTGTATGCAGCACGGTTTGGCAAAGTCGCTCCTGAGATCAAATCAATTTGATGCTCAATCCCTCGAATAGGTGGCAATCCCAGGGGTACCTTAGCTGGAAATACATCCACATACTCCTGCAAAAGGTTAGCAATAGCAGGAGGCAAAGAGCTAGATAAATCCTCAAGTGAATATAAAGTATTTTTGCATATCAAAGCATAGCATGGCAGCTCATTATCAAAAATTTCAGCAAGATCAGATTTGGTTGTAAGCATGACGCAACCCTTTAATTTAATTCCCTCGGACTTAGAACTAGGTGCTACACTCTTTCTTAGGTGGGAAAACATTCTTCACTACTTGCTTATTTTCAGATTCATGTTCAAGTTCTTTCTTCTCATTTTCAGCTAGCTCTTTATCACAATTCACAATTTCAGTAGGCGTCAAAGGTAGCAAAGTTATTTTCTTTCCTTTGTGCATAAAAGAGTATTTATTACTTCTATCATGATGAGTTGCATCGGTATCAAATTCCTATGGACGACCTAACAAGAGAGATCAGGCTTGTATAGGTACTACGTCGAAATCAGCAACATCATGATAGGAACCAATGGAAAAATGCACTCTCGCAGACTGTGCTACCTTTACCTTACCGCTGTTGTTGAACCACTAAATGTGGTATGGGTGAGGATGATGGAAACGAGGTGTCCAATCTTTCGATGAGATTGATAACTATCGATTTTAGTGGCGGTGACTCTCACGATCCGACTACAACCGTACGACGACGCTTGCGCCTTAGCAATCGCTGAACCAACTCCGAAGTGTTATTGACCTCACGGAGGCGTGATCAACCGTAACACAAGTTCAATCCTCGCGAGCAATCGAAGAACTAGCAAGAATAAGACATAGCCAATCGATATTGCGAATATGAAGGAAGCATAAATTGTATTGCGAATAGCAAAGATGGGATCCCGGTCGTCTTGACGGTGGTCGCTCGACACAACTGAAGAATAAAGTTTGCACAATGGCTAAACCTAAACTCAACGAAATCCAAGTACTAGCAACGGAGGTGGCGGCTCCTTTATAGGAAGAACGACCAGGGGTGGCGTCCAATGCACGCCCTAGGGTTACAAGGCCCATGGGCCCAAGTGGGAAGTGGCGCAAAGACACCCTTTTGACTCGGACTCAGAAACCAACGTGGACTCTTTTGAAGATTTCGGCCGGCTCAGATGGAATTTGAAGATGAGGTTGGATCCTTGGAAAGTAGACTTCATAAGCTTTCCATGAAGTACAAGAACGTCCCAAACGGAGTCCGTATGAGGAAGTTACGCCCATTTGAACTTGGTACCATCGCAGCAGTCCGACTCTGATTCCAGAACGTGTCCAACTCGAATTCGTGCTTGACTTGGTCCTAAAGTGACGTGGTGACCTTCATTATTCCTTCCGTGCATGTCCATGACTCCATGTCCCTTTCCTACATCCTTTCCCAAGTTCCTAAGCACAATTAAATCACTTGCATTAGGTAGCGGTCTATTCTCAGTAACATATGAAGTTAGGAATGAGTTCACCTGGTAATTAAGTTGACGAGCACGAGCTCGAGTAAGTGGTCCTTGCAACACTTGCTGTGGATGAGTTGTATCCATAGAAGGGATGTCCTCATCAGAGGATGCGCGCGTGTGGTCAAGCCAAGATTCTTGACCAATCCTGAATTCACCAAGTTATTGCAGCTTCCGCCATCAATTATGACACGAACTCGGCAATCCTTAACGATGAGGAACATCTGAAACAAATTATGACGTTGTAGCGTCTCCTCTTGCTCTCTTTGAGAGCTCAATACTCGTTGCACAATTATGGTCCTATAATTTGTCGTAGCAGCGGAACCTAAAATTTCCTCACCATCGCTATCTGCCTCATGATCATTATCATTGCCTACAAGGTTAGCTGCAAGAGCATATTCATCCTCAACATCACGAGCACTTACATAACCACCATCTTCTGTCGCAATGTACCCTCGTTGACTTAGGAAATCTCTCATGAAGTGGCCCATTCCTTTACAACGGTGGCATACAATTCCTGTTGTACGACCTGTGGAAGCAACCGAAGAAGAGCTCTGCGCTGGTGCCTGCACACTAGTAGATTTGCTAGTCTCGGATGCGCGTAACGGTGGAGATGGTGCTGCTGAACGCGCCCTACTCACAGAAGGGGCAGTAGACCGAAAAGCATGTGGGGCTGTCTTGGCTTGTCCTGGTGTTGATCTCGATGTAGATGTACTACCAAAGTTGCTCCTGATCCTTTGTTGTCTACCCTGCAATTCTTTTTCTGCCAAACAAGCAAGCTGGAACAACTTATTAATATCATTATAGTCTTTGTAATCAACTATATCCTTAATCTCACGTCTTAAACCACCATAAAAATGAGCCATCTTATCCTCCTCATCCTCAACAACATTACAACGTAGCATGCCTATTTGTAGTTCTTGATAATATTCCTCAACATATTTATTACCCTGGTCTAAGCGCTGTAATTTCTTACGCATATCACGTTTAAAAGCAGGAGGAACAAATCTAGCACGCATAGCTATCTTCAATCTATCCCATGTATCAGGTGTTAAGCCAGAATTAACCACCTGAGTCCACCAAATGATAGCAAAATCTTTAAATTCACTAGTAGCTTGTCTGACTCTATGCACTTGAGGAAGTAGATGGGCATTAAATTTTTGTTCAACTGTCATCTCCCAATCTAGATAAATTTCAGCATCATAAACACCCGCAAAAGATGGTATGGTAAATTTAACCTTAGCAAATGGGTCATCATTAGCACGAGCATTGTGGTGCTGAAAATTATTACCTTCCATACCGTACCGTTTGTGATGTGGTCGGTGTTGTTGACGTGCATCTTGGTCAGCAAACATAGCGCCGATATCACGGTTTCTCCTCTCATTATCATCTCCCTCCTCAAGATCTTGGGTTGCATCATGATCGTATTCACGACCAGTGTTTGGTGGTCGGTTCACCATTCTTTCAAGGCGTGTAGTGAGCGCTACAATACTATCATTGATTGAGCGCTGCAAAGTGATCGTGGTAGCTTGAAGCTTCCTGTCGATGTCCTCATTAGTGGTAGTGCGTTGTTCCTCCAAGATCGTCATGAGCTCTCCCTTTACAACACACTCTTACTCATCTGACGTCTCATCTGTCATGGTTAGCAGAAAACAAAAGACAACACAAAGGTATTATCCCTATCAACTACTAGGTGATGGAAGTGGAAACACACACTCTCAAGCATCTTACCACACTCTTACCAGTGTTCTTACCAACGCAGCAGGTGGTACGACCGGTGGCTGGTTCGTGATACCTTGTCGAGAGTGGGTATGATTGCAAGAGGGGACATGTTCTGATCAAGAGTAGGTGGAGCTCGGAAGGCACAATATGTAGCAAGGATTAGCAAAAACCGTAACTTGATTAGCAAAGTTGAATAAGGGTCCAAAGTACCTATCACGGTTGCTGGCCTAAGGAAGTGTCCCTAGCACTAGCACACACTGATCGATAACAAGGACTGGATACAAGGATTCAAAGGATGCAAGGCGAGGAGTGGTCGTAGACCAACTGGGGGTGGTCGATTTGCATCTTCTTCACTGGGGGTGGTCGGTTTGCTTCTTCTTCTACTCTCTTTTTTTTGACTGCCGAAACCCAACCTAGGGTTCCTTTCTTCTTCTTCTCCTTTTTTTCTCTCTTTCTTTTTTTTTTGATTGCCGAAACCCAACCTAGGGTTCTTTTTTTGCGAATGTGACCTTGACTCAAAACTCTTCAAAACCCTCTTTTGGGTCTATAGATATATATGGGTCACAAACTTTTTGTAGAAGGCAGGGGTATATAGGTAATTAAAAGATACTCTCTCTCTCTCTCTGAACTTTGGCTATGAAAATTCTTATCAGACTTTGTGTGGTAGGCACGATATGATGAGTGTGTGGGGTGTCCGAGAGCAATAAGAGACAATACGGTGGTCGGGGCGGGAACGAGTAGGTGGTTGAACCTGAGTAGGTGGTCGAATCCGACTAGGTGGTCGAGCGCAAGTAGGTGGTCGAATCCGACTAGGTGGTCGAGCGCAAGTAGGTGGTCGAACACGAGGAGGTGGTCGAACTCGCGTAGGCCGTGGCATGACTAGGATGGGTGGTGGCACGACGGGCGACGGTGTTGACTAGAGACCAAGAATACGACTCTAAACCAGCAACACGACTTAGACAAAGGACACTAATTCAACAATGCGAAACAGAGAACGAAAATTGCAAAGGCACAATGGGTGATGGGACAGCGGAAGAACACGACGAACAAATATATTTTGTGGGCCTGATCTTCCGAAAGGTACTGATAAGTCGATTGTGGAGAACTCGACGTTGATGATCCGGAGGCTCCAACCAGAACAGATCAACCTCCCGCAATCACTACACTACTGCTCCGTTGGTTATCAACCGTGCTGAACGCGGTTGACATCGTAGACCTTCTTGGACTGGTCGTAGTCCTAGATTCCTAAGTACAAGTAAATCATCTCCATTAGGCAGCATCATAGAGTTCTCAAATAACACACTCGATTTCTAGAAACGAATTTACGATAAATTAAGTGGCGAGCACGCGTGCGAGTAATTGGACCTTGCACCTGAGGAGTGTTCATATCAGGAGAAGTGATGTCCTCATTATTCCACGTGCGGCAAACAATCCTCCCATTCACGCAGGTTCTTCTTTATCATGGCCCGTAGAAGCATAGAAAGTGTTCAATTGACCACCTCCGTTTGACTATCAGTTTGGGGATGACAAGTGGTGCTGAATAACAACTTCGTCCCCAATTTGCCCCACAATGTCTTCCAGAAGTAGCTCATGAACTTCACATCACGATATGAGACAATGGTCCTTGGAACACTATGAAGTCGCACGTCTCCCTGAAAAACAAGTCGACAACATGCGACGATCGCGCTCGCCAGTGGTACGGAAGGAAATGTGCTATCTTAGAAAAACGATCCACAATCACAAAATCCATACTAATATCTTCTCAAGGGACATTAGGAACAGGTAAGGGAGCGTATAAACCGTGTGGATTCAACTTGGATTTAGCCTTATGACAGGTAATACAGCGTTGGACAAACCTGTCCACATCTCGCCTCATCTTAGGCCAATAGAAGTGAACGCTCAACATCAACATAGTCTTTTCGCATCCAAAATGGCCCATCAAACCACCTGCATGTGCTTCTTGCAACAAAAACAAACTAATGGACGATTCTGGAACACATAACTTATTAGCACGAAAAAGGAATCCATCATGTATGTGAAACTTATCCCAACCTTTCCCATCTGTGCATTTGGAGTAAGAAATCGAAAAATCATGATCAGCTGCATACAAATTACGCAAACTTTCTAATCCAGGAACTTGGACACCTACTTGAGTCAACAGCACGCTTTTCCTAGATAAAGCATCAGCAACCACGTTGTCCTTCCCCTTTTTATATTTCACAATGTATGGGAAAGATTCGATGAACTATACCCATTTGGCATATCTACGGTTCAGGTTTGTTTGTCCCTTTAAATACTTCAATGCCTCATGATCAGAATGAATAATAAACTCTTTAGGCCATAAATAGTGCTGCCAAGTTTCTAAAGCACACACTAACGCATAAAGTTCCTTATCATAGACCGGATAATTCAATTGAGCACCATTCAATTTCTCGCTAAAATAAGCTACTGGTCTACCTTCTTGCATTAAAACACCGCCAATCCCAAGTCCACTAGCATCACATTCAATTTCAAAATTCTTAGTGAAATCAGGTAAAACAAGCAAAGGTCCTTCAGTCAAGCGTTTCTTAAGTTCAGCAAAAGCATTTTCTTGCACTACCACCACACAAATTCAACACCCTTTTTAGTAAGTTCATTCAATGGGGCAGCGATAGTGCTAAAATCCTTCACAAAGCGTCGATAAAAACCAGGAAGACCATGAAAGATCCTAATCTGATTTACATTCACAGGAGTTGGCCAATTTTTAATCGCTTCAATTTTTGATTCGTCTACTTCAACTCCGTGCGCAGAAACAACATATCCCAAAAAGATTACACGATCATTGCAGAATGTACACTTTTACAAGTTACCAAACAGTTTAGCATCGCGTAAAAGTTGTAGAACTTGTCTAATATGACCAATGTGTTTAGATTCAGTGTGACTGTAAATCAGGATATCATCAAAGTATACAATCACGAATTTACCAGTCAAATATCGTAAAACATGATTCATTAAACGCATGAATGTACTAGGTGCATTAATTAAACCAAAAGGCATTACCAACCACTCATACAAACCAAATTTTGTCTTAAAGGCTGTTTTCCACTCATCCCGTTTGTGCATCCTAATTTGATGGTAACCACTATGCAAATCTATTTTAGAGAAAATAATAGCACCACTCAATTCGTCTAGCATACCATCTAAGCGAGGAATAGGATGACGATATCGAATAGTGATATTATTAATCACTCTACAATCTACGCACATACGCCATGAACCATCTTTCTTAGGAACTAAAATAACAGGAACAGCGCAAGGGCTTATGCTTTCACGAACGTACCCTTTGGATAGAAGCTCTTGTACTTGTTTCTGAATTTCTTTTGTTTCCTCTGGGTTGGTGCGGTATGGTGGCCGATTAGGCAGCAACTCTCCTGGAATCAAGTCTATCTTATGTTTGATCCCACGAATTGGTGGCAGCCCAGCGGGTACGTCCTCGGAAAACACGTCGCTGAATTCCTGCAAAACATGAGCAACACCACTAGGAAAGGAAGTTAAGTCATTAGCAGTAAGCAATGCATCCTTGTACACAAGTACAAAGTGCATCAAAGTGGGATTCTCACTCAGTTCTCTTATTTCTGATTTGGAGGCTATCATCACTAACTTGTTCTCTCCCTCACTTTTCTTTTTACCACTCAGATTTGGCTTGTGGCGCTCACTCACCGAAGGTAGAATCTCTCTATTTTTCCCTTTTTCACTCGCACTCTCTACTTTTAACTCCGTCTTTCGCTTGGAATCATTCACAATTTCAGCAGGAGTAAGTGGTTTTAACAACACATCCTTGTTGTTCCACTTGAAGTTGTAGCAATTGCTGCGTCCATCATGTATGGCAGCCCGGTCATATTGCCATGGTCTACCCAGCAGTAGATGGCAAACAGTCATAGGGACAACATCACAATCAACAGTATCACGGTAAGTGCCAATCTGAAAGTATATACGTACCATGTAGGTCACCTTTACCTCTCCATTCTCACTTAACCACTGAACATGGTAAGGATGAGGATGTGGAAGAAACTTCAGTCCCAGCTTGGTGCATAATTCTTTGCTTGCCAAATTGTGAGAACTACCACCGTCGATTATCACTTTGCATGCTTTCCCCTTTCCCACTTGTGCGCGGTTCTGAAACAGGTTGCATCGTTGTTCCATAGATGGTGCGGGCAGCACACTTAACACCTTTTGCGTGCAAATCACTGTTGGCAGATTGACGACGCTGCACACTAGTTGCTCATCTCCATCCTCATCCACATCATCAAAGCGTTCAAATTCAGCAAACGGATCATCTTCATCTTCACTAGCTGATGCATACTCGCCCGCTTCAGTGTACAACATGGTCTTGTTATTTGGGCAATCCTTCTGCATATGCCGCGTCCCAAGCACTTGAAGCATTGTATATCACGAGTTCTTGCTGTAGAACCCACCGAAGAAGTGCCACTTGCAGCTGGTTGGGCACTTCGCGTTCCAAGGGATGGAGGCTCCTCCTTCTTGCCACTTGGTGCCCTCTGGAAAGTTGAACCACTAACTGGAGATGTGCTTTTGCTCGGAAAAGGCTTAGGCACAAATTTGCCATGACCCGAAGGACCATGAGCAGAAAACCGTGCATCTTCCTCCAATTGTTGTTCAGCTTTCGTTGCTTGATGCACCAGCTCACATGTGTTGTTATATGGTTGAAAATTGACAATGCGCTCGATATTGTGATTTAGACCAGCAAGATATCGTGACATGGTTTGCTCTTCATTTTCATGTACTTTGGCATGAATCATTGCTCGCTCCATCTCTTTATAATACTCCTCCGCAGATTTAGCTTATTGTTTTAGACTCTGGAGCTTGCTGAAAAGAGAACATGTATAATGCTTTGGCACAAAATGAGCATGCATCTCTGTCTTCATATCAGCCCAAGTGGCCACGGGTGGTTCTCCCCGTTCGACTCGTTGGCGCTCCACTCGGTCCCACCACACAAGAGCATATCCATCAAATTTCACGGCAGCAAGCTTCAATTTTCTGTCTTCAGAATAGCGCTGCAAACGGAATAATTTATCCACTTTCAACTCCCATGTGAGGTACTCTTCAGGATCAGTTCCACCTTGAAATTTGGGAATGCTTAGCTTGACCTTTCCCAAATCATCATCTTCATGCTGTCGGCGACGATAATTATCATTGCGGTGCAACTGAAGGTCGTCGTCCCAATCAACATCATATGCCGTAGCACCACCTCGACCAAAGCCTTGAGCACGTCCACGGCCACGTCCAGGGCAAGGAGGATGCCTTGCGTTAGCAACGGCATGGTCACGGGGCATGTGCTCAGCACGTGCAGTGAAGTTAACATGGGCCTCGTCGGCTTCTGGACCATCTACACTTCCAACATCTCCTCGGTTACCCACAAGCATCTCCTTGAGTTCAGCAATGCCTTGGCGCAAGGTATTGATCTCATTAGCAACTCGCAACTCCCCACTCTGCATGTCCTCACCAATGACTGCAGCCACATCATCCAGATTCTTCCTGAACTCCCGTTGCAACTCAGCGCGCAATGCATCAAACCGGTATTGCGGGACTGATGCATTAGGATCCTCCACTACCGCTTCACCATGGTTAGTGACGCACACAACAAAGTATAGGTGTGTATATGTAGATATCACTCAACTCACAATTCTGAACAAGGTGAAGTTTCTTTACCGTTCCGAAAGGAAATAAGATCAATCAATACTTACACTTCAGGGTAGCAGGAAAAACAAGGTGATGTGTGAGTGAATTTCAAGAGCGAAACTATGCACGGCACAGGGGTTTATTGGAGCTTGGTAGGAAAAGTGTATACCTACTCTACTCAATTATGTAATTCTAGTTTGTTAAGCTAAGTAATAATCCAAGCTAGAATACTTTTGCTTAGGTGCTGATCCAGAAGGTTTAAGCGAAGTGTATGAACGCACACACAAAGATGAATGTGACTTAATGCAAACAAAGAAGGAACTTGTAATACTCTGAAAATAATATTAATATTAGTATTAATCGCGTCGTAAGGGTCAGAGAGTAATTAGTTAAATAGTATCAATAAAGAATTAATTAAAAACGTCTTTAGGGTTTGTGCGTAATTAAATAAAAAGAATTTGTGAAAAATAGAATTTTCGGAATTTTTTTATGGGCTATATAAATGGATTGTGGATTTTGTTTAGAAAACCCTAATAGCTTTTCTCCAAGCCACCACATACCGCTTCAAAGACTTTTTCTTCTCTGACCGCGCCTCAAAGATTTTTTCTTCTCGCTGCATGGCCAAACAATTCTTTGCGCAAATTGCGCAACTAGCTCTGTGTCGTCGCCAAGATCTGCTGCCATTCTTTGCTTTTGTTTTTTTTTGCTGACTATCATTGAAACCGGTACGATCAGATCCGCCGAGCCGCATTAATCTTCATTGTTTTCTGTATTTTTCTTCTTTGCCGAAGTCGCAGGCGGCAATGATAGCCGAAGTTGCCGATCCATATTCTTTGTTTTTCCTGTGTCTTTGCCTGCGTCTAAGCTGCGGTCTTCTGCTGCTGCTTGATTTTTGTTGAATTTCTGGGTGCTGCGTTTTTCCAACCGACGCCAAGTGTTGCCGAAATCTTCTTCTGCTGCGTGTTTTCTCGCCAAACCAGTGCATGTGAGTGTACGTAATTACGTAGCATTGATCTTGTTTGCATGCAGCAATTAGGGATTATAATTGAGACTAATTAGAGAGGTTGAGAATTTCTAATCGAAGAGGCGAATAATAGATTTTTTTAGCCCGCTGTTTTGTTGTACAATTTATTCGGGCATCTTAATGGCAAAATTTGAAAATCTCATCTACTAGTTAATTGTAGATAATTTCGATAGCTTTCTATAGCATATTTTATTATGTCAATCGGACAATTAGATTTCGAGATATGATTTTGAGAAGGCCGCTGTTTTTAGGGTTGTCGTCTTTCGGCGCTGTTTTGGTAGACAGTAAACTAAAAATAGTAAATAGCTTAATTAGAGTTTTGATCTACATGAAAGTTGTAGGTAATTGTCCAATGGTTCTGTAGGATATGAGAACGCGTATTTTGGTTGAGTAAAACAAAAGTTATGAATTTAATAAGACTGCTGTTCCGAAGCGGACAGATCGGTTTTCTGGGCTTAATACGGAGGGTTAGATGATTTAATTAGAAGTCTTCGTAATCTAAGAAAATGTGGATAATTTTATAAAGAATCCAGAATGGGTTGGTTTGTGGTGATCGGACTTTCGAGTCAAAAGTTACGCTCTTTTCAGTAACCGGACAGCTATGGGTAGCTTTTCGATACCGGCGTAACGTGGTATATTTGGGGACGTGTAGGAGCGATGTATATTGATTGTTATTCTTATGATGCTGTAGCTTGTATTGAGATGTGTGTATTTAATGTAGGAGAAGCGTCGTACTTGTTGCCAGCTGCTAGCCAAATCGTGCGTCGCAACTAGTAAAGGCAAGTGCATGGTAGACAGCGATCAATGATCGATCACTGTTTTCTTTATCTTCTATTACCATTATTGTTGTGCTTTTATTTGGTTTAATTGCAAACAATGAAATTGGTATGTTTATAACTTTGTTGATGAGCATGATGGAAAGTTGGATATGATGTTTATGATGGAATTTGCATGTTTGCATTCATAAGCATCTTTGCATAAGAGAAGGTGATCATGATTGATCACAACTCCACGGGAGTGGAGGAGGTCCCCGATCCTTATGGAGGAACGGGCTTGAGAGTGAATGTTGTCGCGAGCATTCACTCACGCTATACCGGTATACGCGAAAGAAGTGCATGTGGACATGTAGAATAGAGTTGCATTCATAAATGAGATTAATTGATGAGAATATTAATGGAAGTACCTGTGATGATAATGGAGTTATTGAATCTCGATGATTTATTATTGTTCGTTGTTTATGGATGTATTTCTTTGAGTCGTGGACTCACCCTTGCTCTATTGTTGTCTTTAGGTGATCTTCGAGGCTGCCGTAATTGAGAGCGAGTAGAGCACATGGACATCACATGATCATTCGCCATGATAATCTTTTCATTCAATATTGGCTTACACTTGGACATGTTAGTTATTGAATAATGTTTAGGACATCATTTGGACTAGACTATTTGCTTTATTAATTTGGATTCAATGGTTGATGCTACTTTAGATTATTTACGGTTTTATTCCACTTGATTACTTATTATCATTTGAACCATAATTATGCATGTTCGTTTGTGATCTTTGGATATGATTATCATTGTTTCCTTGCCGTAATTTTATAGTGTGTCATTAATCATTAGTTTAAAGTGTAGTGTGGTGGCATTCTAGGCTCGGTGTTGAAATTGGGTGTTACTGCTTGGTATCGAGGCGGGCTTTAGGTCCGTGGTGAATAGATTAACAACTTAGGCAAACTAAAATTGTTAAAATTTGTTTTAGTTTAGTAAATCAACTAAAATTTGCTAATGGTTAACTAACCTAAAATTTGACACACTAGTGCGATGAGGTTAGAGAGAGGTACGAATATAGTTTTACGCTTAGTTATGTTGTTCATTGAAGGATGAGTTTATTTTGATCTTTGAACTCATTGTGTATTGTTGATTGTGGTTGATAGCTATGCCGAGGGGTAGAGGGCGTGGTCGTGTTGGCGTGATCGTGGAGGTCGGGTCGTGGCGAGGTTCCGTGGAGCCACCTCCACATGTGAGGAGTCGATGAGTGAGGGGTTCTTTGTTGACCCGCCTCGGTTGGGGTCGAGATGAGACCCCGCTTTCTTGAGAGAGTTGGTGGAGAGATTCGTGCTCTTCGTCAGCAGCGCCGCGGCAGCATTCGTCGCGGCATCTGTTGTTGCTCTGTCGCACATCCACGGTTCTCGAGGCGCGGATGTCACCGAGAGTGGATGGGGTTGAGGTTTGATTCGCTTGACGGTCAGCACACCGGTCGAGCGGTGGATGGTTGCGCTACATGGAGAGCGATTTGGAGCTTTGGAGATGTCTTCACCTCGGAGGGTCCGTTTGTAGCCTTTCATTTGAAAGGGCAGCGGATATTTGGTGGGGGCGTGTTGTCTTCGAGGACCGCCGCTCAAGGTCGATCACTTGGGAGGATTTGTTGATCGAGTTCAAGGGAAGTTCTACCCTATTCTTTTGTTGAGAAGATGGAGGTTGCCTTGACGACCTTTGCTCGTGGAAAGAGGTCTATTCTTGAGTATGAGGTGAGTTCAACAACTTGGTTCGCTTTGTCCCTTCCGTAGCGAACGATGATCTTCGAAGGCCAAGAGGTTCCGTCGGGGTCTCACCTCGAAAACCGACATGTGTTGGGAGCTACTCCACCCGTGACTCTGCTCTGTTGTGGAGCAAGCTAGGGGCATGGAGTTGGAGATGCGACTCACAAAGGCGACAAGCCTCGGTGGATCGGTAGTTTCGTGGTGACGGAAGAGGAGTTCTAGTGAGGGAAGTGGGTGCGTCACGACCGCTTTCAAGAAATTCAAGGAGGACCGCGATCTTTCGTGTCTAGCGATCGAGGCCGTTCCTTCTTGGCGCCTCGTCCTTTGCAGTACTCGGCTCTTCGTCTGTCCTGAGGCGGGGCATGCTTTGCTTTAAGTGTGGTGATGGACACCGTCCGCTGAGTGCACTTGGACGGGTGATTGCCGTCGGTGTGGCCGATGTGGTCACAAGGAGCGGTGTGTCGCGTAACCCCGCTAAGCGTGATCAAGTGGGAGCCCGTGCCATCTTCTTCTTGATGGGTCTGCTCGAGGGTCTTTCGGATGATGATCGCTCCTCGGCGATGCCATTTCCTTGACTTGGGCGCCCTCGGCGGTACTATTGGCGGCCGCCACCTTCGCACCGCTTCAGTTGCACGACCGGCTTTACCGCACCGCCACAGCAGATTGTTGGGGCTCGCCGCCGGCGTCGTCTTCTTCGCCATGGCGCCACCGAGGTGTCGCCATGCCCACAGTGAGTCCGCGGTCGTCTGACGTGGTGACAGTACTTTGCTTGTGGATTCGTTTGATGCTTTAGTCCTTTTGATTCTTTGGCTACCTTTTCGTTTGTGTCGTGGCGTTTGCTAGGAGAGCGAACTTGAGTATCTGATGGATTTCTCGATCGGTGTTGGTTAGTTCTCCGGGGTATTATTGCTAGCTCACTGTTTGTCCCGGTGTTCTATTATTATTGATGGAGAGGAGTTCACGCGAATTTGATAGTTATTCAAATGGAGTCGTTCGGCGTTATCTTGGGTATGGATTGGTTGCACTCTTATCGAGCCGTGATATCTGTTTTCGTAGAGAATCTCATGCGACCCCCTGGGAGACTTTGACTTTTCAGGAGTGCGCCCGCGCTCTCTTTCGAGATTATTTGGATCGTTCGGGTCGGCGTGAAAATCTGGACTTCTTTTAGCTCTTCGAGAAACCGAGCGTGACCTCGCAGATTGAGGAGATTCGGTGGTCGGTGATTACCGGATGTATTCCCGGTGAGCTTCGGGTTTACCACTGCGCGAGACGTGGAGTTTCGCATTGATCTTGTTCCGGTACTCGTCCCATCTCGATGTCTCCATATCGATTAGCACGTCCGTTTGGGACGAGTTGAAGAAGCAATTGGATGATTTGTTGGCTAAAGGTTTGATCGGCGTAGTGTATCGCCGTGGGGAGCTCTGCTACATTCACGAGAAGAAGGATGGGAGTTGGCGTATGTGTATTGATTACCGTGCGCTTAATGCAGTCACAATCAAGAACAAATATCCATTGCCCCGCATTGAGGACTTGTTTGATCGGTTGAATGGAGCTCAAGTGTTCTCCAAGATTGATCTCGATCGTGGTATAATCAAATCCGTGTGCGTGAGCGTGATGTTGAGAAGGCGCTTTCTCCACGGTATGGGCATTATGAGTATAAAGTTATGTCTTTTGGATTGACTAATGCACCTGCCATCTTTATGGAGACCATGAACAACATGTTGCACGAGTATCTAGATGACTTCGTGGTGGTGTTCATTGATGATATTCTTATCTATTCCAAGACCAATGAGGCTCATGAGCGTCACTTGAGGTGGTTTTAGATACTTTGAGAGAGCACAAGTTCTATGCTAAGTTGAAGAAGTGTGAATTCGGATTTGAAGTGGGTTTTCGGGTCATGTGATTAACCCTCGAGGTATTCTTTGTTGATCCTAGCAAGGTCTCTACTGGTGGTGGATTGGAAGAGGCCGACTAGTGTGAAGGAGGTGAGGAGTTTCTTGGGTTTAGTGGTTATTATCGGCGTTTTGTGCAGATTTCTCTATCATCGCCAAACCGATGTCTCAACTTACTCGTAAAGGTGTGAGATTCCGGTGGTCGATGAGTGTGAGCTAGTTTACGCATTTTGAAGGACAGGTTGGTGACCTCTCCTATTCTCACTCTTCCCGAGCCGTGGAAGCGGTTCTGATCTTTTCAGATCGTCTCGAGTGGGTCTTGGTGTGTGCTTATGCAAGACGGTAAGGTGATTGCTTATGCGTCGAGGCAGTTAAAGAAGCACGAGCAGAATTATCCCACTCATGATTTGGAGTTGGCTGCGGTTGTTTTTGCTCTCAAGATTTGGAGGCATTATCTATACGGTGAGCCTTGTGATATTTTCACAGATCACAAGAGTCTCAAGTATATCTTCACTCAGAAGGATCTGAATTTGAGGCAAAGGAGGTGGTTGGAGTTGATCAAAGATTACGATCTTACTATTCAGTATCATCCAGGCAAGGCCAATGTAGTTGCTGATGCTCTTAGTCGCAAGGCGACTCCGCTACTCTAGATTGCCTCATTGCTGATTTTGATCGCATGGGAATATCTTATTGTTATGCGGGCACATCACATGTTGAGACTCAGTTGATTCTTGAGTCAGCTATTCCAGACCGTGTGCGGGAAGCACAACAGAGTGACCGGTTATTACAGGAGGTTAGGAAGCGCCTGGATGAGGGTAAAGAGGGTGATTTTAGCATGGATGATTTTGGTACTTTGAGGTTTAAAGGCCGTCTTTGTGTGCCACAAAAGGCGGAGGTCAAGGATGATATTTTGAGGGAGGCACATCGCACTCCATACACTGTTCATCTGGTGAGACTAAGATGTATCGAGATTTTGAAACAGAATTTTTGGTGGAAAAGAATGAAGGTGGACATTGCTAATTATGTGGCTTCTTGTGGTGTTTGTCAGCAAGTGAAAGCTGAGCACAAGCGTCCTGCAGGGTTGTTGCAGCCTTTGGAGGTACCCCAGTGGCCTTGGGATGATATCTCTATGGACTTTGTGGTGGCGTTACCTCGTTCGCCGCGAGGGAAGGATGCAGTTTGGGTAGTTGTGGATCGATTCAGCAAGTCAGCACACTTCATTCCTATTCGCACGACAAATTCAGCGAGTGATCTAGCTCCTATATATGTGCGTGAGATAGTAAGACTGCATGGTGTGCCAAAGACCATCGTTTACAGCAGAGACGCCAAGTTTGTCTCAAGTTCGGGAGAGTCTGCGAGTGCATTGGGCACACAGCTCCGCCTTAGTCTACGTTTCACCCATTGCACCGATGGGCGGTCGGGCGTACTATTGGACTTTGGAGGACATGTTGCGATCTTGCGTTTTGTCTTGGAAGGGTAGTTGGGAGGACCGATTGCCACTTGCGAGTTTGCTTATAATAATAGTTACCATTCGATTAGAGCGCGCCATTTGAGGTTCTCTATGGGCGGAAGTGCGGATCGCCACTTTGTTGGGATGCGATTGGAGAGAAGGCAATGTTGGGTCCGGATGGATTGAGAAGACCGTGAGCGTGTGGCCATGGTGAGCGTAATCATTAGCGACTCGAGTAGAGTAGAAAAGTTATCTTGATTTGAGGAGGCGTGACTTGGAGTTTGCGGTGGGTGACCAGGTGCTCTTGAGAGTGTCTCCCACTAAAGGTATTGTTTGGTTCGGTACTAAAGGAAAGCTTAGCCCGAGGTACGTTGGACCGTTCCCGATTATTGCAAGAATTGGAAAGTTAGCCTACCGTCTGGACCTTCCTGAGTCCATGCGTGGAGTTCACAATGTGTTTCACGTCTCGATGCCGAAAGTTTTGAGAGATCGAGCATAAGATTTCTTTAGAGCACCGACAATTGAGCAAGACCTCACAGTTGAGTCGCGTCCGGCGCGCATTTTAGAGAGGTCGGAGCGAGTGCTGAGGCACAAGACGTTGGTATACGTCAAGGTGCTGTGGACGCATCAGTCTGAGAGAGAGGCGACTTGGGAGTTGGAGTCTCGCATGCGCGAGCAATACCCGGAGTTGTTCACGTCTGATGCGTGTTGTTTTGTTGTTTAATTTGGTATGCGAGTTTTTCTTTGAGTAGAATACGATGTAGAATTCGGGGTCGAATTCCGTTAAGGGGGGTAGAATGTAATACTCTGAAAATAATATTAATATTAGTATTAATCGCGTCGTAAGGGTCAGAGAGTAATTAGTTAAATAGTATCAATAAAGAATTAATTAAAAACGTCTTTAGGGTTTGTGCGTAATTAAATAAAAGAATTTGTGAAAAATAGAATTTTCGAATTTTTTATGGGCTATATAAATGGATTGTGGATTTTGTTTAGAAAACCCTAATAGCTTTTCTCAAGCCATTGCCTTGCCTTGCCTCAAAGACTTTTTTTCTTCTACAACCGCGCTACTTCAAAGACTTTTTCTTCTCTACCGCGCCGCCCCAAAGATTCTTCTTGCGCCGCACCGCTTGTCGCGCTCTGTGCCGTCCAAGATCGCTGCCATTTCGCTTGTTTTTTTTTTGTTGACTACTCACTGAAACCAGTGCCGATCGTGATCCGCCGAGCCGCATTAATTCTTCTTTGTTTTCTCCTCTTCTTTGCCGGCCGAAGTCGCGTGGTATTATTGCATAGCCGAAGCTGCCGATCTGTATTCTTTTTTTTCCTGTGTCTTTGCCTGCGTTCTGTTGCAGTCTTCTTCTTCTTGCGATTTTGTTGGATCTCTTTGGTTGCTGCGTTTTTCAACCGACGCCAAGTGTTGCGAAATCTTCTTCGCTGCGTGTTTTTCTGCCAAACCAGGTGCATGTGAGTGTACGTAATTACGTAGCATTGATCTTGTTTGCATGCAGCAATTAGGGATTATAATTGAGACTAATTAGAGAGGTTGAGAATTTCTAATCGAAGAGGCGAATAATAGATTTTTTTAGCCCGCTGTTTTGTTGTACAATTTATTCGGGCATCTTAATGGCAAAATTTGAAAATCTCATCTACTAGTTAATTGTAGATAATTTCGATAGCTTTCTATAGCATATTTTATTATGTCAATCGGACAATTAGATTTCGAGATATGATTTTGAGAAGGCCGCTGTTTTTAGGGTTGTCGTCTTTCGGCGCTGTTTTGGTAGACAGTAAACTAAAAATAGTAAATAGCTTAATTAGAGTTTTTGATCTACATGAAAGTTGTAGGTAATTGTCCAATGGTTCTGTAGGATATGAGAACGCGTATTTTGGTTGAGTAAAACAAAAGTTATGAATTTAATAAGACTGCTGTTCCGAAGCGGACAGATCGGTTTTCTGGGCTTAATACGGAGGGTTAGATGATTTAATTAGAAGTCTTCGTAATCTAAGAAAATGTGGATAATTTTATAAATAATCCAGAATGGGTTGGTTTGTGGTGATCGGACTTTCGAGTCAAAAGTTACGCTCTTTTCAGTAACCGGACAGCTATGGGTAGCTTTTCGATACCGGCGTAACGTGGTATATTTGGGGACGTGTAGGAGCGATGTATATTGATTGTTATTCTTATGATGCTGTAGCTTGTATTGAGATGTGTGTATTTAATGTAGGAGAAGCGTCGTACTTGTTGCCATCTTGCTAGCCAAATCAAAGCGTCGCAACTAGTAAAGGCAAGTGCATGGTAGACGGCGATCAATGATCGATCCTTTATTTTCTTTATCTTCTATTACCATTATTGTTGTGCTTTTATTTGGTTTAATTGCAAACAATGAAATTGGTATGTTTATAACTTTGTTGATGAGCATGATGGAAAGTTGGATATGATGTTTATGATGGAATTTGCATGTTTGCATTCATAAGCATCTTTGCATAAGAGAAGGTGATCATGATTGATCACAACTCCACGGGAGTGGAGGAGGTCCCCGATCCTTATGGAGGAACGGGCTTGAGAGTGAATGTTGTCGCGAGCATTCACTCACGCTATACCGGTATACGCGAAAGAAGTGCATGTGGACATGTAGAATAGAGTTGCATTCATAAATGAGATTAATTGATGAGAATATTAATGGAAGTACCTGTGATGATAATGGAGTTATTGAATGCTGATGATTTATTATTGTTCGTTGTTTATGGATGTATTTGCTGAGTCGTGGACTCACCCTTGCTCTACTGTTGTCTTTAGGTGATCTTCGAGGATGCCGTAATTGAGAGCGAGTAGAGCACATGGACATCACATGATCATTCGCCATGATAATCTTTTCATTCAATATTGGCTTACACTTGGACATGTTAGTTATTGAATAATGTTTAGGACATCATTTGGACTAGACTATTTGCTTTATTAATTTGGATTCAATGGTTGATGCTACTTTAGATTATTTACCTGGTTTTATTCCACTTGATTACTTATTATCATTTGAACCATAATTATGCATGTTCGTTTGTGATCTTTGGATATGATTATCATTGTTTCCTTGCCGTAATTTTATAGTGTGTCATTAATTATTAGTTTAAAGTGTAGTGTGGTGGCATTCTAGGCTCGGTGTTGAAATTTGAGGTGTTACTGATTGGTATCGAGCGGGCTTTAGGTCCGTGGTGAATAGATTAACAACTTAGGCAAACTAAAATTGTTAAAATTTGTTTTAGTTTAGTAAATCAACTAAAATTTGCTAATGGTTAACTAACCTAAAATTTGACACACTAGTGCACAGTAGGTTAGAGAGAGGTACGAATATAGTTTTACGCTTCCGTTATGTTGTTCATTGAAGGATGAGTTTATTTTGATCTTTGAACTCATTGTGTATTGTTGATTGTGGTTGATAGCTATGCCGAGGGGTAGAGGACGTGGTCGTGTTGGCGCGATCGTGGAGGTCGGGGTCGAGGCGAGGTTCCGTGGAGCCACCTCCTGTGGCAGGAGTCGATGGCGAGGGTTTTGTTGACCCGCCTCGGTTGGGGTCCGTGATGAGACCCCGCTTTCTTGAGAGAGTTGGTGGGAGAGATTCGTGCTCTTCGTCAACAGCGCCGGCGCCCATTCTTCGCGGCATCTGTTGTTGCTCCTGTCGCACATCCACCGGTTCCTGAGGCGCGGATGTCACTTCGAGAGTGGATGGGGTTGAGGTTTGATTCGTTTGACGGGTCGGGCACACCGGTCCAAGCAGCGGACTGGTTGCGCTACATGGAGAGGCAGTTTGGAGCTTTGGAGATGTCTTCACCTCAGAGGGTCCGTTTTGTAGCCTTTCAGCTGAAAGGGCAAGCGGATATTTGGTGGGAGGGCGTGTTGTCTTCGAGGACCGCCGCTCAAGGTCCAGTCACTTGGGAGGATTTCGTTGATCAGTTCAAGGGGAAGTTCTACCCCTATTCTTTTGTTGAGAAGATGGAGGTTGCCTTGACGACCTTTGCTCAGGGAAAGAGGTCTATTGCTGAGTATGAGGCTGAGTTCAACAACTTGGTTCGCTTTGTCCCTTCCGTAGCGAACGATGATCTTCAGAAGGCCAAGAGGTTCCGTCGGGGTCTCAATTCTGAGTACCGACATGTGTTGGGAGCTACTCCACTCCGTGACTACAGTTCTGTTGTGGAGCAAGCTAGGGGCATGGAGTTGGAGATGCAGCTCACAAAGGCGACAAGCCTCGGTGGATCGGTAGTTTCGTGGTGACCGGAAGAGGAGTTCTAGTGAGGAAGTGGAGTGCAGTGTGACACCTTTCAAGAAATTCAAGGAGGACCGCGATCTTTCGAGTCCTAGCGATCGAGGCCGTTCCTTCTTGGCGCCTCGTCCTTTTGCAGTACTCGGCTCTTCGTCTGTCGAGGCGGGGCATGCTTTGCTTTAAGTGTGGTGATGGACACCGTCTCGCTGAGTGCACTTGGACGGGTGATTGCCGTCGGTGTGGCCGACGTGGTCACAAGGAGCGGGTGTGTCGCCGTAACCCGCTAAGCGTGATCAAGTGGGAGCCCGTGCCATCTTCTTCTTGATGGGTCTGCCGAGGGTCTTTCAGATGATGATCGCTCCTCCGGCGATGCCATTTCCTTCACTTGGGCGCCCTCGGCGGTACTCGGCGGCCGCCACCTTCGCACCGCTTCAGTTGCACGACCGGCTTTACCGCACCGCCACAGCAGATTGTGGGGCTCTCGCCCGGCGTCGTCTTCTTCGCCATGGCGCCACAGAGTGTACGCCATGCCCACAGTGAGTCGCGGGTCGCCCCGACGTGGTGGCAGTACTTTGCTTGTGGATTCGTTTGATGCTTTAGTCCTTTTGATTCGGGGCTACCTTTTCGCTTGTGTCGACGGCGTTTGCTAGGAGAGCGAACTTGAGTATGCTGATGGATTTCTCGATCGGTGTTGGTTAGTTCTCCGGGGTATTATTGCTAGCTCTCTTTGCTTGTCCCGGTGTTCTATTATTATTGATGGAGAGGAGTTCACGCGAATTTGATAGTTATTCAAATGGAGTCGCTCGACGTTATCTTGGGTATGGATTGGTTGCACTCTTATCGAGCCGTGATATCCTGTTTCAGAGAATGTCTCGTGCGAGACCCCGCCCTGGAGACTTTGACTTTTCAGGAGTGCGCCCGCGCTCTCTTTCGATATTAGGTGGGTGTTCGGGGTCGTGCGAAAATCGGACTTCTTTTAGCTCTTCTTTGAGAAACCGAGCGTGACCTCGCAGATTGAGGAGATTCCGGTGGTCGTGATTACCCGGATGTATTCCCGGTGAGCTTCGGGTTTACCACTGCGCGAGGCGTGGAGTTTCGCATTGATCTTGTTCCGTACTCGTCCCATCTCGATGTCTCCATATCGATTAGCACGTCCGTTCGTGACGAGTTGAAGAAGCAATTGGATGATTTGTTGGCTAAAGGTTTGATCAGCGTAGTGTATCGCCGTGGGAGCTCTGCTCGCTCACGAGAAGAAGGATGGGAGTTGGCGATGTGTATTGATTACCGTGCGCTTAATGCAGTCACAATCAAGAACAAATATCCATTGCCCCGCATTGAGGACTTGTTTGATCGGTTGAATGGAGCTCAAGTGTTCTCCAAGATTGATCTCCAGTCAGGGTATAATCAAATCCGTGTGCGTGGCGTGATGTTGAGAAGGCGCTTTCTCCACGGTATGGGCATTATGAGTATAAAGTTATGTCTTTTGGATTGACTAATGCACTGCCATCTTTATGGAGACCATGAACAACATGTTGCACGAGTATCTAGATGACTTCGTGGTGGTGTTCATTGATGATATTCTTATCTATTCCAAGACCAATGAGGCTCATGAGCGTCACTTGAGGTCGGTTTTAGATACTTTGAGAGAGCACAAGTTCTATGCTAAGTTGAAGAAGTGTGAGTTCGGATTTGAAGTGGGTTTTCGGGTCATGTGATTAACCCTCGGGTATTGTGTTGATCCTAGCAAGGTCTCTCTGATGGTGGATTGGAAGAGGCCGACTAGTGTGAAGGAGGTGAGGAGTTTCTTGGGTTTATTTGGTTATTATCGGCGTTTTGTGCAGATTTTCTATCATCGCCAAACCGATGTCTCAACTTACTCGTAAAGGTGTGAGATTCAGTGGGTGATGAGTGTGAGCGCTAGATTTACGCATTTTGAAGGACAAGTTGGTGACCTCTCCTATTCTCACTCTTCCCGAGCCAGGAAGCGGTTCACGATCTTTTCAGAGATCGTCTCGAGTGGGTCTTGGCTGTGCTTATGCAAGACGGTAAGGTGATTGCTTATGCGTCGAGACAGCTTAAAGAAGCACGAGCAGAATTATCCCACTCATGATTTGGAGTTGGCTGCGGTTGTTTTTGCTCTCAAGATTTGGAGGCATTATCTATACGGTGAGCCTTGTGATATTTTCACAGATCACAAGAGTCTCAAGTATATCTTCACTCAGAAGGATCTGAATTTGAGGCAAAGGAGGTGGTTGGAGTTGATCAAAGATTACGATCTTACTATTCAGTATCATCCAGGCAAGGCCAATGTAGTTGCTGATGCTCTTAGTCGCAAGGCGACTCCTGCTACTCTAGATTGCCTCATTGCTGATTTTGATCGCATGGGAATATCTTATTGTTATGCGGGCACATCACATGTTGAGACTCGATTGATTCTTGAGTCACTATTCTGCGTGTCGGAAGCACAACAGAGTGACCGGTTATTACAGGAGGTTAGGAAGCCCCGGATGAGGGTAAAGAGGGTGATTTTAGCATGGATGATTTTGGTACTTTGAGGTTTAAAGGCCGTCTTTGTGTGCCACAAAGGCGGAGGTCAAGGATGATATTTTGAGGGAGGCACATCGCACTCCATACATCGCTCATCTGGTGAGACTAAGATGTATCGAGATTTGAAATGTAATTTTTGGTGGAAAAGAATGAAGGTGGACATTGCTAATTATGTGGCTTCTTGTGGTGTTTGTCGCAAGTGAAAGCCGAGCACAAGCGCCCCGCAGGTTGTTGCGACCTTTGGAGGTACCCAGCTGGCCTTGGGATGATATCTCTATGGACTTTGTGGTGGCGTTACCTCGTTCGCCGCGAGGAAGGATGCGATTTGGGTAGTTGTGGATCGATTCAAGAAGTCAAGACACTTCATTCCTATTCGCACGACAAATTCAATGAGTGATCTAGCTCCTATATGTGCGTGAGATAGTAAGACCGCATGGTGTGCCAAAGACCATCGTTTACGCGAGACGCCAAGTTTGTCTCCAAGTTCGGGAGAGTCTGCAGAGTGCATTGGGCACACAGCCCGCCTTAGTCTGACGTTTCACCCATGCACCGATGGGCAACAGAGGCGTATTATTCGGACTTTGGAGGACATGTTGCGATCTTGCGTTTTGTCTTGGAAGGGTAGTTGGGAGGACCAGTTGCCACTTGCAGAGTTTGCTTATAATAATAGTTACCATTCCAGTATTAGAGCCGTGCCATTTGAGGTTCTCTATGGGCGGAAGTGCAGATCGCCACTTTGTTGGGATGCAGTTGGAGAGAAGGCAATGTTGGGTCCGATTGGATTGAAGACCGTTGAGCGTGTGGCCATGGTGAGGCGAGAATCATTAGCGGCTCGAGTAGATGAAAAGTTATGCTGATTTGAGGAGGCGTGACTTGGAGTTTGCGGTGGGTGACCAGGTGCTCTTGAGAGTGTCTCCCACTAAAGGTATTGTTCGGTTCGGTACTAAAGGAAAGCTTAGCCCGAGGTACGTTGGACCGTTCCCGATTATTGCAAGAATTGGAAAGTTAGCCTACCGTCTGGACCTTCCTGAGTCCATGCGTGGAGTTCACAATGTGTTTCACGTCTCGATGCTGAGAAAGTTTTTGAGAGATCCAGAGCATAAGATTTCTTTAGAGCCGCTGACAATTGAGCAAGACCTCACAGTTGAGTCGCGTCCGGCGCGCATTTTAGAGAGGTCGGAGCGAGTGCTGAGGCACAAGACGTTGGTATACGTCAAGGTGCTGTGGACGCATCAGTCTGAGAGAGAGGCGACTTGGGAGTTGGAGTCTCGCATGCGCGAGCAATACCCGGAGTTGTTCACGTCGGGTACGTGTTGTTTTGTTGTTTAATTTCAGCTGTGCAGTTTTTCTTTGAGTAGAACAGCGATGTAGAATTCGGGGTCGAATTCCGTTAAGGGGGGTAGAATGTAATACTCTGAAAATAATATTAATATTAGTATTAATCGCGTCGTAAGGGTCAGAGAGTAATTAGTTAAATAGTATCAATAAAGAATTAATTAAAAACGTCTTTAGGGTTTGTGCGTAATTAAATAAAAAGAATTTGTGAAAAATAGAATTTTCGGAATTTTTTTATGGGCTATATAAATGGATTGTGGATTTTTGTTTAGAAAACCCTAATAGCTTTTCTCCAAGCCACCGCCACTACCGCCTCAAAGACTTTTTTCTTTTCTGACGCGCCCAAAGACTTTTTTCTTCTCTGACGCGCCGCCCAAGAATTCTTGCGCTCATACCGCTTGTCGCTCTGTCGCGTTGCCGATCAGATGCCATTACGCTTTGCTTTTTTTTTTCTTGGTCGCACTCTCATTGAAACAGTGCCGATCAGATCTGCCGAGCCGCGTGCTTCTTTGTTTTCTGGCCTCGCCGCCGGCCGAAAAACTGCAGGCAGTACCGCATAGCATTTGCCGATCTGTATTCTTTTTTTTTCTGTGTCTTTGCCGTGCGTTCTTCGCGGTCTTCTTCTTCTTGATTTTTGTTGATCTTTGGTCGCGCGCTTTTTCCAACCGACGCCAAGTGTTGCCGAGTATCTTCTTTGCGTGTTTTTCTGCCAAACCAGGTGCATGTGAGTGTACGTAATTACGTAGGATTGATCTTGTTTGCATGCAGCAATTAGGGATTATAATTGAGACTAATTAGGGAGGTTGAGAATTTCTAATCGAAGAGGCGAATAATAGATTTTTTTAGCCCGCTGTTTTGTTGTACAATTTATTCGGGCATCTTAATGGCAAAATTTGAAAATCTCATCTACTAGTTAATTGTAGATAATTTCGATAGCTTTCTATAGCATATTTTATTATGTCAATCGGACAATTAGATTTCGAGATATGATTTTGAGAAGGCCGCTGTTTTTAGGGTTGTCGTCTTTCGCGCTGTTTTGGTAGACAGTAAACTAAAAATAGTAAATAGCTTAATTAGAGTTTTTGATCTACATGAAAGTTGTAGGTAATTGTCCAATGGTTCTGTAGGATATGAGAACGCGTATTTTGGTTGAGTAAAACAAAAGTTATGAATTTAATAAGACTGCTGTTCCGAAGCGGACAGATCGGTTTTCTGGGCTTAATACGGAGGGTTAGATGATTTAATTAGAAGTCTTCGTAATCTAAGAAAATGTGGATAATTTTATAAAGAATCCAGAATGGGTTGGTTTGTGGTGATCGGACTTTCGAGTCAAAAGTTACGCTCTTTCAAGAAACGGACAGCTATGGGTAGCTTTTCGATACCGGCGTAACGTGGTATATTTGGGGACGTGTAGGAGCGATGTATATTGATTGTTATTCTTATGATGCTGTAGCTTGTATTGAGATGTGTGTATTTAATGTAGGAGAAGCGTCGTACTTGTTGCCAGCTGCTAGCCAAATCGTGCGTCGCAACTAGTAAAGGCAAGTGCATGGTAGAGCAATGATCAATGATCGATCTTTATTTTCTTTATCTTCTATTACCATTATTGTTGTGCTTTTATTTGGTTTAATTGCAAACAATGAAATTGGTATGTTTATAACTTTGTTGATGAGCATGATGGAAAGTTGGATATGATGTTTATGATGGAGTTTGCATGTTTGCATTCATAAGCATCTTTGCATAAGAGAAGGTGATCATGATTGATCACAACTCCACGGGAGTGGAGGAGGTCCCCGATCCTTATGGAGGAACGGGCTTGAGAGTGAATGTTGTCGCGAGCATTCACTCACGCTATACCGGTATACGCGAAAGAAGTGCATGTGGACATGTAGAATAGAGTTGCATTCATAAATGAGATTAATTGATGAGAATATTAATGGAAGTACCTGTGATGATAATGGAGTTATTGAATGCTGATGATTTATTATTGTTCGTTGTTTATGGATGTATTTGCTGAGTCGTGGACTCACCCTTGCTCTACTGTTGTCTTTAGGTGATCTTCGAGGATGCCGTAATTGAGAGCGAGTAGAGCACATGGACATCACATGATCATTCGCCATGATAATCTTTTCATTCAATATTGGCTTACACTTGGACATGTTAGTTATTGAATAATGTTTAGGACATCATTTGGACTAGACTATTTGCTTTATTAATTTGGATTCAATGGTTGATGCTACTTTAGATTATTTACCTGGTTTTATTCCACTTGATTACTTATTATCATTTGAACCATAATTATGCATGTTCGTTTGTGATCTTTGGATATGATTATCATTGTTTCCTTGCCGTAATTTTATAGTGTGTCATTAATTATTAGTTTAAAGTGTAGTGTGGTGGCATTCTAGGCTCAGTGTTGGGCTGGGGTGTTACAGAACTAGTGAGAGGCAATCGGAATTTGAGATTGAACTAGTTTGTTTTGCACTAGGTACTAGGACTGATGCTAGCCAATTGCACAAGTATATGTAAGGACCTTCTTTTTTCGCTCTATCTTCTCGTTTCCATTCCAACGGATCAAGAAACACCCCAATCGGAGGTCGTATGCAAAAGTTAGGATTTTCTTTTTATACTCTTTTTTAATACCGATGCTCTTTCTATATACAGCTGCCTTTTCCTTTCTTATCTCTTTTGCAATGACCGAATAGGGCTAACCTCTGTGTTGCGCAAACTTCACAAATCAGCAAAGTGCAAACAATCTTAAAGAGCAGCCCTAGTGCAATATCAACAGCTAGTCTCAAGATGAAAACAAGAACTGAAGATGATTTTTTTTATGTCGATTTAGCGGATGCAAAGATAAAGCTACGCAAAAGATCACACGAATCAGCACGTAAACAAAGTTTCCAATGGTTGAAAACTTAACTAAACTCACATAAATTAACAGATTGAACTACGGTTAACCTATTTTTTGCGGCTTTAGCTAAATAGGACAGAAAATAAGAACAACTAATTAAAACGATAAAGATTCTACCAAGTGCACCCGACGCTCTGATACCACCTGATGTGGGGTGCCCGATCTTCTCGACGTAGAACCTCTCGATAACTTGTTGTGGATATCGTGAGGATATGCGCACGATCTTAGAATGATGAGTCAATTGGCAATGGCTTTGTTGGTTTGCAAAATCTCGTGTTTTCAGTTTTGCTTCAGTCTGTCAGACCATAGGCGGTCTGACTGGTGGCAGGGGCGGTCAGACCGCCCGTGGAGAGGTCCGACCGGCCGTGGTTGCCGGTCCGACCGGAATTGCCTCAAATTGGTTTTTGGAGCTGAGCCAAAAGCAGGTTGTGTAGGCAAGTGAGGGGAGTCTCCTGGATGTGGTCACATAATTTTTGGAGCTCCCAGTCAAAAGTTCTATTCATTTGAAAATTCCAGAAGGTTTCAGATTTTCGAGATAGAATTTTGGCTAAGTCTTTTCGGATGGTCAGACCGCCGTTGTGGAATCGGTCGGACCGGCAGTGTGGGGCGGTCAGACCGCCGATCACTTGAAGGTTAACCATTTTGGCATTGATGAGATTTTAATGTTTTTATGTATGGATTTCAATGCTTTATTGTTGCATATTGCATTGTGGAACTAACGTGGGTCAAGTTGTGAAGAACTTATTCCCGGAGACGATTTGTTTGTCTATTGCTGTGCAGGTGGCTTGTAGGTCAACGACGTCAACGGTGAGGGGATCGGGACTCCGCTTGGAGAGCTGAGGTCCAAAACGATCATGGATGCCGGGTGAGGTCGTGTGACTCAAGCATGGTGCAGAATGGGCAAGATGGATCGAACGGGTAGTTCGGTGCAGCTGGTTGGATCAGGCGGTGCGGAAGTCGGTGCGAGTCTCTACGAGATTCCGATGGGATTCGGACGGGAGAGATTTGCCGACGTGATGAGAGCCGCTGATCAACCTACACGTGGTGAAGCAGGCGATTGCTTCAACAGATTTGTGTGAGAGGGTCCCGTGTGTGTGTGGGTCCCAAAAGTGAAACCCTAGGCCTCTCCTATAAATAGAAAGGGGGGAGATGTAAAACCCCCAAGCACTTTGAAGCCCTCATTTGGAAAAGCCCTTGTTAGGGTTAGGGTTTGAGAGGAGAGGAAGATTGTGTGTGTGCTCTTTGTGTGGGCTCTTGTCCTCCTTGAGGGAGTGGCTTTGTAAGCATCTTGTGAGATCAATCAATCTTGTGATGCTTGCTTAAGAGATCGATTGTCTCCCTTGTGTTCTTCTCTCTTTTGTTGATTTTGGTGCTTCCTTAATTCAAGTGTTTATGTTTGGTCTTTTGACCTATTTTATCTTGCTTTGATGTGTGGGAATACTCCTAGAGTCATCTAGATCATCAACCCCCCACAAGCAAGTCTTGAATCAAGTTTTTCATATTTTCTAGGGTTTGTGGACTTCTTTGGTTAAATCGTCAGAGATCGATTCTGTGAAGTGCATCTGAAGGATCGTCGCTAGAAATAGGTCTCTAATATCCTTAGGGAGGTGTGCTCCAAATTTGGTCAAGTTTCATTGGTTGAATCAAAAGTTGGACCAAATTTCATTTTGTATTTGGGCTTGATATTTCGGTTCTGGACTAAATCGGTCGGACCGATTTTTATACAGCGGTCAGACCGCCAGCATTCAGACCGCCCGTTAACGGCCGGTCGAACCGATTTAAATCGGTCCGAACGCCCTTGGGTAGCCGGTCAGACCGCTAGTGCCCAGACCAGACCAGTGTGATCTTTTCTCCACATTTGTGTCGTGTGGTTAAGGGGGTTATCGAATTCAGCACAAGGCTTCCTCTGTGCGCTTACTGATCTTCTTAGCTTTCATAGCTAAAGGAGTAAAGTTCGTGTTGAATTTGATTAAGGCGAGAAATTTGAGAAAGCGCCTATTCACCCCCCTCTAGTTGCCTTTACGGTCCTACACTTGTGTATCCTGACGAACCACCAGCTGATCCCCCGCGCCAATGCACGGACTTGCAACTCTATGGAAAATTTGCCCAAACACACACTTGATTGGATCCTCGCTGACCACAAGCGAAGATCGTCAAACCCTCAATTCCCAGCGGAAAAGTAAGAACGACCCCTTGTTCTCAACGCCCAATTCCCTCTGTTTTGGCTCTAAGCACAACAGGAGAATCAAGCAAAAGCTTTGAAAATATATTAAACGTGGTCTGAAGTTACAATGGGGGTCTACCCCTCAATATATAGTGCCCCTTCTCCTCCTAATGGCTGGCCAAGAGGCCCTACTCCTATTCTAATTCGGAATTAGAAATACTACTCCAATTCCGATTCAATCTAAAACAAAAAGGAAACTCTGATTTTACAGCCGTCATATTTTTTCGGTCATATATTTTTACACAGGAGGAATTTTGGAGTGAGGGAGGATCCGTTGTATCGGGCTTGAAGTTATCTTTCCAACAAGCCCAAGAACACTCGAATCGGACTCCGTTTGTGAAAGTTATGACCGTTTTAATCCAGACTGTCCTACTGATTCCAAATCCGAATTTGATGCTTATTCCGAATCCGAATTTGATTCTGAGTTGATTCCGAATTTGATTTCGGTTGGGGTTATAGAAGATCTGATTTGGCTATAAGCACGAAAAGTAAGAACGACCCCTTGTTCTCAACGCCCAATTCCCTTTGTTTTAGCTATAAGCACAACATGAGAATCAAGTAAAAGCTTTAAAAATATATTAAACGTGGCCTGCCTTACAATGGGGGTCTAACCCTCAATATATAGTCTTGGCCTAAGGGCTATTCATGTTAAATGTCCATGGTGGGACTATTCATGTGCATGTACTATTCATAGTACTATTCATCATGTGAATAGTACCTCCCTTGGGCTTTATGCGGTTTTGGGCCTTGTTATGTAGGTGGGCTTTGCTCCTTGCACCGTTACATGATCCAACTCCTTGGATGACTTCATCTTGGGCTTGAGAGTCTTTTTCTTGGCCGTATGGGCCAACTTCTGGACCGCTTGGTCCATTTGATGGCCTTTCTTCAAGAACAGCCTCACATCCTTCATCTCCGTTCTTTATTGAATCTTCAAATATGAGCACAAACAAAATACTAGTTTTAGGTAGTATGAAATTCTCATTGATATTATGTGATTCAGCTAGAAACAAATTCACCTGTTCTTTTAATAGTTTGGCCCGTGCTCTTGTAATAGGTCCAGATGGCAGATTTGGAGCTTCAATACTTATAGCTTGATCTATAGTAGTAGAACATGGTAAAGAGCTAGGAATGCCCTCATCACGCTGGGAGGGGATGCGTAGGGAGGAAAAAGGCAGAGAAAGGAGGAGGAATTAGAGATAATTTTTGCTTGTATTTCCATACGTGAGAAGTTCGTTAAATAAGGATAGACGTATCTAACAATCATATCTACTCATATCATACTTGGAGATAACAAATTAACTAAGTAATCTTTTCTGAAATGGAAAGTAACTAATGCGTCATATCTGATTGGCGTGATTTGCACCTCTGATATATGATGTCGACCATCACATCTCTCCCTCCTTCGGCAAATAGCTCGTTCTTGAGCTGAAAGGAGGGGTAGCGAGCTTGAAGTTGTCCAATGGCTCCCATGATGTGTTGGCATCGGGCAAGGTCTCCATTGAACTAACACCTCCCAGTTACCACGAGCTAGATCAGAACACCACAGCTATGCGGAAGCCAAGATATTACCTAAAGTCTAACACCAAGCGTTTCTATGAATGTATTTGAAGAATCTTTCAGCTAATAACATAAAAAGAGCGCAACTATAAATTAAATATATGGTTGATTCGGAATTCAACAACCTATCAAAATTCTAATTATCCAATCATATTGAATTATTTATGATAAAACTTTCATTAGTCTATATGAAGATTATTAAACATTTACTAATTCAACCCTATCATAAAGAAAGATGGCATGATCCAACAAATTCCATTTATTACAATCCAATATCTTGTAACACCCTGCACTCCACGAGCACGAATGCTACCACACTAACAAAATTACAAATTAAACTAAGACATTTTGCTAACTTTCGGCAGGTTCTCCTTTGAATAACTAACCATATCGGGGGTTTGCACAGCTAACAATAGGAATAAACAATTATCCAAACGTATAAAGCATAAATATAAGAAACCTTAAGCGGTTTACTCAGATTCTAAACTATCATTCAAATTGTTTATTCAATGGAGAATTGGTTCGTGCCAATGTGCATTCAAGCATAAATCTACTCCCTCCTATGCATGCTGTCCACAAATGGGGTACCTAAAAACACAGTAACAGCAAGAGTGAGTCCAAGACTCAGCAAAGTACATTTAGCTAGACAATAACATAAACAATCAGAACCATCATCATCCATCCACAATTCTCAACAATAAACATTTCATATGCTCATGTTATGCAAATTGCTCAAATGCACTTTTCTTTCCTCTTTTGCATATATCAGTATTAAGTGAGTGTTACACCGTTGGTGTTCACTCATGCCCGCATTATCAAATGCAGGGACCCATTGCCCATCCTTTTCGGATGGGGACCCATTGCCCATATCTTAAATATGGGGATCTCAATGCCCAATCCCGTGGGTATCTCATGCCAACATGCATGATTGATATGAAATAACTTGGACAATCCACATTATGTTCTCATAAGAATTATCAATTATCGATCATCATATAAACAATGTGAAATAAACACTTTCATCACGCATAATCATATTAAGCACGCATCAAATCAATCATATTGCCCAACACACAATATCGTACTAAAATTGTATTTGCCTTTTTCCGCTACGGCGAAGAAGCAAAGATGGTGCTCTACCCGGACTCCGCCTCCTACACAAGAATAGCGCTAAAAATAAATACGCTGAAAAGAGGACTCCGTTTATGCCCTTAACCCAACTCCTCAAGACCAAGGGTTCAAATACATGTTTTACTCCACCTTCCCGACAGTCTAGCAGAAAGGACTACGGGACAGTAGCGCTAACAATAACATAACGTTCACTACACAACTCAGAATATGGTGATCTTGGACTCTTTGGAATCCCAACAAAACCAGCTACAATAATCTAGTTGGGCAAGTCCCCTAATTCAGCTTCCTACTAATTCTTATATTCAGGTGAAGTTTTCTGTCCCTTCAATCTGACAGTCAGAAAACAGTGGTGGTAACAATTCCATAACTTTGGATTGCCAACTCTAACAATTGTGTTCTTTATCAACATGGAAAGCTTACTGAATTTCCCACAAGTTTTGTGTTGGGTGACCTAACTGATTTGGTTTCTAAATATTTCTTACTGGCCAGACAAGCAAACTGCCAGATCCCGTCAGCTCTCCTAGACAGTCGCACGAAAACTGCCATAAGTTCTAATCCGTAACTTCACATCGGGTGATCTCGGTGCCTAAAGAAATCTAAAATCGAGGGATACAACTTTATAAGAGGTGGTCAGATCAGAAAACGTACGCATCTTACCCAAAACTGACGAGCAACAAATAATGAACAAAACTAATCGCTACCTGAAACTACAAATCATGCCCTTCGGTTATTAACTCATATCTCACAAACCACTGATAATTATTGTATGACAATTGGTAAGAGTGTATTTACACTAGATATATACAATCTGTAAAAGTTTGAGTCTAATCCTTGATCGTTTAACTACTCAAACAAATGATCTACCAAAACTGCTTTGAGTTAAAGTTGCAGTAGTCCCAGCAGAAAAACTCCCTATCAAAACAGATGCTCCTCTCAACAAATATTCAATCCAATCGTACAAATCAAAGATAAACAAGCAAAGAACACACTGACAAAATGTTAGGCCAATCGGATGTCGTTTGATGCTCTGATCGACGAATTGATGAAGACTGCAAGGAGGGGTGCTGCAGGAGGCGGCGGCTGGAGAGGGGAGGGAGGGGGTGGCGGCTTAAAAAAGGGGGAGTGGAGAGAGTGGCGCATGGGGGTGTGAGGACCCCCGGGTTATCTCCCTAAGACCGAGACTAAGCATGGTCTTAAGGACATAACTCTAGGCCTCAAGTAAATGGATTCCAACTTAACTACATATAAGTGAGAGGTTCAACCAAAACTAGAGCCTCAACAATCATGCGTCTTTGCTCCATCATGAAAGCACTACATGATTGTCGGTTCTCTAACCAGTCAAACACGACACTTAAAGAGTTAAATGGGAATCCACGAACAGCGAGTACAAGATCATATTGGCTCCCAAGATCAGCGACCAATATGCTCATACTCTTCATACAACGTTGATCACATCCATACAACATTCATACATTAATTGTTCAAAAGACGTACGATATAGTTGTTAAAGTCTGCAACTATTACAACGACCTCACCGCCAAATTCAAATGAGATCATAAAGTAACAACGGAAGCAATATAAATAAACCAAAAGTCCAGCATGGTATGCCCCATAACCCATCGGCAACCGACTGGGAGATAAATGATAGCACTACTCGTCAGTGTCGCCTAAATCGGCACTGACGAGCTCATTGGGCTCGAAATCGTCCTCACCTGAAAAGAAAAACAAAAAGGCCAGCCAACATCTGGCTGAGTACAAGTGCACTCGCAAGTCTTACACAAATAAAAAGTAGTATGCTAGAGGTTGTTCCAAAGGATGGCTCATATTGGCTTAGTTTTGCAAAAGAGACGCAACAATTAACAACCTACACATACTAGTTTCCAAGTGCCCATTTATAAATCAGATTTGAAGTAGAAGTAAAGCTCATGAATAAGTAATAACATGAATCATAAATGAATCATAAAAGTGTCAAAGTGGCGGTCCACTTTGATACGACAACAAGTACACAATTTAACAAAGTGGTTGTCCACTTTGCTACAACACAAGCATGAATATCCCATTCATGACAATCCCAAGTTTTTCCACAAAACAAATATGTCAAAGTCTAACAATAGTAACTCCCGAACTCAAGTGTTGTCCATAACCTAGGACGAGGCTATTGAATAGATTTAACCCTCATAGGGTGTACTACTTTACCCACACGACTTGATTAGCCCGTTGAGCCTCCGGATGCCTCCAAAATAGCATACTTCCTATGGTATGCGGCGGGTAAATCAAGATATGGTCATTTTAGCAAGAAAATTTCATTATGCTAAGTCCTCAACCTTGGGCTTCTAGGCGACATAAGACGTTACGGTCTATATGCCCTATCTACCGCAAGGAACATAGGGTTTAACGCCCTATGGCCTCACAAAACCACCGTGGGGCTCAACACAACAAAACCTTCCCCTACTTAACCATACGGCTCCCACCCCGCATGTGGTAGCACGAATGTACTTGAATCAACGACGCTACTAAAGTTCGGTCCTTGTTGGTCTAGACAAGACAATCCACATACCCAATCTCGCACGAAGGCACCTTCACTAGCATCCACTTGTCCAGACCCAAATCTCATTTTAAATAACAAAATTTTAACTTGTGAAACAGATACGAAGATCTGAAATAAACCAAAAGTTATAAAGTTTATATGTCCCATGACCGCTTCAAGTTATTCCCGCCAATCAAACTATCGTTCTAGACTTGCATGGCTACAACACATACCACGTAAGTCACACAACTTATCCTAAACATTTCAGTAATGGAGTAATTCAAGGATAACCACAATGACAAAACAATAGGGTGTATCTAACTATTCCACACAAAAATAGCGACATTAATAAAATAGCATGCAAGCAAATATCATTGCACTAACTTAACAAAAGCGGGATCAAATATGATGCAAAAGAAAGTTCAAATGATGCTTGCCTTGCTGGTATGCTACCTGCTGTCCTCAGAGCGTATAAGTCAATATCGATGGCTTCGGATCTATTTAAGTATAATCTAGAATAAACACCGAGAAATACTCAAAAATTCAAAGTGCTCGAAAATGCATGATTTTTCTACAGTAGCTAAGTCATGATTTTAGATGAATTTAGGTGGAAGATTCACTTCAATTGAATTTAGCATGTGCAAGTTATAAGGGTTCAAGTTCTGCATTTTGTAAAAATCCATTTTAATTTGAATCATATCGCTCATTGTATTTAAATATTTGAGCAAAATTTGTAGAGTAGTAGTGAGTATAATGATTACATGGATAAATTGGCAATATTATTAGAAGTCCAGAACGGTTGAGTTTGACTCATTTTGAGTTTTCAATATTTAGTTATGAATTTATAAAGTTATTAACATTTTTCTTTGTAAAAATAAAGATGACAATAGCTCATTTTCCAATTTAATGTTCTCTGTTACAGAGACATACTTGAAACCAATTTTAATATTAAGTTCATCTAAAATGAAAAATACCGTATGGTTTCATCCATTTTAGAGTTGAAATGAATTAGTTATGATTTTTCAAAGTTAAATACATTTCTCTTGTAAATAATTACATTCGGGATTTTATAAAGCATTCAAAACTTTTCTTACCGAGGCGCTACCTAGCGCGACCACGACGATGGGCCCGCTTGCGGCCACCGCGCCTACTACGCACTCATACGGCCGACGACATGGGCCGCGTGTCAACGACTCCACCACGCGGCGCGCGCGAAACAGAGCCGTGAGTCGTGGAGCCGTTGGATCTAGATCCAACGGTCCACGCGGAGGGCTAGATCGGCTGGTCCGATCGGCCGAGTGTCCGGAGCCGTCGATTTCGCATCCAACGGCCAAGAATGATTCAGTTATAAGGATTCCTTTTGCTTAACGCACGTGTTTTAGGATGGGGCCCACATGTCAGTGAGTACTTTGCTTTACTTAACGCTTTGGCTTATCGTGCAAGGGGGGCCCACATGTAATAGACTTATTAATGCGTTAAGACATCGCTTAATCGGTAATGATTGCCATTAAGGGTTAATGAGCTAGCTACGGTGTTGGTCGCGTCCGACAACGTGATCGCGGGCTTGCCCGGCGGCTCACGGCATTGTGCTACTACGCGGCGCGTGTGAATGATACGCACAGTGCGCAATAGTATTGCGCACCGGTGGAAGCACCCACACCACCGGAGACGGCCTACAACGCGGCTAGCCGTGGCAAGCGGTGCTACGTCATCGAGAACACGGCAACGCACAGAGGTGCTCGGCGCTAAATAAGCATGCAACCAGTCCTAGGCACTATTAGCGTGTTACCTAAGCCGAGGAGGGAACTCGGGATGCCGAGTCGCTGGAGCTTCACGAGTGGAAGGAGATGACGGCGCGCAAGACGGGTTCAAGCAAGAGCCATAATCGGTGAACCAGAGAGGAAAAGAACGATTACGCTTAGCTCAAGGATACTTAGAGGAAGGTGCATATGCTAGCAATCGGAAAAGGGCTTACCACCAGAGCGGGAGAAGAAGATGATGTCACGCCGACAACAAGGGAAATCTCAAAATCAGACACACCCGAGAGACATTAATGAAATCGATTGAGGAAGTACTTAAGATATACCAAAGCACAATTGGACGTGCAAGAATAAGGTCAATACCTCTGGATTGAGGCCGCAAGATGAGGTCCTCGGGCGCGCCTGGACACGGCAGAGAGCTCAAGGTGGCCAAGGAGCTACAAGCAATGCGAGGAGCTAAGATTAGCCAAAATGGAAACGGCAGGTGCAAAGAACCAAGGGCTATGACCCGTTGAAGCTACCGGAGAGGAGAACGAAGCGAGCTCCTCTTTCCTCGCACCAGAGGAAAGATGGAGGAATTGAGAGTCGCGAGAGGGTATTAAGGACAAGTGAGGGGTGGGAGCGAGTGCGGTACAGAGGAGATGCGAGGATAGGCCAACGGATGCGGTGGAGGTCGAGGGGAGCAGGCGCAGCTGCCGCGTGGAGGAAAAGCTGCGCGAGCCCCGCCCGAGGAAGAAGACGGTGCCGACCGGTGGCCCGAGGCGGCAGTGACTCATGGCGAGGAAAAGGAACGGACGACGTGGCTTCACGTGAATCGCTCGACGGATCGAACGACCGGATATAACGTGGGTTTTGAACCGCCAAAGGGTAAGAAATCGACCGTTGATCTTTAGATCCTACGGCCCGCATGTCTTGGTGCAATTAGTGGACTCACCGAGTCGGCTCGCTGGTCGGACTCGACCCAATGAATAGTATCCATTGGTTTGGGGTTTTAGGGTTTGGTGATAATTGATTTAATTCCTCTACTTTGATCGAGACCTTATAAATAGAAATAAATTCCCAAAATTCTGAAATAATTCCCAGAGGTTCCTGGGATAGTCTAGTGTTCATAAAAATTATAATATCATACTGTTTATGATATACTTTGTGTTTTATAAATTCAAACTTAAGCTATGTTGATTGGTTGTGTTTGAATTTTATCAGGGTTCAAACTCTTCCCAAAAATTTGGGAAAAATTATATTAATTCATGATAAGTAATGTAGTATTTGAATAAATTAATTCCAGGGAACTTCAATAGCATTTGTTTTGGTTTTTCATATGTAGTTCCAATTATAGCATAAGTTTAATTCCTTTCATGATTTTCCAAATGCAATATTTAATATAAATGCTGGAAATCATGATGCATGCTAATGAAATGCATAATAATCCTCTTTATTAATTTGGGGATGTGACAAACCTCCCCCCCTTACAAAAGATCTCGTCCCCGAGATCGGTAGGACTTAAAGATGGATAGAAAAGTTCTAAAGGAAACATAACATCTGTTGTCTTGATTTCCTTCAAAGATAGTGCTAAGATATCCTATCAAGTTACAAGGAATGGCTTTTACATTTTTCCTTTCCATTATTTTGCTTAACCTTTCCTTTCTTGATACGAAGACATTTCAAGCAGAAGGAAAAAGATCTGGATATTCGGTTCGCAGATGGTCTTCACGTTCCCATGTTGCTTCATCTTCAGTATGGTTACTCCATTGAACTTTGATGAACTTGATGTTGCGATTCCTCGTCTTGCGCTCCTTTTCTTCAAGAATGCGAATCGGGTGCTCCCGATAAGAAAGATCGGGTTGCAAGTCGAGTGCTTCCAACTCAGTTGCTTCAGTTGGGACGCGGAGACATTTCTTCGCCAGAAACATGGAACACGCCATGCACATCTGAAAGTGATGGCGGCAACTCCAATTTATAAGCTACCGATCCCATCTTCGCTACAATTCGGAATGGTCCAATGTAGCGAGGTGCCAATTTGCCTTTGACTTGAAAACGGTGTGTTCCTTTCATTGGAGAGACCTTGAGATAGACGTGATCATCCACCTCAAAGCTTAGTTCGCGACGACGACGGTCGGCATACGACTTCTGAACGTGATTGAGCCGTCCAAGTCGTTCGCGGATGACACGAACTTGTTCTTCTGCATCTTCCACTAAAGTTGGACCATAGAATGGTCTCTCCCCGGCTTCGGACCAGTTCAAGGGTGTCCTACAAGCTCTTCCATACAACGCCTCAAAAGGTGACATTTGCAAGCTTGATTGGAAACTATTGTTGTAGGAGAACTCCGCAAACGGTAAACATTTTTCCCAATCCTTGCTATAGGACAGCACACATGCCCGAAGAAGATCTTCTAAAACTTGGTTCACCCTCTCGGTTTGTCCATCCGTTTGTGGGTGGTAAGCGGAGCTGAAAGATAGATTGGTCCCCATGGCTTTATGCAAGCATTTCCAGAAGTGAGATGTGAATTGAGGACCTCTATCCGAAACGATCACCTTCGGTACACCATAGAGACAAACAATCCTGGAGATGTACAGCTCTGCTAGTTTGGCTCCGGTGTAAGTGGTCTTGACAGGAATAAAATGGGCAACCTTTGTCAGACGATCGACAATCACCCATATGGAATCGGACCCGGCTTGAGTCCTAGGAAGGCGGTGATAAAATCCATGCCAACTTCTTCCCATTTCCACAGGAATGGGCAGGGTTGTAGAGTGCTCACGACTTCAAATGCTCACCTTGACTCTTTGGCATACATCACACTCGGCAACATATCGAGCGATCTGTCGCTTCATTTGACTCCACCATAGTCGCTTCTTTAAATCTTGGTACATCTTGGTACAACCGGGGTGAATAGAAAACTGAGAGTTGTGAGCTTCCTTGAGAATTAATTCCCTCAGGTTGCGATCAAATGGCACCACCAAACGGTTTCCGAACCGTAGGGCGCCCTGCACATCTTCTTTAAAGCATTTGGCCTTTCCATGCTTCATTCGCTCCCGGATTTGGGCCACTTCCAAATCGGTCTTCTGGGCTTCTCTAATCTGATCCTCAAGTGTGGATGTCACGCTTAGGGCAGCGAGAGAACCTTCTTCAATTATCTCCAGGTGTAGACGTTGCATCGCAGCACACAACCCTGCTGAAAAGGGAGTTACTGTCAAACAGTTGCATTGAGATTTCCTGCTCAACGCATCGGCTACTACATTAGCTTTCCCTGGGTGATAATGAAGTCCCATATCATAGTCCTTGATCAACTCAAGCCATCTTCTCAATATCCCTCAGCCAGTCTTCCGCCTCCATCGGGTCTTCAGTGCCCGAGAAAGTCAAAGGATTGGTCCGCTGAAATTCAGCGAGACCCCCGTGTGCACGGTGAGATGTAGCCTCTCCTGCTGGACTAGGAGCTCGAGCAGTGTTGTGGGCAATAACTTCAAGAATCCGTGTCGTGTCCATTCGGTTTCTTTCTATCTGCAGCAACACCTCAGCCATTGAGGGAGGCGGTGGTAGCACTTCCTCAGATGTACTGCCACGCTTATGATGTTGCTGGGACGGCTCGCCCCCAACCGCAGAACGAGGTCCCCGTGACGGAGAGCCCTCATCCTGCTGAGCGCGTGAACGAGTGTTTGGGCCTGTCATCCTGCGGTGACAAGGTCGGTTAGGAGATAATTTTAAAGTCATTACTCAACTAAGCATGCATAATCACATAAAAATATGCAAGAACTTAACACCAAAAGATACGAAAGCATAAAGCCCAACACACAAATCCATAAAAGCAAATCATAAACTTCCAGTACAATTAGCCCGTAGGCAAAAAGGGTAACTGCCTGAAACGAAGGTTCTTGCAAAGAAATTTAAAGAGTTCAACAACTACTAGCCTATTACAGGGATTTAAGATACAAATTTCGCCGAACCCAAGCCCGACAAATGAGCTTACAACCCTTCTATCCTAAATATTATTCCGGTCAAAGTTTACCGGAAACTCGTCCAGAAGATGACATCCAGGGGATCCTGTATCTTCGGGGTGCCCTAGATTAGGGAGACGCAAGGGTGACCCTATACCGTTAATATGGCCTTCAACCACGGGAAGGCGATACTCTGGTGGCGCAGAAAAGGATGGAGAGATCAAGTTAGGGCCATACAGCACGTCTCGATGAATGAGCCTCATGTCATGCATGAGCCGCAAGTGCTCCTGAGCTATAATGAGACGACGCCGTGTCTCCCATAACTCATACGAGGTGCAACGATGCATCCGATCCATGATGTGCACCAGTCTAGCCAATTGTCTTACTTGCGGATCCTCTCCGAACTGAATCATGGCAAACATGCTCAGCTCCCGCCATGCGCTTGCATGGGAAAATGATCGTAGGGTGGCCGAGACAGCTCGATTAAGTCATAGCGAGGCGACTCATGGCCACTCGAGCCACTTCTGTGACCGCCATGGCCTCCGGCGCCCCCGCTCAAACCGTATGGTATGCTTCCCGCAACACGCTCGCAATGATGTCCGCCATCGCAGTACTCCTCCATTCTGGCCCTCTATCACGTCGTAGATGGCGACGTCTACCGGTAGGTGAAATTGGCCTTCCACATCATATCCCTTAACAAAGTGGGTATCCTTCCACGCCTTGACTTGAGTTTCACGGACAAGGTAATGGTGATTCATCTAAAGGACAAGAAGGGCAAGGTAAGTCTCTTTAAATCAAAGCGTAATAAGGTAAGGAATGACGCTAAGATGGATGAGGAATAAAAGATATTCCTAACTTAAACTTTCAGGAATAACTTTGTTTACTTGAAAATACTTTGACTCAAAGGCTTGCTAACACTAACGCCAATGCTATCTCTACCCTACAAGATGGCTCGATACCCATTTGTGAGGACCCGGGTTATCTCCCTAAGACCGAGACTAAGCATGGTCTTAAGGACATAACTCTAGGCCTCAAGTAAATGGATTCCAACTTAACTACATATAAGTGAGAGGTTCAACGAAAACTAGAGCCTCAACAATCATGCGTCCGCCCATCCGCTGCGAGCACTACATGATTGT
Source organism: Hsuehochloa calcarea (assembly GCA_036346395.1). Taxonomy (NCBI): domain Eukaryota; kingdom Viridiplantae; phylum Streptophyta; class Magnoliopsida; order Poales; family Poaceae; genus Hsuehochloa; species Hsuehochloa calcarea. The sequence continues at coordinate 33,532,722 of CM070610.1, forward strand.
CGGTTCTCTAACCGACCAAACACGACACTTAAAGAGTTAAATGGGAATCCACGAACAGCGAGTACAAGATCATATTGGCTCCCAAGATCAGCGACCAATATGCTCATACTCTTCATACAACGTTGATCACATCCATACAACATTCGTACATTAATTGTTCAAAAGACGTGCGATATAGTTGTTAAAGTGCGCAACTATTACAACGCCTCACCGCCAAATTCAAATGAGATCATAAAGTAACAATGGAAGCAATATAAATAAACCAAAAGTCCAGCATGGTATGCCCCATAACCCATCGGCAACCGATCGAGATAAATGATAGCACTACTCGTCGTTGTCGCCTAAATCAAGCAGCGACGAGCTCATTGGGCTCAAATCGTCCTCACGAAAAGAAAAACAAAAGGCCACCAACATCCGGTGAGTACAAGTGCACTCGCAAGTCTTACACAAATAAAAAGTAGTATGCTAGAGGTTGTTCCAAAGGATGGCTCATATTGGCTTAGTTTTGCAAAAGAGACGCAACAATTAACAACCTACACATACTAGTTTCCAAGTGCCCATTTATAAATCAGATTTGAAGTAGAAGTAAAGCTCATGAATAAGTAATAACATGAATCATAAATGAATCATAAAAGTGTCAAAGTGGCGGTCCACTTTGATACGACAACAAGTACACAATTTAACAAAGTGGTTGTCCACTTTGCTACAACACAAGCATGAATATCCCATTCATGACAATCCCAAGTTTTTCCACAAAACAAATATGTCAAAGTCTAACAATAGTAACTCCCGAACTCAAGTGTTGTCCATAACCTAGGACGAGGCTATTCGAATAGATTTAACCCTGCAGGGGTGTACTACTTTACCCACACGACTTGATTAGCCCGTTGAGCCTCCAGATGCCTCCGAAAATAGCATACTTCCTATGGTATGCCGGCCGGGTAAATCAAGATATGGTCATTTTTAGCAAGAAAATTTCATTATGCTAAGTCCTCAACCTTGGGCTTCTAGGCGACATAAGACGTTACGGTCTATATGCCCTATCTACCGCAAGGAACATAGGGTTTAACGCCCTATGGCCTCACAAAACCACCGTGGGGCTCAACACAACAAAACCTTCCCCTACTTAACCATACGGCTCCCACCCCGCATGTGGTAGCACGAATGTACTTGAATCAACGACGCTACAAAGTTCGGTCCTTGTTGGTCTAGACAAGACAATCCACATACCCAATCTCGCACGAAGGCACCTTCACTAGCATCCACTTGTCCAGACCCAAATCTCATTTTAAATAACAAAATTTTAACTTGTGAAACAGATACGAAGATCTGAAATAAACCAAAAGTTATAAAGTTTATATGTCCCATGACTGTCGGGTTATTCCGCCAATCAAACTATCGCTCTAGACTTGCATGGCTAAGCAACACATACCACGTAAGTCACACAACTTATCCTAAACATTTCAGTAATGGAGTAATTCAAGGATAACCACAATGACAAAACAATAGGGTGTATCTAACTATTCCACACAAAAATAGCGACATTAATAAAATAGCATGCAAGCAAATATCATTGCACTAACTTAACAAAAGCGGGATCAAATATGATGCAAAAGAAAGTTCAAATGATGCTTGCCTTGCTGGTATGCTAGCTGCTGTCCTCAAGAGCGTATAAGTCAATATCGATGGCTTGGGATCTATTTAAGTATAATCTAGAATAAACACCGAGAAATACTCAAAATTCAAAGTGCTCAAAATGCATGATTTTTCTACAGTAGCTAAGTCATGATTTTAGATGAATTTAGGTGGAAGATTCACTTCAATTGAATTTAGCATGTGCAAGTTATAAGGGTTCAAGTTCTGCTTTTTCGAAAAATCCATTTTAATTTGAATCATTCATCGTTCATTGTATTTAAATATTTGAGCAAAATTTGTAGAGTAGTAGTGAGTATAATGATTACATGGATAAATTGGCAATATTATTAGAAGTCCGAGCAGTTGAGTTTGACTCATTTTGAGTTTTCAATATTTAGTTATGAATTTATAAAGTTATTAACATTTTCTTTGTAAAAATAAAGATGACAATAGCTCATTTTCCAATTTAATGTTCTCTGTTACAGAGACATACTTGAAACCAATTTTAATATTAAGTTCATCTAAAATGAAAAATACCGTATGGTTTCATCCATTTTAGAGTTGAAATGAATTAGTTATGATTTTTCAAAGTTAAATACATTTCTCGGTTTGTAAATAATTACATTCGGGATTTTATAAAGCATTCAAAACTTTTCTTACCGAGGCGCTACCTAGCCGCGACCACGGACGAGTGGGCCGCGCAGCCACCGCGCGCCACGCACCCGCAATTACCGACGACATGGGCCGCGTGTCAACGACCACATACAGCGCGTAGCGTGAAACAGAGCCGTGGGCGTGAGCCGTTGGATCTAGATCCAACGGTCCACGCCGAGGGCGAGATCGGCTGGTCCGATCGGCCGAGTGTCCGAGCCGTCGATTTCAATCAAAAGTAAGATTCAAGTTATAAGGATTCCTTTTGCTTAACGACGTGTTTTAGGATGGGGCCCACATGTCGCTGAGTACTTTGCTTTACTTAACGCTTTGGCTTCATCGTGCAAGGGGGCCCACATGTAATAGACTTATTAATGCGTTAAGACATCGCTTAATCGGTAATGATTGCCATTAAGGGTTAATGAGCTAGCTACGTTGTTGGTCCGCGTCCGACAACGTGATCGCGGCTTGCCGGCCGGCCTCGGCTACTATGTAATGCACGCGCGCGTGTGAATGATTAACAGTGCGCAATAGTATTGCGCACCCAGCGAAGCACCACACCACCGAGACGGCCTACAACGGCGCTAGCCGGCGGCGGCGGTGCTACGATCGAGAACACGGCAGCGCACAGAGGTGCTCGGCGCTAAATAAGCATGCAACGTGTCCTAGGCACTATTAGCGTGTTACCTAAGCCGAGGAGGGAACTCGGGGATCTTTGAGTCGCTGAGCTTCGCCGAGTGGAAGGAGATGACGGCGGCACACGGTTCAAGCAAGAGCCATAATCGTGAACAGAGAGGAAAAGAACGATTACGCTAGCTCAAGGATACTTAGAGGAAGGTGCATATGCTAGCAATCGGGAAAAGGGCTTACCAGCCAGAGCGGGAGAAGAAGATGATGTCAGCGGCCGACAACAAGGGAAATCTCAAAATCCGACACACCCTGAGAGACATTAATGAAATCGATTGAGGGGAAGTACTTAAGATATACCAAAGCACAATTGGACGTGCAAGAATAAGGTCAATACCTCCTGGATTGGAAACTGGCAAGATGAGGTCCTCGGGGGCGCGCTCTGGACACGGCAGAGAGCTCGAAGGTGGCCAAGGAGCTACAAGCAATGCGAGGAGCTAAGATTAGCCAAAATGGAAACGGCAGGGTGCAAAGAACCAAGGGCTATGACCCGGTTGAAGCTTACCGGAGAGGAGAACGAAAGCGAGCTCCTCTTTCCTCAGACCCGAGAGGAAAGATGGAGGAATTGAGAGCTGGCGAGAGGGTATTAAGGACAGTGAGGGGTGGGAGCGAGTGCGGTACACAGAGGAGATGCGCGGGGATAGGCCAACGGATGCGGTGGAGGTCAGGAGGGAACAGGGCAGCGCGGCCGCGTGGAGGAAAAGCTCTGCGCGAGCCCTGCCCGAGGAAGAAGACGGTGCCGACCGGTGGGCCCGAGGCGGCAGTGACTCATGGCGAGGAAAAGGAACGGACGACGTGGCTTCCGTGAATCGCTCGACGGATCGAACGACCGGATATAACGTGGGTTTTGAACCGCCAAAGGGTAAGAAATCGACCGTTGATCTTTAGATCCTACTACCGCATGTCTTGGTGCAATTAGTGGACTCGGTGAGTCACCGCTGGTCGGACTCGACCCAATGAATAGTATCCATTGGTTTGGGGTTTTAGGGTTTGACCGATAATTGATTTAATTCCTCTACTTTGGTGAGACCTTATAAATAGAAATAAATTCCCAAAATTCTGAAATAATTCCCAGAGGTTCCTGGGATAGTCTAGTGTTCATAAAAATTACAATATCATACTGTTTATGATATACTTTGTGTTTTATAAATTCAAACTTAAGCTATGTTGATTGGTTGTGTTTGAATTTTATCGAGTTCAAACTCTTCCCAAAAATTTGGGAAAAATTATATTAATTCATGATAAGTAATGTAGTATTTGAATAAATTAATTCCAGGGGAACTTCAATAGCATTTGTTTTGGTTTTTCATATGTAGTTCCAATTATAGCATAAGTTTAATTCCTTTCACAGATTTTCCAAATGCAATATTTAATATAAATGCTGGAAATCATGATGCATGCTAATGAAATGCATAATAATCCTCTTTATTAATTTGGGGATGTGACAGGGGGGGTGATGGGTTAGGGTTTGGCTGCCTCTCCCCTTCACAGGGCGATTCCCTTGGGCCAAGGTCAGAGGCCGCTAGCCCAAGGGCTGAGTTCCTAAAAATGGAGAAACGCCCTTTAAAAACTTCAAATGCTTTCTCTAATTCAATTGCTCTCTTCCTCTGTCTCTCAAAGTAAGTTGGGGTATTACATATCTATCAAATGACATATTCATATAACTAAACAAGAAGTAGGGTGAAGTTAATGAAGCAATCTGTGACTATTCCCTCCCAAGCATGCCACGGCAAGAATGAGTCCACGACTCAGCAAGTACAACGGAACAATTTGAACAACACTGATTAAGAACATGACAGTCATAATATATAAGAGGAATGTGAAATGACATATATCATATGAATGAATGAAATGCACGACCTCCTCTTACCTTATACCAAGATAGCGGTGAACATCCGTCGATGTTAGCCATGCCCGCATTATCCAAAATGCGGAGATCCAAGGCTCGTTTGAAGAACGTTTCATAACGGGGATCCACTTTGCCCACATTGGAATGGTGGGTCTTACATGCCCATATTGGAATGATGGGTCTTTACATGCCCACGTTGGAATGATGAGTCTTTACATCCCACTCCCGTGGGTGAAACATGAACAATGAATGAATGTATGAATGCTGAACGTAAACATATTATTAATGAATCATGGTATAACAATTATAAAGGGAAACAAGAAATGCCGGAATTATCCATTGCATATTCATCAATCAAATGGAACACATAGCAATCAAGACAATTCAACTGTACTTTCCTTTCGTGCTTCGACGTGTTGGGTCGCACAGATGATGCCCCTAATCCCGAAGCCTCTTCTACATAATTAAATTACTGACATAAGAACGACGTGATAAGAAGAAACTACTCGCACCACTTTAAACCGTCTTCCCAAAACCCAGGGTTTAAATATTGTGATACGGGGTGCCCGATCTTCTCGACGTAGAACCTCTCGATAACTTGTGTATCCTGACGTACTACCAGCTGATTCCCCGCGCTAATGCACGGACTTGCTACTCTATGAAAAATTCGCCCAAACACACACTTGATTGGATCCTCGCAGACCACAAGTGAAGATCGTCGAACCCTCAATTCCCAGCGGAAAAGCAAGAACGACCACTTTTCTCAACGCCCAATTCCCTCTGTTTTGACTATAAGCACAACAGGAGAATCAAGCAAAAGCTTTGAAAATATATTAAATGTGGTCTGAGGTTACAATGGGGGTCTAACCCTCAATATATAGTGCCCCTTCTCCTCCTCATGGCTGGCCAAGATGCCCTACTCCTATTCTTATTCGGAATTAGAACTCCTACTCCAATTCCGACTCAATCTAAAACAAAAAGGAAACTCTAATTTTACAACCGTCATATTGTTTCGGTCATATATTTTGACACAGGAAGAATTTCGGAGTCAGAGAGGATCCGTTCGATCAGGCTTGAAGTTATCTTTCCAACAAGCCCAAGAACACTCAAATCGGACTCCGTTTGTGAAAGTTATGACTGTTTTATTCCGGACTGTTCTGCTGATTCCGAATCCGAATTTGATGTTGATTCCGAATCCGAATTTGATTCTGAGTTGATTTCGAATTTGATTTCGGTTGGGGGTTATGGGAGACCTGATTTGGGCTTTAAAATTTTATCCAAAACTTTAGCTTTAAGTTCTTGGGCTTCCTCCCCTTTTGCTCTCCCATCACACGGTTTTCTTTCTCCTTGATCAGCCGCATGGGCTGCTTGACTTTCTCCTTCCCAACCGCTTTGACCTTCTTGTTCTTCACCACTAGGCAACAAATACGGGTACCCTCCTCCTTGTGCTCCTCTATTGCTTTGGCTCCGGCCTCCCTCTCGGTTCCAAAGACTTTAAACTTGTCAAACCTGAGAATGCACAAAGTATTATTTTTACGTAGTATTCAATTCTCACGAAAAACACAAAGAAACTTGTTAAGAAACAATTGCACCTGTTGTTTGATAAGTGTAGCTCTTGCTTCATAAACAGCCTCATAAGTAGTCGGGATATCCTCATCATCCTCCCTTTCTTCAAAAAAAGCCGTCCTCGGCTTTTGATAGCCTGAAAATGTGCTACACAAAGAAAACAACGTATATGCATGGTATATGTATTTATCATCCAAACAAGTTCCGTGTAGCGCATGATGATTTCCCGAACATGTATTAAACAAAGAGAACAACGTATATACGTGATATATGTATGAATCAATTGTTGTGTTATTATCGTTGTTTTGCATAATCGATAGCTCGAAATCACATTTCAAATTGCACAACTGACTCATATGATAAAATTTCACCTTCCTAATATCAAAGTCAAGTAAAGTGGGTGAAAACCAATTGATACCATTCCATACTTCAACTGCGCTACTCTGATTAGTTATACATTTAAGAGATAAATAAGTAGGCATCATGTTGCGTTCTAAAAAATAGACACTTGTATTTAAACACATCTTAAAGAGACCGTGACATTGCTCAATAGATGGTTTGCGCAAAACATGTAATTTTAAATAAACAAGATTATCACAAGTAATGCATATTCGATAAACTTGAAACATGTTGTTGTCTACACCAAAATCTCCGATCAAATTGAATTTATATGTGTGTATGTAGCTATTTACTAGTGATCTTAAATGTGAAATTTCAAGAACGTTCTTAATAACACTAACTACCTCTTTTGGTTTATCGAATATGATATGACACAAAGAATCATTAAGTGATATTCTAGTAAGAACTTCTGTATGAGTAATCAATTCCATATTATGCAAATTAAGCATATCAAATTTAGAACTTGGAATCATCAAAGGAATAATGGAGTTCTTAGTTTTACGTACCTTGTCTTGATGATCTATCGATTTAGTACCAATAGTGCTACCTTGATCGTCCTCCTCAGTTGATGTAGGTGCCGCAGGTGTCGTAATGTCATCATGTAACCACGGGGGTATCATGTATTCCCTCTCCAACCATGGTTATATCTTCATCTTTCTCTTCTAATGGCGAGGGCTCTTGAATGTCCAACTCCTTATTTGCTTGGTCCACCTGCACAATGTGTGATACAACACTAGAAATAGAGTGATGAGGACATCCCTCCTTTGGATACACGCACTACACAAGACCCTCCAGATCTGGGTGCTGAACTACACGGTCCTATGACAAGAGCTAGAGCACGTCACTTAATCGATCAAGTAAAGTCGTTTCTAGAAATTTGAGTGTATTATTTGAGAACTCTATGATGCTGCCTAATGGAGATGATTTACTTGTACTCAGGAATCTAGGATTACGACCAGTTCAAGAAGGTCCACGACCAGTTCCGCAGGGTCTACGACCACTACAAGAAGATCTACGACCACTACAAGAAGACCTACGACTAGTTGATTCGATTAGAGCAATCTACGACCAGAAAAGCGAGCACAGTACTCGTTGGACACAATCTACGACCAAAGATAGCATGGACTCCTCAAGACCACCCTAGGACCAGTCCTACAACCAGATCTTCGACCAGAAATACGCAACACAAGGTGCCACGTCACCGTTTTGGAAACTAATAAGACTTTGTAAACGTAACGAGGTCGGAGTCCAGGTTGTGTACGCTTCATCCCACGGCCGCACAACCCTAGGTCGATCTCCTCCGTTCCCCTATATATATCAAGAGTCGCCATAGTTTAGAGGTGGGTTTTCTTAGATTATTACGCCAATTGCGGTTTAGCGATTATCGGTTTGAGGAACCCCACTTGTAAACTTCATCCATATCCGCAATACAATTGATTGCATCTACCTTGTTCTTGTGAGTTGCTTCGATTGCTTGTAGGAACAATAACCTTCGTGGTAAGGTCGATCGCGTGCAAGCGTGGTCGATAACGACAAAGCGTCGGGTGTAGCGATTGCGAGGTGACGATCCGCTGGTCGAAAGCCTCAAAGCGTCAACGTCCTCACGACGAACCAAATCGAACCTATCGGAAGATCGCCACCGTGATTCATCAAGTGGTATCGAGCAAAGGTTGTCCGTTAGGTAATTTCGTTTATCCTTTTGTTAGTTGTGTTCCTCACATAGAGTCCATAAAACGCCCTACAAAAAGTTTTAGATCGTAATTATTCATTGTCCAAACCACTTTGTGCCTTTCACAATTTTGTTTTCGTTTCGCATTGTTGAGTTCGAGTCCATCGTCGGTGTCTTTGTTCTTTGGTTTAGAGTAGCATTCTTGATCTCTAGTCGGCGCCGCCGCGCCGTGCCACCATCCATCCCGGACGACGACCTCCTTTTCGGCGACACCCATTCGACCACCCGCTCGGGATTTACCATCCGGTCGAATCGAACATCTACTCGGATCCGACCACCTCTTGAGCAACACCCATTCTACCATCCACTCGGGAACTACCACCGGTCGGATTCGATCCTGAGTCGGATTCCGTAGCCGCAATGTAATCCAGCCCAAGTTCGAGAGAGAGAGAGAGAGAGAATTTTGGGCTTGGGTCACGTCATGAGGGATCGCCCGACCACCTCATCTATTTACCCTCGCTATCCGAAAAAGTTTGTGACCCAATCACCTCATCGGATCCGTAAAAGGTAATGTAAGAATTTTGGGCTTGGGTCACGTTTGCAAAAAAAAAAAAATTAGAGGAAGCAAAAAGTGCAAAAGAAAAGAAAAGAAAAGAAGCAAAAAGTACAAAAGAAAAGAAGAAGAAGCAATTCGATCACCCCTAGTTGGTCTACGACCAGCCCGACTTTGCATCCTTTGGACTCCTTTGTATCGAGTCCTTGTTTCGATCGATGTTGTGCTAGGGCTAGGGCACTTTTAGACCGACAAGAATCGTGATTTGTGTGCTTTGGTTCAGCTTTGCTAATCTGATTTCATTATTGCTATTCCTTGCTACTAAACATTGCCTATCCGAGCTCCACATACTTTCGACCCTCAGATTGGATCCTCGCATTCACCTCCGCCGTGATCGTACATCCCACCTTCGCCGATTAGACCACCTGCTGCAATTTGGTAAGAAACTCATAATAGCTTGGTAAGACGCTTGAGAGTGTGTGATTCCACCCTCTGACCACCTAATAGTGATAGGGATAATACCTTTGTGTTGTCTTTTGTCTCCTACTAACCATGTCAGGTAAAGGATTAGATGCGCAAGAGTGTGTTTTGAGGGAAGAGCTCATGACGCTATTGGATGAACAACGCACTACCGTTAATGAGAACATCGACAGGAAGCTTCAAGCTACCACGATCACATTACAACGCTCAATCAACGATAGTATTGCGGCGCTCACTACACGCCTTGAAAGAATGGTGAACCGACCACCAAACGTTGGTCGTGTGGAACCTCATGGTGCAGCCCATGACCATGAGTTTGATAATGAAAATGAGATGCACGACCACGACGCCTTTGATGCACGACAACGGAACCAACCGAACTTCAACCGTCAAGGTATGAGAGGTAATAATGTGCAGCAACATAATGCACGTGTTAATGATGATCCATATGCTAAAGTTAAGTTCTTTATACCATCTTTTGCGAGTGCTTATGATGCTGAAATATATCTAGATTGGGAGATGACGGTAGAACAGAAATTGAATGCTCACTTAGTTCTCGAAGTGCATAGAGTTAGGCAAGCCACAAGTGAATTTAAAAACTTTGCCATCATTTGGTGGAATAGGGTATGCACCGAAGGATTAGCGCCTACTACGTGGGATGGTTTAAAGGTTGCTATGCGTAATGCATTTGTCCCACCTTCTTTTAAGCGTGATTTGCGTAATAAATTGCAGCGCTTAAACCAAGGTAATAGATCCGTAGAAGAATATTATCAGGAGCTACAAATTAGCATGTTGCGTTGTGATATTATTGAGGATGAAGAAGCTGCAATGGCACGTTTTTATGGAGGATTAAGACGTGAAATTCAGGACATAGTGGATTACAAAGAATACGATAGCGTCCCTAGATTGTTCCAACTTGCATATTTGGCAGAAAAAGAATTGCAGGGACGACAACAGAGGCCAAGGAACAACTTTGGGAGCATGTCTACACCACGACCAGTGCCGGAGCAAGCCAAAACAGCCCCACCTTCAGCTACACGGTCTGCTGCCCCCTCCACGAGTAGGCGCGTTCAAAGACACCTCGACCACATCACATGCACCCGAGGTAAGTAAAGTTACTAGTGTGCAGGCACCAGCCAAGAGTTCTTCGTCGGTTGCTTCCACTGGTTGTACCAATGGGATTGTGTGCCACCGTTGCAAGGGAATGGGGCACGTCATGAGGGACTGCCCCAGTCAGCGAGCATACATTGCCACCAAAGACGGTGGTTATGTAAGTACTAGTGATATTGAGAACGAATATGTACTTGTAGCTAACATTGCAGGTGGAGGAGATAAGATAGACAGTGATGCTGATGATGTGGAGGAACAAGTAGCTGCTGTTGACACCGAGTATCATGTGAGCCTTGTTTGCAACGAGGCCGAGCGCACAAGTGGAGAGAGCGGAGCAAAATCAGCGGCACAACTTGTTTGCACTGATTTCTCGTGAAGGACAGAGCCTGCAGAGTCATCATTGATGGAGGGAGCTGCAACAACCTTGCAAGCTCCGAGATGGTCGAGAAGCTTGGCTTGACCACACAACCACACCCACGTCCCTACTACATCCAATGGTTCAATTTGTGTGGTAAATTAAAGGTACACAAAGTTGTGAAAGTGCAATTTTTAGCAGGTAATTACAAAGATAGTTCTGACTCTGATATCGTGCCTATGCAAGCATGCTCTTTGTTGCTCGGTAGACCTTGGATATATGACAATGATGTTTTGCACCATGGTAGAGCTAATACCTACTCATTTAAAACGTGTTTTCCCACCCAAAAGGGAGAAAGTGGCATCTAGTCCTAAGTCCGAGGGAATTAAATTGAAGGGATGTGTTATGATTGCCACTAAATCTGAACTTGCTGAAATTTGTAATAATGAGCTGCCATGCTATGCTTTGATATGCAAAAATTCCTTATATTCGCTTGAGGACATAGCTAGCTCTTTGCCTCCTGCTGTTGCTAACCTTTTGCAGGAGTATGTGGATGTATTTCAAGCGAGGTACCCGGGATTACCACCTATTCGAGGAATTGAGCATCAAATTGATTTGATCCCAGGAGTGACTTTGCCAAACCGTGCTGCATATAGGACCAATCCAGAGGAGACTAAGGAAATTCAGCGACAAGTCCAAGATCTTTTGGACCGTGGGTACGTAAGAGAAAGCCTTAGTCCTTGTGCTGTTCCAGTTCTTTTGGTTCCTAAGAAAGACGGTAGTTGGCGTATGTGTGTTGATTGCAGAGCCATTAATAACATTACTATAAGGTATCGTCATCCTATCCCAAGGCTAGACGACATGCTAAATGAATTGAGTGGTTCTATTATTTTCACAAAGATTGACTTGCGGAGTGGTTACCACCAGATTAGAATGAAATTAGGAGATGAATGGAAAACTGCTTTTAAAACTAAGTTCGGATTATATGAGTGGTTAGTGATGCCTTTCGGTCTAACTAATGCACCTAGTACTTTTATGCGTTTGATGAACAAGGTTTTACGTCCTTTCATTGGAAAATTTGTGGTGGTTTACTTTGATGATATCTTGATTTATAGCAAGTCACATGAGCAACACTTAAATCATATACGTCTTGCTTTTAATGCTTTGAGAGACGACGCTTGTTTGGTAACCTCGAGAAGTGCACCTTTGCACCGATCGAGTTGCATTTCTTGGTTATGTTGTGACACCACAGGGCATTGAGGTGGATGAGACAAAGATTGTAGCCATCCAAAGCGGCCGACGCCTACTCTTGTGTCACAAGTGCGGAGCTTCTATGGCCTTTTGGATTCTATCGGCGCTTTGTGCGAGATTTCAGCACCATTGCCACACCATTGAATGAATTGACAAAGAAAGGAGTGCCTTTCCAATGGGGACCTGCACAAGAGAAGGCATTCAACTTGTTGAAAGAGAAGCTCACCCAAGCACCCCTACTCCAACTCCCTGATTTTGGTAAGACTTTTGAAATTGAATGTGATGCCAGTGGGATTGGGATAGGTGGTGTATTGATTCAAGAAGGTAAACCAGTTGCATATTTCAGCGAAAAACTAAATGGGCCTAGTTTGAATTATTCCACATATGATAAGGAATTGTATGCTTTAGTTCGAGTGCTTCAAACTTGGCAGCATTATCTATAGCCCAAAGAATTTGTTATACATTCGGATCATGAATCGCTAAAACATATTAGAAGTCAAGCTAAACTGAATAAACGACATGCTAACTGGGTAGAATTTATTGAGTCATTCCCATATGTTATAAAACATAAGAAAGGTAAGGATAATGTGATTGCTGATGCGCTCTCTAGACGTTATACCATGTTATCTCAACTTGACCATAAGATTTTTGGTTTGGAGGCCATTAAGAGTTTATATATCACTGATTTGGACTTTAAGGAAGTGCTTGAACATTGTAAAGGAGGGAAGACATGGAATAACTATGTGATGAATGATGGTTTGGTCTATCGTGGTAACAAGCTATGCGTTCCAGCTAGTTCTGTTCGTCTTTTGTTGTTACAGGAGGCACATGGAGGAGGTTTGATGGCGCATTTTGGAGCAAAGAAGACAGAAGATGTGCTAGCCACCCACTTCTTTTGGCCAAAGATGAGGCGTGATGTCGAGCGCTACGTAGCTCGCTGCACTACATGCAACAAAGCTAAGTCCCGTCTCCTTCCACATGGACTTTATATGCCTCTTCCTATTCCTAGCGCCCCTTGGGAGGATATTTCTATGGATTTTGTTTTAGGATTGCCTAGGACAAAGAGGGGGAGAGATAGTATATTTGTAGTAGTGGATCGATTTTCTAAAATGGCACATTTTATATCTTGTCACAAGAGCGATGATGCTACAAACATAGCTGATTTGTTTTTCAGGGAAATCATTCGCTTACATGGAGTGCCCAATACTATTGTCTCGGATCATGATGCGAAGTTTTTGAGCCACTTTTGGAGATCACTTTAGAATAAATTGGGGACAAAGCTGCTGTTCTCTACTACATGCCATCCCCAAACTGATGGACAAACGGAGGTTGTCAACCGCACGTTATCCACCATGTTGCGGGCTGTTTTAAAGAAGAACTTGAAGATGTGGGAAGAGTGTTTACCGCATATTGAGTTTGCTTACAATAGGTCAGTACACTCCACCACCAAGGTAAGTCCATTTCAGGTAGTGTATGGTTTTAACCCCCGTGCTCCTATTGATTTACTACCTTTACCGATCTCTGAAAAAATTAATCTAGATGCTAAGAAGCGTGCTGCATTTATTCTCAAGTTGCATGAAACCACTAAAGAGAATATAGAGCATATGACTGAAAGGTATAAGGTTGCTGGAAGTAAAGGTAGGAAAGTTGTCAAATTTGAACCAGGTGATTTAGTTTGGGTTCATTTGAGAAAGGATAGGTTTCCGGAATTAAGAAAATCAAAGTTGATGCCTAGAGTTGAAGGACCATTTAAGATAATTAAGAAGATAAATGATAATGCATATCAATTAGAATTACCTGCAGATTTTGGGGTTAGCCCCACATTTAACATTTCAGATTTGAAACCATACGTGGGAGAAGAAGATGAGCTTGAGTCGAGGACGACTCCAATTCAAGAGGGGGAGTATGATGAGGACATCCCTCCTTCGGATACACACACTACACAAGACCCTCCAGATCTAGGTGCTGAACTACACGGTCCTATGACAAGAGCTAGAGCACGTCACTTAATCGATCAGGTAAAGTCGTTTCTAGGGCTGAGTGTATTATTTGAGAACTCTATGATGCTGCCTAATGGAGATGATTTACTTGTACTCAGGAATCTAGGATTACGACCAGTTCAAGAAGGTCCACGACCAGTTCCGCAGGGTCTACGACCACTACAAGAAGATCTACGACCACTACAAGAAGTCCTACGACTAGTTGATTCGATTGGAGCAATCTACGACCAGAAAAGCGAGCACAGTACTCGTTGGACACAATCTACGACCAAAGATAGCATGGACTGCTCAAGACCACCCTAGGACCAGTCCTACGACGGATATTCGACTGTAAATACGCAACACAAGGTGCGGTGTCACCGTTTTGGAAACTAATTGTAACACCCCAGCCCAACACTGAGCCTAGAATGCCACCACACTACTCTTTAAACTAATAATTATCGACACACTATAAAATCACAGCAAGAAAACAACAATAAACATATCCATGGATCACAAAAGAACAAGCATAATTATGGATCAAACGATAATAAATAAGCAAGGGAATATAACCGGTAAATAATCCAAAATAGCATCAACCAATGAATCCAAATAACTGAAACAAATAGTCTAGTCCCAATTGTGACCTAAACTTTATTCAACCCTAACATGTCCAAGAGTAATCCAATTTTGAATGAAAAGATTCTTATGGCAAATGATCATGTGTTGTCCATGTGCTCTACTCGCTCTCACCACGGCTCCTCAAGATCACCTAAAGACAACAAAGGGCAAGGGTGAGTCCACGACTCAAACAAACACATCGATATACAACGAACAATAATAAGTCAACAAGATTCAATAACATCATTATCATCACACGTACTTCTATTAATATTCCCATGCGCTTATCTTTTCTTTGATTCACATCCATTAATCTCATGTATCAATGCAAGTCTAATCTACATGTCCACATGCACTTCTTTCACAGATACCGGTATAGCATGAGTGAATGCTCGCGACAACATTCACTCTCAAGCCCGTTCCTCCATAAGGATCGGGACCTCCTCCACTCCTCGTGGAGTTGTGATCATTCATGATCACCTGCTCATATGCAAAGATGCTTATGAATGCAAACATGCAAACTCCATCATAAACATCATATCCAACTTTTCATCATGTTTATCAACAAAGATATAACCATGTCATTCCATTGTTTGCAGTTAAAATAAAATAAAAGCACAACAATAATGGTAATAGAAGATAAGGAAAACGTTGATCGATCATTGATCCCGTCTACCAAGCACTTGCCTTCACTAGTTGCGACGCACGATTTGGCTAGAAGATGGCAACAAGTACGACGCCTCTCCTACATTAAATATACAAACTTCAATACAAGCTACAACAACAAGAATAGCAATCAGTATGCTTCGCTCCTACCCGTCCCCAAATATACCATGCTATTCCGGTACCGAAAAGTTACTCATTGCTATCTTAGTACTAAAACGAACGTAACTTTTGACTCGAAAGTCCGATCACCACAAACCACCCCATTCTGGATTCTTCATAAAATTATCCACATTTTCTTAGATTACAAAGTCTTCTAATTAAATCATCTAACCCTCCGTTTTTAGCCCAGAAAGCCGATCTGTCCGCTTCGGAACAGCAGGTCTTACTAAATTCATAACTTTTGTTTTACCCAACCAAAATACGACTTCTTAGATTCTACAGAACCATTGGACAATTATCTACAACTTTCATGTAGATCAAAAACTCTAATTAGTCTATTTACTATTTTTAATCCGCAGTCTACCAAAACAGCGCCGAAAGACGACAACCGTAAAGACAGCAGTCTTCCAAAAATCATATCTCGAATTCTACTTGTCCGATTGACATGATTAAATATGCTATAGAAAGATATCGAAATTATCTACAATTAACTGGTAGATGAGATTTCCAAATTCCGCCATTAAGGTACCCGAATAAATCGTTCAACAGAACGGCAGGTTAAACAGACTCATTATTCGGCCCCTCTATTAGAAAATTATAAAACTTCTCTAATTAATCTCGATTATAATCTCTAATTGCTGCATGTATACTTAGCTACGTGCCAAGAAAAACAAACCACTATTGCCAACCGAGCCATGCAAATCTCATTAAGGTAATCCTTGCTGCATACCTAATTAGCTATGTGAAAACACAAAGTACTAACGGCAACCGAGGCTTGAAATCCTTAATCCTTATTGCATACAAACTTAGCTACGTGAAAACCAATTACTAATGCAACCCCGTTTGATGATTGCTAGCACTAGCAGCCGCACAAGAAGAAAAAGAGGTGAACCTGAAGATTGACGCGCACAGCAAATGTACACAAGCAGTGGCGCCGAGACGGCAAGTGACGACCGCACACACACGCGTACGCGGCAGGCGCATTCACTCGGGCGCACAGGCGGCTGCAGGGTCTTCACGTGGCCGAGAAACGCAGCAGCAGCAGCAGCACATGCGGCCGAGCCAAAGAAATCAGCAGCAGCAGTCTTCACGCGGTAGGGCTTCGCTCGCGGCCGCTTCTGTGACTCGGCCTTGAGAGCGATCCAATGGCGGCAAAGCCGCAAAGAACGCCAAGACAAGAGATCGGTCGGCCGCCGCTCGCCGCCACGCCGCAACAAAGCGACCTTCGGCGCCGCAGCGCCCACGCCGCGTAGAAGGGCGGTGCGCAGCGACGCGCACGCAAGCAGAAGAGAGAATTGGTCGGCGTGGCGCGGCATAAGCGCACAATTGGCTGGTGGCGGCGCGGTGGAAAAACAAAAGAAAGAAAAGCTGCTAGGGTTTTCTAGAATTCCCACAATCTATTTAAATAGCTCTTAAAAACTCGAAATTATCCTATTTTCACGTGTACTATTTGATTAATTACGCACCGACCCTTAAGACGTTATTATTAATATTAATATTATTTTTCAGATTATTACATTCTACCCCCCTTAACAGAATTCGACCCCGAATTCTACTCGCCGTTCTACTCAAATAAAAACTACACTGCTGAAATTAAACAACAAAATAGCACGTACCCGACGTGAACAACTCCGGATATTGCTCGCACATGCGAGACTCCAACTCCCAAGTCACTTCTCTCTCAGACTGATGCGTCCACAACACCTTGACGTATACCAATGTCTTGTGCCTCAGTACTCGCTCCGACCTCTCCAGAATGCGCGCCGGACGCGACTCAATTGTGAGATCTTGCTCAATAGTCAGCGGCTCTAATGAAATCTTATGCTCTGGATCTCTCAAAAACTTTCTCAGCATCGAGACGTGAAACACATTGTGAACCCCACGCATGGACTCAGGAAGGTCCAAACGGTAGGCTAACTTCCCAATTCTTGCAATAACCGAGAACGGTCCAACGTACCTCGGGCTAAGCTTCCTTTGGTACCGAGCGAGCGATACCTTTAGTGGGAGACACTCTCAAGAGCACTGGTCACCCACCGCAAACTCAGTCACGCCTCCTCAAATCGGATAGCTTTTACATGCGCTGAGCCGCTATGATTCGCCTCACCATGGCCACACGCTCAACGGTCTTGAATCGGTCCGGACCTAAAGCGCCTTCTCTCCAATCGCATCCCAACAAAGCGGCGATCCGCACTTCCGCCATAGAGAACCTCAAATGGCGCGGCTCTAATATCGAATGGTAACTATTGTTATAAGCAAACTCGCAAGTGGCAAGCTGGTCCTCCCAACTACCCTTCCAAGACAAAACGCAAGATCGCAACATGTCCTCCAAAGTCTGAATAGTGCGCTCGATCGCCCATCATGCTGGGTGAAAGCAGTACTAAGGCGGAGTGTGTGCCTAATGCACTCGCAGACTCTCCCGAACTTGGAGACAAACTTGGCGCCCTCGCGTAAATGATGGTCTTGGGCACACCATGAAGTCTTACTATTTCACGCACATAAATAGGAGCTAGATCACTCATTGAATTTGTTGTGCGAATAGGAATAAAGTCTTGCAGACTTCTTGAATCGATCCACCACTACCCAAGCTGCATCCTTCCTCGCGCGAACGAGGCAACGCCACCACAAAGTCCATAGAGATATCATCCCAAGGCCACTGGGAACCTCCAAAGGCGCAACAACCTGCGGGGCGCTTGTGCTCACTTTCACTTGGCGATAAACACCACAAGAAGCCACATAGTTAGCAATATCCACCTTCATTCTTTTCCACCAAAAATTGCATTTCAGATCTCGATACATCTTAGTCTCACCGGGATGAGCAAAGGTATGCAGTGCGATGTGCTTCCTCAAGATATCATCTTTAACCTCCACCTTTATGCACGCAAAGGCGTCCTTTAAACCTCAAGGTACCGAATCGTCCATGCTAAAATCACCCTCTTTACCCTCATCCGCACGCTTCCTAACCTCCTGTAATAACCGGTCACTCTGTTGTGCTTCCGCTTTGCACGGTCCGAATAGCCGACTCAAGGACCAACTTTGTCTCAACATGTGATGTGCCCGCATAACAATAGGATATACCCATGCGATCAAAATCAGCAATAAGGCAATCTAGAGTAGCGGGAGTAAACTGCGACTAAGAGCATCAACAACAACATTGGCCTTGCACGGATGATCTTGAATAGTAAGATCATAATCCTTAATCAACTCCAACCACCTCCTTTGCCTCAAATTCAGATCCTTCGAGTGAAGATATACTTGAGACTCTTGTGATGCGTGAAAATATCACAAGGCTCGCCAGTATAGATAATGCCTCCAAATCTTGAGAGCAAAGACAACCGCGCCAACTCCAAATCATGAGTGGGATAATTACGCTCGTGCTTCTTTAAGCGCCTCGACGCATAAGCAATCACCTTACCGTCTTGCATGAGAACACAGCCAAGACCCACTCGAGACGATCTGAAAAGGCGTGAACCGCTTTCTGGCTCGGGAAGAGTGAGAATAGGAGAGGTCACCAACCTCTCTTTCAAAGTCGTGGCTCGCGCTCACACTCATCAGCCCACTGGAATCTCACACCTTTCGAGTAAGTTGAGACATCGGTTTGGCGAGGATAGAGAAATCTGCACAAAACGCCGATAATAACCACCAGCCCAAGAAACTCCTCACCTCCTTCACACTAGTCGGCCTCTTCCAATCCACTCTTGTAGAGACCTTGCTAGGATCAACAAAGAATGCCTTGAGGATTAATCACATGACCCGAAAACCCACTTCTAAAATCCGAACTCACATTTCTTCAACTTAGCATAGAACTTGTGTTCTCTCAAAGTCTCTAAAACCAACCTCAAATGACGCTCATGATCCTCATTGGTCTTGGAATATATAAGAATGTCATCAATAAACACCACCACGAAATCATCTAGATACTCGTGTAACATGTTGTTCATGGTCTCCATAAAAATAGCAGGTGCATTAGTCAATCCAAAAGACATAACTTTATACTCATAATGCCCATACCGTGGAGAAAGTCGTCTTCTCTACATCTCGCTCACGCACACGGATTTGATTATACCGATCGAGATCAATCTTGGAGAACACTTGAGCTCCATTCAACCGATCAAACAAGTCCTCAATGCGGGCAATGGATATTTGTTCTTGATTGTGACCGCATTAAGCGCACGGTAATCAATACACATGCGCCAACTCCCATCCTTCTTCTCGTGAATGTAGCAGAGGCTCCCCACGGCGATACACTACGCTGATCAAACCTTTAGCCAACAAATCATCCAATTGCTTCTTCAACTCGTCCTGAAACGGACGTGCTAATCGATATGGAGACATCGAGATGGGACGAGTACCCGGAACAAGATCAATGCGAAACTCCACGTCTCGCGCAGGTGGCAAGCCCGGAAGCTCAGCCGGGAACACATTTGGGTAATCACTAACCACTGGAATCTCCTCAATCTGCGAAGCCACGCTCGGTTTCTCAGCAAGAGCTAAAAGATGTCCGGTTTTCACTGCACGCTGACCCGGGAACAGTCCAGCCAATACTGAAAGAGAGCGCAGAGGCGCACTCCCCTGAAAGGTCAAAGTCTCCCAGGCGGGTGCGCACGAACAATCATTCTCTGTAAGCAGGATATCACAGCTCGATAAGAGTGCAACCAATCCATACCCAAGATAACGTCGAACGGCTCCATTTGTATAACTATCAAATTCGCCGTGAACTTCTCTCCATCAATGACAATAGAGCACCCAGGACAAACAGTAGAGCTCACAATAATACCCCCAGGAGAACTAACTAACACTGACTGAGAAATCCACTGCATACTCAAGTTCGCTCTCCTAGCAAACGCCGTTGAAACAAACGAAAAGGTAGCCCCTGAATCAAAAAGGACTAAAGCATCAAACGAATCCACAAGCAAAGTACCTGTCACCACGTCAGGACGACCCGCGGACTCCGCTGTGGGCATGGCGTACACTCCGGGTGGCGCCATGGCGAAGAAGACGACGGCGGGCGGCGAGCCCCGACAATCTGGCTGTGGCGGTGCAGTAAGGCGGTCGTGCAACTGAAGCGGTCTTGAAGGTGGCGGCCGCCGATAGTACCCTCCGAGGCGCCCAAGTCAAGGAAATGGCGTACCGGAGGAGGCGATTATCATCTGGAAAGATCCTCGGCAGGGCATCAAGAAGAAGATGGCATGTGCTCCCACTTGATCACACTAGCGGGGTCTCGGCGACACACCCGCTCCTTGTGACCCGGTCGGCCACACCGACGGCAATCTCTGTCCAAGTGCACTTTCAGCGGCGGTGTCCATCACCGCACTTAAAGCAAAGCATGCCCCGCCAGGGACAGACGAAGAGCCGAGTACCGCAAAGGACGAGGCGCCAAGAAGAGAACGGCCTCGATCGCTTAGACTTGAAAGATGCGGTCCTCCTTTGAATTTCTTGAAAGCGGTTGAATGCAGACCCACTTCCTCACTAGAGCTCCTCTTGGTCACCACCGAGAAGCAACCGATCCACGAGGCTTGTCGCCCCTTTGTGGTGCATCTCCAACTCCATGCCCCTAGCTTGCTCCACAACAGAGTCAGTAGTCACGGAGTGGAGTAGCTCCCAACACATGTCGGTACTCGAGTTGAGACCCCGACGGAACCTCTTGGCTTTTCGAAGATCATCGTTAAGCTCTTGAAGGGACAAAGCGAACCAAGTTGTTGAACTCGACCTCATACTCAACAATAGACCTCTTCCCCGAGCAAAGGTCGTCAAGGCAACCTCCATCTTCTCAACAAAAGAATAGGGTAGAACTTTCCTTGAAGCGATCAACAAAGTCCTCCCAAGTGATCGCCCTTGAGTGGCGGTCCTCGAAGACAACACGCCTCCCACCAAATATCTGCTTGCCCTTTCAGCTGAAAGGCTACAAAACGGACCCTCTGATGTGAAGACATCTCCAAAGCTCCCAACTGCCTCTCCATATAGCGCAACCAGTCCGCTGCCTGGACCGGTGTACCCGACCCATCAAATGGATCCAACCTCAACCCCATCCACTCTCGAAGTGACATCCGCGCCTCAGGAACCGGTGGATGTGCGACAGGAGCAACAACAGATGCCGCAGCTACCGGGGCTGCCGGCGCCTGTTGACGAAGGGCACGGATCTCTCCCACCAACTCTCTCAGCAAAGCGGGGGTCTCATCCTGTACCCCAACCGGAGGCGGGTCAACAAGAACCCCTCGACCATCGACTGTCTCACACAGGAGGTGGCTCCACGGAACCTCGCCCGCGGCCCCGACCTCCACGACCGCGGCCACCACGACCACGTCCTCTACCCCTCGGCATAGCTATCAACCACAATCAACAATACACAATGAGTTCAAAGATCAAAATAAAATCATGCATCAATGAACAACATAACGTAAGCGTAAAACTATATTCGCCTCTCTCTAACCTCATGCACTAGTGTGTCAAATTTTAGGTTAGTTAACCATTAGCAAATTTTAGTTGATTTACCAAACTAAAACAAATTTTAACAATTTTAGTTTGCCTAAGTTGTTAATCTATTCACCACGGACCTAAAGCCCGCTCGATACCAATTGTACACACCCAACACCGAGCCTAGAATGCCACCACACTACTCTTTAAACTAATAATTATCGACACACTATAAAATCACAGCAAGAAAACAACAATAAACATATCCATGGATCACAAAAGAACAAGCATAATTATGGATCAAACGATAATAAATAAGCAAGGGGAATATAACCAGGTAAATAATCCAAAATAGCATCAACCAATGAATCCAAATAACTGAAACAAATAGTCTAGTCCCAATTGTGACCTAAACTTTATTCAGCCCCTAACATGTCCAAGAGTAATCCAATTTTGAATGAAAAGATTCTTATGGCAAATGATCATGTGTTGTCCATGTGCTCTACTCGCTCTCAGCTACGGCTCCCTCGAAGATCACCTAAAGACAACAAAAGGGCAAGGGTGAGTCCACGACTCAGCAAACACATCGATATACAACGAACAATAATAAGTCAACAGTATTCAATAACATCATTATCATCACACGTACTTCTATTAATATTCCCATGCAGTTATCTTTTCTTTGATTCACATCCATTAATCTCATGTATCAATGCAAGTCTAATCTACATGTCCACATGCACTTCTTTCGCGTATACCGGTATAGCATGAGTGAATGCTCGCGACAACATTCACTCTCAAGCCCGTTCCTCCATAAGGATCGGGGACCTCCTCCACTCCCGTGGAGTTGTGATCATTCATGATCACCTGCTCATATGCAAAGATGCTTATGAATGCAAACATGCAAACTCCATCATAAACATCATATCCAACTTTTCATCATGTTTATCAACAAAGATATAACCATGTCATTCCATTGTTTGCAGTTAAATAAAATAAAAGCACAACAATAATGGTAATAGAAGATAAGGAAAACAGTGATCGATCATTGATCGCTGTCTACCAAGCACTTGCCTTCACTAGTTGCGACGCACGATTTGGCTAGAAGATGGCAACAAGTACGACGCCTCTCCTACATTAAATATACAAACTTCAATACAAGCTACAGCAACAAGAATAGCAATCAGTATGCTTCGCTCCTACCCGTCCCCAAATATACCATGCTATTCCGGTACCGAAAAGTTACTCATTGCTATCTTAGTACTAAAACGAACGTAACTTTTGACTCGAAAGTCCGATCACCACAAACCACCCCATTCTGGATTCTTCATAAAATTATCCACATTTTCTTAGATTACAAAGTCTTCTAATTTGTGGATTTCATGGGGATATGCTCCAGATCTTAGGATGATGTGACAATTGGCAATGGCGTTTACGGTTTGTCGTTTCACGCGTTTTCGACAAAGCTACAGGTATTCTGGACAGGGGCGGTCCGACCGGTCCTTGCACGGCGGTCCGACCGGTCCCATATCGGTCGGACCGGCCATCTGGGCGATCGGACGGCGATGACCAAAAGTGTTCAAATTGAGCTGGGCCAAAAATAGGTGTTGTAGACAAGTAAGGGGATCCCAATGCACTTGGTCTCATGATTTTTGGAGTCTCCAGTGAAAAGTTCTATTGGTTTAAAGTTTCCAGAAGGTTTCGGATTTTGGGAGCTTGAATTTCGGCTAAGTCCTAAGGCGGTCCGGCCGCTCATTGTGGAGCGGTCCGACCGGCCATGGAAGCGATCGACCGGCTCACCTGGAGCGGTCAGACCGGTAACTACTTGAACGTCGGCCAACTTCGTGGCGATGTTGTTTTGTTAGGTCAAAGTCATTAGTTTCATGGCATATGATTTGCATGATGCATGTTTTGACTAACATGGGTCAAGTTGTGAAGAACTTGTTCCCGAATACGTGTTTTCTTATGCGTGGTTGTGCAGGTGGCTTGGTGGTCAACGACGGTCAACGGCGAGGAGAATCGGGACTAGACTTGAAGAGTTGAGGTTCAGAACGATCGACGATGCCGGGTGAGGTCAACGACTCAAGCGTGACACAAGATGGACAAGGGTGATCTATTGGCGAATCCATGGCACATGGTGAAGCGGTTTAGGTCAAAAGTTAAAGACGGCGCTTCGCGAAGCGTGCGTGTGTGACCCGTTTGTTAGTGGGCCTTAACGGGAGCCCAATTAAGTCAAACCCTAAGAGTTTTAGGCCTCCACTATAAATAGGAGGAGATGGTGGCTGCACCTCTCTCTCTCTCTCTCGCCTTTTTATGTTTCAAAACCCTAATTGTCTTTAGGGGAGTTGAGGTGGAGGCTAGGGCTTTTCATGGTTTGAGGAGAATTTCGTGATCCTTGATTGTCTACTGATCCATGATGGTGTGGATGTAATCCAAAGATCAACCACGAAATCAATCTATGCAAGGTTTGCTTGAGATAAGTCTCTTTTCGTTCTTGCTTTCAATTTCGTGTTTTTAGGGCTTTCTTTGATCCGCGAGTTTGTGATTGATTCTTTCACGTGAATTAGCTTGCTGTGATATGTGTGAATCTATCTAGCATCATCTTGATCATCAATCATTCACGAACAAGCAATAGGATCAAGTTTTCGTTCTTGCGGTTTTAGACCTTACATTAATCAATTGACAATTGCTCAAGATCGTTCCAAGAATTATCATAATATTCGATTGGAATAGGTCCTCAATAGCATAGAGAAGGTGTGTGCAAAGTTTCGTGAAGTTTGGAGTTGAGAATCAAAAGTTAGACCTAATTGCAACCGTCATCGGCTGATTTTCTTTGTTTGGATCGGTTACGTAGATCAGCCGGTCCGACCGCCCATCACCACCGGTCCGACCGATTTCGGAGCGGTCCGACCGCCAGTATAACAGCGGTCCGACCGCCCGGAAATCGGTCCAACCGGTTCACTACAGAGGTCGACCGCGAGATTTGTGTTGCTTTGATTCTTCTTGATTATTGTCGCATTGCTTAGGGGTTTTATTGGATTCAATACTAGTCTTCATCAGATCTTGGTATATTGATCTTCATAGCTTTCTAATAGCTCTTGGAGTGAAATTGTATTGAGTTCATAATTTGTGAAAAAGTGGCGTGCTCCTATTCACCCCCTCTAGTCGCCTTTACGGTCCAACAAGTGGTATCGAGCCGGTTAGTTCAATCTTGATCTTAACCGCCTTTGAACTTTGGCGATGGATAAGTTTTCTACTAAACCGCATATCTTCGATGGGCACGACTATGCCTATTGGAAGAATCGTATGCGCGTCTTTCTTGAGAGCGAGGACAAGCTATTTGGGATGTTGTTAGAGCCCATTGGATATTCTGAAATTGCTACACTCGCTTCGCAATTCTTTTGGCTAACAACAATAAGGCTAAGAATCTTTTATATGGTGCACTTGGTAGACAAGAATATGATAGAATTTGCAATCTTTCAATCACGCATGAAATTTGGAACACTCTCGAAACATATCATGAGGTTCGTCCCAAATCAAAAGGTGCGTCAAGCTGTTTACAAGCGTGAGTACAATAAATTCGAGATCGTCCCGAGAGAGCATCGATGACATTTTCATCGCTTTAATAAAGTAATTAATCAAATGAAAGTCGTTGATATTGAATATTCTCAATCTGAAAATGCCACCCATCTCTTGGCCGCAATCAACACCAAGGAGTGGGAGATGAAAGCTCTTGCTATAGAAGAAAATGTTGATCTTTCAAGTCTTACTTTAGAATTGCTTTATAGTAAACTCAAGACTCATGAAATTAAAAGAGTTGATCATCCTAAGAAAGATAATTTAGCTTTGGTAGCAGATCCTCTCAAAAGGCTTTTGATGACTCTTGTGAATCTTCTTACGGATTTTCATTTGCTTGTTTATCCGCTATTCATGAAGAGGAGCTTGAAAGTATTCTGAAGCAGAGTTAGCTCTTCTAGCTAAGAAATTCACACGGGCCTACAATAATGTGAGAAACAAAAAAGAGGTGGTCCGTAACATGCTATGAATGTGGTGAGCTCAATCATATCCGGGCAAATTGCCCCAAGCTGAAAGGTAAGAGCAATCATAAGGAAGGAAAGCCAGCTTGGAAGAAGCCTCCTTTCAACAAATCAAGGTATGAGGCAAATAAGCTTGTGAAGGCTGCTCACAGGGTCCTTGCCGCTTTGAGGATCAATCCTTGAGCGATGTGGATACCGGGAGTGAGGAGGACAAGGAGGAGGAGATCCTCAAGGTAAAAAGAAAGGGAAGGCCAAAGACTTCACCGGCATGTGCTTCATGGCTGACACGGAGGACATTGATGATAATGAGGTATCTTTTACTTATGATGAGCTTTCTGCTAAATATGATTCTATAGTTGAGCAATTGCTTAGTCAAGATGAAGCGCTTGAATTTGTTATGACAAAAATAAGAAATTAGAGTCAAAGATTAGCAAACTGAAAGTAGAGCTTAAAGCGCTAAGACTCTTGAACTCGATGAATGTTTATCTTGTCATGCTATGCATTCGAAATTACCAAGTTACAATCTGCTCATAATATTTGTGTACAACAACTTGAGAATGCTAAATCTGAACTAAATGAAATTAAAAGTGCTCCTTGTGAAAAATGTTTAGAATCTAGTAAATTGATTGCTTTTGATGTATTTGATTCTAGCCCTTGCACTTCATGCTTAGAAAAGAACGTGAAATCAAAGATATCTTAGAAGTCGCTAGAGTCAAATATGCTAAGCTTAAGGACAATATTGAAAATACTACTTGTGCTTCATGTTCCACTCTTAAGCTTGAAATTGCTTTGTATAAGGAAAATCTATGAATAAAACTTGTGATGCTTGTGTTAACTTGAGAAAAGAAAATGCTTACCTTCATGATACATTAGAGAAATTTTCTAAAGGTAAGAAACAATTAAACATGATTCTTGACAAATCTAAAACTCCTTATAAGAAGCAAGGTTTAGGATTCAATTCTTTTCAAGACAATTCAAACCCAAAAGTCATTCAAGTCTTGGAAAAGGTTTAATTGAATTCAAAACTCAACTGCAAAAACATCTTTTAAATCTGCAGCTTTGCCCAACCTTGTATTAATTCAAATGGTGCCTCTTCTAGTGGTACCAAGTACCATTGCACTTATTGCAAAAAGGTGGACATTTGATTGAATGTTGGCGTGAGGTTGAAAAATGATAGGAAAAATTTTGATAGAATTTCATTCATGCAACCTAGAGCTTCTATGAGACATGGTAACACCGAAAAGAATAAACACGGATTAGGATCTTTATCTCATGCAAATCATTATGTTTCTAGACATCCTAATTCTAATGTGTATCGATGGCGGTCGACCATTGATGCTCACCGGTCGACCGTTTTGGTCACCGGTCGACCACAAGACAAAGCCGGTCGGACCGCCCATGGACGATTCAAGTCTCATTTTAATTTGAACATTGCTCATAACCAAATGTTAAATGAAATCAAGGATAGTACTTCGGTTTGTATACTCCTTGCGGACGTGTGTCAATCTTTCGATTCCTAAATCTTGTTTATCTAATCCCGAGATTGAGACACATCGTTCTTTTGCTCATTGATTTTTAGGATTACCGCGGAAAGGGAAGAACACGTGGTTCGTTGACTCGGATGTTCACGCCACATGACAGGGAACTCAAAATGGTTCACCTCTTTCACGCGAGCAACAGTGATGACTTCATCACCTTTGGAGATGATACACAAGGGCGAATTGAAGGAGCAGGATCAATTAGGGTAAACAACAAATTCATTCTAAAGGATGTCGCTCTTGTGGACAAGCTTAGGTATAATCTCCTTTCTCGTTTCTCGACTTCTTGATGATGGTTATGAGACTATTTTTAAGAAAAATGCTTGTCGTGTGCTTGATTCTCTTGGTGAGCTTGTGTTTGGAATCTCTAGAGTTGGTAGAATTTTTGAGTGACTTTTCGGAATCTCTTGCTGGATCTCTTAAATGTTTGCTTACATCTTCTTCTGATTTTTGGCTTTGGCATCGACGTTTGGGGCACATTGGTTTTGATCATTTGACGCGAGTTAGCAACCTTGATCTCATGAGAGGTTTGCCTAAGCTCAAAGTTGTCAAAGATCTTTGTATGTGCACCTTGTAGGCATGGCAAACAAGTTGCCGCCACACCCTTCTCGTGACTATGGTTATGGACCGGACTGGGACGGTTGCTTCATATGGATACTGTTGGTCCTGCTAGAGTCCGGTCAGTCGGTGGAAAATGGTATATTCTTGTCATAGTCGATGATCTTTCTAGATATACTTGGGTGTTCTTTCTTTCTTCAAAGGATGAAGCTTTTGGTTATTTTCATGATCTTGTTCTTCGTTTGGCTTCTGAGCTTCCTGGTGCCTTGAGAGCGATTCGCAGTGATAATGGCACGGAGTTCAAAAATGCTTCTTTTGCTTCTTTTTGTGCTGAGCGTGGTATTGAGCATCAGTTCTCCTCTCCACACGTTCCTCAACAAAATGGCGTGGTGGAAAGGAAGAATAGGACCTTGGTCGAAATGGCTAGGACGATGCTAGATGAGTATAGCACACCTAGGAGATTTTGGGCCGAAGCTATTGCTACTGCTTGCCATATTGCCAATCGTGTCTTTTTGAGACCTTCTTTAGGCAAGACTCCTTATGAGCTTCGTTTTGGTAGAAAACCCTCATTTCGCATTTTGAGTTTTTGGATCAAAATGTTTTATTCTTAAGACAGCAATTTAGATAAATTTGAATCAAGAACTTTTGATGGGGTATTTTTGGGTTATCCTGCTCATTCGAGGGTTTTGAGTTTTTAATCTGAGACTAACATTATTGGAGACTTGTAATGTCACTTTTGATGAGACTAGCCACGAGCTAGATCAATTGCTGAGATGATTTACTGTGTGTGAGAGTATTTTTGTGGAGGAAGATGAGGACGAAGCTAATGTCATTCCCTCATCTGCTGCTGCCGGCGCCCATATTGATACAAGAACACCGCTACGTCTACTTCACCTTGATTGAGGCTCCTTGCATCATCATCATCGCTAGATACTGCGGAGGTCGAAGAAACGACATCTCATCCGGCGCTCCACCGCATTCAGAGGCGGCATCCTCCGAGCGGATAATAGGTAATCTACATGAGCGAGTCACTCGCTCGGTATAATGATCCAAATCTCTACTCTCATTCGGCTTTTGTTGCTTCTTTTGAACCCGCGATATATCACATGCTTTATCGATTCTAGTTGGGTAAATGCCATGCATGAGGAGTTAGAGAATTTTGAAAGAAACAAAGTTTGGAACCTAGTAGAACCTCCTAGTGGTCATAATGTTATAGGAACCCGTTGGGTGTTTAAGAATAAACAAGGTGAGGATGGTTACGTGGTTAGAAATAAGGCCGATTGGTAGCTCGGGGTTTGACCAAGTTGAGGGTTAGATTTTGATGAGACATTTGCTCTGTTGCTAGACTAGAAGCCATTCGCATTCTCGCTTGCATTTGCTGCATCAAAAGGTTTTAAATTATATCGGATGGATGTTAAAAGTGCCTTTTAAATGGTTTCATAGATGA
The DNA here is from genome assembly GCA_036346395.1 of Hsuehochloa calcarea. Classification (NCBI taxonomy): domain Eukaryota; kingdom Viridiplantae; phylum Streptophyta; class Magnoliopsida; order Poales; family Poaceae; genus Hsuehochloa; species Hsuehochloa calcarea. Next base: position 33,562,343 of record CM070610.1, read on the forward strand.
GGAAGTGTATGTTAAGCAACCCCTGGTTTTGAGGATCCTAAATATCCAAATCGTGTTTTCAAGCTATCTAAAGCATTGTATGGTCTTAAACAAGCCCCTAGAGCACAGTATGATAGACTTAAGACCTTCTTGCTTAAAAATAATTTTGAGATGGGTAAAGTGGATAAAACCCTATTCATTCTTAGGCGTGACAATGACTTCTGCTTGCTCAAATTTATGTGGATGATATTATCTTTGGTGGTTCCTCTAATGCTCTTGTTTCCACTTTTCCGACACTATGTCTAGGGAATTTGAGATGAGTATGATGGGAGAGCTTAATTACTTTTGGGACTTCAAATCAAGCAATGCAAGGAAGGAACTTTCATCCATCGACGAAGTACACTAAAGATCTTCTCAAGCGCTTCAACATGGGTATTTGCAAGCCAATTTCCACTCCCATGGCAACTTCAACTGTTTTGGATCGGATGAGGAAGGAGAAGTCGTGGATCAACGCGAGTACCGCAAACATGATCGGCTCTCTTCAGATGTTTGTGGCCTCGAGACCGGACATTCACTTCACGGTATGCCTTTGTGCAAGATTTGAGCGTCTCGAGAACTTCCCATCGCCAAGCCGTTAAGCGCATATTCGGTATTTACACTCTACCCTCTTATATGGCATTTGGTATTCTGCTCTTGACTTTGTCCATTAGAGGTTTTTGATTCGATTTTGCGGTCGTCGGTTAGATAGGAAGAGTACCTCGTGCACTGTCACTTTCTAGGCACGTCTCTTGTATCTTGGTCTTCTAAGCGGTCTTACATTGCACAATCCTTCTTTGAGGCGGAGTATGTTCTTCTCTTGCTAGTTCTCAGAGCTGATTTTGTGGATAGCGTCCACTTTGAAAGATTATGGGTTAAACTTTGCTAGTGTTCCTCTTTTCTGTGATAACACTTCTGCTATTAATATTGCTAAAAACCCAGTGCAACATTCTAGGACTAAGCACATAGACATTCGCTTTCACTTCCTTAAAGATCATGTTGAAAAAGGTGATATTGTGATGCACTTTGTAGAGTCCGAAGCTCAATTGGCAGATATTCTTACCAAGCCTTTAGATCAAACCAGATTTTCCTCCTTAAGAAGTGAGTTAGGGGTAATTTATCCTTATGGGTTGGTTTGAGGGGGAGTTTGATCTTTTTCTTATCTTTCCTTGTTCTTTTGATCTTTTATTGTTCTTTTTCTGAACTTAGTGATCTTTTGAACTTTTTAGATTTTTAGGCCTTTTAATTGCATCTCATTGTGTCATATTGCATTCATATGAAAAATACAACAAGTGGTATGAAAAATTCAAAAAAAAAAAAAAATGCATTGTAATATAAGATTTTCTGCTTATCTTTTAAAATTGATGAAGCTTTGCCTATTACCCTTTAGAGCTTTTGTATTTCAATTCTTGCTCAATGTCATGTCTAGTTCTTTGACTTGCTAGAATTATCATGCTTTTACATGTGTAGCTAAGTCTTTGCTATATGAGCTAGAACCTTTTAAACAACTCAAACTAAGAAATTGCAATTTGTGGATGTTTTAGCGAGTTGCGTAATTAGTGCTCCTCTTGTGACATTGGCCCTGTCAGAATTGCTTTGTTAGCTCTTTGATCTAAAATTGACCATTACTTGAGCTTTTGTGTTCTTGAGATTCTAAAAGCGCTCTTGTGAAAAATGATAATCAAGATTGTCTTATGCTTAAATTGTGCCAAACTATTCTTACGAGACCGCTTGTCAAATGACATGAACTTGGAGATAGTTTGATGAACGAGACGATCTCATGGGGACCGCTTGTCGAAATGACATGAACCTCAAGATTTGTCGCCCGGTAGAAGCTTAGAAAGAGTTTGTGGATGGCTCCTAGTCCGGATCTTCTTTACTAAGATATACCTTTAATCAACTTTTGGTGAAGCTTAGGATGAGTTTGTGGATGGCTCCTAGTCCAGGATCTTGTCACTAAGTTAGATCATTAGTCAACTTCAATATTCAATGCAAATGAGAAAAATGTTGACAAATGGGCGTTTACAAAATATTGAGCAAAATGATTCAATACGGGACTTGATTGACTCTTCTTGTGGTCTTTGTTAGATTTTTGATCTCACTTTGACATTTGACATGGCCAATTTCACTTTAGGATCCTGTTGATGAACTTCTTTGAATTTGAAGCGTTGCTTAAATTGATAAAATCTAATGCTTTACTTTTGAGCCTTTGTGCTTAGCTTTGATATATATGTCTTACCATGATCTTGCTAGCGTTGTCGGGCTTGATATCTTTGTTTGTGCAATATTAGAGAAACTACATTGTTCTTTTGGGTAATCTCCAAAGCTTCTTATCAAAAATTGAAAAATACAAAAATTGAAGCCACTCCATTGCACTTCATGCATATTCCTCTTTATGCTTCTTTTGTTTCTGCTTCTTTCTTTATTCTCTATTTGTTATTCCTGGATGAGAGGAAGGCGTGATTCCTTGATGAATCCATTGTCAAAGGGGGAGAAGATGTGTTAAATGAAAATATATTTCTTTGGGAGAAGATGTGTAATATTTCTTTGCTATATTTGGAGAAGATTGGGGGAGAAGTTTATACAAAGGGGAGAAACTGAAAATTTGAAATTTGATGATCATAGTGAGGGGGAGTTCTTGAGTTGCATTCTTATTGTCTTATTGAATATTCTGAACTTGAATTGCATTCTTTTATACTCACAATGATCATAGGTCAATTGAACAATTGTTCTTTCATATGGACCTCATGTGAGAATTTTGACCCTTTTCTGGAAATCAAAGTTTTTATGCTTTCTTTTGCCTTGTCTCATATGCCTATACTATTCTGATGCCAGCTTGGTCATGTTCATTGCTTTTTCTTGCTTATGGACCAAGTTGTGCCTTTGTGCGAAAACTGCGAGTAAACTCGTTTTCAAACCTCTTACTTACATTTTCTGGATAATTGCCAATGTGTTCATCAAGGGGAGATTGTGGATTTCATGGGGATATGCTCCGGATCTTAGGATGATGTGACAATTGGCAATGGCGTTTACGGTTTGTCGTTTCACGCGTTTTCGACAAAGCTACGGTATTTCGGCGAGGCGGTCCGACCGGTCCTTGCACGGCGGTCCGACCGGTCCCATATCGGTCGGACCGGCCATCCGGGCGATCGGACGGCGATGACCAAAAGTGTTCAAATTGAGTGGGCCAAAAATAGGTGTTGTAGACAAGTAAGGGATCCCAATGCACTTGGTCTCATGATTTTTGGAGTCTCCGGTGAAAAGTTCTATTGGTTTAAAGTTTCCGAAGGTTTGGATTTTGGGAGCTTGAATTTGGCTAAGTCTAAAGGCGGTCCGACCGGCTCATTGTGGAGCGGTCCGACCGCCATGGGAAGGTCCGACCGGCTCACTGGAGCGGTCGACCAGTAACTACTTGAACGTCGGCCAACCGTGGCGATGTTGTTTTGTTAGGTCAAAGTCATTAGTTTCATGGCATATGATTTGCATGATGCATGTTTTGACTAACATGGGTCAAGTTGTGAAGAACTTGTTCCCGAATCGTGTTTTCTTATGCGTGGTTGTGCAGTGGCTTGGTGGTCAACGACGGTCAACGGCGAGGAGAATCGGGACTAGACTTGAAGAGTTGAGGTTCGAACGATCGGCGATGCGGGTGAGTCAACGACTCAAGCGTGACACAAGATGGACAAGGGTGATCTATTGGCGAATCCATGGCACATGGTGAAGCGGTTTAGGTCAAAAGTTAAAGACGGCGCTTCGCGAAGCGTGCGTGTGTGACCCGTTTGTTAGTGGGCCTTAACGGGAGCCCAATTAAGTCAAACCCTAAGAGTTTTAGGCCTCCACTATAAATAGGAGGAGATGGTGGTCGCACCTCTCTCTCTCTCTCGCTTTTTTATGTTTCAAAACCCTAATTGTCTTTAGGGAGTTGAGGTGGAGGCTAGGGCTTTTCATGGTTTGAGGAGAATTTCGTGATCCTTGATTGTCTACTGATCCATGATGGTGTGGATGTAATCCAGCATCAACCACGAAATCAATCTATGCAAGGTTTGCTTGAGATAAGTCTCTTTTCGTTCTTGCTTTCAATTTCGTGTTTTTAGGGCTTTCTTTGATCCGCGAGTTTGTGATTGATTCTTTCACGTGAATTAGCTTGCTGTGATATGTGTGAATCTATCTAGCATCATCTTGATCATCAATCATTCACGAACAAGCAATAGGATCAAGTTTTCGTTCTTGCCCGGTTTTAGACCTTCTGTTAATCAATTGACAATTGCTCAAGATCGTTCCAAGAATTATCATAATATTCGATTGGAATAGGTCCTCAATAGCATAGAGAAGGTGTGTGCAAAGTTTCGTGAAGTTTGGAGTTGAGAATCAAAAGTTAGACCTAATTGCAACTTCGTCATCGGGCTGATTTTACTGTTTCAGATCGGTTCTGTAGACTGCCGGTCCGACCGCCCATCACCACCGGTCCGACCGATTTCGGAGCGGTCCGACCGCCAGTATAACAGCGGTCCGACCGCCCGGAAATCGGTCCAACCGGTTCACTACAGAGGTCAGACCGCCAGTACTTGTGTTGCTTTGATTCTTGCTGATTATTGTCGCATTGCTTAGGGGTTTTTATTGGATTCAATACTAGTCTTCCTTGCGTGTTGGTATATTGATCTTCATAGCTTTCTAATAGCTACTGGAGTGAAATTGTATTGAGTTCATAATTTGTGAAAAAGTGAGCGTGCTCCTATTCACCCCCCCCTCTAGTCGCCTTTACGGTCCAACATAATTAAATCATCTAACCCTCCGTTTTTAGCCCAGAAAGCCGATCTGTCCGCTTCGGAACAGCAGGTCTTACTAAATTCATAACTTTTGTTTTACCCAACCAAAATACGAGTTCTTAGATTCTACAGAACCATTGGACAATTATCTACAACTTTCATGTAGATCAAAAACTCTAATTAGTCTATTTACTATTTTTAATCCGCAGTCTACCAAAATAGCGCCGAAAGACGACAACCGTAAAGACAGCAGTCTTCCAAAAATCATATCTCGAATTCTACTTGTCCGATTGACATGATTAAATATGCTATAGAAAGATATCGAAATTATCTACAATTAACTGGTAGATGAGATTTCCAAATTCCGCCATTAAGGTACCCGAATAAATCGTTCAACAGAACAGCAGGTTAAACAGACTCATTATTCGGCCCCTCTATTAGAAAATTATAAAACTTCTCTAATTAATCTCGATTATAATCTCTAATTGCTGCATGTATACTTAGCTACGTGCCAAGAAAAACAAACCACTATTGCCAACCGAGCCATGCAAATCTCATTAAGGTAATCCTTGCTGCATACCTAATTAGCTATGTGAAAACACAAAGTACTAACGGCAACCGAGGCTTGAAATCCTTAATCCTTATTGCATACAAACTTAGCTACGTGAAAACCAATTACTAATGCAACCCCGTTTGATGATTGCTAGCACTAGCAGCCGCACAAGAAGAAAAAGAGGTGAACCTGAAGATTGACGCGCACAGCAAATGTACACAAGCAGTGGCGCCGAGACGGCAAGTGACGACCGCACACACACGCGTCTGCGGCGGCAGCGATTCACTCGGGCGCCTGCGGCGTTGCAGGTCTTCACGTGGCGAAACGCAAGCAGAAGCAGCAGAAGACATGCGCCGAGCCAAAGAAATCGCAGCAGCATCTTCACGCGGCGAGGCTTCGCTCGGCTACCGCTTCCACGCGCTCGGCCAGCGAAGCGATCCAATGGGAAGAATAAGAAGAACGCAAGCGCGACATGCAGATCGGTCGGCCGGCTTCGGCCACGCGGCAACAAAGCGACGCCTTCGGCGGCGCGCGGCAGCGCCCACGCAGAAGAAGCGGCTGCCGCAGCGACGCAAGACAAAGAAGAAGAGAGAGAATTGGTCGGCGCGCGCGCGCAAGCGCATAATTGGTCGGTGGCGGCGCGGTGGAAAAACAAAAGAAAGAAAAGCTGCTAGGGTTTTCTAGAATTCCCACAATCTATTTAAATAGCTCTTAAAAACTCGGAATTACCCTATTTTCACGTGTACTATTTGATTAATTATGCACCGACCCTTAAGACGTTATTATTAATATTAATATTATTTTTCAGAGTATTACACTAATAAGACTTTGTAAAACGTAACGAGGTCGGAGTCCAGGTTGTGTACGCTTCATCCCACGGCCGCACAACCCTAGGTCGACCTCCTCCGTTCCCCTATATATATACAGTAGCTGCCATAGTTTAGAGGCGGGTTTTTCTTAGATTATTCTGCCAATTGCAGTTTCGCAGATTATCAGTTTGAGGAACCCCACTTGTAAACTTCATCCATATTCGCAATACAATTCAGATTGCATCTACCTTGTTCTTGTGAGTTACTTCGATTGCTTGCAGGAACAATAACCTTCGTGGTAAGGTCGATCGCGTGCAAGCGTGGTCGATAACGACAGGCGTGCAGGTGTAGAGAATTGCGAGGTGACGATCTGTTGGTCGGAAGCCTCAAAGCGTCAACGTCCTCACGACGAACCAAATCGAACCTATCGGAAGATCGGGCCGCCGTGATTCATCATAGAGGGTAAGTTGTTAGGTTCAAAAATAATCTTACTTGTCCTATCATCTATCTCTCTCTTTTCTTACATCCTTATTTCGTCCTATTGAAGCAACCGAAAAGGAGGTTTTTGCCGAAGCTGGTGGTGCTGATTTGGTTGCTTCAGAAACTCGTGGTGCTGAATTTGAAGTAGCGAGACGCTGCTTGTTGTTGGAGGGTGGCTGTGGAGGTGCATGGTGGCTGGAGCCGTAGAGGTGCGTGCGGTGTAACACCCCAGCCCAACACTGAGCCTAGAATGCTACCACACTACACTCTAACTAATAATTATCGACACACTATCAAATTTCAGCAAGAGAACAACAATAATCATATCAATGGACCATAAAAAGACATGCAATTATGGATCAAGCGACAATAAATAAGCAATGGGAATTATAACCAGGCAAATAATCCAAAGCAGCATCAACCAATGAATCCAAATTAATAAAGCAAATAGTCTAGTCCAAATGATATCCTAAACATTATTCAATAACTAACATGTCCAAGTGTAAACCAATATTGAGTGAAAAGATTATCATGGCGAATGATCATGTGATGTCCATGTGCTCTACTCGCTCTCAATTACGGCATCCTCGAAGATCACCTAAAAACAACAGTAGAGCAAGGGTGAGTCCACGACTCAGCAAATACATCCATAAACAACGAACAATAATAAATCAACAGCATTCATTAACTTCATTATCATCATATGCACTTCTATTAACATTCTCATTCATCAATCTCAAATATCAATGCAACTCTATTCTATATGTCCACATGCACTTCTTTCGCGTATACCGGTATAGCGTGAGTGAATGCTCGCGACAACATTCACTCTCAAGCCCGTTCCTCCATAAGGATCGGGGACCTCCTCCACTCCCGTGGAGTTGTGATCATCAAGATCACCTTCTCTTATGCAAAGATGCTTATGAATGCAAACATGCAATCTCCATCATAAACATCATATCCAAATTTCCATCATGCTCATCAACAAAGATATAAACTTACCAATTCATTGTTTGCAATTAAACCAAATAAAAGCACAACAATAATGGTAATAGAAGATAAAGAATCACGATGATCAATCATTGATCATTGTTTACCATGCACTTGCCTTTACTAGTTGCGGACGCACGATTTGACTAGCGAGATGGCAACAAGTACGACGCTTCTCCTACATTAAATACACACATCTCAATACAAGCTACAGCATCATAAGAATAACAATCAATATACATCGCTCCTACACGTCCCCAAATATACCACGTTACTCCGGTATCGAAAAGCTACCCGTTGCTGTCCGGTTACTAAAAAGAGCGTAACTTTTGACTCGAGAGTCCGATCACCACAAACCACCCCATTCTGGATTCTTTATAAAATTATCCACATTTTCTTAGATTACGAAAACTTCTAATTAAATCATCTAACCCTCCGTATTTAGCTCCGAAAGCCAATCTGTCCGCTTCGGAACAGCAGACTTAATAAATTCATAACTTTTGTTTTACTCAACCAAAATACGCGTTCTCAGATCCTACAGAATCATTGGACAATTATCTACAACTTTCATGTAGATCAAAAACTCTAATTAAACCATTTACTATTTTTAATAACCAATCTATCAAAACAGCGCCGAACGACGGTAACCCTAAAAACAGCGGCCCTCTCAAAATCATATCTCGAAATCTAATTGTCCGATTGACATAATAAAATATGCTAAAGAAAGATATCGAAGTTATCTATATTTAACTAGTAGATGGCATTTTCAAAATTTGTCATTAAGGTACCCGAATAAATCGTACACAGAACGGCAGGTTAAACAAATCTACTAATCGATTTTTCCCTTACTAGAAACATGTCAATTCTTTATTCTAATCTCGATTCTAAAACTAGAATAAAATAAACAATAGAGAGAAAAAGCTTGATCGTTACCCACACGACGAAAATCCAGATGCTAATCCCAAACAGTAGCTGCACTAATGATTGCTACCAAGTTACAGCACCCATTTTTCCACTCGCATACATCTGCGGCCAAAAGCGCGACAGCGCAGGAGACACGGCAAAGACACTTAATTGTTGGCGGCAAGGGCAAGGTTTTTAAGCGGTGGCGCATCTGGCAGATTCGGCAAAAGGTGCAGCGGCTCGGCACAGTAGCGCGAAGACACGCAAAGAATGCGCAGCGCCAAAGAACGGCAAGGCGCCACGCGCTAGGGACACGGCCAGAGCGGCAGCAAAGACAGTATAAGACAAGAAGTAGCCTTCCAGTGGCCAAGAAAAGAATTGAGCGGTAGCGCGGATGGAAAAATGTGGAGGCGCGGTGGAAAACTAAATGGCTATTAGGGTTTTCTAGAAAATCCGAAATTCATTTATATAGCTCCAAAAATTCCGAAAATACTATTTTTTTTTTCATGAATTCCTTTTATTTAATTACACCCAGGCCCTTAAGAGGTTAATAATTAATTAATTATTGCTACTATTTAATTAATTACTCTCCGACCCTTAAGACGCGATTATTAATATTAATATTATTTTCAGGGTATCACATTCTACCCCCCTTAACGGAATTCGACCCCGAATTCTACTCGCCGTTCTACTCCAAGAAAAACTGCACAACTGAAATTAAACAACAAAATAACACATACCCGACGTGAACAACTCCGGATATTGCTCGCGCATGCGAGACTCCAACTCCCAAGTCGCTTCTCTGGGTCGATCGCCCACAAAGACCTTGACGTAAACCAACGCCTTGTGCCTCAAGACTCGCCTCGACCTCTCCGTATCGCGCTACGGACGCGACTCAACTGTGAGGTCTTGCTCAATAGTCAACGGCTCTAATGAAATCTTATGCTCTGGATCTCTCAAAAACTTTCTCAGCATCGAGACGTGGAACACATTATGAACTCCACGCATGGACTCAGGAAGGTCCAAGCGGTAGGCTAACTTCCCAATTCTTGCAATAATCGGGAACGGTCCAACGTACCTCGGGCTAAGCTTCCCTTTGGTACCAAACCGAACAATACCTTTAGTGGGAGACACTCTCAAGAGCACTGGTCACCCACCGCAAACTCCAGTCACGCCTCCTCAAATCAAGATAACTTTTTCGTCTACTCGAGCCGCTAATGATTACGCCTCACCATGGCCACACGCTCAACGGTCTTCTGAATCCAGTCCGGACCCAAAATTGCCTTCTCTCCAACCGCATCCCAACAAAGCGGCGATCTGCACTTCCGCCCATAGAGAACCTCAAATGGCGCGGCTTTAATACTGGAATGGTAACTATTATTATAAGCAAACTCTGCAAGTGGCAACTGGTCCTCCCAACTACCCTTCCAAGACAAAACGCAAGATCGCAACATGTCCTCCAAAGTCCGAATAGTGCGCCTCGACCGCCCATCATGCTCGTGGGTGGAACGTCAGACTAAGGCGGAGCTGCGTGCCCAATGCACTCGCAGACTCTCCCGTAACTTGGAGACAAACTTGGCGTCCTCGCTCGTAAATGATGGTCTTTGGCACACCATGCGCCTCACTATCTCACGCACATATATAGGAGCTAGATCACTCGCTGAATTTGTCGTGCGAATAGGAATGAAGTGCGCAGACTTACTGAATCGATCCACCACTACCCAAACTGCATCCTTCCCTCGCGGCGAACGAGGCAACGCTACCACAAAGTCCATAGAGATATCATCCCAAGGCCACTGGGGTACCTCCAAAGGCTGCAATAACCCTGCAGGACGCTTATGCTCAGCTTTCACTTGCTGACAAACACCACAAGAAGCCACATAATTAGCAATATCCACCTTCATTCTTTTCCACCAAAAATTCATTTCAGATCTCGATACATCTTAGTCTCACCAGATGAGCGATTATGGAGTACGATGTGCCTCCCTTAAAATATCATCCTTGACCTCCGCCTTTTGTGGCACACAAAGACGGCCTTTAAACCTCAAAGTACCAGAATCATCCATACTAAAATCACTCTCTTTACCTTCATCCAGACGCTTCCTAACCTCCTGTAATAACCGATCACTACAGCTACCAGACACGGTGCCGAATAGCTGACTCAAGAATCAACTGAGTCTCAACATGTGATGTGCCCGCATAACAATAGGATATACCCATGCGATCAAAATCAGCAATGAGGCAATCTAGAGTAGCAGGAGTCGCCTTGCGACTAAGAGCATCTGCAACAACATTGGCCTTGCCTGGATGATACTGAATAGTAAGATCATAATCCTTGATCAACTCCAACCACCTCCTTTGCCTCAAATTCAGATCCTTCTGAGTGAAGATATACTTGAGACTCTTGTGATCCGTGAAAATATCACAAGGCTCACCGTATAGATAATGCCTCCAAATCTTGAGAGCAAAAACAACCGCAGCCAACTCCAAATCATGAGTGGGATAATTCTGCTCGTGCTTCTTTAACTGCCTCGACGCATAAGCAATCACCTTACCGTCTTGCATGAGAACACAGCCAAGACCCACTCGAGACGATCTCGAAAAGATCGTGAACCGCTTTCCGGCTCGGGAAGAGTGAGAATAGGAGAGGTCACCAACTGTCCTTCAAAATGCGTAAACCGCGCCACACTCATCACCCACCGAATCTCACACCTTTCGAGTAAGTGAGACATCGGTTTGGCGATGATAGAGAAATCTGCACAAAACGCCGATAATATCCACCAAACCCAAGAAACTCCTCACCTCCTTCACACTAGTCGGCCTCTTCCAATCCACCATCAGAGAGACCTTACTAGGATCAACAAAGAATACCCCGAGGGTTAATCACATGACCCGTAAAACCCACTTCAAATCCGAACTCACACTTCTTCAACTTAGCATAGAACTTGTGCTCTCTCAAAGTATCTAAGATCGACCTCAAATGACGCCATGATCCTCATTGGTCTTGGAATAGATAAGAATGTCATCAATGAACACCACCACGAAGTCATCTAGATACCGTGCAACATGTTGTTCATGGTCTCCATAAAATGGCAGTGCATTAGTCAATCCAAAGGACATAACTTTATACTCATAATGCCCATACCGTGGAGAAAGCGATCTTCTCTACATCCGCCACGCACACGGATTTGATTATACCCGATCGAGATCAATCTTGGAGAACACTTGAGCTCCATTCAACCGATCAAACAAATCCTCAATGCGGGCAATGGATATTTATTCTTGATTGTGACCGCATTAAGCGCACGATAATCAATACACATGCGCCAACTTCCATCCTTCTTCTCTGTGAACAGAACAGGAGGTCCCCACGGTGATACACTACGCCTGATCAAACCTTTAGCCAACAATTCATCCAACTGCTTCTTCAACTCGTCCTGAAACGGACGTGCTAATCGATATGGAGACATCGAGATGGGACGAGTACCCGGAACAAGATCAATACGAAACTCCACGTCTCGCACAGGTGGCAAACCCGGAAGCTCAGCCGGAAACACATCGGATAATCACTAACCACCGAATCTCTCAATCTGCGGCCACGCTCGGTTTCAAAGAAGAGCTAAAAGAAGTCCATTTTCATTTGCACGACCCGGAAGACCCAAATAAAATCGAAAGAGAGCGCGAGGCGCCACTGAAAAGTCAAAGTCTCACGGACGGGTCTGCGCGCAGACCGTTTCTACGTAAACAAGATATCACGGCTCGATAAGAGTGCAACCAATACATACCCAAAATAACGTCGAACGGCTCCATTTTAATAACTATCAAATTCGCTGTGAACTCCTCTCCATCAATAACAATAGAACACCCAGGACAAACAAGAGAACTAGCAATAATACCCCGTGAGAACTAACCAACACCGATCGAGAAATCCATCAGATACTCAAGTTCGCTCTCCTAGCAAACGCCGACGAAACAAACGAAAAGGTAGCCCCGGAATCAAAAAGGACTAAAGCATCAAACGAATCCACAAGCAAAGTACCTATCACCACGTCAGGACGACCCGCGGACTCTGCGAGAGGCATGGCGTACACTCTGTGGCGCCATGGCGAAGAAGACGACGGCGGGCGGCGAGAGCCCCAACAATCTCTTGTGGCGGTGCGGTAAAGCCGGTCGTGCAACTCAAGCGGTGCGAAGGTGGCGGCCGCCGAGTACCTCGCCGAGGCGCCCAAGTCAAGGAAATGGCATCGCCGAGGAGCGATCATCATCGGAAAGATCCTCGAGCGGGACCCATCAAGAAGAAGAAGATGGCACAGCTCCCACTTGATCACGCTTAGCGGGGTTCGACGACACACCCGCTCCTTGTGACCTGTCGGCCACAATGACGGCAATCCCCGCCCAAGTGCACTTTCAGCAGCGGTGTCCATCACCGCACTTAAAGCAAAGCATGCCCCGCCTCGACAGGGACGAAGAGCCGAGTACTGCAAAGGACGAGGCGCCAAGAAGGAACGGCCTCGATCGCTAGACCGAAGATCTGCGGTCCTCCTTGAACTTCTTGAAAGCGGGTCATTGAGCAGCACCCACTTCCCTCACTAGAGCTCCTCTTCGGTCACCACCGTAAACTACGATCCACAGAGGCTTGTCGCCTTTGTGAGTGATCTCCAACTCCATGCCCTGGCTTGCTCCACAACAGAGTAGTCACAGAGTGGAGTAGCTCCCAACACATGTCGGTACTCGAATTGAGACCCGACGGAACCTCTTGGCTTTACGAAGATCATCGTTCGCTCATCAAGGGACGGCGAACCAAGTTGTTGAACTCGGCCTCATACTCAAGAATAGACCTCTTCCCCGAGCAAAAGTCGTCAAGGCAACCTCCATCTTCTCAACAAAAGAATAGGGGTAGAACTTCCCCTTGAACTGATCTACAAAATCCTCCCAAGTGACTGGCCCTTGAGTGGCGGTCATCGAAGACAACACGCCCTCCCACCAAATATCCGCCTGTTGACGAAGAGCACGGATCTCCCCCACCAACTCTCTCAACAAAGCAGGGGTTTCATCTTGGGCCCCAACCGGAGGCGGGTCAACAAAGACCCCCCGCCCATCGACTAATCACTACAGGAGGTGGCTCCACGGAACCTCTTCCGCGACCCCGACCTCCACGACCGCGGCCACCACGACCACGTCCTCTACCCCTCGGCATAGCTATCAACCACAATCAACAATACACAATGAGCTCAAAGCTCAAAATAAACTCCTTCATCAATAAACAACATAACGGAAGCGTAAAACTATATTCGTACCTCTCTCTAACCTACTGTGCACTAGTGTGTCAAATTTTAGGTTAGTTAACCATTAGCAAATTTTAGTTGATTTACTAAACTAAAACAAATTTTAACAATTTTAGTTTACCTATATTGTTAATCTATTCACCACGGACCTAAAGCCCGCTCTGATACCAACTGTAACTTTTCAAAACCAACACCGAGCCTAGAATGCTACCACACTACACTCTAACTAATAATTATCGACACACTATCAAATTTCAGCAAGAGAACAACAATAATCATATCAATGGACCATAAAAAGACATGCAATTATGGATCAAGCGACAATAAATAAGCAATGGGAATTATAACTAGGCAAATAATCCAAAGCAGCATCAACCAATGAATCCAAATTAATAAAGCAAATAGTCTAGTCCAAATGATATCCTAAACATTATTCAATAACTAACATGTCCAAGTGTAAACCAATATTGAGTGAAAAGATTATCATGGCGAATGATCATGTGATGTCCATGTGCTCTACTCGCTCTCAATTACGGCATCCTCGAAGATCACCTAAAAACAACAGTAGAGCAAGGGTGAGTCCACGACTCAGCAAATACATCCATAAACAACAAACAATAATAAATCAACAGCATTCATTAACTTCATTATCATCATATGCACTTCTATTAACATTCTCATTCATCAATCTCAAATATCAATGCAACTCTATTCTATATGTCCACATGCACTTCTTTCGCGTATACCGGTATAGCGTGAGTGAATGCTCGCGACAACATTCACTCTCAAGCCCGTTCCTCCATAAGGATCGGGGACCTCCTCCACTCCCGTGGAGTTGTGATCATCAAGATCACCTTCTCTTATGCAAAGATGCTTATGAATGCAAACATGCAATCTCCATCATAAACATCATATCCAAATTTCCATCATGCTCATCAACAAAGATATAAACTTACCAATTCATTGTTTGCAATTAAACCAAATAAAAGCACAACAATAATGGTAATAGAAGATAAAGAATCACAGTGATCAATCATTGACCGCTGTTTACCATGCACTTGCCTTTACTAGTTGCGACGCACGATTTGACTAGCAGATGGCAACAAGTACGACGCTTCTCCTACATTAAATACACACATCTCAATACAAGCTACAGCATCATAAGAATAACAATCAATATACATCGCTCCTACACGTCCCCAAATATACCACGTTACTCCGGTATCGAAAAGCTACCCGTTGCTGTCCGGTTACTAAAAAGAGCGTAACTTTTGACTCGAGAGTCCGATCACCACAAACCACCCCATTCTGGATTCTTTATAAAATTATCCACATTTTCTTAGATTACGAAAACTTCTAATTAAATCATCTAACCCTCCGTATTTAACTCCGAAAGCCAATCTGTCCGCTTCGGAACAGCAGACTTAATAAATTCATAACTTTTGTTTTACTCAACCAAAATACGCGTTCTCAGATCCTACAGAATCATTGGACAATTATCTACAACTTTCATGTAGATCAAAAACTCTAGTTAAGCCATTTACTATTTTTAATAACCAATCTATCAAAACAGCGCCGAACGACGGTAACCCTAAAAACAGCGGCCCTCTCAAAATCATATCTCGAAATCTAATTGTCCGATTGACATAATAAAATATGCTAAAGAAAGATATCAAAGTTATCTATATTTAACTAGTAGATGGCATTTCAAAATTTGTCATTAAGGTACCCGAATAAATCGTACACAGAACGGCAGGTTAAACAAATCTACTAATCGATTTTTCCCTTACTAGAAACATGTCAATTCTTTATTCTAATCTCGATTCTAAAACTAGAATAAAATAAACAATAGAGAGAAAAAGCTTGATCGTTACCCACACGACGAAAATCCAGATGCTAATCCCAAACAGTAGCTGCACTAATGATTGCTACCAAGTTACAGCACCCATTTTTCCACTCGCATACACTGCCGGCCAAAATCAGACAAAGCGCAGGAGACAAAATGCAGAAGACACTTAATTGTTGGCGGCAAGGGTGGCAGCCAAGCGGTGGCGCATGCAAAGCAGATTCGCAAAAGGTGCAATGTTTCAAGACAGTATGCGGAAGAAGACACGCAAAGAATGCGCAATGCCAAAGACAATAATGGGAGAGGCGCCACGCGCAGGGACACGGCCAGAAGCGGCCAGCGACAGTAGGCGCACAAAGAATGCAGTCTTCCAAATGTCAAGAAAAAGAATTGCGCTGGCGTGGATGGAAAAATGTGGAGGCGCGGTGGAAAACTAAATGGCTATTAGGGTTTTCTAGAAAATCCGAAATTCATTTATATAGCTCCAAAAATTCCGAAAATACTATTTTTTTTTTCATGAATTCCTTTTATTTAATTACACCCAGGCCCTTAAGAGGTTAATAATTAATTAATTATTGCTACTATTTAATTAATTACTCTCCGACCCTTAAGACGCGATTATTAATATTAATATTATTTTCAGGGTATCACATGCGGCGTCCTTGAGTTTGTGTGACCTGCAGAAAAGTTAGAATGCGTCCTCATCTGGCGTCCCTGCACTTCACGTTCAGCTTTGCAAGTAAGATGAAACAATCTAGTAATGGAGTTGTTCTCTTTATAATCAAGGCGTTGTTCTCTTTATAAACTTGGGAGGACTCTTTACAATCTAGTAACAATCTAGTAATGGAGTTGTTCTCTTTATAAACAATCTGGCGTCTTGAATTTCTATAGTCAACCCTCCTAAAAACCTAGCCATTGATTGTAACATCCTGATTTTTAGAATCAGGATGTTAATATTTAATTAGGCGATATAATAAATATTTGGCAGTGTTTTAAAATTTTCTCGTGTTTAACTAAAAGGATTGCCTCTAAAATCAAATTGAAATAATTAAAAAGTTGCATTTCCAAGTGAAATCAAATTTGTTTAAAAGCTGCATAAAAAAACAACAACAATAATAACCAATATTTAATCGAATTGTTTGAGTGCCTGCAATTAAATTAAATATTTTGTTTCTTGTTGTCACATGCATTTCAAAAATCATGATGCATACATTAGTATCGCCATTCTCATTTTCCTATTCGACCGACCGCGGGCGAAATGACCGCGTGTCCCTTCTTTTCCACTCATCTCTTCTATTTTCTGACCCTGCTAACTCCTTGTAACAGCCCCAATTTTAATAAACAGTAATTATATGCATTTTATTTTATATTTGTTATTTCTGAAGCGTTTGCATAAATTTTGCATTTGTAAATATCCTAATCAAGTCTAATAGGTAACTCCAATCACAACTCCAAAGAGAGACAACAATTAATACTTATGAAATTCTCTGGGAAATAATTTAATTAAGAACTTTACAATGTTTATCATAAATAACAATCTTCCCAATACAAGTAATACAAGAATTTATTTACATCAGATCAGATTATGTTTTACAACTTTGAATAATTTACAAAAATGTTAAAATAAAACTTGCATTGCATGTCGCCTAAAGCCTTCCTTGAAATCTTGCCCGTCCATCGTTGTCCAGCCAAACCATCTTCCTCGACCCAATCCGAAACACCATTTGCAGCTCCATAGTTCGCCAACCAATCAAAAGACCATTAGTTGTTCAAAAGCAGTATAATAGAGTTAGAATAAAATAAATTGCCGTCAGTATACCATAGGAATCATCGCGGTTCCCTGATCTACCTAGATTAGTCGGCACCTTGAGTATCGCGACTACCCATACCAACCTAGGTTAACCGGCATCTTGGCTTTTCAAGTCACCTAGGCTAACCCAGATTAGTCGGCACCAGGATACTCATGATACCTAGACTAACCTAAGTAAATCGGCACCGTCTTATTTCCGTAGGTTCTCATCATTCGGCATTTAGGGAAATCCAAAACCTACGTATACTGAATTGCCTCAATTGTCGCAAATCCATTGCATAATGAATTGCTGACCATGGATCAAATATGCCCAGCCCAAAAATATCTGGAGCCATCTGGATAAGCACCAATGCATGAGCATCATTAGCATTTTGCCATGACAGCTTATTCATTTCACCAAGCCAAGCACCAGTCAGAGCACCAGTCAAAGGAAATGGCAAAACCGAGCCAGCAAAGCACAACCGAGGGACAGCACAGCCCCTTCCAGAGATTTCCCAACCCACTGCAAAACCAGCAGAAGCAACACAATTCCTCCCCAGCAGCCAATTCCCCTCAGCCGCACCCCACTTCTTTCTCTTCTCTGAAGCAAGAACCGAAGGCAAAACCAGCCAAGCCGACACACAAGCCCAACATCATTCAGTGCACCACCGAAGGCAATCAAGAGTAGGACAACCAAAGCCAAGGCCAGGAGCAAATCATCGTGTCAAGCCAAGCCAAGCAAGCATCACTATCATCAATCTGATGTCGCAACCACCAAGGCGAGCAAAAGAAAGAAGCAGCCAGAGCAAGAGGAGGAAGGAAGCCGGGAGCAAGAGGAGGAAGGAAGCCAGAGCCAGAACTGTGAGGGAGCACTCGCAGAAGGGCGCACTGAGGGGAGCACCAAAGACAAAGCCAAGATCGCCACCCTCTTCTTCCCAAACCCAAGTCCCAAGAAGAGGTAACCCAGTACCCATCATCATGCACATCACTTGCACATCATCAATCATCGATTTCAATAGAATCAACCTGATATCAAGAGAACAATCAAGATAGCTCTCGGCTCATCATCATCACAGAGCGGTAGGGGTAGGGTAGAGAGGAGATCACCGAGGTCTTACCTCGTGCAACCGAACCCAACACCCACCTCCACCATCAAGAGCATTCACCACCTCGTATGAACCTCCATAAGCATGCATACAAATAATCATCGAGCATTAATATCAAATCAACTGGTTTTGCTAAAGATCAACATAATCAAATCAAATTAGGACGGGAACCAAATCGCAAGAGACCGAGGTAGAACCGGGCCGGTTCGGAGGAGCCAAGGCCGGCGGCCGAGGCCGAGCCGCCAAACCGAACATTGGAGTAGGCCGCGCCGTGGTGAGCTTTGGACCGAACCAGGTAGGGGACCCAATCTCGATGGAAAACCAGATCCGGCCGAGCTGGGGACGCTAGGGAGAACTTCGGCAGGGCGCAACGCGCCAATCCACCGAGGGGAGGAGTAGCGAGAGGTGCAGAGGCGCGCATGGCCTCGGCCGCACGAGGAGGAGGAGGCGAGGAGAAGGCGAGAGTCGCCGAGGAGAAAGCGGCCGAGCCCGAGTGAGGGAGCCGGGACGGCAATGGTCGGGCGGCATCGGCGATCGGCGGCGGCAAGCAGGAGCGCAGGAGCCTGTGGCGGCGCCACGAGAGGAAGCGAGAGACCGAGAGAGTCGGGAAGCCGAGGGTGAAGGAGAAGAGAGTCGGCCGAAAGAGATAAGGGGAGATGGAAGCATCACGGGAGCTAGGGTTAGAAATAGGAGGGAAGAGTGATTAGAGTAGGTAATTAGGAAATAAAGTATTTTGTAGTTAAGTGTTTAGTTGATTAGGTGAATTGGAGTAGAAAATTTTTGTAGAATTAAGAATAAGTAGAGAGTGTTTGTGAGTACTAGGTGTCCTGTTAAGGAAAACAACATCACCTAAACTCTAAGCATTGTCAGTCATTGTAATTCCACCGTAAATTGAATTAACTTTAAAATCCATAAGAAATTGAATTTTTTTATTAAATTAAAATCTATACTTAAATACATCTAGAATCATAACCTCATTAATATGTATTTATCTTGCATTTTGAGCATTTAGGATTTCTCGATTTTATTGGTATTTATTCGCTTTTGTATTCTCTTTTAGATTCAGAATTGTGCGACGAAACAATAACGTATCCGAGAGTGAACAAGTGGACATTCCATAAGGCAAGCATCCTCTCTGCACCATGTTGATCCCAATTTTTGAACCTGTAGATTTACAAAACACAGTGATACTGTTGCATGCTAATTTTCTTAAAAATTAATTGTGATCTGTCATTAGGTAATTATAACCTGATAATTGTGGCTTACCTTGAATTGATCATACACTCAACCTAAGGTAGTTTGTGGTGATGTAATACTTAATTTCAATTTTGCTTAGCCATGCAGTCCATAGAACGGTAGTGTTTGGCAGGCTTATCTTGTCAAACCTGGGGAACAACAAATACATTTTTATTTTTGTTGATTCTTTGTTCAGTTTATTTAAATCTAAAATGAATCTAAATCTTGTTGTTAAACTTAATTCAAATCTGGACAAGTGGATGCTAGTGAGGGTGCCTAGTGCACGAGAATGGGAACTGTGGATGTCTTGTCTGGGTTGATTAAGGACTGAACTCTGACGGCCCAATTCAAGCCCCAACGTACTTCCACACGCAGTGTATGGGCGCTGTTTGGTTAAGTAAAGGGTTAATATTATTGAGTTGGATACAGGAGAGTAAGGACATGTGTATTGATTTCATATGGCATAGATGCTTAAGTCTTCGGGCCGTGTCGTATGCCATGTGGAGCTTATATCAATATCAGATGTTCTTAGAAGGGTAAGGGCGTAGATGTGTTACATCGCATGTACGCACTCTTCGAGGCCCGATCGCGGTGTAATATGTGTGGCTAACACGAGTTTGCATTTAATTGACTGGTCGGCATTCCTGCACAACATGTGAACCTCGGTTGAATATATGCTATCATCGTTGTTTGCGGGTCATCTCACATGGGTCATCCAACTCAATAGTGTCAACTTGTTGAAAATACCAAATCTTAGTTTACCCTACCGCATACCAAAGGCAAGTGTGCTATTATTCCGAGGCTTACGGGCTAACTAAGTCATGTGGGTAAAGATGTACACCCCTGCAGGGATTAAAACTATTCGAATAGCCGTGTCCACGGTTACGGACAACGCTTGGATTGATGTCACCTGTATAGAATTGGCTCTAATTTGGGTTTTGGGAATATTTAATTTCGGCATGATAGTGAGTCATGCAATTTATTGCTAATGGTTGTAGCCACTTGATTTTGATACTAATTATGATCATACTTTCATTTATTTACTGTTTTAATCCAAATTGATTTATTAAATTGCTTTACTAAAATTTAGCAATTGTAGGTTAAGATGTATTGCTTTCTGCAAAATTTAACCATTATAACCTTCCTGTTGTTAACCTTATGCATCTATAAATTCTAATCCTTTGCATAGGACCTCTCAGACACTTTATTTTAAATAGTTTGTGTAAGTCTTGCTGAGTACCTTTCGTACTCAGTGGAATTTTTGTAACACCCCAGCCCAACACAGAGCCTAGAATGCCACCACACTACTCTCTCATCCAATAAATATTGACACACTATAAAATTACATCAAGAAATCATCAATAATTATATCCATGGACCACATACTAGCAGGAATAAATATGGTTCAAACGATAATCAATAAGCAAGGGGAATAAAACCAGGTAAATAATCCAAAGTAGTAGCAACCAATGAATCTAAATTAATGAAGCGAATAGTCTAGTCCAAATGATGTCCTAAACATTATTCAATTCTAACATGTCCAAGTGTAAACCAATATTGAATGAAACGATTATCATGGCGAATGATCATGTGATGCCCATGTGCTCTACTCGCTCTCAATTACGGCATCCTCGAAGATCACCTAAAAACAACAGTAGAGCAAGGGTGAGTCCACGACTCAGCAAATACATCCATAAACAACGAACAACAATAAATCATCAGCATTCAATAACTTCATTATCATCACATGCACTTCCATTCACATTCTTATTCATCAATCTCAAATATCAATGCAACTCTAGTCTATATGTCCACATGCACTTCTTTTCACAGATATCAGATAGCGTGAGTGAATGCTCGCGACAACATTCACTCTCAAGCCCGTTCCTCCTCAAGGATCGGGGACCTCCTCCACTCCCGTGGAGTTGTGATCATAAAGATCACCTTCTCTTATGCAAAGATGCTTATGAATGCAAACATGCAAACTCCATCATAAACATCATATCCAACTTTTCATCATGCTCATCAACAAAGATATAAACATACCAATTCATTGTTTGCAATTAAACCAAATAAAAGCACAACAATAATGGTAATAGAAGATAAAGAAAACAGTGATCGATCATTGATCATTGTCTACCATGCACTTGCCTTTACTAGTTGCGACGCACAGTTTGACTAGAAGACGGCAACAAGCACGACGCCTCTCCTATATTAAATACACAAACTTCAATACAAATTACAGCAACAAGAATAGCAATCAATATACTTCGCTCCTACACGCCCCCAAACATACCACGCTACCACGGTAGCGAAAAGTTACCCGTAGCTGACTTAGTACTAAAACGAGTGTAACTTTTGACTCGAAAGTCCGATCACCACAAACCACCCCAATCTGGATTCTTTATAAAATTATCTACCTTTTCTTAGATTACGAAGACTTCTAATTAAATCATCTACCCTCCGTATTTAGTCCGAAAGTCGATCTGTCCGCTCGAACAGCAGTCTTACTAAATTCATAACTTTCGTTTTACTCAACCAAAATACGCGTTCTCAGATTCTACAGAACCATTGGACAATTATCTACAACTTTCATGTAGATCAAAAACTCTAATTAAGTCATTTACTATTTTTAACAACTGATCTATCAAAACAGCGCCGAACGACGGTAACCCTAAAAACAGCGGCCTTTCGAACATCATATCTAGAAATCTAATTGTCCGATTGACGTGATACAATATGCTAAAGAAAGCTATCGACAATATCTACAATTAACTAGTGGGTGATATTTCCAAATTTTTGCCATTACGATACCGAATAATTTGTACAACAAAACAAAGATAATAATTGAATCTATTAATCGCCCAAGACTAAAAAAATTCTAAATCTCTCTAATTAATCTCGGTAATAAGCTCATAATAAACTAGCAAAACAGACAGGAACTAAAGTCACATAATGTGCTGCAAACCTCCACGCGACGGTAGCTCGGCTCGCAAAGCAGATCTGCAGAGCACAGACGGCGGCTTTTCAAAGACTCGGCCGTGGCGAGCAAGCAGCGGGGCAGGCGGCGGATGATCAAGACGAGGAGAAAAGCAGCAAAGACATGCAGGCGGGCAAAGACAAAGAATAATAGGCTCGCTTTAGCACTGGCAAGCAGCTTCGGCAAAGAAGCGCAAATTTCAAGCCTGGCTTCGGCAAAGACGGCGTCGGTGGCGCGAAGGCACGCAGAGGGGGCTTTCAGGCTGCAGCGCAAAGACATGCACAGCGCCGCAGAGGCTCGGTTCGGTTGTAGCAAAGACAGTTAGCTATAAGCGATGGCGCCTGCGGCTCCAGCAGCAGATAGTGCAAAGCAGTGCGACCTCGGCAGCAGAACAGCGGCCGCAAAGACACCAGTACAAGAAGCACCGGCAGTCCGAAGACAAAGACACGCCAAGAAGTACAAGACGCAAGGCAAGTCAAGCAAAGCAGAAAATTGCAGAGGCAAAGAAAAAAAAGCCGGCGGCTCGGTGGAACAAAAAGAGATTAGGGTTTTCTAAAAAAAATCCGTAATCCATTTATAGCTCTAAAAATTCCGAAAATCTATTTTCCCCGTACTAAATTTTCTAATTACGCACACGCCCTAAATTCTTTAACTAATTAACTTATTACACTCCGACCCTTACGACGCGACTAATACTAATATTAATATTATTTTCAGGGTATTACATTCTACCCCCCTTAACGGAATTCGACCCCGAATTCTAATCGCCGTTCTACTCAAATAAAACTGCACAACTGAAATTAAACAATTAAACAACACATACCCGACGTGAACAACTCCGGGTATTGCTCGCGCATGCGAGACTCCAACTCCCAAGTCGCCTCTCTCTCGATCGATCGCCCACAAAGACCTTGACGATACCAACGTCTTGTGCCTCAGCACTCATCTCGTTAATTTTCGGTACACTCAACTGACGGAAGTCGAAGGTACGGTCTTACTTGGTGGTCAACGGCTCTAAGAAAACCTTGTAATCCTGATCTCTCAAATACTACCTTGACATCGGGTTATACAAAATGTTGTGTGCCCTGCGCATGGACACGAGACGGTCCTAACGATACACTTTCTTCCAAAAATCTCCACAACTCCCAGAAAAAAACTAATGTAACTTGGGCCAAACTTCGTTTTGGTACCAAACCACACAATCTGTACATAACACACTGCACTCCTGTCCTGTCTCCCAATAAACCACTTCACATTTGCAAGGAGTACTTCCTTTAACCAGGAACGCACAACCAAACTAGTTTCAAACAAACTCTTTTATAAATAGAACCCAACTGAAAACAAATGGTTCTCATCGCAATCACGCGTTACCAACTCCCCATCAGAATAGTCAAATCCAAAATCAAAGATTCATCACAAAAACCTTTCCATTTTCCAAATAGGCTGTTTGCAAATAAACACCACGTAAGCCAAAAAAAGAAAACATTCGAATGCCAAAATCAATCACTCCTTTTTTTCTTCCCCTAAATTAGAAAGAATCACATGCCAACGTAAAGCCAACTCAAATTGTAAATGACCTCTGTCATAAACACACGGCTCAAACAAGAATCAAGAGGGCATTTCACTACCCGAGGAATCAATTTTTTTTTTCTCAATTTTTCTTCTAGGAATAAACTCTCTCAAATCATAGGATTTCAAATCAACACACTAACTCATTCCTCTTAACTGGTAATCTCAAAGCGATGCTCAACCTGAAAGCAACAACCGCGCCCATTTAGAGAGACTCTACTAACCCATAAAAGATACTATAGTCCCCTCCTCTACCAAAGAAACTATTTGGACAAATGATTCCCAACACCTCAAATAAAATCTACACCCACAATCACATCACCTCAATCTTTTAAGGATAATCAACTTGAAATTCTCTACCCACACACACTGATTTAAAACTAAAGGATTCTATCAATAATCATCATACTATTTGGAATCCACTTTTGTTCTACTACTTCTACACATGATCATTGGGCAACCAAGGTTCTAGCATAAAACACATACTCAATTTCAACAGCCAGGACTCCTAAAGTGACTTCTGGTATACTTGATAGAAAT
The DNA here is from genome assembly GCA_036346395.1 of Hsuehochloa calcarea. NCBI lineage: Eukaryota > Viridiplantae > Streptophyta > Magnoliopsida > Poales > Poaceae > Hsuehochloa > Hsuehochloa calcarea. The sequence goes on from CM070610.1 coordinate 33,587,210, forward strand.
CCGCATATTCGCTGTCTAGAATTCCCACGATCCAAACAATATCCTCAATCATTAATATCAACCAGCATCACTAATCAATTGACTGCCCAAAACGATTTACTTTACTAATCTTGGACCCTCAATAAACCACACCATTCTATTTCACCTACATAACCTTGCAAAGTATAGCATCACAATATCCCAACTATTCGATAATTCCAATGCTCCACCATCATGAACAAATATTCTTGGATCACTATTCACTATAGGTCCTACTAATTATAACAATATAATCAGTTTTGTCCCAACGACCATAATTCCTTTTAGATCCAATTCTCTATGAGATTTATATCATGAAATGAATTCATCCTCTAATGTTCCTCAATTAACTTGCAACCCAGGGTCTCACAACATCATATACTTGACCACTATTAACCAGTTCCCAATATACACTCTTTAAGGTTTTGTAAAACAAATCGACTATTCCTTTCTCAAAAGAAGAGACAAATAAAAAGATTTTTTTTTTTTTTTTTAAAAAAAGGACCAAATCACATTAATCACTTAAGAACCACTAAAGCTTTCCGACTCGTCACTTGCTCAAACCAATTTCATCTACCAAATAAATCATGAACTCCAAAAGTTCATGAATCCAAAACTCCAAACTTTTCATTTAAACGATATTACTTAACGGCGATCAAATTACATTCTTTCTAAAGGAATCATCACCACACAAGCCACAATCCCGCATGCAGTCTTACTAACATTAAGAATAATACACTCTTCACATGATTCAATATCGTCAACTCTTCCATTAATAAGCCCCGAAAAGTTCACCAAATTGTTCCGTACTACTTTACCATCACATCTTCAAAATGAGATTATACCAAAACCATACAACCTCACTACAACAACTACTTTATATTAGAAGGGATCCACTACACAAATTAAAAGGTTTTATCAAAACCCTTTCATCACGGATATGCTATTGTCTGACTATTCCACAATTGTCTAGGTATAGGCCACCTATTAAATCACACCACCAACTCTTAGTGATGCTCAACACCAAACTTTAACACTCAAAGAATTGCACTCCAACCATTGTTGTTATCAACTAGCTTTCTTATGATGTCTAGCTGCTACCTATTTTCATTTGCGAATCACTTGAATAACTACCAACACATATTCAGTTGTTCCTCCTCACACTTAGTTTTCAACAAAATCACCCTAAAACTTCCAAAGTCAAAATCTTCTCTTGATCAAAAGTCTCAACAACACTATAATCAAATTCATCGTGTCATTCCATAAAGAAGAACTATCCAGAACCCCTCCTGTAAATTCTAGATCCATTGGTATTCAATCCCTTCAACCTTTTGTACACAATTCCAATAATTAATCATACTAAGGTATATGTAAAGCTATCAACCAAATATGATCACCAAGTGTCTATAGTAAAGATAACCCCACAAATAATATCTATTAAGGCAATAACCTAGCATCTCCTCAAGTTTCCTTTACACCCAATTAAACTAATCCATTGGTACCAAATCCAATAAATCCAACAAACTAATCAATTTTAATGTCCAAGCCAGTTCATCAACGTTCCATACTTCTTAATAACTCTTATGACTCCAATTAGGTATGGACATACTCTTAGTCACTACTCAACTCGTAATTACTCTATGACAATATCAAATTAATCAAGTTCAATTCTAAGGATTTGGGTTAAGACCAATCATGCATCACGCTCTGATCCGACCGATACTCATACCTTATCAATGAACTTCTATGTTTACCACCTCTAGCTTAAACATAACAAGTCAACACAAAAGATTTTAACTCCTTTCGGAAAAGAATAGGTATTAAACTTCAAAGACTAAATAATTCAAAAGAAATACATAAAGCCAAAGTTTTCACATCTTAAAGAACTTGCAATAGAAAACTTTCAGTATCCAGAATACCAAGTGAATAAATAAGTCATATTTTCCAATAGGAAGGGCGGAACTCCCACGAAAAAGATCAATCTTGCTGTTAACCGATATTCACACAAAGCAACAATAGATCAACCGTCATGAGAACAAGTAATGGCTTTATGGAACCAAAGGAGACCAATGAAATATCACCATTGTATTGTAAACACTATCTCAAGGAAAATTCATCAACCGCAACTATAACCAGAATTGCCCAAAATTCAAGCTCAAGGAAGAGAACAACTTTTATAAAGAAACTCACACACAATACCTATAACTACTGCAATCAAAGTAGCTACCTCTCTATTCCCATACCACGAATGGTGGTGTAACCTGGTAAAACCCAGGGCCACAACCACGATCCCAACTGCCTCAGGAGGGGGCCCACAGAACCACGCCCGCGGCCCCGACCTCCACGACCGTGGCCACCACGACTACGTCATCTATCCCTCGTCATAGCTATCAATCACAATCAACATTATATAATGAGCTCAAAGCTCAAAATAAACTCATCCATCAATAAACAACATAACGGAAGCGTAAAACGATGATCGTACCTCTCTCTAACCTACTGTGCACTAGTGTGTCAAATTTTTAGGTTAATTAACCATTAGCAAATTTTAGTTGATTTACTAATACTAAAACAAATTTTTAACAATTTTAGTTTGCCTAAGTTGTTAATCTATTCACCACGGACCTAAAGCCCGCTCTGATACCAACTGTAACACCCCAGCCCAACACAGAGCCTAGAATGCCACCACACTACTCTCTCATCCAATAAATATTGACACACTATAAAATTACATCAAGAAATCATCAATAATTATATCCATGGACCACATACTAGCAGGAATAAATATGGTTCAAACGATAATCAATAAGCAAGGGGAATAAAACCAGGTAAATAATCCAAAGTAGTAGCAACCAATGAATCTAAATTAATGAAGCGAATAGTCTAGTCCAAATGATGTCCTAAACATTATTCAATTCTAACATGTCCAAGTGTAAACCAATATTGAATGAAACGATTATCATGGCGAATGATCATGTGATGCCCATGTGCTCTACTCGCTCTCAATTACGGCATCCTCGAAGATCACCTAAAAACAACAGTAGAGCAAGGGTGAGTCCACGACTCAAAGAAATACATCCATAAACAACGAACAACAATAAATCATCAGCATTCAATAACTTCATTATCATCACATGCACTTCCATTCACATTCTTATTCATCAATCTCAAATATCAATGCAACTCTAGTCTATATGTCCACATGCACTTCTTTTCACAGATATACAGATAGCGTGAGTGAATGCTCGCGACAACATTCACTCTCAAGCCCGCTCCTCCTCAAGGATCGGGACCTCCTCCACTCCGTGGAGTTGTGATCATAAAGATCACCTTCTCTTATGCAAAGATGCTTATGAATGCAAACATGCAAACTCCATCATAAACATCATATCCAACTTTTCATCATGCTCATCAACAAAGATATAAACATACCAATTCATTGTTTGCAATTAAACCAAATAAAAGCACAACAATAATGGTAATAGAAGATAAAGAAAACAGTGATCGATCATTGATCGCTGTCTACCATGCACTTGCCTTTACTAGTTGCGACGCACAGTTTGACTAGAAGACGGCAACAAGCACGACGCCTCTCCTATATTAAATACACAAACTTCAATACAAATTACAGCAACAAGAATAGCAATCAATATACTTCGCTCCTACACGTCCCCAAACATACCACGCTACCACGGTACCGAAAAGTTACCCGTAGCTGACTTAGTACTAAAACGAGTGTAACTTTTGACTCGAAAGTCCGATCACCACAAACCACCCCAATCTGGATTCTTTATAAAATTATCTACCTTTTCTTAGATTACGAAGACTTCTAATTAAATCATCTACCCCTCCGTATTTAGTCCGGAAAGTCGATCTGTCCGCTTCGGAACAGCAGTCTTACTAAATTCATAACTTTCGTTTTACTCAACCAAAATACGCGTTCTCAGATTCTACAGAACCATTGGACAATTATCTACAACTTTCATGTAGATCAAAAACTCTAATTAAGTCATTTACTATTTTTAACAACTGATCTATCAAAACAGCGCCGAACGACGGTAACCCTAAAAACAGCGGCCTTTCGAACATCATATCTAGAAATCTAATTGTCCGATTGACGTGATACAATATGCTAAAGAAAGCTATCGACAATATCTACAATTAACTAGTGGGTGATATTTCCAAATTTTTGCCGTTACGATACCCGAATAATTTGTACAACAAAACAGCATAATAATTGAATCTATTAATCGGCCCAAGACTAAAAAAAATTCTAAATCTCTCTCTAATTAATCTCGGTAATAAGCTCATAATAAACTAGCAAAACAGACAGGAACTAAAGTCACATAATGTGCTGCAAACCTCCACGCGACGGTAGCTCGGCTCGGCAGCAGATCTGCAGGCACACGGCGACAGCTTCAAGAGCCTCTCGGCCGTAGCGACAAGCAGCGCAGGACCGGCAATGATCAAGACAAATGAGGAGAAAGCAAGCGCAAAGACATGCTGGCAAAGACAAGAAATACAGGAGGCTCATTGTAGGCCACTGGCGGCTGCAGTTTCGCGAGAAGAAGGCGCAAATTTCAAGCACTGGCTTCAGCGAAGACGGCGTCGGTGGCGCGAAAGGCACGCAGAGGCGGCTTGTGCGCAGCGCAAAGACATGCACAAAGCGCCGCAGGCTCGGTTGGTTGTAGCAAAGACAAAGATTAGCAAGCGATGGCGCTGCGGCTCCTGGGCAGCAGAAGAGTGCAAGCGAAGTGCAGACCTCAATGGCGAACGGCGTACGCAAAGACCGGCCAAGAGAAAGCACCTAAAGACAAAGACACGCAAGAAGCGGCCAGACGTGGCGGCGATCTTGCAGCAGAAAATTGCAGAGGCAAAGAAAAAAAAGCCGGCGGCTCGGTGGAACAAAAAGAGATTAGGGTTTTCTAAAAAAAATCCGTAATCCATTTATAGCTCTAAAAATTCAAAATCTATTTTCCCCGTACTAAATTTTCTAATTACGCACACGCCCTAAATTCTTTAACTAATTAACTTATTACACTCCGACCCTTACGACGCGACTAATACTAATATTAATATTATTTTCAGGGTATTACAATTTTCCACTTGTTGCAGGTAAAGAACGCCCTAGAAATAGTCCAAGTTGAAGCGATTACGGGGTTACTTCAGCTTTAATCCCAGTCAAGTTGCCCTTGGGTTGTGGCGCTCCACTGGAGATTTTATTTTATTACTTCTGTTTCCATTTATGGTTTATTTAATGTTTCCGCTGTAAATTTTTATTAATGTATTCCAATCGTGTATGCTTGTGATATAATGTTGTAAGGATATGTCTATGTTAGCAGCTCATCCTGGGAGCTAACATAAGAGGCATATCCGGGAACCTGAATATTGGAATTGTACCTTGTTAATGATTATACTTCTAGTATTATTTTTAATTGAGACTTGATTGTTCTTGATTAAAAATTTTACTTTTGGTATGATTATTAATTTGGTATAAACCTCCAATATTCCGGGGTCCTCACAGCGTTGGTATCAGAGCTGTGTTGACTGTAGGTTAAAGCCGTAACAATGGACGATGTTAGGAATTTGGTTTGCAAAAAATATTTTCAAAACTAGCAAAAATTTGAGCCAAAAATGTAAGTAATATGATTCTTTTCTTTCTTACCCATCCTAGCATCTAATTCTTATCTCATAATTCATTTGATTTGTGCAAAGCAAATTTTCTCCGTTGTTCGTCTCTTTTCTCCAACAGTAGACACGTTAAGTAGTCAATTGGTGAGGGCAATGGTGACAGGACGAGGAGATGTTGCCTTCCCGCAAGAATAGGATTAATTTAGGGATTATCCTTAGATTATATATATATACCCTAATTATATTTTTTTAGTTTGTAGACGCTGGATTTTGTGATGTGGTCATTTGTTCTCTTTTGTTTCCAAATAGTTGCGCATCGCCTACAGGCAGTATGTATAGCAACTATATCGGAAACTAATTGTGGTTTAATTGAATCTTGTACTAGCCTTGAGGCTTAGTACACCCATTTGGATTTTGAGTTGCGTGGTTTTGGAATTATGCATTCATAATAGGAATTATTGTCTCAGGGTTGCGCGCTTACTTATCTTATGCTCATTCTTTCCTCATTTAATTTCTTATGCATCATCATGTTTAAGGGGGGTAGAGAATACCCCAAGATATGTGTTAGGCACCGTAATTCCTACACTTTGATCATGCATATAGTGGTATGTTAACTTAAGCATATCTTATTATTCAGGTTGTTAGCAAGAATCATAACTAAAAATGATTTATATAAATTAAGATGTATGATTAGTATTTCATATTGAAGTTAGAAGCATGAAAATGACTAGTCTATAGCTATATAAATTGAAATTTGCTTTAGCTTATGATTGTTAACTAAATTAGAATTTAACAACTTGCCATGCTTATATAGATTTATTGTTTGAACTTAAAAATTTGAAAGTCATCGATGTGTAGTTTGATATGTTAGACTGTTGTAAAATTAAACAACATGACTATCTTTTAAATTGTTAATGAGTGAAGATGTCATAACATGAGCTGATGATAGTTTATTTTTATTCAATTAAGAGTAATTAAGACAGAGTAGGTTATACCGGTAATTCTATGCTCTTTGTCATAGTAAGACGTCATTCTTTGTTATTGAGTAATTTTGACCTAGATAACTGGAACTGTACCCTAGTGTCCGTAAGTAGTCTATAATTTTGAGAGTTTTATTTGAGCACATGATAGTGTGTATTTCCCAAATATATTTTTCCCAAAAGATTAATGAATTTGTTTTGGCTAGGAATTAATTCAAATACCTTGCAAGACTGTTCTAGCCATTTTTGAAATCTAGAATTAATAGGAAGGTTTAAACTGCTAGTACCCAGTTTTCTAGTGTTTAGTATCACCTAACTAACCTGCCATAAGTTTTCTGGAATTTTTGAACTTAATTTCACTAGTGTTGAGCCCTAGGACTTGTTTGTGTTTGAATTGATTTACCTACCAAAAATCTGAGCCTGTTGTGTAGAATGAATTCTTCTGTCAATGTTAGAATTCTAACAATACTCCTGAATTTACCTAGCTAATTTAGTAATTTTTCCAAGCCCTATTTGTTCACCAGTAGTAGTAAACAAGTGGTGAAATTAATTATTTTTGATTGTTAAGGACCAGATCATGGTAGTATGAGTTCATATTATTTGTTAAATCTTATGCTCACCCAATCTCAATAAAATTGGTTGTTTATAGTTTGGTAGAATCATGTAAGTAAGCATGTGAGTCCTTGCATTCACTAAATAACCCTAAATTTATTCAAGAAATTGATTGCATTTTTGCATCTTTGCATGCATTCATCTAATGCATTTTTCTCCAAATCGGGCAATTAGAATTAGCAATACAAGGGTTAAGTGAGACTACCAGCAACCCTACTTTGTCTTCTCTAAGTCTGTATACAACCTTCTTATATTATACTAGGTTACCATTTAACCAACCATTAGTTGGTCGATTTTTATCCTACCGGAAGAAGAGGTGAAGCTCGACATGTTTGAAGTACTTTCGAATCAAGAAAGGAAAGGTTAAACAAAACTTTCCTGTTTAGAACCTAGAACTGAAGGATAGCCTCACATGATTCGGATTTGAGTTCGGGTTGTGAATAAAAATCCGAAGTGTGTTCCTAGGCCCAAACCTAGCTAGATCGCCATAGCCTTTTGTCCCAATTTCCGAACCACCGGAATCTCGGGGACGAGATTCTGTTTAAGGGGGGTAGGTTTGTAACAGCCCCAATTTTAATAAACAGTAATTATATGCATTTTATTTTATATTTGTTATTTCTGAAGCGTTTGCATAAATTTTGCATTTGTAAATATCCTAATCAAGTCTAATAGGTAACTCCAATCACAACTCCAAAGAGAGACAACAATTAATACTTATGAAATTCTCTGGGAAATAATTTAATTAAGAACTTTACAATGTTTATCATAAATAACAATCTTCCCAATACAAGTAATACAGGAATTTATTTACATCAGATCAGATTATGTTTTACAACTTTGAATAATTTACAAAAATGTTAAAATAAAACTTGCATTGCATGTCGCCTAAAGCCTTCCTTGAAATCTTGCCCGTCCATCGTTGTCCAGCCCAACCCTCCTTCCTGGCCCCATTCGAAACACCATTTGCAGCTCCATAGTTCGCCAACCAATCAAAAGACCATTAGTTGTTCAAAAGCAGTATAATAGAGTTAGAATAAAATAAATTGCCGTCAGTATACCATAGGAATCATCGCGGTTCCCTGATCTACCTAGATTAGTCGGCACCTTGAGTATCGCGACTACCCACACCAACCTAGGTTAACCGGCATCTTGGCTTTTCAAGTCACCTAGGCTAACCCAGATTAGTCGGCACCAGGATACTCATGATACCTAGACTAACCTAAGTAAATCAAGACCGCCTTATTTCCGTAGGTTCTCATCATTCGGCATTTAGGAAATCCAAAACCTACGTATACTGAATTGCCTCAATTGTCGCAAATCCATTGCATAATGAATTGCTGACCATGGATCAAATATGCCCAGCCCAAAAATATCTGGAGCCATCTGGATAAGCACCAATGCATGAGCATCATTAGCATTTTGCCATGATGACTTATTCATTTCACCAAGCCAAGCACCGGTCGAGCACCTACCAAAGGAAATGGCAAAACCGAGCCAAAGAAAGCACAATGCGGGACAGACAAATTTCTTCCAGAGATTTCCCAACCCATCGCAAAACCGGTGAAGCAACACAATTCCTCCCCAGACCAATTCCCCTCAGCACTCCCACTTCTTTCTCTTCTCTGAAGCAAGAACCGAAGGCAAAACCAGCCAAGCCGACACACAAGCCCAACATCATTCAGTGCACCACCGAAGGCAATCAAGAGTAGGACAACCAAAGCCAAGGCCAGGAGCAAATCATCAGGTCAAGCCAAGCCAAGCAAGCATCACTATCATCAATCGATGTTGCAACCACTGAAGAAAGCGAGCCAAGAAGAAGCAGCAGACAGAGCAAGAGGAGGAAGGAAGCCAGGAGCAAGAGGAGGAAGGAAGCCAGGAGCCAGGAACCAGGAGGGAGCACCAGCAGAAGGGCGCACCAGAGGGGAGCACCAGCACAAAGCCAGCACTGCCGCCCTCTTCTTCCCAAACCCAAGTCCCAGTAAGAGGTAACCCCAGTACCCATCATCATGCACATCACTTGCACATCATCAATCATCAGATTTCAATAGAATCAACCCAGATATCAGTAGAACAATCAGTATAGCTCTCAGTTCATCATCATCACAGAGCAGTAGGGGTAGGGTAGAGAGGGAGATCAGCCGAGGTCTTACCTCAGTGGCAACCGAACCCAACACCCACCTCCACCATCAGTAGCATTCACCACCTCAGATGAACCTCCATAAGCATGCATACAAATAATCATCGAGCATTAATACTGAAATCAACTGGTTTTGCTAAAGATCAACATAACTGAAATCAAATTAGGACGGGGAACCAAATCTGGCAGTAGACCGAGGTAGAAGCGGGCGGTTGCTCGAGGAGCCAAAGGCGGCCGCGGCCGGGAGGCCGAGCCGCCAAACCAAACTCTTGGAGTAGGCCGCGCGTGGTGAGCTTTGGACCGAACCGAGGTAGGGGACCCAATCCTCGATGGAAAACCAGATCCGGCCGAGCTGGGACGCTAGGGAGAACTTCGTGGCGGCGCACGCGCAAGCCGACCGAGGGGAGGAGTAGCGTAGAGGAGCCAGAGGCGGCGCATGGCCTCCGGCCGCGCCGGAGGAGGAGGAGGCGTAGGAGAAGGCGTAGAGTCGCCGAGGGAGAAAGCGGCCGGAGCCGGAGTGAGGGAGCCGGGGGCAGCAGCAGTGCCAAGCGGCATCGGCGATCGGTGGCGGCAGAAATGCAGGAGCGCAGGAGCCTGTGGCGCCACGAGAGGAAGCGAGAGAGACCGAGAGAGTCGGGGAAGCCGAGGGTGAAGGAGAAGAGAGTCGGCCGAAAGAGATAAGGGGGGAGATGGAAGCATCGACCGGGAGCTAGGGTTAGAAATAGGAGGGGAAGAGTGATTATAGTAGGTAATTAGGAAATAAAGTATTTTGTAGTTAAGTGTTTAGTTGATTAGGTGAATTGGAGTAGAAAATTTTTGTAGAATTAAGAATAAGTAGAGAGTGTTTGTGAGTACTAGGTGTCCTGTTAAGGAAAACAACATCACCTAAACTCTAAGCATTGTCAGTCATTGTAATTCCAGCAGAAATTGAATTAACTTTAACCAGTCCATAAGAAATTGAATTTTTTTTTATTAAATTAAAATCTATACTTAAATACATCTAGAATCATAACCTCATTAATATGTATTTATCTTGCATTTTTGAGCATTTAGGATTTCTTGATTTTATTGGTATTTATTCGCTTTTGTATTCTCTTTTTAGATTCTGAATTGTGCGACGGAAACAATAACGTATCCGAGAGTGAACAAGTGGACATTCCATAAGGCAAGCATCCTCTCTGCACCATGTTGATCCCAATTTTTGAACTGTAGATTTACAAAACACAGTGATACTGTTGCATGCTAATTTTCTTAAAAATTAATTGTGATCTGTCATTAGGTAATTATAACATGATAATTGTGGCTTACCTTGAATTGATCATACACTCAACCTAAGGTAGTTTGTGGTGATGTAATACTTAATTTCAATTTTGCTTAGCCATGCAGTCCATAGAACGGTAGTGTTTGGCAGGCTTATCTTGTCAAACCTGGGGAACAACAAATACATTTTTATTTTTGTTGATTCTTTGTTCAGTTTATTTAAATCTAAAATGAATCTAAATCTTGTTGTTAAACTTAATTCAAATCTGGACAAGTGGATGCTAGTGAGGGTGCCTAGTGCACGAGAATGGGAACTGTGGATGTCTTGTCTGGGTTGATTAAGGACTGAACTCTGACGGCCCAATTCAAGCCCCAGCGTACTTCCACACGCAGTGTATGGGCGCTGTTTGGTTAAGTAAAGGGTTAATATTATTGAGTTGGATACAGGAGAGTAAGGACATGTGTATTGATTTCATATGGCATAGATGCTTAAGTCTTGGGCCGTGTCGTATGCCATGTGGAGCTTATATCGATATCGATGTTCTTAGAAGGGTAAGGGCGTAGATGTGTTACATCGCATGTACGCGTACCTTGAGGCCCGATCAGCGGTGTAATATGTGTGGCTAACACGAGTTTGCATTTAATTGACTGGGTCGGCATTCCCTGTACAACATGTGAACCTCGGTTGAATATATGCTATCAGTCGTTGTTTAAGCGGGATCAGTCTCACATGGGTCATCCAACTCAATAGTGTCAACTTGTTGAAAAATACCAAATCTTAGTTTACCCGGCCGGCATACCAAAGGCAGTGTGCTATTATTCCGGAGGCTTACGGGCTAACTAAGTCATGTGGGTAAAGATGTACACCCCTGCAGGGATTAAAACTATTCGAATAGCCGTGTCCACGGTTACGGACAACGCTTGGATTGATGTCACCTGTATAGAATTGGCTCTAATTTGGGTTTTGGGAATATTTAATTTCGGCATGATAGTGAGTCATGCAATTTATTGCTAATGGTTGTAGCCACTTGATTTTGATACTAATTATGATCATACTTTCATTTATTCTTTGCTTTAATCCAAATTGATTTATTAAATTGCTTTACTAAAATTTAGCAATTGTAGGTTAAGATGTATTGCTTTCTGCAAAATTTAACCATTATAACCTTCCTGTTGTTAACCTTATGCATCTATAAATTCTAATCCTTTGTATAGGACCTCTCAGACACTTTATTTTAAATAGTTTGTGTAAGTCTTGCTGAGTACCTTTCGTACTCAGTGGAATTTTCCACTTGTTGCAGGTAAAGAACGCCCTAGAAATAGTCCAAGTTGAAGCGATTACGGGGTTACTTCGGCTTTAATCCCAGTCAAGTTGCCCTTGGGTTGTGGCGCTCCACTGGAGATTTTATTTTATTACTTCTGTTTCCATTTATGGTTTATTTAATGTTTCCGCTGTAAATTTTTATTAATGTATTCCAATCGTGTATGCTTGTGATATAATGTTGTAAGGATATGTCTATGTTAGCAGCTCATCTTGGGAGCTAACATAAGAGGCATATCCGGGAACCTGAATATTGGAATTGTACCTTGTTAATGATTATACTTCTAGTATTATTTTTAATTGAGACTTGATTGTTCTTGATTAAAAATTTTACTTTTGGTATGATTATTAATTTGGTATAAACCTCCAATATTCCGGGGTCCTCACACTCCTGTCGCCTCTCTCCTTCAAATCTCAGTTGAAACATCAAAACCAAGCTATGCATGTCATACAATCGCGATCGTCATCGCACGAGCAACCCAATTCTGCAATTTGTTTTCGCATGCATAGCAGTTTGAGCGAAATCACAAAAAGGAGCAAAGAACTAGCACATAAAACACCTACATGTCCATTCTATATTTTTCCAACTTCTCTCCTCGCAATCACAACCAAAAACCAAAAATCATGCAATGCATGTTATATCATTGCGATCGTTGTCTCGAGGGCATTCCGTTTCTATAACCGGTTTACGCATGCAAGGTCATTTGGGCGACGCAAAAGAAAGAGGGAGGAAAAACTATACTGCTATTTATCTTCCAGGCAAATAGAAGCTTATAGATTTTTAGAGAGCACCACATTGTGGATAAATTCCTAATATTTTTACCTAAGCATCTACATTATGTTAGGAACTTCCCCTAAAAAGTTTGTAATTTTTAGAGCTAAGCAACTATATCTAAAAAATTACATGAACACCTCAATTATTTTGCAAATTCTGGAAAAATTATTGTTCATTCGAAATTCCTTTTGCCCAGCTGAACCCCTTTTCTGTCTCCTCACTGCCTTTTCCTTCTATCACTCACAGCCACTGCTTTCCCCATCATGTGCACAGTCTTTACCCCTTTTTCCCACTGCCATTTCACCACAACCACTCATCCTTCCCCACTACCCATTCTTTATTCTCCAATTCATGCCAGCCGAATGCTATTCCCCATTGCTTTATTGTCCAGCCGAAGCAACCAAGTCCCCACTGCCAACTTTCTCTCCACTTCATCTCTCTCGCACCAACAATACATGTTCTTCTCACCATCCTTCTCTCTTTCAAAACTCCACCAAAACTGAAGAAACAAGCTATGCATGTTATGCAGTGGCGTTCATCGTCTCGAGAGCTTTCCATCCATCCAAATAATTTTTGCATGCAAAGACTTTTGAGCGAGTTTGAGAGGAAGGGGAAGAAGCAGTAGTGGCACTACACAGTTCACAATGCAGCTCGGCTGTGGCCATGCAGCAGGAAGTGCAGCTCATGCAGTGGCCCCTTCCAGCAGCGCACGGCCTAGCAGACTGCTCGGCATGGCTGGTGCTAGCTACATGCAGTCGGCAGTGCAGCAGCAGTTGGCCAATGCCATGCGGTCGGCTAGTCGGTAGTGCAGCAATTAGCTTGGCCGGAACTAGCAGCAGCGCCATTCGGCCTGCAGCTAGTAGCAGCGGCAGTGGAGTGGGCAGTTCGGCCGCTGGGGCAGCATGCAGCTCGGCTCAGTGCAGCGATGCATTGTTGGCAGCCAGCAGCAGCATCGGTAGCTCCATGCAGCAGACATGGTCGGCTAGCACATGGTGCGCAACGGCTCCATGGCCAGAGCTAGCTGCAGCAGGAGGCCCAAGCGATGGTGTGGCCGAGCCCAGGCAAGCCGACGACCGCGAGACGCAGTTGCGGGCGCACGGCTGCTGCCTGCCCTTGGCGGTGTGGAGGAGCCGTGCCTAGGCGAGGGCGTGGCGTCCCCACAAGGCGGCCGGCCTCAACGGTGTCGAGGAAGGAGCCGAGACATAGGCCGGTGCGGTGCATAGCCGTCATTGGCACGCCATATGCGATGGCACCGAGGCGGAGACGGTCGAGCCAAGGAAGCGAGGTGAGGCGGTGTCGACGATGACTACAACAGACACGGACGAGAGGCCGAACGGATGCGGGAATGGCGATGACTACGGTGGACGTGGACGCATAGCCGAGAGGACAGCCGGTGATATTTCGCACGCCTAGTGCCGCGGTAAAAATATTTAGTGTCTAATCGTGTTTACGATATTAGTTGTGCATGTTGCATAGTAGTCATGAGCATGACATCTATTTATGCATGTTTAATTATGAAAATAATTTGATAGCTTATGACTGGTATAATTCTTCGGTTAGGGTGTATTTGTGCGTAGGCTATTATGTATCGATATATTGGTAACACAAATAATTAGATTATTATGGCAAAATGCGAGTATTATTGATCGGTGGATGCTAGACTAAATTTATGAGTCGACTATTTTGATCGACCGATATTATTGTGAGGTCGCATGGAAGTTAGTGGTGATCTTTGGATGATACATTAATTGGAGGTTTCATGTCACACTGGATTGGTTATTTTTGAGGATAGGATGTATAAAGATTTTTATAATCTATTACTTGGTGGATGGCGTATGTGTTGATGATTAATGATATACCTTTTATATATGTGTATTGTTGCTCGTTGGATGTCGGATTATGTACCTTGTTGGATTAGTTGAATCGGATGATTTAATTAAGCATGAGCAAATTGATCGGATGTTCGAAGTAATAGCTACATGAGACATGTATGCTAGAATTTGGGAGATGGTAGAATGGATTATTTGATTATGGATAAATAATTGGATTGCTATGTATTTAATAGATAAGTCCTATGTGCTGAGTCACTGGAATTGTGCCTCCATTGGATTAGTAGATAAATGATTATTAGTTGATCATAGTGGCACATATATGATTGGATTGGTGGAGGTCGTTCGAGACTAAGTTCGTGGTATGAATATGAGTAATCGATTAGTGAGCTATTAAGTATTGGAGGTACATTTAAATTGTAATGCTCATTAAGTGATGGTTAGTCTATTAACCCTCGATCGGTGGAAATTTTGGGTGTATACTGAATATGAATTGCCAAGGTGAGACTAGTGGAGTTAGATAGTTAGTATTAGCTTAAATAATATATCGGAGAATGATTGATGATTTAGGCATGGTTTTATTCCCATAAGTCGGTGGATTTCGTACAATTATCGAATATGTTGTATAGTTGGAAGATCATTAATCCTGGCCTTGTGTGGTTGGATGGAATACTTTGATTACGATAGGTGGTAGGTTAGATTGAGTTAAAAAGTATTTTTATGTTGTAGAAATTTCAGAAAAGAAATATTTTTGCACTACAAAATGCTTTTAACTTTGAAAATTCATAACTATTTCATATGAACTCCAAATGAGTTGAACCAAGTTATTTTGGTCTTATAATTTTATTACCTATTCAGATATGTAATCATTTTCTTCACCACTGTTCTACAAACTTATGCTAAAAATTGGATTTTGGATAAATAGTAACCGAAGCTCATTTTTTAGTATTTTTCCAAAAACTAATTTTCAAACTGCTATAACTTTTACATACAAAATCCAAATAAAATAATTCTTTCACCTAAATTCATATAAAATCATAATCTAGATACTGTAAAAAATTTATTCATTTTTGAGAAATTTGAATTTTTGGATTTTCTCGGTGTTCATTCGATATCGCTATTTCTATAGAGTCCGAGTTGTCGTAAATGAAAGACTACGTAATCGAAAGTGAGCAAGTGAACTCCCAACATGGCAAGCATCATTTGAACTTTCGTTTGCATCATATTTGATTCCAGTTTTGCTAAGTTAGTGCAATGATAGTTGCTTGCATGCTATTTTGATAATGTCGCTATTTTTGTGATGTGTAGATTAGTTATCTCCCATTCATTGAGGTTATCCTTGAATTATTCTAGTACCACATGCTTGAGTTAGGATGATTGAAATATATTGTTCGGGTTTGCTTAGCCATGCAAGTCTAGAACCGGTAGTTGATTATCGGGAATAACCCGACAATTATGGGATAAACACAACTATCTTTATATGCTTTTGTTTCAGATCTTCATATCTGTTTATGAGTTAAATTTTATCATTTTAAATAAGCTTTTGGTCTGGACAAGTGATGGTTAGTGATGGTGTCTTTTGTTCACGAGATTGGGTAAGTGTTTTGACTTGTCTGGAGAATTAAGGACCGAACTTTGTTAACATTTTTGATTCAAGTAAAACTCGTGCTACCACACGCAGTGTATGGGCACTGCTTGGTTAAGTAAGGGGTTGGTATTGTTTAGTTGATGACTGGTGGTGTGAGGACGTATATGTGTTCCATCGCATATTTGTTTCGTAGGGTGCCGATTGCAATCTTTTATTGTGTGGGTAACACTATTTAAGCTTTATCAATTGGGTCGGTGTTCCTGGCACAACTTGCGTGCCCATTTGGTTGGTGGGTGGTGTAACCTACCCTAAGTGGGATCACGTCGCGCATGGGCGATTCAACTCAATAATGTCAACTTGCTGAAAAATATTGAGTCTTGGTTTACCCGGTCGGCATACCTTAGGAAGTATGCTATTTTCGGAGGCATCTGGAGGCATACGAGCTAATCAAGTTATGTGGGTAAAATAGTACACCCCTGTAGGGTATAAATCTATTCGAATAGCCGTGTCCACGATTATGGACGACCACTTGAGTTACATGGTTGCTATTGTTAGTCTTGGAATTAAAAATTTGTGGTTATAACTTGGTATTCGTCATGAATGGGATGTTCATGTATTTTGTTGTATCAAAGTGGACAGCCACTTTGTTATTTGTATGATTCATTTGTTATTCAATTTACTACTTATTCACATGTTTTACTTCTACTTCAAATATGATTTCAAAATGGCACTTGAAAAACTAGTATGTGTAGGTTGTAAATTGTTGTGTCTCTTTTGCAAAACTAAGCCAATATGAGCCATCCTTTGGAACAACCTCTAACATAACTAATTTTACTTTGTGTAAGACTTGTGAGTACACTTGTACTCAGCCAGATGTTTGCTGGCCTTTTCAGGTAAGGACGACTTCGAGACCGTTGAGCTCGTTAGTGCCGATTTAGGCGACACAGATGAGTAGTGTTATTATCTAACCCCCGGTCGGTTGCCTTGGGTTATGGGGCATACCATGCTGGACCTTTTGGTTTATTTATCTTGCTTCCGCTGTTATTTATCACTCTTATTTGAATTTGGCCGGTCGACCGTTATGTAATAATTATAGACTTAACTATTATGTTGTATGTCCTTTGGATTGTTAATGTACGATGTTGTATGGATGTGATCAACGTTGAATGAGAGTATGAGTGTGTTGGTCGCTGATCCTGGGAGCCAACACGAACTCATACTCGCTGTTATGAATCCCACTTTAACATGCCTAAGCATTGGTTTTGACCGTTTGGAGAACCGATAATCATGTAGTGCTTGCAGAGGAGCAATACAAGCATGATCATCGGGCTCTAGTTTCGGTCGGGATCCTCACTTGGATGGAGTTAAGGTGGAATTCATTTACTTGAGGCCCAGAGTTATTTCCTTAAGACCAAATAAACCTCGGTCTTACGGAAATAACCCGGGGGTCCTCACATTGATGCCTCCTCATTCTCATCTAAACCACAATGCAACATATTAATTTGTAATTCTTGATAGTAGTCTTCCACAGACTTTGTACCTTGTTGCAAGCGTTGCAGTTTATTTAACAAATCACGAGCATAATATGAGGGAACAAATCGATGCCACATAAGCAATTTTAAAGCCTCCCAAGTGTTTCGTATGTTATTAGGATGTTGACGGCAATGTTCTCTCTACCAAACAGAAGCAAAGTCGGTAAATTCACTAGTAGCAGCTCCAACTCGTCTATTCTCAGAAAATTCATGGCAAGTAAATTTTTGATCAACAACTAGTTCCCAATTAAGATATCCATCAGGATCATATTTACCATTAAAAGAGGGCACAATGAATTTAACCTTAGCAAAAGAATCATCGTGGTCATGTACCTCAAGTCGGAGGATCGTTGTTGTTGTTACCCATGTCATTGTCCTCAGTATCCACGTAGTCAAATTCATCTTGTCCCTCTACCACTGGAGCAGCAGGGGGGGCAGTAGTATGGATGCCCGGGCAATTTCGTCAAGGCGTGCCATAATACCTGCCAAAGAAGTGTTAGTGACGCCTTGCGCTCTCTCCATCGCGGCGAGCGTGGCGTTTGTCTCAATCTGGGCGCTCTCAAGTTCAGCAAGTCGCTCATTCGTGACCCTAACATTGTAACACCCCAGCCCAACATGAGCCTGGAATGCTACTAAAATAACAATATAACAAATACAAATCTAAGACACTACAATAAATTTCGGCAGAACCTCCTTTGTATAACTAGGTTTACCGGAGATTCCAACAGGTGCATATAAAGTTATCACTATTTCAACATCCAAAGTTACCGGAGACTCTCATTATTACAAATAAACCAATGCATTCAAGTATAGCCAAAGTTAATCCTTAAGCTGTTTGCTTGTTATTAAGCTACGGTCTAAATGATAATTATCTTTTAAAGAATGTGTGGTAGTGAGTGCAACCAAAGCAACCCTACTACCTCCCATGCATGCCGTCCGCAAACGAGGTACCTAAAAACACAACATCAGCAAGAGTGAGTCCAAGACTCAGCAAAGTACAAATAGTAAGACAATAGCCAACGCAACTGTAATTAACAACATCCATCCACAAAACCCAATAAGAAATATGTCTCATGCTTATGCGATGCAAACTGTTCAAATACACTTTTCTTTATCTCTTTGCATATCTGCAGATATTGCGGAGTGTGCATCTGTCGATGCACACCCATGCCTGTGCCTTCTAGCACAGGGACCTTAGCCCATACTCCACAAGTATAGGGACCCAAAAGCCCATCATATTCATGACGTGGACCTCAATTAATGCTTGGTCACCACGTGACCATGCCTCCAATATGATATCATGATGCACATGGTCAATACTTTAAATCATCACGCATAAATGAAACTTACGCATACTTCTAGCATTTGCGAACATTAATATCCATAACATTCGAGCATCCATGATTAACACAATATACTCATAACATAGTAAACATAAACAAACGATCACGCACAATTTACCACTACTGTACTTGCCTGTTTCTTTCTTTTCCCCCCTACGGCACACGGAGAAGCAAAATGGGTGCATTTACTTCGGAACTCCGCCTCCTACGCAAGCATAGTGGTAACAATAAATACGCTAAAAGATGGACTCCGATTACACCCCTTAATCCAATTCCTCAAGCCCTAAGGTTCGAATAGAAGTTCTACCCAAATCCCCCGGCAGACTGGCAGAAAGCTTCCCGGGATAGCTATACTAAAAATATCATAACTTTCCCTACGAAACTCGGATCACGGTGATCTTGGTCACTCTGGAATCATGACAAAACTTTCAACAAAAACCTAGTTGGGCTAGTCCTCTGGTTCGGCCTCCTACTAGCCCTAATATTCAGGTGAAGTTCTCTATCCTAACAATCTGATAGATAGAAAACGCGACGGTACAACTTGCATAACTTTTGATTGGCAACTCTAAAAATTATGTTCTTTATCAACTTGGAAATATTACAGAATTATCTACAACATTAATTTTGGGTGGCATTTCTGATTCGGCCTCTAAAAAAATTAAAATTGGCTAGACAAGACAATCTGCTAATTCATGTCAACCCTCCTGGACAGTCGCGGTAAAACTAGCATAACTCCTAAACCGTGATTCTAAATCAGGTGATCTTGGTGCCAAAAGAAAGCTAAAACCGAGAGCTACAACTTTCTAAGAGGTGATCAGATCGGAAAATGTACGTATATTACCCAAAACTGATGAGCAACCACGCTGCACAAATCTGATCTGCTACCTCTCCTTGGTTGGCCCTCCAAAAGTCGCCTCCTCGCCTTCCTTCCAATGGACCACCGCAACAGGCTTCGCCGGGGAGGGAGAAGGGGCTGTGGAGAAGGTGGTGGCGCAGGGGAGGGGTGGGGAGGGGCGGCGTACAGCAGGGGGAAGGTGGTGGTGGCGGCTCACAATGGGGGTGGGGAAAGATGGAGGGGAATTAGGGTTTTTGGGGGGGGTGGGCACCCCCCCTTGGCCAGCAACAAGAAGGCCCCTCCTGGGCCGCGGCCCAGGCCCAGGTTGTCGAATAAGATCAAATAACCCCCTGTCGTTTCATGTTTTATTATTCCTCTTATTCCCTTTTCTCCTACCGGCTAATTTTGTAATTTACCGATCCGATTTCTGGGGTATTACATTCTACCCCCCTTAAACAGAATTCGACTCCGAATTCTACCAAGGTTAACACACCAGAGCAGAAGCTACTAAAACCATGATATCACGTGCTTGTGGTAAATAATTCTGGAAATTACTCGCGCATGCGAGATTCCAACTCCCAAGTGGCTTCCCTCTCTGTTTGGTGTGTCCACAATACTTTGACATATACCAACATCTTGTGCCTCAGCACTCGCTCTGACCTTTCCAAAATACGCACTGGTCGAGACTCAACTGTGAGGTCTTGCTCAATTGTCAGTGGCTCTAATGAAATCTTATGCTCTAGGTCCTTCAAAAACTTCCTCAGCATCGAAACGTGAAACGCGTTGTGGACTCCTCGCATGGACTCTGGAAGGTCTAGGCGATAGGCTAGCTTCCCAATCCTAGCCATAATCGGGAACGGTCCGACGTACCTTGGGCTAAGCTTCCCTTTAGTACCGAATCGGACAATGTCTTTGGTGGGGGACACTCTCAAAAGCACCTGGTCTCCCACCTCAAACTCCAAGTCACGTCTCCTCACGTCTGCATAACTTTTCTGCCTGCTCTGCGCTGCTAGCAGATTCTGTCTCACCATTGCTACACGCTCAACTGTCTTCTAAATCCATTCGGTCCCAAAACTGCTTTCTCACCCACTGCATCCCAACAGAGTGGCGATCTGCATTTCCGCCCATACAAAACCTCAAATGGTGCGGCCCTAATGCTAGAGTGGTAAGTGTTATTGTAGGCAAACTATGCAAGTGGCAACTGGTCCTCCCAACTGCCCTTCCATGACAATACGCAGGTCCGCAACATATCCTCCAAGGTCTGAATAGTGCGCTCATCGCCCATCCGCATCGAGGATGTAATTTGTGCTAAGTCATTTGTGTGCCCAAGGCACTCTGTAGACTCTCCCAGAATTTGGACACAAACTTCGCGTCCCTGTCTGAAATAATAGTTTTGGGCACCCCATGCAGTCTCACTATCTCGCGCACATAGATAGGAGCTAGATCACTCGCTGAACTGGTTGTGCGAATAGGAATGAAGTGCGCAGACTTGCTGAAACGATCCACTACTACCCAAATAGCATCCTTTCCTCGCGGCGAGCGAGGTAATGCCACTACAAAATCCATCGAGATATCATCCCATGGCCACAGGGGAACTTCCAATGGCTGCAATAACCCCGCGGGTCATTTGTGCTCAGCTTTCACTTGTTGGCAAACACCGCAAGAAGCTACATAATTAGCAATATCCACCTTCATCCTCTTCCACCAGAAGCATTGTTTCAGATCTCAGTACATCTTAGTCTCACCAGGATGAACGGTGTACGGAGTGCGATGTGCCTCCCTCAAGATATCATCCTTGACCTTCGCCTTTTGTGGCACACACCGACGGCCTTTAAACAACAAGGCACCCGAAGTATCCATACTAAAATCTCCTTCTTTGCCGTCATCCAATCGCCATCGGACCCTCTGGAGTAACCGGTCTTCTCGCTGTGCTTCCTGCACACGGTCTGGGATAGCTGACTGAAGTATCAACTGAGTCTCAACTTGCGCTGTGCCCGCATAACCTTAAGATATCCCCATGCGATCGAAATCAGCAATGAGACACCCCAATGTAGCGGGAGTCGCCTTACGATTGAGAGCATCCGCAACCACGTTAGCCCTGCCTGGATGATACTGTATAGTCAGATCATAATCCTTCATCAACTCCAACCACCTTCTTTGCCTCAAATTCAGATCCTTCTGGGTGAAGATGTACTCCAGACTCTTGTGATCTGTGAAGATGTCACACGACTCGCCATACAGATAATGCCTCCAAATCTTGAGGGCGAAGACAACTGCAGCCAACTCCAAGTCATGAGTGGGATAATTCTGTTCATGCTTCTTCAACTGTCTCGATGCATAGGCAATCGCTTTACCGTCTTGCATAAGCACA
Organism: Hsuehochloa calcarea; assembly: GCA_036346395.1. Taxonomy (NCBI): domain Eukaryota; kingdom Viridiplantae; phylum Streptophyta; class Magnoliopsida; order Poales; family Poaceae; genus Hsuehochloa; species Hsuehochloa calcarea. Next base: position 33,609,442 of record CM070610.1, read on the forward strand.
CAACCCAGTCCCACTCAAGACGCATCAGAATAGACGGTGAATCGCTTTCCCAGCTCAGGAAGAGTGAGAATAGGAGAGGTCACCAGTTTTTCCTTTAATGTGCAAAAACTGCACTCACAATCATCAGTCCACTGAAACTTTACCCCTTTCTGCGTAAGCTGGGACATCGGCTTGGCAATAATGGAGAAGTATTGCACAAAACGCCGGTAATACCCCGCCAAGCCCAGAAAACTCCTCACCTCCTTCACATTGGTCGGCCTCTTCCAGTCCACCACTGTCGAGACCTTGCTAGGGTCAACGGCAACTCCCTGTGGATTAATTACATGAACCAGAAACCTCACCTCTGAAATCCAAAATTCACATTTCTTCAGTTTGGCGTAGAACTTGTGTTCTCTCAAGGTTTCTAGGACCAACCTCAACTGATGGTCATGATCCTCAAGAGTCTTGGAATAGATAAGGATATCGTCGATGAACACAACTACGAAATCATCCAAGTACTCGTGTAGGATGTTGTTCATGGTCTCCATAAAGACAGCTGGTGCATTAGTCAATCCAAACGACATGACTGTATATTCATAATGTCCATACCTGGTGGAGAATGCAGTCTTTTCTATATCCTGTTCACGCACCCAGATCTGATTATATCCAGACTGGAGATCAATCTTGGAAAACACCTGGGCTCCCTTCAACCGATCAAACAAATCCTCAAAGCGAGGTAGAGGATATTTGTTCTTGATCGTAACCGCATTAAGTGCACGGTAATCAATACACATGCGCCAACTCCCATCCTTCTTTTCCGTGAACAGAACAGGAGCTCCCCATGGCGATACACTCCGCCTGATCAAACCCTTAGCCAACAATTCATCCAACTGTTTCTTCAACTCATCCTGAAATGGACGTGCCAGACGATATGGAGACATCGAGATGGGCCGAGTACCCGGAACAAGGTCGATGCGAAACTCCACGCCCCGCGCGGGTGGCAAGCCTGGAAGCTCATCCGGGAACACATCCGGGTAGTCCCTTACCACCGAAATCTCCTCAATCCGCGAAGCTAAACTCGGTTTCTCGGCAAGAGATAAAAGAAATCCGATCTTCATCGCGACGATCCGGAACAATCCGCCAACATCGAAATAGAGCACCGAGGCGCTCCTCGAAGGTCAACGTCTCCCACGCAGGCGAGCACCGAGATCGCCCCATCAAACAGGATATCACCGCTCGATAAGCATGCAACCAATCCATACCCAATATAACATCGAACGGCTCCATTTTGATTACTACCAAGTTCACCGTGAACTTCTCCCCATCAATAACAATAGAACACACAAGACAAACAGTTGAACTCGCAATCATACCCCCAGGAGAACTAACCAACATTGACAAGGAAATCCACTGCATACTCAAATTCGCCCTTCTAGCAAACGCCGTAGAGACAAACGAATAGGTAGCCCTGGAATCAAAAAGGATAAAAGCCTCAAAGGAATCGACTAGTAGGGTACCTGTCACGACGTTAGGACGGAATGCAATAGCAGGGGTGGGCATGGCGTAAACTCCCTGTGGCACCGGTGCAGAAGATACCCCAACACTCGAGGAATGATGAGCAGGAACTGCCGCTGGTGGAGCAAAAGACGGTGTCGCGAGGCAGGCGGGTTCAGTAGAACCCTGGTGGTGGCACTGGCGGGAACACTGCAGGAGAAACCCAACCAGAAGGATACTGGGGTCTGGGAGCTGCCATCAGTGTCTGGACTGAACCCCGATGAGTAACGGCTGAAGACGCTGCAGGACCAGACTCCCATTTGATGATGCACGCTGGGTTCTTCCTGCACACTTTCATCTTGTGGCCTGCTTGGCCACAATGGCGACATTCCCCCGTGAAGGAACAATCGGAAGCACGGTGATTGTCACCACACTTGAAGCATATCATTCCCTGGCTTGGAACTGGGCGCAAAGCTGGCGAAGTAGTATGCTGGGCAGAAGAAGCGACATGCCTCTGCTGGCCAGAACGCGCAGGCTGCTGAGAGCGCTGACCTTCCTGAAATCTCTTGGAAGCGGGTCGCTGAGAAGACCCACCTCCACCACCGAAGCTCCTCTTATGCCCACTAACTGAACCCCCAGCAGGAGCGAAGCTGCTAGGAGTCTGCCTCTCTCTAGCGAGTTCCCGCTCCAGCTCCATACCTTTGGCCTGATCAACCACACTGTTGAAGTCAAGCAAGCTGGTCGCCCCCAATACATGGCGATACTCCGAATTCAGTCCCCTTCGGAACCTCTTGGCTTTCTCTCGGTCATTGCCAGCCACAGCTGGCACAAAGCGGACTAAGTTGTTGAATCCAGCCTCATAGTCCGCCACAGTCAACTTTCCCTGAACAAAAGTTGCCAGAGAATATTCCATCCTCTCAAGAAAGGAATCAGGGTAGAACTTAGCCCTGAATTGCTCCAGAAAATCTTTCCAAGTAACTTGTCCCTGCAACGGGGTCCTGGCTGATAGGCCCCCTCCCACCAAATGTCTCCCGGCCCTTGGTTTGAAAAGCCACAAACGCATATTCTACCGAGGTCATCTCAATACGCCAATTGCCTCTCCATGTATAGAAGCACGATCGCTGCACATCGAGGTGCTGCTCCGTCAAAGGTTTCTAAACGGAGAGACATCCACTCTCGGAGGCTCATTCTAGCCTCAGCGGGAGCTGGTGCCGCCACCGGAGCAACAACGGGTGCACCCACAGCCGGAGGGGCTGCCTGCACCTGCTGACAGAGCTGTTGAACTTCCCTCTGTAATTCCTGGAGTAGAGTGGCCTGGGCTTCGATGACTGGACGAGCGGCGGATGCAACCTCCTCAGCAACCCCGCCAACAGCCTCTTTGGCCGGAGATGAGGATGCAACCGAGCCACGTCCACGACCACGTCCACGGGCCGCACCACATGCACGCCCTCTTCCTCTCGCCATTCTGAATTCCAAAGATAATAAGCTAACCACTTAGCATAAGAGCACACAAACACCATATCATAACAAATCAGTACAACATTCTCAAGGAAACAATTCTATCAGAATCGTAAATGCAATGATTTTTCACTTTCCCACCTACTGTGCACAGTATGTCAAGTTTTAAGTTAATTAACCATTAACAGATTTTAGCAAAACAAGTTACTTAAGTCACAATCCCATTCACCACGGACCTAAACCTGGCTCTAATACCAACTGTAACACCCCAGCCCAACATGAGCGTGGAATGCTACTAAAATAACAATACAACAAATACAAATCTAAGACACTACAATAAATTTTGGCAGAACCTCCTTTGTATAACTAAGTTTACCGGAGATTCCAACAGGTGCATATAAAGTTATCACTATTTCAACATCCAAAGTTCATCGAAGCATTCATAAATAATCTACTCAGCTAAAGCATAAGCAAGCATAATTAAAATTTACCACTCTCATTATTACAAAAAAACCAATGCATTCAAGTATAGCCAAAGTTAATCCTTAAGATGTTTGCTTGTTATTAAGGTACGGTCTAAATGATAATTATCTTTTAAAGAATGTGTGGTAGTGAGTGCAACCAAACCAACCCTACTCCCTCCCATGCATGCCGTCCGCAAACGAGGTACCTAAAAACACAACATCAGCAAGAGTGAGTCCAAGACTCAGCAAAGTACAAATAGTAAGACAATAGCCAACGCAACTGTAATTAACAACATCCATCCACAAAACCCAATAAGAAATATGTCTCATGCTTATGCGATGCAAACTATTCAAATGCACTTTTCTTTATCTCTTTTGCATATACCGGTATTGCGGAGTGTGCATTCGTCGATGCACACCCATGCGTGTGCCTTCTAGCACAGGGACCTTAGCCCATACTCCACAAGTATGGGGACCCAAAAGCCCATCATATTCATGACGGGGACCCCAATTAATGTTTGATCACCACGTGACCATGCCTCCAATATGATATCATGATGCACATGGTCAATACTTTAAATCATCTTGCATAAATGAAACTTACGCATACTTCTAGCATTTGCGAACATTGATATCCATAACATTCGAGCATCCATGATTAACACAATATACTCATAACATAGTAAACATAAACAAACGATCACGCACAATTTACCACTATTGTACTTGCCTGTTTCTTTCTTTTCCCCCCTACGGCACACGAAGAAGCAAAATGGGTGCCTTTACTTCGGAACTCCGCCTCCTACACAAGCATAGTGGTAACAATAAATACGCTGAAAAATGGACTCCGATTACACCCCTTAATCCAATTCCCGAAGCCCTAAGGTTCGAATAGAAGTTCTACCCAAATCCCTACAGATCGCGTAAAGCTTCCGGGACAAATTGTACTAAAAATATCATAACTTTCCCTACGAACATCAATAGAGCTATCTATTAATATTGTCCAAACTTAGAAATGTGGAATAAGAACAAATGATTATTGCAATGGCGCGTGCAACTGGGTGTCTACTCCCTCCCACAAATGTCGTCATCATGGTTCACCTAAAAACAAGAAACACAGCAAGGATGAGTCCATGACTCAGCAAGTACAAAAGAATACTTTGAACATAACAGATACCATTCATCGAGCGTATAGTGAACCAACATATGAAGTAGAGATAACATATGACTGAATGAATGTGCATGCCTTCACTTCTGCTCATACTGGTATAGCTAGCGAACACCCATCGGTGTTCACTTATTCCCGCATTATACAAAATGCGGGGATCCTAAGCCCGTTTGAGAACATTTCTAAACGGGGATCCAAATTTCTCACATTGGAATGGTGGGTTTTATGTGCCCATGTTGGAATGATGGGACTTCACTACCCACTCTCGTGGGTGTCGCAAGAACAATTCTTGTGTGCATGAATGAGCAAGATGAATAATGAAACAATAGCAACTGAACCATAGTAATCCGATATCACCTTGAACGAGTACATATCACCAATATTCATCGTATAATCACCAAGCAGGGAAAAACACATATCAATCACAAACAAACAGTTGTACTTGCCTTTCTCCGCTACGCCACGCGAGGAGGCAAGGGATGATGCCCCTACTTCGGAACTCCGCCTCCTACACAAGAATAGCGCTAACAATAAATACGCTGAAGAAAAGGACTCTGTTTGCACCCCTTAACCCCAACTCCTCGAGACCTAGGGCTCGAATAAAGGTTTTACTCACTCCTCCCGACGGACTAGCAGAAAGCTCCACGGGCCACCAGAGCTAAAAACGTCATAGCTTTTACTACAAAACTCAGAACGGAGTGATCTTGGACTCTCTGGAATCACGACAAAACCATCTACGATAATTTAGTTGGCAAGTCCCCTGATTCGGCACCCTAATATTTCTTATGCTCAGGTGAAGTTTCTGTCTCTGCAATCTGGCAGTCAGCGAAACAGCGGTGGTAAAAATTCCATAACTTTTGATTGCCACATCTAAAAATTGTGTTCTTTATCAAATTTAAAAGCTTACTGAATCACCTACAAAATTCCTGTTGGGTGGCCTTTCAGATTCGGCCTCAAAAATATTCATATTGGCTAGAGTTGCCAATTCTCGTCAGCTCTCCTGAACTGTCGCAGTAAAACTATCATAACTCCTAAACCATAACTCCCAATTAGGTGATCTTGGTGCCTAATGAAAGCTAAGGACAAGCCCTACAACTTTCTAAGAGACGGCCAGTTCAAAAAACATACATAATCTAAACAAAACCGATGAGCAACAGTAATGGACCAATCTGATCTGCTAGTGACAGCACCCAATCGAATTGAAAATGCTACCGATCTATCGGGGATCGATGTTACCCTTGATGAATCTCTAGAGAAGGCGCCTCGCTGCGATGCAGGTGCCCTTCCTCTCCTCTTCTTCCTTCCTTTCCCCCTTCTTCTCCTCTTCTTCTTGTTCCTTCTCTTTTGTCGGCCCTCCAATGGACGTCTCCTCGCCTTTCCTTCCATGGACAGCTGAAAGGGCTTCGTCGGGGAGGGTGGTGGCGCTGTTGGGGCGGTGGTGGCGCAAGGGGAAGCACAAGGGAGGAGCTAGGGCCGGCTAGGGGAAGGTGGAGGGGGGAAAAGAGGGGGAAAACTAGGGTTTTAGGGGGATTCCCCCCTCCTTCGCCGGCCACTCCTGGGCCGCGGCCCAGGCCCAGGTTGTCGAGAATTTATGGAAAACTCCTTCTATTTTCAGGAATTTCTACTCCTTCAATTGTCTTTTCACCTCCCGGCTGTTTTTCTAATTACCCGATTCGATTCCGGGGTATTACAATTTCTCACTAAAGTATACTATAGGTTTACCTTCTTGTAACAACACACCACCTAAACTAATTCCACTGGGATCACATTGTAGTTTAAAAGTCTTATTAAATCAGGGAGTTGGAGTAGTGGTGCATGTGTTAACTTATCTTTCAACATAGTGAAGGTGTTCTCCTGTGCGGTGTTCCAAACAAATGGCACACCCTTCTTGGTGAGCTCATTCAATGGTGCAGTGGTGGTGCTAAAATTCTTCACGAAGTGGCGATAGAATCCAGCAAGTCCTAAAAAGCTCCGTACCCGTGTGACCATGTTAGAAGTCGGCCAACATAGCCAAGAAACGCGACTCGATCGGTGCAAAAGGTGCACTTCTCAAGGTTACCGAATAAACGTGCACCACGTAAAGCAACAATACATGGTCAAGATGTTTCTTTAATGATTTGCTATATATCAATATATCATCAAAATAAACCACCACAAATCTACCAATGAAAACACATAAAACTTCGTTCATTAGTCTCATGAAGGTGCTAGGTACATTAGTCAAACCAAAAGGCATTACTAACCACTCATATAACCCGAACTTAGTTTTAAATGTTGTTTTCCTTTCATCACCTAATTTCATGCGAATTTGATGATATCCACTACGCAAATCGATTGAGCAATGATACGCTGGGAATTAAATCAATTTGATGCTCAATCCCTCGAAGCGGTGGTAACCCCGACGGTATGTCCTTTGGAAAGACGTCTTTGTACTACTCAAAATGTTACTAGCAGCAGGAGGCAAATATGAAGGTATATCCTCAAATGAAAACAAAGCTTCTTTGCAAACTAATGCATAGCAAATAGAATTACCAGCATCCAATTTAGTCATATAAGATTTGGTAGCAAGAAAACTAGCATATTTTAATTTAATTTCTTTATTCTTCGCACGAGCATATTTAGTGAGAGGGCATCCCTAGCTCTTTGCCATCTTCTGCTACTATAGATCAAGCTATAAGTGTTGAAGCTCCAGATCTGCCATCTGGACCTATTACAAGAGCACGGGCCAAATTATTAAAAGAACACGTGAATTTGTTTCTAGCTGAATCACATAATGTTATCAATGAGAATTTCATACTACCTAAAACTAGTGTTTTGCTTGTGCTCAGATTGAAAGATTCAATAATGAACGGAGATGAAGGATACGAGGCTGTTCTTGAAGAAAGGTCGTCAAATGAGCAGCTCATGGTCCAAGTGGTCCAGAAGTTGGACCATGGCCCATACGGCCGAGGAAAAGACTATCAAGCCCAAGATGAAGTCAACCAAGGAGTTGGATCATGGAACGGTGCAGGGAGCAAAGCCCACCTACATAAACAAGGCCCAAAACCGCATGAAGCACAAGGGATGAATAGTGAATGCCACATGTGAATAGTACCACCTTGGACAATAAACATGAATATCCCTTAGGCTAAGGCTATATATTAAGAGTTAGACCCCCATTGTAGGGCAGACCACGTTTAATATATTTTCAAAGTTTTTGCTTGATTCTCCTGTTATGCTTATAGCCAAAACAGATGGAATTGGGCGTTGAGAACAAGGGGTCGTTCTTGCTTTTCCGCTGGGAATTGAGGGTTCGACGATCTTCGCTTGTGGTCAGCGAGGATCCAATCAAGTGTGTGTTTGGGCGAATTTTCCATAGAGTTGCAAGTCCGTGCATTGGCGCGGGGGATCAACTGGTGGTTCGTTAGGATACACAAGTTATCTAGAGGTTCTACGTCGAGAAGATCGGGCACCCCGCATCAGAAAGCCATGACCAACACCCATAGTGGACTTCCAAAGTGCCCTCCCTCATAACGGCGTGCATCTGGAATCGTTCCCAACCGGTGTGAAACTTTCCATTATGGCGGGTTCATCAGCTCCATTTTGTGAAATCGAGGCACGGAAAGAAAACTCATAACAAACACCCATAGTGGACTTCCAGAGTGCCCTCCCTCATTTCGGCGTGCATCTGGAATCGTTCTGAGCCGGTGTGAAACTTTCCAATATGGCGGGTTCCCTCAGCTGCATTTTGTGAAATCGAGGCACGGAAAGAAAACCTATACCAAACACCCATAGTTGACTTTCAGAGTGCCCTCCCTCATTTCGGGGTGCATCTGGAATCGTTCTGAGCCAGTGTGAAACTTTCCATTATGGCAGGTTCCATCAGCTCTATTTTGTGAAATCGAGGCACAGAAAGAAAACCCATAACAAACACCCATAGTGGACATCCAGAGTGCTCTACCTCATTTCGGCGTGCATCTGGAATCGTTCTAAGCCGGTGTGAAACTTTCCATTATGGCGGGTTCCATCAGCTCCATTTTGTGAAATCGAGGTACGGAAAGAAAACCTATATCAAACACGCATAGTGGACTTCCAGAGTGATACGGGTCCACCAAGTTGATTAGATGAATCCTGATTGTTGGCCCAATCTTTCACGGTACACTCGAAGATCAGTAGCAATCTCACAAACCAATTCGGTGAAATGAATTGTAAGAAAATCAATATACTCACAAACCAATCCAATAGATTGAATTGCAAGTAGTAGCAGTAGGTGAATAGTACTCCAAAACAAGAGATAGATATCTTAATCTTGCTCTCAATCTTTCTCCCTCAATCTCTCCAACTCATATCACGACTCAAGAACACACGATATGCGCCAAAACGGCTTTTCTGATTTTTATTATCTAAATCATCACTTGTCCTCAAATAGTGCGGGCATGGGGGTTTATATAGCCTCCCACGCAAGCAATACCAATACATAGATGAACAAGAATCGTGGATGAACAAGAACTGAGTGGTGAGCGAAGAATCGAATCGGATGAACAAGCGATGCGAATCGGATGAGCGAGAATCCGTTCGGATGAACGAAGAACGAATCGGATGAACAATAATTCGATTTGAAATCTGAGTTATATTTGGAAACTTAAACTATTCTAATTTTGGAATAAAAATATTAAACACTAATTGGCTGTCCGAATTGGATCCAAACTGAACCAACCCACGTGCCATATTCCCGACGTCCTCCCCATGCATGGCTAAGTCTTCCTCTAATTTCTCTTGTGTTGTGGGCTTTCCTTCTCTGAGCTTTTTGCGCGAACATGTTCCATGCACTTGATGCTTTCTTTGACGCCAATGCAACCCTTGTTGCCATGTCACCACATGTCTTTCTTGACAGCCCGCATGCGCTAGGGTTTTAACCCGAGAGCATGTTCCCTCTCGTTGGCCAGCATCTCCATCCACCCTGTTGGCCTTCACAACGTTTTGTTTTACCTTTTGTTGTAAAACAACACCGATGGAGCCAATTTGAGTTCTAGCATTAGTTTGCAATTTAGGGATGCAAACCAATGCTTTGGTAGTAGTTATGCCCGTATCACAGAGTGCCCTCTCTCATTTCGGCATGCATCTGGATTCGTTGCGAACCGGTGTGAAACTTTCCATTATGACGGGTTCCATCAGCACCATTTTGTGAAATCGAGCTACGGAAAGAATAGCCAAAACATACACCCGTAGTGGACTTCCAGAGTAGCCTCCCTCATTTCGGCGTGTATTTGGAATCATTCCGCGCCGGTGTGAAACTTTCCATTATGACGGGTTCCATCAGCTCTATTTTGTGAAATCGATGCACGGAAAGGAAAGCCATGACCAACACCCATAGTGGACTTCCAGAGTGCCCTCCCTCATTTCGGTGTGCATCTGGAATCGTTCTAAGCCGGTGTGAAACTTTCCATTATGGCGGGTTCCATCAGCTCCATTTTGTGAAATGGAGGCACGGAAAGAAATCCCAAAACAAACACACGTAGTGGACTTCCAGAGTGCGCTCCCTCATTTCGGGGTGCATCTGGAATCGTTCCGAGCCGGTGTGTAACATTCCATTATGACGGGTTCCATCAGCTCTATTTTGTGAAATCGAGGCATGAAAAGAAAACATATACCAAACACCCATAATGGACTTCGAGTTCCTTCCTCATTCAGCAGTGCATCCGATACGTTCAGAGCGGTGTGAAACTTTCCATTATGGCGGGTTCCATCAGCTCTATTTTGTGAAATCGAGGCACTAAAAGAAAGCCCATAACAAACACCTATAGTGGACTTCAGTGCCCTCCTCATTTCAAGCGTGCATCCGATACGCCCGAGAGTTGGTGTGAAACTTTCCATTATTAACGGCTCCATCACTCCATTTTGTGAAATCGAGGCACACAAAGAAAACCCATAACAAACACCTATAGTGGTCTTCAGTGTCCTCCTCATTTCTACATGCATCCGAATCGTTCTAAGACGGGTGAAGCTTTCCATTATGACGGGTTCCATCACTCAATTTTGTGAAATGGAGGCACTAAAAGAAAACCTATACCAAACACCCATCGTGGACATCCAGTGCCCTCCTCACTTGGCGTGCATCGGATATGTTCCGAATTGTTGTGAAACTTTCCATTATGACGAGTTCCATCACTCTATTTTGTGAAATCAAGGCATGGAAAGAAAACCCATAACAAACTCCCATAGTGGACTTCAGAGTGTCCTCCTCATTTGGCGTGCATCTGGAATCGTTCCGAGCGGTGTGAAACTTTCCATTATGGTGGGTTCCATCAGCTCCATTTTGTGAAATCGAGCCACGTAAAGAAAACCCAAACATACACCCATAGTGGACTTCTAGAGTGCCCTCCTCATTTCGACGCATCCGCAATCGTTCGAACCGTGTGAAACTTTCCATTATGCGGTTTCCATCACTCCATTTTGTGAAATCGAGGCACGGAAAGAAAACTCATAACAAACTCCCATAGTGGACTTCGGGTGTCCTCCCTCATTTCGGCGTTCATCTGGAATTGTTTTGAGCCGGTGTGAAAGTTTCAATTATGGTGGGTTCCATCAGCTCCATTTTATGAAATAGAGGCCTGTAAAGAAAACCTATACCAAACACCCATAGTGGACTTCGGTGTGCCCTCCTCATTTGGCATGCATCCGGAATCGTCCGAGCTGGTGTGAAACTTTCCATTATAGCGGGTTCCATCAGCTCTATTTTCTGAAATCGAGGCACGGAAAGAAAACCCATCACAAACACCCATAGTGGACTTCCAGAGTGCCCTCCCTCATTTCGGCGTGCTTCTGGAATCGTTCTAAGCCGGTGTGAAACTTTCCATTATGGCGGGTTCCATCAGCTCCATTTTATGAAATCGAGGTACAGAAATAAAACCCATAACAAACACCCATAGTGGACTTCCAGAGTGCCCTCCCTCATTTCGGTGTGCATATGGAATCGTTCCAGTCGGTGTGAAACTTTCCATTATGACAGGTTCCATCGGCTCTATTTTGTGAAATCGAGGCATAGAAAGAAAACCTATACCAAACACCCATTGTGGACATCCAGAGTGCCTTCCCTCTTTTCGACGTGCATGCGGATACGCCCGAAGCCGGTGTGAAACTTTCCATTATGACGGGTTCCATCAGCTCCATTTTGTGAAATCCAGGCACGGAAAGAAAACTCATAACAAACACCCATAGTGGACTTCTAGAGTGCCCTTCCTCATTTCGGGGTGCATCTGGAATCATTCCGAGCCGTTGTGAAACTTTCTAATATGGCGGGTTCCATCAGTTCCATTTTGTGAAATCGAGGCACGGAAAGAAAACCCATAACAAACACCCATAGTGGACTTCCAGAGTGCCCTCCCTCATTTCGGCGTGCATCTCGAATCGTTCCGAGCCGGTGTGAAACTTTCCATTATGACTGGTTCCATCGGCTCTATTTTGTTAAATCGAGACACGGAAAGAAAACCTATACCAAACACCCATAGTGGACATCTAGACCGCCTTGTCACATTTCGGCGTGCATATAGACTCGTTCCGTGCTGGTGTGAAACTTTCCATTATGACGGGTTCCATCAGCTCCATTTTGCGAAATCGAGGCACGGAAAGAAAACCTGATGAGGATATGCCGACTAATTATGAGGCTGTTTATGAAGCAAGAGTTACACTTCTATAACAACATGTGCAATTGTTTCTTAACAAGTTTCTTTGTGTTTTCCGTGAGAATTGGACACTACGTAAAAACAATACGTAAAAACAATACATGTGCAATTGTTTCTTAACATGTGCAATTCTCAGGTTCGACAGGCTTAAAGTCTTTGGAACCGAGAGGGAGGCCAGAGCCAAAGCAATAGAGGAGCACAAGGAGGAGGGTAACCATATTTGTTGCCTAGTGATGAAGAACAGGAAGGTCAAAGCGGTTGGGAAGGAGAAAGTCAAGCAGCCCGTGCCGATCAAGGAGGAAAGAAGCTCGTGTGATGGGAGAGCAAAAGGGCAAGAAGCCTAAGAAAATAAATCTCAAGTTTTCGATAAGTGTTTCAAGGCTAATTCAGATCTCCCACAACCCGAACCGAAATTGTTGGGCTTATGCACCCACTAGCGTAGCAAAACACTTTCGACCATTGAGAAAAGAAAAAAAAACGCAGCCGCACAATAGCAAGAGCCACGGCATTGAGCAGAAAAAAAGTATAAAAAAAAACTGAGAGCAAAAACATAATTTTTGGGAAAGAAAAGAGAGGAAGAAAAAAAAATTCTTTTGTCGATTGCTACAGTGCATTTATTGGTTCCTAGAGTACCAGCCCATCATTATTTCAGATTGTATAGTATTTTTTTCTTTGAGCAATCTTGTGCCCTACTATTTTCAATTGCAATTGGCTAGCGTCTCTCTTAGTACTTTGTGCAAAACGAGTTTGCTTGATCTCATTTTCAGATCTCTTCTCGCTAGCTCATTCCTTTGTTTGCATTGAGTCACATTTGTCTTTGCGTGTGCGTTCATCCTCTTCGCTTACACCTTTTGGATCAGCACATAGGCAAAAGAATCTAGCTTGGATCATTACTTAGCTTTACAACAACTTGAATATCAGTTTGCATGGGTAATACACATACCTTACCAAGCTCCACCTACACCCGTTCGTGTACTACCTTTGCTCTTGGTTGCACTCGTACATTACCGGGTTGAGGTCGTTCGCTATCACAAGTGTCGTTTTGCAGTCCAATTTACTTTGGAACGGTAAGCTTGTCTTGTTTTCAGGACAGTGAGTTGTGAGCGTAGAGAGAGAGCTATTTTGTTTTACTAACCTGGATATAATCTTGTTTGCTATTCGTGAGTTGTTGCCATGTCAGGTCATCATGAGGATCTATCGGATACATGAATGGAGTACACTCGCTTGCGTAGGATGCTACAAAAGCAACTTCAGGATCGTGATAGTGGTGTGCGCGATGAGATTGGGGCCGTTCGGTATAAATTGAACAACCTCGGGGAGGAGGTTACGCAGCTACGTACGGACATCAACAACAACTTCTTGGAGCTACGCGCCTTGTTCAACCACCCCAACGTGCATCGTAAGGATTTTGTCACTAAGCCCAAATTTCCTATCCCTATATTTTCAGGTAGTGCAGATGTGGAAGAATACCTTAACTGGGAGCTTGAAATTGATACACTATTTCAGATGCACAACTATTCCAATGAGAGGAAGCTCTTCCTTGCGTCCAATGGTTTGGTTGATTATGCCACACATTGGTGGGAGCGATTTGTTCATAAGCGTATGGAGCGCCATGAATTGCTGATTATCACCTGGGAGCGGATGAAGCGACATTTGCGGGCACGTTTTGTACCTTACCACTACAAGCGTTCCCTAGTGGAAAAGAGTTGAGGGTTCGTGCATTGGCGCGATTGTTCAGCTAGCGACATCGTCTACTTCATATCATTTATCAAGTCTACTTCCAATGGATCAAACGGCATGTGATTTGGAGCTTTCTACGGCAAGTTATGGCTATTTGAGTACATGCTGCACATTCAGACCGACCAACGCGTGAGAGTTGATAAAGTTGATAATTCTGTGCCTTACACAACATCTTGGGAGGATATCAAGCTATGTCGTTACTTTCCAAATGTTAACAAGAGTCTCTTTATAAAGTTTCACACAAATTCAAAACATTTCAATTAATGAAATTGAAGATAGGAAGGTTTGGATTCAATTCGGATTCACAATCAGCATCAAATTCGGATTCGAATCGTGATGCGATCCGAGTAAAACGGTCATAACTTTCACAAACGGAGTCCAATTTGGGTGTTCTTGGGCTTGTTGGAAATATAACTTGGGTGAGACATCAATTTATCCTTTGTGAAACTTTCAATCCTTTGCGAATACTTTGAACCTATTTAAGACTAGCTAAATCGTTGCTTAGGGCTGCATATTAATATGTGTGTTCTTGCAGTTTGTCAAAGGTGGGAAATAATTTTTGCTCATTTTTGTTAGAATAAGAATTTTGGCAATAGTTCAAAAAAAGGAAGCAAAAAGAGAAGAGAAAAAGAAAAGAGAAAAGGAAAAAGAAAGCGCATAGACGTATCATAAACTTGAGCGAAAATCCCCACTCATTCTTGATTCAATTGTTAGAATATCAATATTTTTTGCAACCTTGTGCCCTAGTTTCATTATTTGCAACTAGCTAACGTCTTTCTATAACTTGTGCAATACGAGCTATTTTGTTCTTCACTTATATCTTACATAGCTCATTCCTTGATTGCACTAAGTTCCAATATCTTTGCGTGCGAGTTGCTTTGATTTTCACTAATATCTTTGTGATCGGCAACTAGGCATTGAACTCTAGTTTGGATATTTACTTAGCCTTACAATACCTAGAATTTTCAAATTAATTAGGTATCCATACGAAGCTCCACAAAACACCCGTTGTCGTGTTTTGACTTGCTCCTGAAATTCGCTCATTTCTCACGTTGTTTTAACCTGTAATATAATGTGTGAGTTTGTCACCTCAATTCACTTCGGAAAGGTAAGAATGTAATTCGGTAAGACAAGTGAGTTTGAGAGATACACATGCACCTACATACATATTATTTGCTTTGCTGCTAAAACTTGCAGATCGCGAGTATACGTATCTTCCCTTCTATGGTTGTAATGATCCAGAGGAGTATCTTGAGTGCGTACAAAACATGGAGTTCGAGCTTGAATCCCATAAATTCGAATCAGAAGCCAAGGAAGCGAGAGTGGTCACTTTGTTTTTTACGGACTATGCCTCTAGTTGGTGGCAACAACTAAGTGGAAAACGATTCATTACATCTTGGGTCTATTTAAAAAGGGTCATGAGAACAGAATTTGTTCTATCCTATTATGAGCGGGAACTACTACGCCACGTGGAGAGCATTAGAGAAGGATGCAAAGTTGTCCAAGATTACTATATTGAGTTGAATCATGCAATGCGCCGTGCCAATATCACTAGTGCATATCAAGAAAAGACATACTTCAAAGCAGGCTTGAATTATCAGATCGTTGCTGCACTTCAAGATGAATATTTTCCTAGTCTGCAAGATCTTGTGAAATATGCTATGAAGGCAGAAAAAAGAATTAAACAGATGCAATCACGTCAATTAAATCTGGGCCGGCTCTTTAGTTCTTATTCATCAACTGGTGTGTCACCTGAGAAGAAGATCGAGCATAGGAATTTTTCTTCGACCGAGGTGATGAGTAGTGCTACCCCGTCACAACTCGCAACACGTGAGGAGGTCGTGGTTGGTGGTAGTTGTGCCCTTGCTGGCCCACGGTCTTTCAAGCATGAGATGTATCAAAACCCATGTGAGAATGAGAGCCACAAAGCTAAATTGAGTGAGAGTGATAAAAAGAGTGAGCTGTGTGATTCCACCATATGCGAGGTTGAGAGTATCCCACTTGAGAGTGTGAGAGATACAACAAAAGAAAGGAGAAAGATAAATGGTAGGACAATAAGATTATTTTTAAACCTAACAACCTACCCACTATTTCTAGTGTTGTATCACACATTGTGCAGGTGGACCAAGCAAATAAGGAGAGGGACATTCAAGAGCCCTCACCATTGGAAGAGAAAGATGAAGATATAACCATGGTTGGAGAGGGAATACATGATACCCCGTGGTTACATGATGACATTACGATACCCGCGTCACCTAAATCAACTGAGGAGGACGATCAAGGTTACACTATTGGTACTAAATCGATAGATCATCAAGACAAGGTGCATAAAACTGAGAACTCCATTATTCCTTTGATGATTCCAAGTTCTAAATTTGATATGCTTAATTTGCATAATATGGAATTGATTACTCATACAGAAGTTCTTACTAGAATATCCCTTAATGATTCTTTGTGTCATATCATATTCGATAAACCAAAAGAGGTAGTTAGTGTTATTAAGAAGGTTCTTGAAATTTCACATTTAAGATCACTAGTAAATAGCTACATGCACACATATAAATTCAATTTGATCGGAGATTTTGGTGCGAACAACAACATATTTCAAGTTTATCGAATATGCATTACTCGTGAAAATCTTGTTGATTTAAAATTACATGTTTTGCGCAAACCATCTATTGAGCAATGTCACGGTCTCTTTAAGATGGGTTTAAATACAAGTGTCTATTGTTTAGAACGCAATATGATACCTACTTGTTTATCTCTTAAATGTATAACTAATCAGAATAGCGCAGTTGAAGCATGGAATGATATCAATTTGTTTTCACCCACTTTAGTTGACTTTGATATTGGGAAGGTTAAATTTTATCATATGAGTCAGTTGGGCAATTTGTAATATGATTTTGAGATATCGATTGTGCAAAACAACAAGAAGAACACAATAATTGATTCTTACATATACCATGCATATACGTTGTTTTCTTCATCTAGCACATTTTTAGGCTATCAAAATATGAGGACGGCTTTTTTTGAAGAAAGGGAGGATGATGCGGACATCCTTAGCTATGTTATTTCATATAATGTTTTCAATTCATGAAATATCTCAGAACAACATGAGCTTACTAAGAGAGTTGAAAAACAAGAGAAGCTTATCCAACAGTGAATACATTCCTTTGAATTTCCTTTTAAATTAGTTGAGAATTTCATTCTACCTAAAACTAGTATTTTACTTGTGCTCAGATTGGAAGATTCAATAATGAACGGAGATGAAGGATATGAGGCTGTTCTTGAAAAAAGACCATCACAATGGAGGAGAAGCTCGTGGGAGACAAGCAAAGGGAGGGAAGCCCAAGAATCCAAGTCAAATTCGAAACTTCCGCAAGCCCAACCAAATTCAAACTTGGAATCAACTCAGAATTCAATTCGGATTCGGAATCAGCCTCAAATTCGGATTCGGAATGAGCAGGACATTATGGAGTAAGAAGGTCATAACTTTCTCATACGAAGTCCGATTTGGGTGTTTTTGGGGTTCTTGGAAAGCTAACTTCAAGCCCGATCCAACGGATCCTCCCTCACTCCGAAATTCATCATGTATCAAAAGATATGACCAAAACAATATGACGGTTATAAAATTAGAGTTTCCTTTTTTGTTTTAGATTGAGTCAGAATTGGAGTAGGAGTTCTAATTCCGAATTAGAATAGGAGTAGGGCCTCTTGACCAGCCATGAGGAGGAGTAGGGGCACTATATATTGAGGGGTAGACCCCCATTGTAACCTCAGATCACGTTAAATAAATTTTCAAAGCTTTTGCTTGATTCTCGTGTTGTGCTTATAGCCAAAACAGATGGAATTGGGCGTTGAGAACAAGCGGTCGTTCTTGTTTTTCCGCTGGGAATTGAGGGTTCGAGGATCTTCGCTTGTGGTCAGCGAGGATCCAATCAAGTGTGTGTTTGGGCAAATTTTCCAAAGAGTTGCAAATCCGTGCATTGGCGCGGGGGATCAGCTGATGATTCGTCAGGATACACAAGTTTTCGAGAGGTTCTAAGTCGAGAAGATCGGGCACCCGTGTCGCTTGTACACTCCTTTACACTTCCTAATGTTCCTTGGGAAGATATTAGCATGTATTTTGTTTTGGGGTTACCAAGAACTAAGAAGGAAGGATTACGTATTTGTGTTTGTGGATCGCTTTTCTAAGATAGCACATTTCATTCCGTAGCACAAGAGCGATGATC
Organism: Hsuehochloa calcarea; assembly: GCA_036346395.1. Classification (NCBI taxonomy): domain Eukaryota; kingdom Viridiplantae; phylum Streptophyta; class Magnoliopsida; order Poales; family Poaceae; genus Hsuehochloa; species Hsuehochloa calcarea. Next base: position 33,627,638 of record CM070610.1, read on the forward strand.
GTCGCATGTTCTTGACTTATTTTAGGAGATCGTGCGACTTTATGGTGTTCCAAGGACCATTGTATCAGATCGTGATGTGAAGTTCATGAGCTACTTCTGGAAGACGTTGTGGGGCAAATTGGGGACGATGTTGTTATTCAGCACCACTTGTCATCCCCAAACTGATAGTCAAACGGAGGTGGTCAACCGAACACTCTCTATGCTGCTACGGGCCATGATAAAGAAGAACCTGCGTGAGTGGGAGGATTGTTTGCGCGACGTGGAATTCTCTTACAACCGGGCTGTGGACTCCACTACGCAGCTGTGTGCGTTTGTGGTCGTATGTGGATTTAAGCCAATTACGCCACTGGATTTGTTGCCACTGCCATTTTTCGATCGTACTAATATGGAGGCTTCCAAACAAGCTGATTTTATAAAGCAATTGCATCTCAAAACGAAGGCTGAAATTGAGAAGAAGACGAAGTATTATCGAGAAGGCGAATAAGAGAAGAAAGAAGGTTTTGTTTCAACCAGGCGATTTAGTATGGGTACACTATCACAAGGATTGCTTTCCAGAACGCCGCAAGTCAAAGTTGCTGCCAAGAGGAGATGGTCCTTTTAAGGTGCTTGCGAAGATTAATGACAATGCATATAAGATTGAGCTGCCCAGAGATGAATATGGCGTGAGTTCTACCTTCAATGTAGCTGATTTCTCACCTTTCTTTGGTGGTGACGATCTAGCGTCGAGGTCGATGCCTTTTCAAGAGGGGGAGGATGATGAGGGCATCCCTAGCTCTTGGCCATCTTCTACTACTATTCATAAGGGCATCTGATGAGGATATCCCGACTACTTATGAGGCTGTTTATGAAGCAAGAGCTACACTTCTCAAACAACAGGTGCAATTGTTTTCCGTGAGAATTGGATACTACGTAAAAGCAATACTTTGTGCATTCTCAGGTTTGACAAGTTTAAATTCTTTGGAACCGAAAGGGAGGCCGGAGCCAAAGCAATAGAGGAGCACAAGTGTAATACTCCGGAAATGGATCGGTAGAAAGAAAGAGGTCGGAGAGAGCGAAAGAAATTGTTTTCAGCGGAAAATTCCATTCGTCGGGGGGGTATACGTTAATATCAGGCAACCTGGGCCGCAGTTCGCGACCCAGGAGGCCCATTAGTGGGCCGCCGGCCCAACTAGGGGCCGGCCAAAGGGGAGCACCCTTTCTCCCCCAAACCCTATTTCCTCCCCCTCCCTCCCCCAAGCCGCCTCTCCTCCCCCTTGTGCCGCCCCCTCTCTTCCTCCCCTCCTCCTAGGCGCCTCCCTCTCCATTGGTGGCTGCCATTGGAGATCCCCGGAGCTGCACACCCGGTCTTCCACGCGTTCCTCTTCGGTTCTTCCTCCGCCGGGCGCTTGCATTCCAATCGGGTTCGTGGAGTTGGAGCTGGCCAAAGAAGGAGAGGGGAAGGCTTTGGGAAGTTGTTCCTCGTCGTTCTTCGGGTCTACAAGGGTAACGAGAGACCCCATCGCTGTTTGATTGCGTTAGAGTTGTCGATTCCATGTTTTTGGTAGTATCGCGTAATCTCTGTTAGTAGATCGGTTCTGTACAGTATGTTGCAACTCGGTTTTGGGTGTCTTAGAGGCAGAATTGGATGTTCTCGCCTTCTAGAGTTTTGTTCCTTATTTCATTAGCTTTCTTTTGGCACCTGGATCACAAATTTTCACCCAGTAGATTAAAAGTTATGGCTGTTTTACTACGCGCTGGTCTGTCTGTCAGAACTGATGGGTATAGTCAGTTGCACCTAGGTTTTGATCTAGTTAGAGTCAGAATCAGGTCAGCCACCCAACTAGGTTTTGAAGATAATTTCACCATGTTTCCAGGCTGATAAAAATAACTTTATTTGGATCAGTGGTTTAAAAGTTAGAGCATTTTCTTTAGGGCTGATCAGAATTCTGGGCAGACTGCAGTTGTAGTTTTTCATTGGATGGTTAGACCTCTGTATTGGCCGAATTAGAGTTTTCCATAAACTAGAGTTTTGTAGCCAGTTAAGTTAAGAAAATTTGAGCACTGGTTTCAGGTCTTTTGGACTTATGGTTTTTTATTGGTGAATTTTCTAGTAAAACTGCCAGATTAGGGATAATTGAAATGTTTGGGTAATTTGATCAAATTGAACTTTTTTGGGTTAGTTTGGTTAGAGATTGAGGAGGCACGTGTAGCATTGCCATACTCGCTTGTCCTCATTTCGATTATTTTATATTGTAGGCGGTGAAGCGGTGAGTGGAGGGTATCTCAATTACCTCCCAACCCGTTCTTGTGTAGCGAAGCAAGTAATTTGTATTCAATGTTTGATGTCATGTATGATGTGTGAATGAATGTTTACATTTGTTCGAATTTGTAGATGAATGCCATGTGTTCTTTTCATTTATGATTACTATTCAATATTGACATGTGATCATCATGACATGCATACATTATTTTGGTAAGACCCATCAATTCCAGTATGGGCACTTGAAATCCCATCAATTCCAAGATGGGTACATGAGTCCACCATTCCAATGTGGGCCACGTTACGTGAGTCCACCATTCCAATGTGGGACACGTTGGACAGTCGTATGAAACGTTCTTCATACGAATACTTTAAGTGAACACCGACGGTGCTTCACTCGCTATCTGCATATATCTTTGCATTATGTCCATTTCCTTCAATGCACCATTCCACTTCATCCATTCATAAATTCGTTTCAGTAGTTGTTCAAATTATGTTTGTGATATACTGATCTTTGTATGCTTGATTGTTACATCTGATTTGCTTGTCGAGTCTTTGGCTCATTCTTGCTTTTTTGTCTTATTTAGGTAAATGACAAGGAAGAATGATCTTGTGGAGGGTAGTTCATCACGATGCACTCACTATATTATATCAAACAATTTGAGGACTTTTAATATCATTGATTATGATTTGAGTTGCATTGTAATAAGCCAACATGGCCGTGTATACCATATCTTGCTGAACTGTTTACTTCCATTTCGTTGCTTAAGACTTGAGGATGAATGCTTGTTTCCATATATTCATAATACTCGCTTCACTTTTTCATGCGATTTGATGTTATTCATTTGAAGAGTAGTGATTGTAGGTGACATCTTGACTTCCTTATAGTCAGGGTGTTACAGTTGGTATCAGAGCGGGCTTCAGGTCCGTGGTTATAATATTAAAATGACACACTGTGCACAATAGGAAGGGTTGGGTAAACCATTGTTTTTCCGCAATTGCTTGGATATGCCCAATTATTTTGTTTATCAGTTCGTTGAGCTAAGTATTTGATTTTCGTTCTGTTGTGTTGTTCTTAGATGGCAAGAGGTAGAGGCCGTGGTCGTGGTCGTCCACCGACCCGTAGTGGTGGTCGAGGCCGCGGTCCGCACTACATCATCTTCGTCGAAGGGTTGGTGGTCTTTGCATCGAGGAGATTGCCTCAGTGCGCCTCGGTTCTTGAGCCACCGGCCGCAACCGCTGATCTCATTCAGAACCTATTAAGGGAGAATCAACAACTCCGCCAACAATTGCGGTGGCCATTCTCGCGCATTGCTTTGCCGGTGGCGGAACTCATTCTTCTTCTTTGTTCCACCCGAGGCTAGGATGAGCCTCAGTGAGTGGATGTCGCCGTCTCGACACTTTGACGGAGCAGTACACCGTTTGAGGCGCGGGTGGTTGAGGTACATGGGCGTCGATTTGGAGCCTTAGAGTGGCATCCGCGCGAGAGGCGCGATTTGTGGCCTTTCGGTGAAGGGCCAGCCGACATCTGAGTGGGAAGGGGTCTGTCTTCCGGGACTCAGTAGCAGGTCTTGTTACTTGGGAGGTTTTTGTGGAGAGGTTCAGGACACAGTTTTACCCTGACTCCTTCATCGAGAAGATGGAGCAATCCCTCCTGACCTATGTGCAAGGAAAAATGTCGGTATCTGAGTATGAGGCCGGATTTAACAATCTGGTGCGCTTTGTCCCAGCAGTGGCAAGTGATGATAAAGAGAAGGCTAAGAGGTTCCGGCGGGGCCTCAATCAGGAGTATCGCCAGATTCTGGGAGCAACAGGTCTACGTGACTTTAGCTCGGTGGTTGAGCAGGCTAGAGGGATGGAGTTGGAAAGAGCTCCTTCGTCGCAAGGGCATGTTGCGAGTGGTTCTGTTGCTACTGGTGGATCTGGCAGTGGCCAGAAGCGGAGTTTCGGTGGAGGTGGTGGGTCTTTTCGACCCATTGCTAAGAGGTTTCACAAGAACCAACCCTCCGTCTGTTCAAAGATGGCGATCTTCTTCTTCGGCGCCACGTTCTTCATCTTTCGCCCCACGATTGCGTCTGTTCGTGTCGGGGCATGAAGTGTTTTCGGTGTGGTGACGGGCATCGAGCTTCAGAATGTTCCTTCAAGGGAACATGCCAGCAGTGTGGTCGAGAGGGCCACAAGTCCTCAGTGTGCAAGCAAAATCCAGCTAGTATCATCAAATGGGAAGCCGTCCAGCAGCCTTCTTCCTCCGGCTTCCACAGAGGTTCGATTCAGACACGAAGCAGTTCGCACCACAGTACCCTCCAGCATGGGGTCCACCTGCAGCTTTCACTCCGGCGCCTCCTGCAGGGTTCTATTGGAATCCCGCACCATCTGCCCCTCCGTCGTTTGTTCCTCCGGTATTTGTTTCCAGCTTTCCGACGCAGAGTGTTGGTGCGTCTTACAGACCGATGCATCGGGGTTTACGCCATGCCCACCCCGAGACCTTGGGGCGTCTGATGTGGTGCAGTACTTTACTTGTTGATTCGCATGATGCCTTTGTACTTTTTGATTCGGGGGCTACTTACTCGTTCGTGTCTTTGGAGTTTGTTAGAAAAGTGGGTTTGAGTTTTCAGCTTATTTCTGAGTCAGTGGTAGTCAGCTCCCCAGGAGGACTTATTTCTAGCTCTACCGTCTGTCCGGTTGTTCTATCTTGATAGATGATGAGGTTTTCACTGCGAATCTTATGGTTATTCAATTGGCACCATTCGATGTTATCACGGTATGGGTGGTTATTCCAATACCGTGCCAAGATTTGTTGTTTACGGAAGGCGGTGACCTTGCTAGCTCCTTAGGTGAAGAACGGTATTCGAGGCGTGCACCGTCGATTCAAGATATGTATCTTGGCTAATCTATTCCCTAGTCGTCGTGCATCGACCATCGGATTACTTTGCTCCCTCAATGAAAAGACTGATTCTTTGCAGCGTATTGAGGAGATTCCAGTTGTGAAGGAGTTTTCCGATGTCTTTCCTATAGAACTTCGGAATGCCTCCGGTGAGAAAGTGGAGTTCGGATTGATCTTGTTCGGGAACTCGGCCGTTGTCCAAGTCTCCTTACCGTTTGGCTCGGCCATTTCAGGAAGAATTGAAGAAACAATTGGACGACCTGCTGTCCAAAGGTATGATTCAATGGAGCGTTCGCCTTTGGGGCGCTGTTCTCTTTATAAAGAAGAAAGATGGCGGTGGCGTATGTGCATAGATTATCGGGCGCTTAATCAAAGCGACGGTGAAGAACAAATATCCTTTGCCTCGCATTGATGACCTTTTCGACCGGTTGAAAGGAGCTAAGATGTTTTCTAAGATTGATCTCGATCGGGTTATAATCGATTCGAGTTCGTGGCGGGATATTGAAAGCGGCTTTTCTACGAGGTATGGTCATTATGAGTATAAAGTTATGTCTTTTGGACTAACGAATGCTCTGCGATTTTCATGGAAGCCATGAGCGATTATCTTCGCATCAATACCTTGATGATTTCGTTGTGGTATTCATAGATGATATCTTGATTTATTCCAAGGCAGAGGAGGATCACACCCACCATTTGCGGTTGGTACTTGAAACTTTAAGAGAGAATCAATTCTATGCCAAGTGAAGAAATGTGAGTTTTGGATTTACGAAGTTGGATTTTGGGTCACGTTATTAATCGAAGGGTATTTGATTGATCCTAGTAAGATTTCGACGGTGGTGGAGTGGAAGAGACCAACCAATGTTAAAGAAGTAAGGAGTTTTCGGGTTTAGTGGCTATTACCGGCGGTTTGTGGAGGGTTTTTCAACCATTGCTAAACCGATGTCGATTGACAGAAAGGTGTTAGGTTCGATGGTGCGATGCTTGTGGCAGCGATTTTGCTCTTTGAAAGATAGGTTAGTGATTGCTCCAATTCTTACTCTTCCCGAGCACAGGAAGAGATTCACTATCTATTGGATCGTCCATAGTTGGACTTGGTTGTGTACTCATGCGGGATGGTAAAGTGATTGCCTATGCATCGAGGCAGTGAAGAAGCATGAACAAAATTATCCCACCCATGATCTAGAGCTTGCTGCGATGATTCATGCTTTGAAGATCTGGCGTCATTATTTGTATGGCGAATCTTGTGATGTGTTCACGACCACAAGAGCACGAAATACATCTTTACCTGAAGGACTTGAACTTGAGGCAGAGGAGGTGGCTAGAGTTGATCAAGGACTATGATCTTACTATTCAAGATACCATCCGGCAAGGCTAATGTGGTAGCCGATGCCTTGAGTCGCAAGGCGACACCTCCTATCCTCGATTGTCTTATAGCCGACTTTGAGCGTATGGATATTTCTTTACGCTGCGGGTACCGCATGCATCGAGACTCGATTGATTTTAGAGTCACCCTTAGGATCGGTGCGAGTAGCACAACAAACAAGATCGATGTTCCAACGAGTGAGGAAGCGTTATACCGAGGGCAGCGTGGTCGCCGGTGTGGACAAATTTGATTCTTTGCGATTTAAAGCGCCTTTGTGTGCCACAGAGTCTCGAGTTAAATTGGAGATTTTGAAAGAGGCCCATCGTACTTTTATACCGTACATCCCGGGAGACCAAGATGTACAAAGATTTAAAGAAAAGTTTCGGTGGAAGCGGATGAAAATTGATATCGCACAAGATGTGGCTTCATGTGGGGTGTGCCCGGTGGTCAAGGTGAGCACAAGCGACCAGCAGGATCATTGCAACCCTTGGAGGTACCGGTTTGGCCATGGGACGATATATCTATGGATTTTGTGGTTGGTTTACCTCGCACTCGGCGAGAAAGGATGCTATTTGGGTAATTGTGGACCGGTTCAAGAAGTCTCGCACATTTCATTCCTATTCGTACAACCAATTGACAAGCGATTTGGCTCCTCTTTATGTAACGAAATTGTGCGTTTGCACGGAGTGCCAAAGACCATTGTTTCGACCGAGAGGCGCCAAGTTCGTTTCAAATTCAGGAAAGCTTGCGAGTGCATTGGGTACACAACTCCGTCTTAGCACGACCTTTCATCCCAGACAGATGGGCGATCGAGCGCACCATTGGACTTTAGAATACATGCTCGGTGTTGTGTTTTATCTGGAAAGGTAATTGGGAAGAGAATTTAGCCTTGGCGAGTTTGCTTATAACAACAGATTATCATTCCAAGATTCGAGCCGCACCATACGAGGTTCTCTATGGGCGTAAGTGCAGTCCCGTTGTCTTTGGGATGAGGTTGGAGAGCGGGCGATCTTGGGTCCCGATGGGTTCAGTGACGATGGCTAGAGTGGCGAGGTTAAGCGAAATTTGTTGGTCGCCCAAAGCCGATGTAAGAGCTACGCTGATGTCAAGACGAGATTTGGAATTCGAGGTGGGAAATGAAGTTACATGAGAGTATCGCCATCTAAAGGCGTAGTGCGTTTTGGCACCAAAGGGAAACTTTGTCCAAGGTATGTTGGACCCTTCCCAATCGTGGGTACGAATTGGGAAGCTAGCTTATCGTTGGACCTTCTGATTCTATGAGTGGGGTTCACAGCGTGTTCCATGTTCGATGCTTAGAAAGTTTCGAGAGACCAGATCATGTCATTCCTTTGGAGCCTTTGATTGTCGAGCAAGACCTTACCTTGAGTCCCGGCCGGTGAAGATATTAGAAGAATCGAGCGGGTTACGAGGAATAAGACCACAAGTATGTTAAAGTTCTTTGGTCGCATCGACCGAGAGAGAGGCCACTTGGGAGTTGGAGTCCCGCATGAGAGAGCATTACCCCGACCTGTTCGTTTAAGGTAATTTGTTTGAGTTGTAATTCCCGGTATTTATTTCTTTCCGTTGGATCGTTGATTAGATTCGAGGTCGAATCTGTTAAGGGGGTAGTTGTAATACTCCTAAATGGATCGGTAGAAAGAAAGAGGTCGGAGAGCGAAAGAAATTGTTTTCAGCGGAAAATTCCATTCGTCGGGGTATCGTTAATATCAGCAACCGGGGCGCGATTCGCGACCAGAGGCCCATTAGTGGGCCGCCGGCCCAACTAGGGGCGGCCAAAGGGGAGCACCCTTTCTCCCCCAAACCCTATTTCCTCCCCCTCCCTCCCCAAGCCGCCTCTCCTCCCCCTTGTGCCGCCCCCTCTCTTCCTCCCCTCCTCCTAGGCGCCTCCCTCTCCATTGGTGGCTGCCATTGGAGATCCCCGGAGCTGCACACCCGGTCTTCCACGCGTTCCTCTTGGTTCTTCCTCCGCCGGGCGCTGCATTCCAATCGGGTTCGTGGAGTTGGAGCTGGCCAAAGAAGGAGAGGGGAAGGCTTTGGGAAGTTGTTCCTCGTCGTTCTTCGGGTCTACAAGGGTAACGAGAGACCCCATCGCTGTTTGATTGCGTTAGAGTTGTCGATTCCATGTTTTTGGTAGTATCGCGTAATCTCTGTTAGTAGATCGGTTCTGTATAGTATGTTGCAACTCGGTTTTGGGTGTCTTAGAGGCAGAATTGGATGTTCTCGCCTTCTAGAGTTTTGTTCCTTATTTCATTAGCTTTCTTTTGGCACCTGGATCACAAATTTTCACCCAGTAGATTAAAAGTTATGGCTGTTTTACTACGCGCTGGTCTGTCTGTCAGAACTGATGGGTATAGTCGGTTGCACCTAGGTTTTGATCTAGTTAGAGTCAGAATCAGGTCGGCCACCCAACTAGGTTTTTGAAGATAATTTCACCATGTTTCCAGGCTGATAAAAATAACTTTATTTGGATCAGTGGTTTAAAAGTTAGAGCATTTTCTTTAGGGCTGATCAGAATTCTGGGCAGACTGCAGTTGTAGTTTTTCATTGGATGGTTAGACCTCTGTATTGGCCGAATTAGAGTTTTCCATAAACTAGAGTTTTGTAGCCAGTTAAGTTAAGAAAATTTGAGCACTGGTTTCAGGTCTTTTGGACTTATGGTTTTTTATTGGTGAATTTTCTAGTAAAACTGCCAGATTAGGGATAATTGAAATGTTTGGGTAATTTGATCAAATTGAACTTTTTTTGGGTTAGTTTGGTTAGAGATTGAGGGAGGGCACGTGTAGCATTGCCATACTCGCTTGTCCTCATTTCGATTATTTTATATTGTAGGCGGTGAAGCGGTGAGTGGAGGGGTATCTCAATTACCTCCCAACCCGCTGTGTGGCAGCAAGTAATTTGTATTCAATGTTTGATGTCATGTATGATGTGTGAATGAATGTTTACATTTGTTGAATTTGTAGATGAATGCCATGTGTTCTTTTCATTTATGATTACTATTCAATATTGACATGTGATCATCATGACATGCATACATTATTTTGGTAAGACCCATCAATTCCAGTATGGGCACTTGAAATCCCATCAATTCCAAGATGGGTACATGAGTCCACCATTCCAATGTGGGCCACGTTACGTGAGTCCACCATTCCAATGTGGGACACGTTGGACAGTCGTATGAAACGTTCTTCATACGAATACTTTAAGTGAACACCGACGGTGCTTCACTCGCTATCCATATATCTTTGCATTATGTCCATTTCCTTCAATGCACCATTCCACTTCATCCATTCATAAATTCGTTTCAGAGTTGTTCAAATTATGTTTGTGATATCTTGATCTTTGTATGCTTGATTGTTACATGGTTGTTTCTTCGAGTCTTTGGCTCATTCTTGCTTTTTTGTCTTATTTAGGTAAATGACAAGGAAGAATGATCTTGTGGAGGGTAGTTCATCACGATGCACTCACTATATTATATCAAACAATTTGAGGACTTTTAATATCATTGATTATGATTTGAGTTGCATTGTAATAAGCCAACATGGCCGTGTATACCATATCTTGCTGAACTGTTTACTTCCATTTCGTTGCTTAAGACTTGAGGATGAATGCTTGTTTCCATATATTCATAATACTCGCTTCACTTTTTCATGCGATTTGATGTTATTCATTTGAAGAGTAGTGATTGTAGGTGACATCTTGACTTCCTTATAGTCAGGGTGTTACAACAAGGAGGAGGGTACCCGTATGTAACACCCCAGCCCAACACTGAGCCTAGAATGCCACTAAACCACTCTACCAACTGATAATTAACGACACACTATAATATTACAGCAGGAGAACAACAATAAACATATCCATGGATCACAAAAGAACATGCATAATTATGGTTCAAATGATAATAAATAATCAAGTGGAATAAAACCAGGTAAACAGTCCAGAATAGCATCAACCAGTGAATCCAAATTAATAAAGCAAATAGTCTAGTCCAAACGTTGTCCTAAACTTTATTCAATCCCTAACATGTCCAAGAGTAATCCAATTGTGAATGAAAAGATTCTTATGGCAAATGATCATATGTTGTCCACGTGCTCTACTCGCTCTCAGTTACGACATCCTCGAAGATCACCTAAAGACAACAATAGAGCAAGGGTGAGTCCACGACTCAGCAAACACATCCATAAATAACGAACAATAATAAATCAACAGCATTCAATAACTTCATTATCATCACAGGTACTTCTATAAATATTCTCATGCCGTTATCTTCTCATTGATTCACATCCATTAATCTCAAATATCAATGCAACTCTAATCTATATGTCCACATGCACTTCTTTCGCGTATACCGGTATAGCATGAGTGAATGCTCGCGACAACATTCACTCTCAAGCCCGTTCCTCCATAAGGATCGGGGACCTCCTCCACTCCCGTGGAGTTGTGATCATTCATGATCACCTGCTCATATGCAAAGATGCTTATGAATGCAAATATGCAAAATCCATCATAAACATCATATCCAACTTTTCATCATGTTTATCAACAAAGATATAATCATGTCATTCCATTGTTTGCAATTAAACAAGATAAAAGCACAACAATAATGGTAATAGAAGATAAAGAAAACAGTGATCGATCATTGATCGCTGTCTACCATGCACTTGCCTTTACTAGTTGCGACGCACAATTTGGCTAGCAGATGGCAACAAGTATGACGCCTCTCCTACATTAAATACACAAATCTCAATACAAGCTATAGCATCATAAGAACAACAATCAATATACTTCGCTCCTACCCGTCCCCAAATATACCACGCTACTCCGGTACCGAAAAGTTACCCATTGCGGTCTTAGTACTAAAACGAACGTAACTTTTGACTCGAAAGTCCGATCACCACAAACCACCCCATTCTGGATTCTTCATAAAATTATCCACATTTTCTTAGATTACAAAGTCTTCTAATTAAATCATCTAACCCTCCGTATTTAGCCCAGAAAGCCGATCTGTCCGCTTCGGAACAGCAGTCTTGCTAAATTCATAACTTTTGTTTTACTCAACCAAAATTTGCGTTCTCAGATTCTACAGAACCATTGGACAATTATCGACATCTTTCATGTAGATAAAAAACTCTAATTAAGCTATTTACTATTTTTAATCTCTATTCTACCGAACAGTACCGAAATACGACGACTACAAAGACAGCAGTTCTTCCAAAATTTATATCTCGAAATCTACTTGTCCGATTGACGTGATAAAATATGCTATAGAAAGATATCGAAATTATCTACAATTAACTAGTAGATGATATTTTCAACATTCGCCATTAAGGTACCCGAATAAATCGTTCAACAGACAGTAGGTTAAACAAACTCATTAATCGGCCTCTCTATTAGAAAATTATAAAACCTCACTAATTATTCTAGATTATAGTCTCTAATTAATCTAGAAAAACAGAGAGAGTACAATGTGCAACAGAGGGAAAAAATACCGAGATCCCTGGCGGAAAATGCAAGAAGAGCAAAGACTTGCAGCAGCGATCCATCAGTAGCAGAGGCAATCGGCGGCAGCAGCGATCCCACGCAGGCGGCGGCGGAAGAAGCGGCACAGAAGAAATAAGCCAAAGAAGCGGCGCGCAGGCTTTTCTGGCTCGGCTCGGCGTGCACGCTGCAGCAGAGAAAACGCAGCGGAACGAACGCGGGCGGCGGCTTCGCCAAGCAAAGCGCGCTGCGATACGCGGCAGCGGCGAAGAAGAAGCTCGCGCAAGAAGACTCGGCGTCCACAGCGCCAAGACGACAAGAAGTTTCGCAGCAAATAGAGACTTGAGCGGCTTCCACGCGCAGCAAATACAGCGCAAGCAGAGAAAGAATTTGCTGGCGGCGCAACGCAACAAAGAAAACAGAAGAGCGATTGGCGGCGCGACGGCTTGGAAAAATAAATGGCTATTAGGGTTTCTAGAAAACCCACAAACTATTTATATAGCTCTTAAAAATTCTCTGAAATTCTATTTTTATATGTACTATTTTATTTAATTACGCACCGACCCTTAAGACGTGATTATTAATATTATTATTATTTTCAGAGTATTACACCGTATTTGTTGTCTAGTGATGAAGAACAAGAAGGTCAAAGCGGCTGGGAAGGAGAAAGTCAAGCAGCCCATTCAGCTGATCAAGGAGAAAGGAAGCCGTGTGATGGGAGAGCAAAAAGGGAGGAAGCCCAAGAACTTAAAGCTCAAGTTTTGGATAAGATTTTCAAGCCCAAATCAGATCTCCCATAACCCCAACTGAAATCAAATTCAAAATCAACTCATATTCAATTTCGGATTCGGAATCAGCATCAAATTCGGATTCGGAATCAGCAGGACAGTCCGGAATAAAACGGCCATAACTTTCACAAACGAGTCCGATTCGAGTGTTCTTAGGCTTGTTGGAAAGATAACTTCAATCCCGATCTAACGGATCCTCCCTCACTCCTAATTTACTCATGTGTCAAAAGATATGACCGAAACAATACGATGGTTGTAAAATTGGAGTTTCTTTTTTGTTTTAGATTGAGTCGGAATTGGAGTAGGAGTTCTAATTCCGAATTAGAATAGGAGTAGGGCCTATTGGCCAGCCATGAGGAGGAGACGGGGCACTATATATTGAGGGTTAGACCCCCATTGTAACCTCAGACCACATTTAATATATTTTCAAAGCTTTTGCTTGATTCTCCTGTTGTGCTTATAGCCAAAATAGAGGGAATTGGGTGTTGAGAACAAGGGGTCGTTCTTGCTTTTCCGCTGGGAATTGAGGGTTCGACAATCTTCGCTTGTGGTTAGCGAGGATCCAATCAAGTGTGTGTTTGGGCAAATTTTCCATAGAGTTGCAAGTACGTGCATTGGCGTGGGGGGTCAGCTGGTGGTTCGTCATACACAGGTTCTACGTCGAGAAGATCGGGCACCCCGCATCAGGTGGTATCAGAGCTCCGTTGACTCGGTAGGATCTTTATCTAGTTATCTTTTTTTCCCATACACGAAAAAGCTATACAAAAAAATCAGCCGTAGTATTTAATTTGTTATTCTAGTGAGTTTTGTTAAGTTTTTGCCCATTAGAATCAAGTTTAGTTTGCTGATCTTGAATTTCTTTTGCGTTTCTTTTTATTTGAGTCTAGTTTGATTTTTTAGTTGTGTTTATAAAAAATAATAACACAAAAAAAAAATGAAGTGAGACATCAATTTATCCTTTGTGAAACTTTCAATCCTTTGCTAACACTTTGAACCTATTTAAGACTAGCTAAATTGTTGCTTCAGGCTCCATATTAATATTTGTGTTCTTGCAATTGTTCAAAGATCAAAAGGTAGGAAAGAATTTTTGCTCATTTTGGTAGAACAAGAATTTTTGCCATAGTTAAAAAAAAGAGAAGGAAAAAGTGAAGAGAAAAAAAGCAGAGAAAGAGAAAAAAAAAAGAAAAGAAAAAGAAAAGAGAAAAGGAAAAAGAAAGTGCAAAGCCGAACCATAAACTTGAGTGAAAATCCCCACTCATTCTTGATTCAATTGTTAGAATATCAATGTTTTGTGCAATCTTGTGCCCTAGTTTCATTATTTGCAACTAGATAGCGTCTTTCTATAACTTGTGCAATACGAGCAATTTTGTTCTTCACTTATATCTTACATAGCTCATTCCTTGATTGCACTAAGTTCCAATATATTTGCGTGTGAGTTGCTTTGATTTTCACTTATATCTTTGTGATCGGCAACTAGGCATTGAATTCTAGTTTGGATATTTACTTAGCCTTACAATACCTAAAATTTTCAAATTAAGTAGGTATCCATACCAATCTCCACAAAACACCTGTTGTCGTGCTTTGACTTGCTCTTGAAATTCGCTCATTTCTCACGTTGTTTTAACCTGTAATATCAAGTGTGAGTTTGTCACCTCAATTCACTTCGGAAAGGTAAGAATGTAATTCACTAAGACAAGTGAGTTTGAGAGATACACATACACCTGCATACATATTCTTTGCTTTGCTGCTAAAAATGGCAGATCGCGAGTATACCTATCTTCCCTTCTATGGTAGTAATGATCCAGAGGAATATATTGAGTGGGTACAAAACATGGAGTTCGAGTTTGAATCCCATAAGTTCGAATCAGAAGCCAAGGAAGTGAGAGTTCCAGAGGAGTATATTGAGTGGGCACAAAATTGGATATGATGAGTATTATGAAATTATGCATGTTTGCATTCATCAGCATCTTTGCATATGAGCAGGTGATCATGAATAATCACAACTCCACGGGAGTGGAGAAGGTCCCCGATCCTTGTGGAGCAACGGGCTTGAGAGTGAATGTTGTCGCGAGCATTCACTCATGCTATACCGGTATACGCGAAAGAAGTGCATGTGGACATGTAGATTAGAGTTGCATTGTTATATGAGATTAATGGGTGTGAAACAAAGAGAAGATAACAGCATGAGAATATTAATAGAAGTACCTGTGATGATAATGAAGTTATTGAATGCTGTTGATTTATTATTGTTCGTTGTATATTGATGTGTTTGCTGAGTCGTGGACTCACCCTTGCTCTTTTGCTGTCTTTAGGTGATCTTCGAGGACGCCGTGACTGAGAGCGAGTAGAGCACATGGATTAGATCCATACTTCAATCACATGATCATTTGCCATACAAATTTTTTCATTCAATGCAGGATTACTCTAGGACATATTAAGGGTTGAATAAAGTTTAGGACAACGTTCTGGACTGACTATTTGTTTCAATTTTTTTGGATTCATTGGTTGATGCTATTTTGGATTATTTACCTGGTTATATTTTCCCTGGCTTATTTATTATCGCTTGATCCATAATTATGCATGTTCTTTTGTGGTCCATGGATATGTTTATCGTTGTTTTCCTTGCTGTAATTTTTATAGTGTGTCGCGAATTATTAGTCTGGAAGAGTAGTTTAGTGGCATTCGTGCTCGATGTTAATGGGTGTTACTGATTGGTATCAGAGCGGGCTTTAGGTCCGTGGTGAATATATTAACAACATAGGCAAACTAAAATTGTTAAAATTTGTTTTAGTTTTAGTAAATCAACTAAAATTTGCTAATGGTTAACTAACCTAAAATTTGACACACTAGTGCACAGTAGGTTAGAGAGAGGTACGAGCATAGTTTTTACGCTTCCGTTATGTTGTTTATTGATGCATGATTTTATTTTGACCTTTGAACTCATTGTGTATTGTTGATTGTGGTTGATAGCTATGCCGAGGGGTAGAGGACGTGGTCGTGGTGGCCGCGGTCGTGGAGGTCGGGGCATGGGCGAGGGTCCGTGGAGCCACCTCCATGAAAGATGAGTCGATGAGTCGAGGGGTTGCTGTTGACCCGCCTCCGGTTGGGGTCTAGGATGAGACCCCGCTTTGCTGAGAGAGTTGGTGGGAGAGATCCATGCTCTTCGTCAGCAGCGCCGCGCACTGTTCTTTGCAAACATCTGTTGTTGCTCCTGTCGCTCCTCCACCGGTTCCTGAGGCGCGGATGACACTACGAGAGTAGATGGGGTTGAGGTTGGATCCATTTGACGGGTCGGGTACACCGGTCCAGGCAGCAGACTGGTTGCGCTACATGGAGAGGCAGTTTGGAGCTTTAGAGATGTCCTCACATCGAGGTCCGTTTGTAGCCTTTCAATTTGAAGGGCAAGCGGATATTTGGTGGGAGGGCGTGTTGTCTTCGAGGACCGCCACTCAAGGGCCAGTCACTTGGGAGGACTTTGTTGATCAGTTCAAGGGAAAGTTCTACCCCTACTCTTTTGTTGAGAAGATGGAGGTTGCCTTGACGACCTTTGCTCAGGGGAAGAGGTCTATTGCTGAGTATGAGGCTGAGTTCAACAACTTGGTTCGCTTTGTCCCTTCAGTAGCGAACGATGATCTTCAGAAAGCCAAGAGGTTCCGTCGGGTCTCAGTCGAAAGTACAGGCATGTGTTGGGAGCTACTCCACTCCGTGACTACAGCTCTGTTGTGGGGCAAGCTAGGGGCATGGAGTTGGAGATGCATCTCATAAAGGGGCAGCAAGCCTCTGGTGGACTGGTAGCTTCTGGTGGTGACCAGAAGAGGAGCTCTAGTGAGGGAAGTGGGTCTGTTCAGCGACCCGCTTTCAAGAAATTCAAGGGAGGACCGCAGTCCTTCAAGTCTAAGCAGTCGAGGCCGTTCTCTTCTTCGGCGCCCCGTCCTTTTGCAGGTACTCCGGCTCTTCGTCCTGTCCCAGGGCAGGGTATGCTTTGCTTTAAGTGCGGTGATGGACACCGCGCTGCTGAGTGCTCTTGGACGGGAGATTGCCGTCAGTGTGGCCGATCGGGTCACAAGTGGGAGCCTGTGCCATCTTCTTCTTCAGTGGGTCCTGCTCGAGGATCTTTTCAGATGATGACTGCTCCTCCTTCACCGCTACTTCCTTCAGCTTGGGCGCCTCTAGTAGGGTACTACTGGCAGCCGCCACCTTCGGCACCGCTTCAGGTTGCACGACCGGCTTTACCTGCACCGCCACCGCAGATTGTTGGGGCTCTCGCCGCCCCGGCACCGTCTTCTTTCGCCATGGCGCCACCTGGAGTGTACGCTATGCCCACAGCGGAGTGCGCGGGTCGTCCTGACGTGGTGACAGGTACTTTGCTTGTGGATTCGTTTGATGCTTTAGTCCTTTTTGATTCAGGGGCTACCTTTTCGTTTGTCTCGACGGCGTTTGCTAGGAGAGCGAACTTGAGTATGCAGTGGATTTCTCAATCAGTGTTGGTTAGTTCTCCTGGGGGTATTATTGCTAGCTCTACTGTTTGTCCTGGGTGTTCTATTATCATTGATGGAGAGAAGTTCACGGCGAATTAGATAGTTATTCAAATGGAGCCGTTCGACATTATCTTGGGTATGGATTGGTTGCACTCTTATCGAGCCGTGATATCCTGTTTCTGTAGAACAGTCTCTCTGCAGACCCCGTCTGGGGAGACTTTGACCTTTCAGGGGAGTGCGCCTCCGCGCTCTCTTTCGATGTTGGTCGGACTGTTCCGGTCACAAGATGAAAACGGGCTTTTTTAGCTCTGGCCTTTGAAACCGAGTGTGGCCGCAGATTGAGGAGATTCCGGTGGTTAGTGATTACCGGATGTGTTCCCGGTGAGCTTAGGGCTTGCCACCTGCGCGAGACGTGGAGTTTCGCATTGATCTTGTTCCAGGTACTCGGCCCATCTCGATGTCTCCATGTCGACTGGCACGTCCTTTTCAGGACGAGTTGAAGAAGCAGTTGGATGATTTGTTGGCTAAAGGTTTGATCAGCGTAGTGTATCGCCATGGGAGCTCTGTTCTATTCACGAGAGAAGAAGGATGGGAGTTGGCGATGTGTGTTGATTACGCGCACTTAATGCGATCACAATCAAGAACAAATATCCATTGCCCGCATTGTGGACTTGTTTGATCGGTTGAATGGAGCTCAAGTATTCTCCAAGATCGATCTCGATCGAGGTATAATCAAATCCGTGTGCGTGAGCAGGATGTAGAGAAGACGACTTTCTCTACGTGTATGGGCATTATGAATTTAAAGTTATGTCTTTTGGATTAACTAATGCACCTGCCATTTTTATGGAGACCATGAACAACATGTTACACGAGTATCTAGATGACTTCGTGGTGGTGTTCATTGATGATATTCTTATCTATTCTAAGACCAATGAGGATCATGAGCGTCATTTGAGGTTGGTTTTAGATACTTTGAGAGACCACAAGTTCTATGCTAAGTTGACGAAATATGAGTTCTGGATTTCAGAAGTGAGTTTTCTGGGTCATGTGATAAATCTTCAGGGCATTGCTGTTGATCCTAGCAAGGTCTCTACAGTGGTGGATTGGAAGAGGCCGACTAGTGTGAAGGAGGTGAGGAGTTTCTTGGGCTTGGCTGGTTATTATCGGCGTTTTGTGCAGGACTTCTCTATCATCGCCAAACCGATGTCTCAGCTTACTCAGAAAGGTGTGAGATTCCAGTGGACTGATGAGTGTGAGCGCAGTTTCTGCACTTTGAAAGAGAGGTTGGTGACCTCTCCTATACTCACTCTTCCCGAGCCAGGAAAACGGTTCACAATTTTTTCAGATGCGTCTCGAGTGGGTCTTGGCTGTGTTCTCATGCAAGACGGTAAGGTGATTGCTTATGCGTCGAGACAGTTAAAGAAGCACGAGCAGAATTATCCCACTCATGACTTAGAGTTGGCTTCGGTTGTCTTTGCTCTCAAGATTTGGAGGCATTATCTATACGGCGAGCCTTGTGATATTTTCACAGATCACAAGAGTCTCAAATATATCGTCACTCAGAAGGATCTGAATTTGAGGCAAAGGAGGTGGTTGGAGTTGATCAAGGACTATGATCTTACTATTCAGTATCATCCAGGCAAGGCCAATGTAGTTGCTGATGCCCTTAGTCGCAAGGTGACTCCTGCTACTCTAGATTGCCTCATTGCTGATTTTGATCGTATGGGAATATCTTATTGTTATGCGGGCACATCACATGTTGAGACACAGTTGATCCTTGAGTCAGCTATTCGCACCGTGTCTGGAAGCACAATGAGTGACCGGTTATTACGGGAGGTTAGGAAGCGCCGGATGAGGGCAAAGAGGGTGATTTTAGCATGGATGATTACGGTGCTTTGAGGTTTAAAGCCGCTTTGCGTGCCACAAAAGGCGGAGGTCAAAGATGATATCTTGAGGAGGCACATCGCACTGCATAATCGCTCATCTGGTGAGACTAAGATGTATCGAGATCTGAAATAGAATTTTTGGTGGAAAAGAATGAAGGTGGATATTGCTAATTATGTGGCTTCTTGTGGTGTTTGTCGCAAGTGAAAGCGAGCACAAGCGTCCCCGCAGGTTGTTGCGACCTTTGGAGGTTCCCAAGTGGCCTTGGGATGATATCTCTATGGACTTTGTGGTGGTGTTACCTAAATGCGCCGCGAGGGAAGGATGCAGTTTGGGTAGTGGTGGATCGTTTAAGCAAGTCGCACACTTCATTCCTATTCGCACGACAAATTCAAATGAGTGATCTAGCTCCTATTTATGTGCGTGAAATAGTAAGACCGCATGGTGTGCCAAAGACCATCATTTACGATGTGGATGATAAGTTTGTCTCCAAGTTCGGGAGAGTCTGCAGAGTGCATTGGGCACACAGCTCCGCCTTAGTCTGATGTTTCATCCTCGAGCATGATGGGCGATCGGGCGTACTATTCGGACTTTGGAGGACATGTTGCGATCTTGCGTTCTGTCTTGGAAGGGTAGTTGGGAGGACCAGTTGCCACTTGCAGAGTTTGCTTATAATAATAGTTACCATTCCAGTATTAGAGCCGCACCATTTGAGGTTCTCTATGGGCGGAAGTGCAGATCGCCACTTTGTTGGGATGCGATTGAGAGAAGGCAATTTTGGGTCCGACCGATTGAAGACCGTTGAGCGTGTGGCCATAGTGAGGAGAATCATAGCGGCTCAGGCGAGCGCATGAAAAGCTATGTTGATGTAAGGAGGCGTGACTTGGAGTTTGCGGTGGGTGACCAGGTGCTCTTGAGAGTGTCTCCCACTAAAGGTATTGTTCGGTTCGGTACAAAGGGAAGCTTAGCCCGAGGTACATTGGACCGTCTCGATTATTGCAAGAATTGAAAGTTAGCCTACCGCTTGGACCTTCCTGAGTCCATGCGTGGGGTTCACAATGTGTTTCACGTCTCGATGCTGAGAAAGTTTTTGAGAGACCCAGAGCATAAGATTTCATTAGAGCCGCTGATTATTGAGCAAGATCTCACAATTGAGTCGCGTCGTGGCAAGATTCTCGAGAGGTCGGAGCGAGTCTTTGAGGCACAAGGCGTTGGTATCGTCAAGGTGCCGTGGACGATTGTCGAGAGAGAAGCGACTTGGGAGTTGGAGTCTCACATGCGCGAGCAATATCCGGAGTTGTTCACGTCGGGTACGTGTTATTTTGTTGTTTAATTTCAGCAGTACAATTTTTTCTTTGAGTAGAACAGCGATAGAATTTGGGGTCGAATTCTGTTAAGGGGGGTAGAATGTAATATTCTGAAAATAATAATATTAATAATAACGTCTTAAGGGCCGGTGCGTAATTAATCAAATAGAATACGTGAAAATAGGATATTTCAGAGTTTTTTTAAGAGCTATATAAATCGTGGGAGTGGATTCTAGAAACTCTAGCAGTCTTTTCTTTTTTATCGGTAGCCGCGCAGATCCTATTTGCTTACGTTACGCTCGTCGTCGTTGCGTGTGTTGCTACGCGCGCATAGCTCGGCCGCCGTCGCAGCGTTCGCATGCATGAACGTGTGATCGCGTCTGCCGTCCGGCCGCGTGGAGAAGCACTCGGCCAGAAGCCCCTGCTATTGCGGTGCGTTCGCATGCATGAAGTACTAGCGCGGCTGTGTTTTCACGAGTGCACACCCCTGCTGCACATCCATTTTTTGGTTGCTGCCGCTTGGTATGAGTTAAATATTTCCCTGTTATATCAAGTAGCCTGATGATTTGGGTTGCTCGGGTGATTGGAAGAACCCAAGAGAAAAAGTGGAGAGAAGTTTAGGAGGAAGTTGAGGTCTCGGTTTTTCGTCATGGGTAATGATCCGACTACTCCTTCTTTGTTTTTGTGGATATCGTGAGGATATGTGCACGATCTCAGGATGATGAGTCAATTGGCAATGGCTTTGTTGGTTTGCAAAATCTCGCGTTTTCGGGGTTTGCTTCTTCTTTGTCGGACCACAGGTGTCGGACCGGTGGAGTGGGGCGGTCGACGCCTGTGGGTCGTCGGACCGCCGTGGTGGCTTGGTCGGACCGGCTCGACCTAAAGTTGGATTTGGGGCTAATCCAAAATAGGTTGTGTAGGCGGTGAGGGAGTCTCCTGGATGTGGTCCCATCATTTTTGGAGCTCCCAGTCAAAAGTTCTATTGAGTTGAAAATTCCGAAGGTTTGGTTTTCAAGCTAGATTTTTGGCTTGTCTTTTGGCCCGGTCGGACCGCTCCCACAACGGCCCCTGTGGCTGGTCGACCGGCCAATACTTGGAGGTGAGCCAAGTGTTGCATTGAGTTTGTTACGAGTGTGTTATTCTATGAACTTCAATGCTTTATTGTTGTATATCGCATTGGAAGCGGCGTGGGTCAAGTTGTGAAGAACTTGTTCCCGGAAACGGTTTGTTTGTCTATTGCTGTGCAGGTGGCTTGCAGGTCAACGACGTCAACGGTGAGTGGATCGGGACTACGCTTGGAGAGCTGAGGTCCAGAACGATCATGGATACCGGGTGAGGTCGTGTGACTCAGGCAGGTGCAGAATGGACAAGATGGATCGAACGGGTGGTTCGAAACAGCTGGTTGGATCAGGCGGTGCAGATATCGGTGCGAGTCTCTGGGAGGTTCCGATGGGATTCGGACAAGAGAGGCTTGGCGTCGATGAGAACTGCTGATCAACCTACGCGTGGTGAAGCAGGCAATTGCTTCAAGAGTTATGTGTGTGTGGGTCCCATGTGTGAGTGGGCCCCAAATGTGACTCTAGTCCTCTCTAGTATAAATAGGAAAGGGGGAGAAGGAAAACCTTTGAGGCATTCATTTGGTTTCTTCCCTTGCTTTTCTAGGGTTAGGGTTTGGAGAGGAAGAGAGGGAGAGATTGTATGCTCCTTGGGTGAGCTCTTGTCCTCCTAGTTGGAGTGGCTTTGTAAGCATCTTGTGAGATCAATCAATCTTGTGATGCTTGCTTGAGAGATCTTTTGTCTCCTCTTGTGTTCTTCTCTCAATTGAATGAATTTGGTGCTTCCTTGATTCAAGGGTTTATGCTTGGTCTCTTGACCCATTTTGTCTTGCTTTGGTGTGTGGGAATACTCCCAGAATCATCTAGACCATCAATCCCCACAAGCAAGTCTTGAATCAAAGTTTTTCATATTTCTAGGGTTTGTGCACTTCTTGATTAGATCCTTGAGAGATCGATTCTGTGAAGCGGATCTGAAGGATCGTCGCTAGAAATAGGTCTCTAATATCATTAGGGAGGTGTGCTCGAAATTTGGTCAAGTTTCATTGGTTGAATCAAAAGTTGGATCAAATTTCGTTTTGGATTTGGGGTGGATTTTTCAGGATACTGGATGAACCGGTCGACCGGTCTTGTAACGGCGGTCCGACCGCCAGATATTCGTATCATTGATCGCCGGGTCGAATCGTTGCCCACCGTCCGACCGCGAGATAGTTGCTTGGCCGATCATTGGTTGAACGTCGGTCAGACCGCCTTTGGTAACCGGTCCGACCGCCTGTGCCTAGATCAACCCTTTGAGTTTAAGTCTCCACATGTGTGTCGTGTGGTTGTCGGGGGTTATCGAATTCAGCCCAAGGCTTCCGCTGTGTGCTTACTGATCTTCTTAGCCTTCATAGCTAAAGGAGTGAAGTTCGTGTTGAATTTGATTTAGGCGAGAAAGTTTTGAAAGCGCCTATTCACCCCCCCTAGTCGCCTTTCCGGTCCTACAAGTGGTATCAGAGCCGGTTAGCTCTTTTCTATAGATCTTAACCGGTCTTTGGAGCCATGGCGACTGAGCGATATTCAATCAGGCCACATGTTTTTGATGGAGTTGATTTTGCTTATTGGAAGGCCCGAATGGAGGCCTACATCGAGGCTCAAGGGCACGCGATTTGGCTTAAGGTGAAAAATCCTTATGTCGTGCCAGCCGATGACAATTTGATCACTCCAGATGTGGAGAACAACAGCAGGGCTCGGAATTTTTTGATTCAAGGCCTTAGTCGATCGGAGTTTGAGCGTGTCGCTCATTTGCTGTCTGCTCATGAGATCTGGTGGACTCTTTGTGATTATCACGAGGGGTCCACTGCGATCAAGGAAGTGAGACAGAACCAGCTTAAGAAAGCATACTCCAAGATCGAGCAAAGACCTGGTGAATCTTTAGATGAGCTGTGGGGGAGATTTTCTAAAATTCTTCATGATCTCCGTATTTGTTGATCTTGTATTTACTGAGTCAGAAAATGCACGCCAGCTTTTGGGTGCTTTGGATGTGAAGGTCTGGGGGATGAAGATCACTGCCATCAATGACAACACTGTCATGAGTGAGCTTACCATGGATAAGCTTTACTCGAGGTTGAAGACACATGAGATTGATTTTATCTCGCGTCTCCCCACGACAGAGCCAATGGCTTTAGTGATCGATCAATCTAAGGGTAGATATCTTGATTCCTTTAATGTTAGCTCATCTGGATTTTCTTTGTGCCTTTGCATTCTTTGAGCGATGAGCAACTTGAGAGACTACCCGAGGATGACTTAGCCCTCCTATCCACAAAATTCACGAGAGCCTACAATAATGTGAGGAGTAGGAGGAGAGGTGGACCTATCACATGCTTTGAATGTGGTGAGCCGAACCACATTCGTTCTAGATGCCCCAAGCTGAGGGGCAAGGAGGAGAAGGAGTCACAAAGGCATCCTCAAGCGAGGGATGCTAAGTCCAAGAAGACAAACTATCGCAAGTTTGTCAGCCGAGTCCTTGAAGCTCTAGAGGATGTGAGCATGGAAGATGTGGACTCGAGTCGGAGGGCGACAAGAGTGACTCCGTGGCAAGAAGAAGGCACGTGATTTCACGGGCATGTGCTTTATGGCTAAGAACGGCCACGCCGGCTACTCCTCCAACAGCGAGGATCCTTTCAGTGATCCCGATGAGGTATGCCCTTCACTTCCTGACATGAAAAGGGCTTTAGTGCTTGCTGAACAAAAATTGCATAAGCAAGCTAAAGTGATCAAGAAACAGGATACAATGATTGATAATTTGAACCTAGAAGTGGTTAGGCTCAAATCCATTAATCCTGATGATTTTTGTGATTCATGCTCTAGCTTGCTTAATGAATTGTCAAGCTTGAATAATGCTCATTCCTCCGTTGAAGAACAATTGAAAATGCTCTTTCCGAACTAGAATCTCTCAAGTCTAGTTACATTTGCATGAATGCCATTCCGCTTGATGTGATCGCTTTAGAAGCTATTCCATTAAATTGCTCAAGCGTGCTTTGCTAGAATTGAAAGCTGGATAGCTCTTTAAAAGAATTGCAAAAATTTGATGCTAGTCACACTTGTTCTCATTGTAAGAATAATCGAATTAAAATGCAAGAGATGGTGAAATGGTTGCTTATTCTAGAATTGCCTCTTGTGAAAATTGCCCTAAGCTTACAATTGAGATTGAAGCTTTAAACAAGACTCTTGAAGAGAAAGCTAAAATTAAAAGATCCTTGTCTCTTACTGCTTCCAAGAAAGTCATTGATTCTTCCTCTTGTATGTTGCATGCTGAAATTGATATTGCTATTGGTAAGATACAAGAGGCTTTTAGAGTCAAATTTAAGGAGCAGTTGAATAGGATTGGAGAGTCCTATTGTGTGTCTTGTGAGGCTCTTAAAGTGGAAGTGGATCTTCTTAAGAGCAAACATGTTGAGGCAACCAATTCTAAAAAAGTGCTCCAATTGTGGAGTTTTGGCAAAAGAGAATGATTACCTCAAAATGACTCTTGAGAAGTTTTCTAGTGGGAAAAAGAAGCTCAACTTGATTCTAGATCAATCCAAGGTGAGTGTGAAAAACAGTGGCTTAGGCTTTAAGTCCCTAGAGCTCTCCAAGAATGTCTCACCAAAGATTGCTAGAGTTGTGAAAAGTGGTTTAGTTGAGCAAGAACCTTCTTTGACTCCAAAGGTTGTTCCTAAAGCTGTAGGTTCTGCTCAATCTCTTTCTAGCAAGAAAGGTGCTTCTGTCTCACCAGTACGGACCCCTCAAAAGGTCAAGTACAATTGCACCTTCTGCAAGAAAGAGGGCCACACCGTTGAGTTTTGCTTCCAGAGAGCAAAGATTGAGAGAAAAGAGAGGATGAGCGCTTTGAGATCCATTAGAGGAGTCTCGTCTTCAGCGATAGTCTCTAGAGCCGGGGAGCCTATTCAGCGTACCACATATAGGCCTAGGCGTGCAGAGAACCTTGTTGACTCTTTTGGTGGGTCCAGGTAGCAGTGTGGTTTAGGATATCGTGAGGATAGACCACGGGTAGCACCTAGACAGGGGGAGTATCGGTCTTTTGGTAGATCATTTTGGAGAGGTCCAGGTGGTGCTCATGGGCATTCTTATGATTTTGTGCCTAATCATTTTCTCTCGCTTCTTTTGCTATTCCTGTGCCTCATCCATCTCAAGATGGACTCCTAGAAACTTTATCTCAAATCCCAAGATCGAGGCTTGGATGTTTTGAGGAATTTGCTCTTTTGTTTTCATTGTATCATAATGCATTTTTATTTCAAATGTCGTGCATTGCATAATAAAAATTGTGGAGCTTTGAGTATTATCCTTGTATGGCTTGATTTCATACTCTATACCTTGTCATATCAAGTGATAGTCTATTGGACTTCTTTTATGGCTCTTCGTGTTTTGGCTTAGCTTTTCCTTGCTAGCTTTATATCTGTGAGCAAATTGAATCGAATCATGTCTTGTTGGATCTTGTGACTAGTTTTGCTCTAGTGATCCTCTTATGATTCTTGCCATGTCTTACAAGTTGAATTGAGTCTTGAACTTATTTTGAGATGAAAAATGAGCTTTTATCTTCTTAAGTCAAGCAAATGGAAAATGAGATTTTCTGCATGAAAAAGCGATCTCACCAATCCTTTCTCATGAGACGGCTTGCCATTGCACTAGGCATGAACTCGGGGAGTTTTGGATGACCTAGACCACTCTTTTAAGCTTATCGCTTGAGATGGTCGCGGCAAGGCTTGAGATCTAGCACAAGAAAAAAGGAAGAGAAAGAAAAGAAAAATTGCCCAAAAGGGCTAAGTGCTTGAGCTTTGCTTCAAAAGAATTCTCTTAATGCTCAAAATGCCTCAATTCTGTTTTGAGTCTCTTTTGCTTATAGACATGGATTGACTCATTTTTGTTGCTTTTAGTGAATCTATGACATTGAGCAACCTTTCATGGTTTTAATTCATTAATCTCAGTTTACGCTATCTTGGTGTTAGCTTTAAAGACATGTCTTGCCATAATTGAATATAGCTTCTACTCTTTATATGGCTTGGTATATGTCTTGTATCTGTCTACATAGAGAATGGTCATGGCTCCTTTGCTAAATTTCAAATAAAGTCATTTCTTCATGCTCGTTCTTCTCTCATGCATCTTGATGAATTCATTGTCAAAGGGGAGAAGGATTGAAGAAAATCTTGCTTTGGAGCTTTTGGTTCACATAAGGTTTCATGCATAAAAGAACACACACACACACAAAAAAATTTTTTGTGAACCCTTTAAAATTTGTGATCATAGTGAGTTGAGTCTCTGGGTTTTATTGCCTTTTCTCGATTTGAATTGCAATTCAAGAAGACTCACAATGATCAAAGGTCAAATAGAACTTATTGTCTTTCATATGGACCTTAGTGAGATTTTTGGCCATCTTCGGATTTTGAATCTTTTGTGCGTTCAATGCCTTATCTCACTTGCCTTCACTATTCGAAGCCGCCTTGGTGGTTCCTAAGCTTTTTCTTGCTTATGGACCAAGTTGTGCCTTTATGCGAAAACGGCGATTTTTACTTTTCAATTGAAAAACCACATTTTCTTGGAAATTGCCAATGTGTTCATCAAGGGGAGATTGTGGATATCGTGAGGATATGTGCACGATCTCGGGATGATGAGTCAATTGGCAATGGCTTTGTTGGTTTGCAAAATCTCGCGTTTTGGGTTTGCTTCTTCTTTGTCGGACCACAGGCGGTCGGCGAGGTGGAGTAGTGGTCGAGACCGCCGTGGGTCGGCCGGACCGCCGTGGTGGCGGTCGGACCGGCCGACCTAAAGTTGGATTTTGGGGCTAATCCAAAATAGGTTGTGTAGGCGGTGAGGGAGTCTCTGGATATGGTCCCATCATTTTGGAGCTCAGTCAACAAAGTTCTATTGAGTTGAAAATTCCGAAGGTTTCGTTTTTCAAGCTAGATTTTTGGCTAAGTCTTTTTGACCGGTCCGACCGCCGTTGTGGGGAGCGGTCCGATCGTTCGAATAATCGGTCGGACCGGCCGTGGGCGGTCGGACCGGCGATCACTGGAGGTGAGCCAAGTGTTGCATTGAGTTTGTTTTGAGTGTGTTATTCTATGAACTTCAATGCTTTATTGTTGTATATCGCATTGCGGAACTGACGTGGGTCAAGTTGTGAAGAACTTGTTCCCGGAAACGGTTTGTTTGTCTATTGCTGTGCAGGTGGCTTGCAGGTCAACGACGTCAACGGTGAGTGGAACGATCATGGATACCGGGTGAGGTCGTGTGACTCAGGCAGGTGCAGAATGGACAAGATGGATCGAACGGGTGGTTGAAGCAATTTGGTTGGATCGGTGGTGCGGATATCGGTGCGAGTCTCTGGGAGGTTCCGATGGGATTCGGACAAGAGAGGCTTGGCGTCGATGAGAACTGCTGATCAACCTACGCGTGGTGAAGCAGGCTATTGCTTCAAGAGTTATGTGTGTGTGGGTCCCATGTGTGAGTGGGCCCCAAATGTGACTCTAGTCCTCTCTAGTATAAATAGGAAAGGGGGGGAAGGAAAACCTTTGAGGCATTCATTTGGTTTCTTCCCTTGCTTTTCTAGGGTTAGGGTTTGGAGAGGAAGAGAGGGAGAGATTGTATGCTCCTTGGGTGAGCTCTTGTCCTCCTAGTTGGAGTGGCTTTGTAAGCATCTTGTGAGATCAATCAATCTTGTGATGCTTGCTTGAGAGATCTTTTGTCTCCTCTTGTGTTCTTCTCTCAATTGAATGAATTTGGTGCTTCCTTGATTCAAGGGTTTATGCTTGGTCTCTTGACCCATTTTGTCTTGCTTTGGTGTGTGGGAATACTCCTAGAATCATCTAGACCATCAATCCCCACAAGCAAGTCTTGAATCAAAGTTTTTCACATTTCTAGGGTTTGTGCACTTCTTGATTAAATCCTTGAGAGATCGATTCTGTGAAGCGGATCTGAAGGATCGTCGCTAGAAATAGGTCTCTAATATCATTAGGGAGGTGTGCTCGAAATTTGGTCAAGTTTCATTGGTTGAATCAAAAGTTGGATCAAATTTCGTTTTGGATTTGGGCTGGATTTTTCAGTACTGGACTGAACCGGTCTGACCGGTCTTGTAACGGCGGTCCGACCGCCCGTATATTCAGACCGCTGTACTGCCGGGTCGAACCGCTGTCCACCGGTCCGACCGCCAGATAGTTGCCGGTCAGACCGCTGGTTGAACGTCGGTCAGACCGCCCTTGGTAACCGGTCCGATCGCCTGTGCCTAGATCAACCCTTTGAGTTTAAGTCTCCACATGTATGTCGTGTGGTTGTCGGGGGTTATCGAATTCAGCACAAGGCTTCCGCTGTGTGCTTACTGATCTTCTTAGCCTTCATAGCTAAAGGAGTGAAGTTCGTGTTGAATTTGATTTAGGCGAGAAAGTTTTGAAAGCGCCTATTCACCCCCCCTAGTCGCCTTTCCGGTCCTACAGTTTTCTTATTTTAATTAGAGATTAGAATCTATATTAGAGAGAGTTTTATAATTTTCTAGTCGAAAGACCGATTAATGAGTCTATTTAACCTGCTGTTCTGTTGAACGATTTTTTCGGGTACCTTAATGGCGAATTGTGGAAATGTCATCTACTAGTTAATTGTAGATAATTTTGATATCTTTCTATAGAATATTTAATCATGTCAATCGGACAAGTAGAATTTGAGATATGAATTTTGGAAGACTGCTGTCTTTGTGGTTGTCGTCTTTCGGCGCTGTTTTGGTAGACTGCAGATTAAAAATAGTAAATAGACTAATTAGAGTTTTTGATCTACATGAAAGATGTATATAATTGTTTAAGGGTTCTGTAGAATCCAAGAACTCGAAGTTTTGTTGGGTAAAACAAAAGTTATGAATTTTGTAAGACCCGCTGTCCCGAAGCTGACAGATCGGTTTTCTGGGGTAAAAACGGAGGGTTAGATGATTTAATTAGAAGACTTTGTAATCTAAGAAAATGAGGGGAATTTTGTGTAGAATCCAGGACTGGGTGGTTTGTCATGATCGGATTTTTGAGTCAAAAGTTACATTCGTTTTAGTACCAAGACAGCAATGGGTAACTATTCGGTACCGGAGTAACGTGGTATATTTGGGGATGGGTAGGAGCGATGTCTATTGATTGCTATTCTTGATGCTGTAGCTTGTATTGAAAATTTGTGTATTTAATGTAGGAGAGGCATCGTGCTTGTTGCCATCTTCTAGTCAAATCGTGCGTCGCAACTAGTAAAGGCAAGTGCATGGTAGACATCGATCAATGATTAATCACTGTTTTCTTTATCTTCTATTACCATTATTGTTGTGCTTTTATTTTATTTAATTGCAAGCAATGGAATGGTATGGATTTATATTGTTAATGGACATGATGAAATTTTTTTTTTGGATATGATGAGTATTATGAAATTATGCATGTTTGCATTCATAAGCATCTTTGCATATGAGCAGGTGATCATGAATGATCACAACTCCACGGGAGTGGAGGAGGTCCCCGATCCTTGTGGAGGAACGGGCTTGAGAGTGAATGTTGTCGCGAGCATTCACTCATGCTATACCGGTATACGTGAAAGAAGTGCATGTGGACATGTAGATTAGAGTTGCATTGTCATATGAGATTAATGGGTGTGAAACAAAGAGAAGATAACAGCATGAGAATATTAATAGAAGTACCTGTGATGATAATGAAGTTATTGAATGCTGTTGATTTATTATTGTTCGTTGTATATTGATGTGTTTGCTGAGTCGTGGACTCACCCTTGCTCTTTTGCTGTCTTTAGGTGATCTTCGAGGACGCCGTGACTGAGAGCGAGTAGAGCACATGGATTAGATCCATACTTCAATCGCACGATCATTTTCCATACGAATCTTTTCATTCAATGCAGGATTACTCTAGGACATATTAAGGGTTGAATAAAGTTTAGGACAACGTTTTGGACTAGACTATTTGTTTCAATTTTTTTGGATTCATTGGTTGATGCTATTTTGGATTATTTACCTGGTTATATTTTCCCTGGCTTATTTATTATCGCTTGATCCATAATTATGCATGTTCTTTTGTGGTACATGGATATGTTTATCGTTGTTTTCCTTGCTGTAATTTTTATAGTGTGTCGAGAATTATTAGTCTGGAAGAGTAGTTTAGTGGCATTCCAGGCTCAGTGTTGGGCTGGGGTGTTACACCTCGTCACAACCCGCAGCACGTGAGGAGGTCGTGGTTGGTGGTAGTTGTGCCATTGCTGGCCCACGGTCTTACAAGGATGAGATGTATCAAAACCCATGTGAGATTGAGAGCCACATAGCCAAATTGAGTGAGAGTGATCACATAGCCAAATTGAGTGAGAGTGATCAAAAGAGTGATGTAATACCCCGGAATTTAGTCGGGTAAATAGACAGCTAGTCGGGAGAAGAAAGAACAATAGAAAAACAAAAAATTCCCGAAAAAAGGGGGTTATCGCTTATTTTCTCCAACCTGGGCCGCAGGTCGCGGCCCAGGAGGCCCAAGAGGGGAGGCCGGCCAAGGGATGGGGGGGGGGCGCCCAAAACCCTAGCCGCCCCCACTCCCCTCCCTTTCTCCCCCAAGCCGCCACCCCCTATCCCCATTGTCTCCCCCTGCGCCATCACCTCCTCCACAGCACCTCCTCCCTCCCCGGCGAAGCCCGTTGCGTTGGTCCATTGGAAAGAAGGCGAGGAGGCGACTTTTGGAGGGCCAACCAAGGGGAGGTAGCAGATTAGATTTGTGCAGTGGGTTGCTTGTCTGTTTTGGGTAATATGCATACGTTTTCTGATCTTACCATCTCTTAGAAAGTTGTTGCCCTTGATTTTATCTTTCTTTTGGCACCGAGATCACCTGATTTGGAGTCATCGTTTAGGAGTTATGACCGTTTTGCTACGACTGTACAGGAAAGCTGACGAGATTTGGCAGTCTGCATGTCTAGTCAAATTGCATTTTGTTGAGGCCGAATATGAATAGTCACCCAACACGAAAGTTGTAGCCATTCCAGTAAGCTTTTAGTATTGATAAAGAACATATTTTTTAGAGGGGTGAATCAAAAGTTATAGAATTTTTACCGTCGCTGTTGTCAGACTGTCAGACTTAGGGAACAGCAAACTTCATCAGAACATTAGGATTATTAGAATGCCGAATCAGGAGTCTTTCCCAACTAGGTTATTGTAGCCTATTTAATAATATTTCCAAATTGATAAAGATCATCTCAATTGTATCTGTAGAGTGAAAGTTATGCCTTGTTATTTACTGCTGTGCTGTATTCTGGACAAATGTGTGTCAGTTGTTTTCAACAGTTGTTTAGACCACTAGTTTGGCCGAATCAAAGAACCCCACCAATTAGATTTTCGTAGCCTGTTACGTTAAGAGTATTTGAGCACTAGTTTCAATTCATTCGGAGTTACAGATATTTAATTACGATTTTTCTCGTACTGCTGTCCCTGGAAGCATTATGCTAGTCTGCCGGGAAATTTGGGTAGAACCTCTCTTTGAGTCATAGGTCTTGAGGAGTTGGATTAAGGGGTGTAAACGGAGTCCATCATTCATCGTATTTATTGTTACCGCTATGCTTGTATAGGAGGCGGAGTTCCAGAGTAGAGACACCAATTTTGCTTCTTTGTGTGCCGTAGCGGGAAAGAAAGAAACAGGCAAGTGCACCTATATTGTGGTTGTTATGTGATTATTCTATATGATGAATCATGATAACATATACTTGTTCGATGTACTGATTTATGGTGATATGTATTTGTTCATGATGGCTAGATTACTAAAATTCGATTACTGTCATTTTATTGTTCATCATGTGCACTCATGAATGCAAGTTGTGGACTTGCGATACCCACGGGAGTGGGTGGTGATTGTAAGACCCACCATTCCAAAGTGGGCATTATGGATCCCCGGTTGACTTGTTCTCAAACGGGCTTTGGATCCCCGCGTGTTGCAGAACGCGGGCATAAGTGAACACCGACGGGTGTTCACTCGCTATACCGGTATGAGCAAAAGAGAAGTGCATGTGCATTCATTCATTCATTCATTCATTCATATGTTGATTTGATTCATGATGTTGATACACTATTGGATAATGAATGATTTTGTTATGTTTTGTATCATTGGCCTTGCTGAGTCTTGGACTCACCCTTGCCGTGTTGTTTTTTTAGGTACATCGGTTGTGGACGACATGCATGGGCAGGAGTAGAAATTATCATGGTTGCACACTGGCACGAATAAAGTTGAACAAAACATTTAAGTCATAGCTTTGATTTTTAATTATTTTATGTGAGGTTTACTACTTTACATCCTATGTCGTGGACAACCTCTCTTGGAGTTGGATAGTGCTTTATGTCGTTTCTTTCATGAACTTGTTTAGTATGCGTGTTTGGATAATTGTTTATTATTACTGTTAATTGTGCGGATGTCCAGTTAGTTCAATTTACTTAGGAGATTCTGCTGGAAATTAAAAAGAAATGTCCTAGTTTCATTTGTAGTCTTGTTATGGTGGTAGCATTCCAGACTCAGGTTGGGCTGGGGTGTTACAGTTGGTATCAGAGCGGGCTTTAGGTCCGTGGGGAATGAGATTGTGACTTAAGTAACTTGTTTTGCTAAAATCTATTAATGGTTAATTAACTTAAAACTTGACACACTGTGCACAATAGGTGGGAATGGGTCATTGCATTTGCGATTCTGATAAGCTTGTTTTTCTGAGATTGTTTTACTGATTTGTTATGATATTATGTTTATTTGCTCTTATTATGCTAAGTGGATAGCTTACTATCTTTGGAATTTAGAATGGCGAGAGGAAGAGGGCGTGCTCGTGGCGCGGGCCGTGCACGTGGTCGTGGGCGTGGTTTGGTTGCATCCTCATCCCCGGCCGAAGAGGCTGTTGGTGGGGTGGCTGAGGAGGTTGCATCCGCCACTCGTCCAGTGGCCGAAACCCAAGCCGTTTGATGCGGACATTCTTAGCTACGTTGTTTCATATAATATTTTCAATTCATTAAATACCTCAGAACAACATGAGCTTACTAAGAGAGTTGAAAAACAAGAGAAGCTTATCCAACAGGTGAATCTGTTCACTGAATTTCCTTTTAAATTAGTTGAGAATTTCATACAACCTAAAACTAGTGTTTTGCTTGTGCTCAGATTGGAAGATTCAATAATGTACGGAGATGAAGGATATGAGGCTGTTCTTGAAGAAAGGCTGGCACAGTGGAGGAGAAGTTCGTGGTAGACAAGCAAGGGGAGAGAAGCCCAAGAATCCAAGTCAAATTCGAAACTTCCACAAGACCAACCAAATTCAAATTCGGAATCAACTCAGAATCAAATTCGGATTCGGAATCAGCATCAAATTCGGATTCGGAATCAGCAGGACAGTACGGATTAAAACGGTCATAACTTTCACAAACGGAGTCCGATTCGAGTGTTCTTGGACTTGTTGGAAACATAACTTCAAACCCGATCCAACGGATCCTCCCTCACTCCGAAATTCCTTCTGGATCAAAAGATATGATCGAATCAATGTAACGGTTGTAATGTCAGAGTTTCCTTTTCTGTTTTGGAATGTGTCGGAATTGGAGTAGGACTCCAAATCCGAATTAGAATAGGAGTAGGGTCTCTTGGCCAGCCACGAGGAGGAGAAGGGGCACTATATATAGAGGGGTAGACCCCCATTGTGACCTCAGACCACGTTTAATATATTTTCAGAGCTTTTGCTTGATTCTCCTGTTGTGCTTATAGCCAAAACAGAGGTAATTTGCAATTGAGAACAAGGGGTCGTTCTTGCTTTTCCGCTGGGAATTGAGGGTTCGACGATCTTCGCTTGTGGTCAGCGAGGATCCAATCAAGTGTGTGTTTGGGCGAATTTTCCATAGTGTAACACCCTGGCTATTCGGAAGCCAAAATGTCACGCAAACCTATCAAACTACTAAGTATAGCATTAAAACTAGATTATCCAGATTCAATCAACATAAATTCCTAAGGAAAGATAATGAACGATCACTAGAATCATGGTAAAGAATGGATAAGCGGTCATAATACCACGAATAGTCAAACGATACTAACATAGGATTATTACAATCTGGAACTTATTTCAACAATTTGACTTGACTGAATGGCAAGAATAATTGTTCTGATTGGATAAAAGTGAAGTGTAGTGTGCCGAACTACCCCACCAAATCATCTTGTCGTCCTCCTCAATTACCTAATTAAAACATACAAAGCAAAGGTGAGTCGAAGACTCAGCAAGTACTAAACAAGAATAATCAAGCATGGAGTGGACAACACAATTCAGTTGAATTACGAACAATTATTGGAACACATACATGTACGTATGGAATGAATACATGAATGGATGAAATGTAAGAATGCATTGAAGGTATGGACTTATCGACTGCATATACCGGTATAGCGAGTGATACACCCGTCGGTGTTCACTTAAGCCCATACTTCACAAAGTACGGGGACCCAATCACCGTATGAAGAACGTTTCATACGGGTGTCCAAGTTGCCACATTGGTATGGTGGTCAACACTACCCACATTGGAATGGTGGGTTTTCAAATCCCCATGCTGGAATTGATGGGTCTTTCAAATGCCCATACTGGAATTGATGGGACTTACCAAAAGAATCCACTTCCGTGGTCATAATGAATTTTATGAATGAACATGATGATTTCTCATGGTATGAATGAATAACACACATTAGTGGAAAAAACACATGGCATTCAACAACATGTGTAAACAAGTATAAGTATGTATTCACACTCAACATAATGTACCAATAAGGCCACACTAGTCACTTGCAGTATATCCACACCATGAACAAAGCACAAGAACATTCATGTAAACAACATATCATTATGCATTCCTTTGAATTCAACACCAGTTAACATACAGTACTTGCCTTTCGCGTTGTGACTCGTTAGTAGGCAACGGAGGTGTTCCCACATATGATGTCTCGCTGCCTACACAAGCATGTTCCCAAAATAAGAACAACGATATAACACTGCTACCGGTGTTCTACAATAACCCCTGACTATCCAATATACCGCATAGACCCAAAATGAAAATAAACTATTCAGCCAGATTTCAGCCCTTCTGAGCAGCGGTACGAGAAAATTCACCATTAATTATCTGTAACTCTAAAATACCTGAAACCAGTGCTCACTGAATCTTAACAGATCAGGCTACAAAACATTAGTTGGCGGAATCCCCTGATTCGGCCAAAACAGAGGGCTAATTATCAGCTAAACACATCTCATCTACGTCTGTCCAGAATACAGATCAGAGATAAAGAAAACGGCGTAACTTTCAACCTATTGATCCAATGAGAATGATTCTTATCAGCTTGGAAATATAATTTTAACGGCTAAAATAACTTAGTTGGTGAAGGTTCTGATTCGGCCCCTAATTTGAACAAAACAGAGGGACAAACCTACTGACCTCAGTTTTCAGACAGACCGGACAGTTCGTAATCAAAAATTCATATATCCCAAACTACAGATCAGATTTTCCTGATCTCGGTGCCAAAAGAAAGCTAACGTTCCCAGGAATAAAACTCTAGAAGGGCAAAACCCCAGATTCGGCATCTACAGTGGTCTAAACAATAGATGAAAACACTAACAGTTATCTGCCCAGAATTTAGAATTGTGGTAAAGAAAATATCATAACTTTTATTCTACAGATCCAATGGAGATGATCTTTATCAGCTTTGAAATATAATTTAAAGTGCTACAATAACTTATTTGGGTAGAGGTTCTGGAAATGCTTCTAACTAAATCAAAACTTAGGATCAAGCCGACAGATCCTTCTCGTCAGACAGACAGAACAGCGCGCACTAAAAAAATCATATCTCCTAAACCGTAAGGAGGAATCACGTGATCCCGGTGGCTATGGAAAGCTAAGAACAATACCTACAACTCTCTAATAGATGGACAGGATAGAAAACGAACGCATCTTACCCAAAATCGACATACAAGGCGGTGCACAGCAAGGGGGAAGGGGGGGGGGGGCGGCGGCTCCAAAGGGGGGAGGGGGGGAGAAATGTGGAGTTTAGGGTTTGGGGGGTGGGAACCACCCCCCCCCTTATGGCCGGCCACCACATGGGCCCCTCTTGAGCCATGGCCCAGGCCCAGGTTGTCGAGAGTTTATAGAAAACCCCTTCTATTTTTCAGGAATTTGTACTCCTTTAATTGTCTTTTCTTTCCCCGGCTTCCATTCAAATTACTCGATTCGATTCTTTACTCTTTTCGTTTCCGGGGTATTACACATAGAGTTGCAAGTTCGTGAATTGGCGCGGGGGATCAGCTGGTGGTTCGTCATGATACACAAGTTATCGAGAGGTTCTACGTCGAGAAGATCGGGCACCCCGCATCAGGTGGTATCAGAGCTCCGTTGACTCGGTAGGATCTTTATCTAGTTATCTTTTTTTCCCATACACGAAAAAGCCTAAAAATTTTTCAGCCGTAGTATTTAATTTGTTATTCTAGTGAGTTTTGTTAAGTTTTTGTCCAGTAGAATCATGTTTAGTTTGCTGATCTTGAATTTTTTTTGCGTTGCTTCTTATTTGAGCCTAGTTTGATTTTTTTATAGTCGTGTCTATAAAAAAACAAAAAGAAGTGAGACATCAATTTATCCTTTGTGAACCTTTCAATCTTTTGCGAATACTTTGAACCTATTTAAGACTAGCTAAATCGTTGCTTAGGGTTGCATATTAATATTTGTGTTCTTACAATTGTTCAAAGATCAAAAGGTGGAAAAGAATTTTTGCTCATTTTTTATTGAATAAGAATTTTAGCAATAGTTCAAAAAAAAGAAGGAAAAAGAGAAGAAAAAAAAGAAAGAAAAAAAAGAGAAAAGAGATAAGGAAAAAGAAAGCGCATAGCCGAACCATAAACTTGAGCGAAAATCGCCACTCATTCCTGATTCAATTGTTAGAATATCAATATTTTGTGCAATCTTGTGCCCTAGTTTCATTATTTGCAACTAGCTAGCGTCTTTCTATAACTTGAGCAATACGAGCTATTTTGTTCTTTACTTATATCTTACATAGCTCATTCCTTGATCGCACTAAGTTTCAATATCTTTGCGTGTGAGTTGCTTTGATTTTCACTTATATCTTTGTGATCGGCAACTTGGCATTGAATTCTAGTTTGGATATTTACTTAGCCTGACAATACCTAGAATTTTCAAATTAAATAGGTATCATACCAAACTCCACAAAACACCCGTTGTCGTGCTTTGACTTGCTCATGAAATTCGCTCACACATCACCTTGTGGTTCTTGCTGCCCTGAAGTGTAAGTATTGTTGATCTTAATTACTTTTGGAACGGTAAAGAAACTTCACCTTATTAGGATTGTGAGTTGAGTGACCTCTACATATACACATACACCTACATACGTTTTCTTTGCTTTGCTGCTAACAATGGCAGATCGCGAGTATACATATCTTCCCTTATATGGTATGTAACACCCCAGCCCAACACTGAGCCTAGAATGCCGCCATACTACTCTCTAAACTAATAATTATCGACACACTATAAAATTACATCAAGAAATCATCAATAAACATATCCAAGGATCACAAACGAATATGCATAATTATGGATCAAGCGACAATAAATAAACAATGGGAATTATAACCAGGTAAATAATCCAAAATAGCATCAACCAATGAATCCAAATTAAATAAGCAAATAGTCTAGTCCAAATGATGTCCTAAACTTTATTCAACCACTAACATGTCCAAAAGTAATCCAATTGTGAATGAAAAGATTATGAAGGCAAATGATCATATGATGTCCAAGTGCTCTACTCGCTCTCAGTTACGGCATCCTCGAAGATCACCTAAAGACAACAATAGAGCAAGGGTGAGTGAATGCAACGAATACCGGTACTTTCATTAATATTCTCAGTCATTAATCTCATGTATCAATGCAAATCTAATCTACATGTCCACATGCACTTCTTTCGCGTATACCGGTATAGCTTGAGTGAATGCTCGCGACAACATTCACTCTCAAGCCCGTTCCTCCAAAAGGATCGGGGACCTCCTCCACTCCCGTGGAGTTATGATCATACATGATCACCTGCTCATATGCAAAGATGCTTATGAATGCAAACATGCAACCTCCATCATAAACATCATATCCAACTTTTCATCATGTCCATTAACAATATAAATTCATACCATTCCATTGCTTGCAATTAAACAAAATAAAAGCACAACAATAATGGTAATAGAAGATAAAGAAAACAGTGATCAATCATTGATCGCTGTCTACCATGCACTTGCCTTTACTAGTTGCGACGCACAATTTGACTAGCAGATGGCAACAAGTACGACGCCTCTCCTACATTAAATACACAAATCTCAATACAAGCTACAGCATCATAAGAACAACAATCAATCGACATCGCTCCTACACGTCCCCAAATATACCAAGTTACGCCGGTACCGAATAGTTACCCATTGCGGTCTTAGTACTAAAACGAACGTAACTTTTGACTCGAAAGTCCGATCACCACAAACCACCCCATTCTGGATTCTTTATAAAATTATCCACATTTTCTTAGATTACATAGTCTTCTAATTAAATCATCTAACCCTCCGTATTTAGCCCAGAAAGCCGATCTGTCCGCTTCGGAACAGCAGTCTTACTAAATTCATAACTTTTGTTTTATCCAACCAAAATTCGTGTTCTCAGATTCTACAGAACCATTGGACAATTATCTACAACTTTCATGTAGATCAAAAACTCTAATTAAGCTATTTACGATTTTTAATCTACAGTCTACCAAAACAGCGCCGAAAGACGACAACCGCAAAAACAGCGGTCTTCCGAAAATCATAACTCGAATTCTACTTGTCCGATCGACATGATAAAATATGCTATAGAAAGATATCGAAATTACCTACAATTAACTAGTAGATGATATTTCCAAAATTCGCCATTAAGGTACCCGAATAAATCGTTCAACAGAACAGCGGCTAAACAGTGCTAAACAGATCTATTAGTCGTCCCCTCGATTAGAAATTCTAAACCTCTCTAATTAGTCTCAATTATAATCTCTAATTGCTGCATGCAGGAACGTCACATACACACAAACTGGCCTCCACACGACGTCGTGTCAAAGAACAGCAGCAGCAGTGTTCGGCAGAAAAAAGAAGACAAAGCCGGCGGCAGTTATCCTCACGCCACAAGCGCAGCGGCTCGGGCTTCTGGCTTCTCTCGGCTGCACTGGCGACGTTCGGCTCCCCTCGGCCGCAGCGCCCACGCGCAAAGGCAACGGCGCCAGACAAAGAACCGATCGGCAGCAAGAGATCGATGCGGCAAAGAAGAATGCGAGTCTTGGCGCAGATGGCCGGTACGGAAAAAACTTCGAGACGCAAAGAAAGACACGGCATGAGATGGCTTCTACCGACAAAGCAAAGACGCGCTAAAGGTGGAAATTGTTGCGGTGGCGGATGGAAAAATGCACGCGATGAGGAATTGGCCGGAAGAAAAAAAGCGTGCGGCGGATGGAAAATAAATTGCTAGGGTTTTCTAGAAAACCCACAAACTATTTATATAGCTCTTAAAAATTCTGAAATTCTATTTTTCACAAATTCCTTTTATTTAATTACACACAAGCCCTTAAGACGCTTTTATTAATATTAATATTTTTTTTTCAGAGTATTACATTCTACTTCTTAATGTAATTGACCCGAATTCTACTCGCCGTTCTACTCAAATAAAAACTACACTGCTGAAATTAAACAACAAAATAATACGTACCCGACGGGAACAACTCCGGGTATTGCTCGCGCATGCGAGACTCCAACTCCCAAGTCGCCTCTCTCTCGGTGATCGCCCACAAAGACCTTGACGTATACCAACGTCTTGTGCCTCAGCACTCGCTCCGACCTCTCCAGAATGCGCGCCGGACGCGACTCAACTGTGAGATCTTGCTCAATAGTCAGCGGCTCTAATGAAATCTTATGCTCTGGATCTCTCAAAAACTTTCTCAGCATCGAGACGTGAAACACATTATGAACTCCACGCATGGACTCAGGCAGGTCCAGGCGGTAAGCTAACTTCCCAATTCTTGCAATAATCGGGAACGGTCCAACGTACCTCGGGCTAAGCTTCCCTTTGGTACCGAACCGAACAATACCTTTAGTGGGAGACACTCTCAAGAGCACCTGGTCACCCACCGCAAACTCCAAGTCACGCCTCCTCAAATCAGCATAACTTTTCTGTCTACTCTGAGCTGCTAACAGATTCTGCCTCACCATGGCCACACGCTCAACGGTCTTCTGAATCCAGTCCGGACCCAAAATTGCCTTCTCTCCAACTGCATCCCAACAAAGTGGCGATCTGCACTTCCGCCCATAGAGAACCTCGAATGGCGCGGCTCTAATACTGGTATGGTAACTATTATTATAAGCAAACTCGCAAGTGGCAATCGGTCCTCCCAACTACCCTTCCAAGATAGAACACAAGATCGCAACATGTCCTCCAAAGTCCGAATAGTACGCTCATTTGCCGCCTGCCTGCGTGGGTGAAACGTCAGACTAAGGCGGAGTTGTGTGCCCAATGCACTCGCAGACTCTCCCGAACTTGGAGACAAACTTGGCCCTCGTCGTAAACGATGGTCTTTGGCACACCATGCGTCTTACTATTTCGCACATAAATAGGAGCTAGATCACTCATTGAATTTGTCGTATGCGAATAGGAATGAAGTCGCAGATTTGCTGAATCGATCCACCACTACCCAAATCGCATCCTTCCTCGCGGTAACGAGGTAACGCCACCACAAAGTCCATAGAGATATCATCCCACGGCCACTGGGGAACCTCCAAAGGCTGCAACAACCCTGCAGGACGCTTATGCTCAGCTTTCACTTGCTGACAAACACCGCAAGAAGCCACATAGTTAGCAATGTCCACTTTCATTCTTTTCCACCAAAAATTTCATTTCAAATCTCGATACATCTTAGTCTCACCAGATGAGCGATTATGCAGTGCGATGTGCCTCCCTTAAGATATCATCTTTGACCTCTGCTTTTTGTGGCACGCAAAGGCGTCCTTTAAACCTCAAAGTACCAGAATCATCCATACTAAAATCACCCTCTTTACCCTCATCCAGACGCTTTCTAACCTCCTGTAATAACCGGTCACTCTGTTGTGCTTCCCGCACACGGTCTGGAATAGCTGACTCAAGAATCAACTGTGTCTCAACATGTGTCGTGCCCGCATAACAATAAGATATTCCCATGCGATCAAAATCAGCAATGAGGCAATCTAGAGTAGCGGGAGTCGCCTTGCGACTAAGAGCATCAGCAACAACATTGGCCTTGCCTGGATGATACTGAATAGTAAGATCATAGTCCTTGATCAACTCCAACCACCTCCTTTGCCTCAAATTCAGATCCTTCTGAGTGAAGATATATTTGAGACTCTTGTGATTTGTGAAAATATCACAAGGCTCGCCGTATAGATAATGCCTCCAAATCTTGAGAGCAAAAACAACCGCAGCCAACTCCAAATCATGAGTGGGATAATTTCGCTCGTGCTTCTTTAATCGCCTCGGCGCATAAGCAATCACCTTACCGTCTTGCATGAGAACACAGCCAAGACCCACTCGAGACGATCTGAAAAGATCAGGAACCGCTTTCCGGCTCGGGAAGAGTGAGAATAGGAGAGGTCACCAACTTTGTCCTTCAAAATGCGTAAACCGCGCCACACTCATCACCCTTGGAATCTCACACCTTTTGAGTAAGTGAGACATCGGCTTGGCGATGATAGAGAAATCCTGCACAAAACGCCGATAATAACCAGCCAAGCCCAAGAAA
This sequence comes from Hsuehochloa calcarea, assembly GCA_036346395.1. Classification (NCBI taxonomy): domain Eukaryota; kingdom Viridiplantae; phylum Streptophyta; class Magnoliopsida; order Poales; family Poaceae; genus Hsuehochloa; species Hsuehochloa calcarea. The sequence continues at coordinate 33,669,975 of CM070610.1, forward strand.
CTCCTCACCTCCTTCACACTAGTCGGCCTCTTCCAATCCACCACTGTGGAGACCTTGCTAGGATCAACAGCAATACCCTGAGGGTTAATCACATGACCCAGAAAACCCACTTCTGAAATCCAGAACTCACACTTCTTCAACTTAGCGTAGAACTTGTGCTCTCTCAAAGTCTATAAAACCAACCTCAAATGACGCTCATTATCCTCATTGGTCTTGGAGTAGATAAGAATATCATCAATGAACACCACCACGAAGTCATCTAGATACTCATGCAACATGTTGTTCATGGTTTCCATAAAAATAGCAGGTGCATTAGTCAATCCAAAGGACATAACTTTATACTCATAATGCCCATACCTGGTGGAGAAAGCAGTCTTCTCTACATCCTGCTCACGCACACGGATTTGATTATACCCTGACTGGAGATCGATCTTGGAGAACACTTGAGCTCCATTCAACCGATCAAACAAGTCCTCAATGCGGGGCAATGGATATTTGTTCTTGATTGTAACCGCATTAAGCGCGCGGTAATCAATACACATGCGCCAACTCCCATCCTTCTTCTCTGTGAATAGAACAGGAGCTCCCCACGGCGATACGCTACGCCTGATCAAACCTTTAGCCAACAACTCATCCAATTGCTTCTTCAACTCGTCCTGAAACGGACGTGCTAATCGATATGGAGACATCGAGATGGGACGAGTACCCGGAACAAGATCAATGCGAAACTCCACGTCTCGCGCAGGTGGCAAGCCCTAAGCTCGGTGGGAACACATCCGGATAATCACTAACCACCGAATCTCCTCAATCTGCGGGCCACACTCGGTTTCTCGCAAGAGCTAAAAGAAGTCCGGCCATCGCACGACGACCGGAACATCCGGTAATATCGAAAGAGAGCGCGAGGCGCACTCCTGAAAGGTCAACGTCTCCCGGGCGGGTGCGCACGCAGACCGTTTCTACGTAAACGAGGATATCACGGCTCGATAAGAGTGCAACCAATCCATACCCAAGATAACGTCGAACGGCTCCATTTGAATAACTATCAAATTTGCCGTGAACTTCTCTCCATCAATAATAATAGAACACCGGGGCAAGCGGTAGAATTAGCAATAATACCCCGGAGAACTAACCAACACCGATCGAGAAATCCATCGCATACTCAAGTTCGCTCTCCTAGCAAACGCCGCTGAGACAAACGAAAAGGTAGCCCCGAATCAAAAAGGACTAAACCATCAAACGAATCCACAAGCAAAGTACACATCACCACGTCAGACGACCGCGGACTCATTGTAGGCATGGCGTACCTCCTGTGGCGCCATGGCGAAGAAGACGACACCGGGCGGCGAGCCCCAACAATCTGCTGTGGCGGTGCGAGGTAAAGCGGTCGTGCAACCCAAGCGGTCTTGAAGGTGGTGGTGGCCGCCGAGAGTACCCTACCGAGGCGCCAAGTCAAGGAAATGGCATCACCGGAGGAGCGGTCATCATCCGAAAGATCCTCGAGCAGACCCATCAAGAAGAAGAAGATGGCACAGGCTCCACTTGATCACGCCTAGCGGGGTTCTGGCGACACACCCGCTCCTTGTGACCCGGCGGCCACACCGACGGCAATCACCCGTCCAAGTGCACTCAGCAGGCGCGGTGTCCATCACCGCACTTAAAGCAAAGCATGCCCCGCAGGGACAGACGAAGAGTGGAGTACGCAAAGCGGACGAGGCGTCAAGAAGGAACGGCCTCGAGTGCTTAGACTTGAAGGATCGCGGTCCTCCCTTGAATTTCTTGAAAGGTGTCGAGAATGCACCCACTTCCTCACTAGAGCTCCTCTTCCGTCACCACCGAAACTACCACCCACAGAGGCTTGTCGCCTTTGTGAGTCGTGATCTCCAACTCCATGCCCCTAGCTTGCTCCACAACAGAGCTGTAATCACGGAGTGGAGTAGCTCCCAACACATGCCGGTACTCAGAATTGAGACCCCGACGGAACCTCTTGGCTTTCTGAAGATCATCATTCGCCATCAAGGGACGGCGAACCAAGTTGTTGAACTCGGCCTCATACTCAAGAATAGACCTCTTCCCCGAGCAAAGGTCGTCAAGGCAACCTCCATCTTCTCAACGAAAGAGTAGGGGTAGAACTTCCCTTGAACTCGATCAACAAAGTCCTCCCAAGTGATCGCCCTTGAGTGGCGGTCCTCAAGACAACACGCCTCCCACCAAATATCAGCTTGCCCTTTCAGCTGAAAGGCTACAAAACGGACCCTCTGATGTGAGGACATCTCTAAAGCTCCAAACTGTCTCTCCATGTAACGCAACCATCCACGCTCGACCGTGTGCCCGAGGCCACAAACGCATCAAACCTCAACCCCATCCACTCAAGTGACATCCGCGCCAGAACCGGTGGATGTGCGACAGAGCAAGCGAACAGATGTGCGAAGAATAGGTGGCCGCCTGTTGACGAAGAGCACGGATCTCTCCCACCAACTCTCTCAGCAAAGCGGGCGTCTCATCTTGGGCCCCAAACGGAGGCGGGTCAGCAAAGAACCCCTCACCATCGACTCATCTCACAGGAGGTGGCTCCACGGAACCTCGCCCATGCCACGACCTCCACGACCGCGCCACCACGACCACGCCCTCTACCCCTCGGCATAGCTATCAACCACAATCAACAATACACAATGAGTTCAAAGCTCAAAATAAACTCATCCATCAATGAACAACATAACGGAAGCATAAAAACTATATTCGTACCGCTCTCTAACCTACTGTGCACTAGTGTGTCAAATTTTAAGTTAATTAACCATTAGCAAGTTTTAGTTGATTTACTAATACTAAAACAAATTTTAACAATTTTAGTTTGCCTAAGTTGTTAATCTATTCACCACGGACCTAAAGCCCGCTCTGATACCAACTGTAACACCCCAGCCCAACACTGAGCCTAGAATGCCACCATACTACTCTCTAAACTAATAATTATCGACACACTATAAAATTACATCAAGAAATCATCAATAAACATATCCAAGGATCACAAAAGAGCAATGCATAATTATGGATCAAGCGACAATAAATAAACAATGGGAATTATAACCAGGTAAATAATCCAAAATAGCATCAACCAATGAATCCAAATTAAATAAGCAAATAGTCTAGTCCAAATGATGTCCTAAACTTTATTCAACCACTAACATGTCCAAAAGTAATCCAATTGTGAATGAAAAGATTATGAAGGCAAATGATCATATGATGTCCAAGTGCTCTACTCGCTCTCGATTCACGGATCCTCAAGATCACCTAAAGACAACAATAGAGCAAGGGTGAGTCCACGACTCAGCAAACACATCAATATACAACGAATAACAATAAATCAACAGCATTCAATAACTTCATTATCATCACAGGTACTTTCATTAATATTCTCAGTCATTAATCTCATGTATCAATGCAAATCTAATCTACATGTCCACATGCACTTCTTTCGCGTATACCAGTATAGCTTGAGTGAATGCTCGCGACAACATTCACTCTCAAGCCCGTTCCTCCAAAAGGATCGGGGACCTCCTCCACTCCCGTGGAGTTGTGATCATGCATGATCACCTGCTCATATGCAAAGATGCTTATGAATGCAAACATGCAACCTCCATCATAAACATCATATCCAACTTTTCATCATGTCCATTAACAATATAAATTCATACCATTCCATTGCTTGCAATTAAACAAAATAAAAGCACAACAATAATGGTAATAGAAGATAAAGAAAACAGTGATCCATCATTGATCGCTGTCTACCATGCACTTGCCTTTACTAGTTGCGACGCACAATTTGACTAGCAGATGGCAACAAGTACGACGCCTCTCCTACATTAAATACACAAATCTCAATACAAGCTACAGCATCATAAGAACAACAATCAATCGACATCGCTCCTACACGTCCCCAAATATACCACGTTACGCCGGTACCGAATAGTTACCCATTGCGGTCTTAGTACTAAAACGAACGTAACTTTTGAGTCGAAAGTCCGATCACCACAAACCACCCCATTCTGGATTCTTTATAAAATTATCCACATTTTCTTAGATTACACAGTCTTCTAATTAAATCATCTAACCCTCCGTATTTAGCCCAGAAAGCCGATCTGTCCGCTTCGGAACAGCAGTCTTACTAAATTCATAACTTTTGTTTTATCCAACCAAAATTTGCGTTCTCAGATTCTACAGAACCATTGGACAATTATCTACAACTTTCATGTAGATCAAAAACTCTAATTAAGCTATTTACTATTTTTAATCTACAGTCTACCAAAACAGCGCCGAAAGACGACAACCGCAAAAACAGCGGTCTTCCGAAAATCATAACTCGAATTCTACTTGTCCGATCGACATGATAAAATATGCTATAGAAAGATATCGAAATTACCTACAATTAACTAGTAGATGATATTTCCAAAATTCGCCATTAAGGTACCCGAATAAATCGTTCAACAGAACAGCGGCTAAACAGTGCTAAACAGATCTATTAGTCGTCCCCTCGATTAGAAATTCTAAACCTCTCTAATTAATCTCAATTATAATCTCTAATTGCTGCATGCAGGAACGTCACATACACACAAACTGACCTCCACGCGACGTCGTGTCAAAGAACAAAGAAGAAAGCGTTTCAGAAAAACAAAGAAGACAAAGCCGGTGGCAGCGATCCTCACGCGCAAAGCGGCGGCTGCAAGCGCGTGGCTTCTCGGCGGCCGCTCGGTAAGATCTGGCGACGTTCGGCTCCCCTCGTCAAGCAGCGCCCACGCGCAAGGCAACAACAAGACAAAGAACCGATCGGCAAATGTAGATCCAAATGGCAAAGAAGAATGCGAGTCTTCTAAAGCAGATGGCTTCTACCGAAAAAACTCGACGCAAAGAAAGACACGGCAAAGAGATGGCTTTTACCGGACAAAGAAGACGGGCGCAAGGTGGAAATTGTTATGCGGATGGAAAAATGCAACATGTGGAATTGGCCGAAGAAAAACTGACGGCAAGGCGGATGGAAAATAAATGGCTAGGGTTTTCTAGAAAACCCACAAACTATTTATATAGCTCTTAAAAATTCAAATTCTATTTTTCACAAATTCCTTTTATTTAATTACACACAAGCCCTCAAGACGCTTTTATTAATATTAATATTATTTTTTTTTTCAGAGTATTACATGGTAGTAATGATCCAGAGGAGTATCTTGAGTGGGTACAAGACACGGAGTTCGAGCTTGAATCCCATAAGTTCAATCGAAGCCAAGGAAGTGAGAGGACACTTTGTTTTTACGGACTATGCCTCTAGTTGGTGGCAACAACTAGGTGGAAAATGATTCATTACATCTCGGTGCATTTAAAAGCATCATGAGAAGAGAATTTGTTCCATCCAATTATGAGCGGGAACTACTACGACACGTGGAGAGCATTAAACAAGGATGCAAAGTTGTCAAAGATTACTATACTGATTTGAACCATGCAATGTGCCGTGCCAATATCACTAGTGCATATCAAGAAAAGGCATATTTCAAAGCAGGATTGAATTATCAGATCGTTGCTGCAGTTCAAGATGAATATTTTCGTAGTCTGCAAGATCTTATGAAATTTGCTATGAAGGCAGAAAATAGACTTAAACATATTCAAGCACATCAATTAAATCTGCGCCGGCTTTTTAGTTGTAATTCATCTACTGGTGTGTCACTTGAGAAGAAGATCGAGCAGGAGAATTTTTCTTCGACCGAGGTGATGAGTAGTGCTGCCCCGTCACAACCCGCAACACGTGAGGAGGTCGTGGTTGGTGGTAGTTGTGCCCTTGCTGGCCCACGGTCTTACAAGGATGAGATGTATCAAAACCCATGTGAGAATGAAAGCCACATAGCCAAATTGAGTGAGAGTGATAAAAAGAGTGAGCTGTGTGAGTCCACTATATGCGAGGTTGAGAGCATCCCAATTGAGAGTGTGAGAGATACACCAAAAGAAAAGGGAGAGATAGATGATAGGACAAGTAAGATTATTTTTGAACCTAACAACTTACCCTCTATTTCTAGTGTTGTATCACACATTGTACACGTGGACCAAGCAAATAAGGAGTTGGACATTCAAGAGCCCTCACCATTGGAAGAGAAAGATGAAGATAGAACCATGGTTGGAGAGGGAACACATGATACCCCGTCATTACATGATGACATTACGATACCCGCGGCACCTACATCAACTGAGGAGGACGACAAAGGTAACACTATTGGTACTAAATCGATATATCATCAAGACAAGGTGCGTAAAACTGAGAACTCCATTATTCCTTTGATGATTCCAAGTTCTAAATTTGATATGTTTAATTTGCATAATATGGAATTATTAGTCATACAGAAGTTCTTACTAGAATATCCCTTAATGATTCTTTGTGTCATATCATATTCGATAAACCAAAAGAGGTAGTTAGTGTTATTAAGAAGGTTCTTGAAATTTCACATTTAAGATCACTAGTAAATAGCTACAAACACACATATAAATTCAATTTGATCGGAGATTTTGGTGTAGACAACAACATTTTTCAAGTTTATCGAATATGCATTACCTGTGATAATCTTGTTTATTTAAAATTACATGTTTTGCGCAAACCACCTATTGAGCAATATCACGGTCTCTTTAAGATGGGTTTAAATACAAGTGTCTATTGTTTAGAACGCAATATGATGCCTACTTATTTATCTCTTAAATGTATAACTAATCAGAGTAGCGCAGTTGAAGCATGGAATGGTATCAATTAGTTTTCACCCACTTTACTTGACTTTGATATTGGGAAGGTGAAATTTTATCATATGTGTCAGTTGTGCAATTTGAAATGTGATTTCAAGCTATTGATTGCGTAAAACAATGCGAATAACACAACAATTGATTGATACATATATCACGTATATACGTTGTTCTCTTTGTTTAATACATGTTCGGCAAATCATCATGCACTACACGGAACTTGTATGGATGATAAATACATATACCATGCATATACGTTGTTTTCTTCGTCTAGCACATTTTTAGGCTATCAAAAGCCGAGGACGGCTTTTTTTTTAAGAAAGGGAGGATGATGCGGACATCCTTAGCTACGTTGTTTCATATAATATTTTCAATTCATTAAATACCTCAGAACAACATGAGCTTACTAAGAGAGTTGAAAAACAAGAGAAGCTTATCCAACAGGTGAATCTGTTCACTGAATTTCCTTTTAAATTAGTTGAGAATTTCATACTACCTAAAACTAGTGTTTTGCTTGTGCTCAGATTGGAAGATTCAATAATGTACGGAGATGAAAGTTATGAGGCTGTTCTTGAAGAAAGGCCGGCACAATGGAGGAGAAGCTCGTGGGAGACAAGCAAGGGGAGAGAAGCCCAAGAATCCAAGTCAAATTCGAAACTTCCACAAGCCCAACCAAATTCAAATTGAATCAACTCAGAATCAAATTCGATTCGAATCAAGATCAAATTCGGATTCGAATCAGCAGGACGATCCGGATTAAAACGGTCATAACTTTCACAAACGGAGTCCGATTCGAGTGTTCTCGGACTTGTTGGAAATATAACTTCAAACTCGATGCAACGGATCCTCCCTCACTCCGAAATTCCTTCTGGATCAAAATATATGATCGAATCAATGTGACGGTTGTAAAATCAAAGTTTCCTTTTCTATTTTGAATGTGTCGGAATTGGAGTAGGACTCCAAATCGAATTAGAATAGAGTAGGGCCTCTTGGCCAGCCATGAGGAGGAGAAGGGCACTATATATAGAGGGTAGACCCCATTGTAACCTCGCACCACGCTTAATATATTTTCAAAGCTTTTGCTTGATTCTCCTGTTGTGCTTATAGCCAAAACAGAGGGATTTGGGCGTTGAGAACAAGGGTTCGTTCTTGCTTTTCCACTGGGAATTGAGGGTTCGACGATCTTCACTTGTGGTCAGCGAGGATCCAATCAAGTGTGTGTTTGGGCGAATTTTCCATAGAGTTGCAAGTCCGTGCATTGGCGCGGGGGATCAGCTGGTGGTTCGTCAGGATACACAAGTTATCTAGAGGTTCTACGTCGAGAAGATCGTGCACCCCGCATCACCGCTCTACTTCAGGAGTTACAAAGGGAAGTTCAACAACTTCGTCAGCAAGTGCAGGCAGCCCCTCCGGCTGTGGGTGCACCCGCCAGGCTCCGGAGGCGACCGCCTCCTCATCGAGGTTAGAATGAGCCTCCGGAGTAGATGTCCGCGCCTTGACACCTTTGTGGAGCAGCACCCGTACAGGCGGTGACCAGCTACGATACATGGGGAGGCAATTCGGCGTATTGGAGATGACCTCCGCGCAGAAGGCGCGTTTTGTGGCTTTTCAGCTGAAGGGTCAGGCAGACATTTGGTGGGAGGGGGTCCTATCAGCCAGAACTCCGTGCAGGGCCATGTTACTTGGGAAGATATTCTGGAGCAGTTCAGGACTAAGTTTTACCCTGATACGGGGGATGCCCGATCTTCTCGGTGAGTAACCGTGGATAACTGATGCGATGTAGACGATGTCGCTAGCTGAACACTCGTACCAATGCACGGACCCTCAACTCTTCGGAATACGCCCAAAACACACCGGATAGTTGATCGTCACGAGACCACGAACGACGATCGCCAAGTCCCCAATTCCCAATGGAACGACGGCTTGACCTTGAATTGCAGAATGAACCAATGGATCGCCTAGTTCTCTCTCAAAGTCCTCGCATGAACTCTGGTTTCGAAAGAACAAGCAATAGCTATGTTTCTATTCTTATGCATAAACTGGTCTGAGGTTACAATGGGGGTCTAACACTCAATATATAGTGCCCCTTCTCCTACTCATGGCTGGCTAAGAGGCCCTACTCCTACTCTAATTCGGAATTAGAACTCCTACTCCAATTCCGACTCAATCTAAAACAAAAAGGAAACTCTAATTTTACAACCGTCATATTGTTTCGGTCATATCTTTTGACTCCAGAGGAATTTCGGAGTGATGCAGGATCCGTTGGATCGGGCTTGAAGTTATCTTTCCAACAAGCCTAAAAACACCCCAATCGGAATTCGTATGAGAAAGTTATGACCTTTTTACTCCGGACTGTCCTGCTAATTCCGAATCCGAATTTGAGGCTGATTTCGAATCCGAATTGAATTCTGAGTTTATTCCGATTTTGATTTCGGTTGGGGTTGTGGGAGATCTGATTTGGGCTTGAAAATCTTATCCAAAACTTGAGCTTTAAGTCCCCTTTTGCTCTACCATCACACGGGCTTCTTTCCTCCTTGATCAGCCGTATGGGCTGCTTGACTTTCTCCTTCCCAACCGGTTTGATCTTTTTGTTCTTCATCAGTAGGCAACAAATATGGCTACCCTCCTCCTTGTGCTCCCCTATTGCTTTGGCTCCAGCGTCCCTCTCGGTTCCAAAGACTTTAAGCTTGTTGAACCTGAGAATGCATAAAATATTGCTTTTACGTAGTGTCCAATTCTCACGGAAAACACAAAGAAACCTGCTAACAAAGAATTGCATCTATTGCTTGAGAAATGTAGCTATTGCTTCATAAACAGCCTCATAAATAGTCAGGATATCCTCATCATCCTCCCTTTCTTCAAAAAAAGCCGTCCTCGGCTTTTGATAGCCTGAAAATGTGCTACACAAAGAAAACAACGTATATGCATGGTATATGTATTTATCATCCAAACAACTTCCGTGTAGTGCATGATGATTTGCTGAAGAAGACTAAAAATAGAGAACAACGTATATACGTGATATATGTATGAATCAATTATTGTGCCATTTGCGTTGTTTTGTACAAAATAAGTAACACAACTGCAACCGTAGGATGTATTTGATATATACATTGCGGTACCTTCATTCACATCATTCTCCCTCCTATGAGAAAAAGTCATACTCGATTTTTCTAAGCAAATGGACAAAATATAAAAGGGACGAGCTAGATCAAGTTGTTCAAATTTGGGGTTGAAAATTCTTAGTGACTTCCATGCTTCAACTACACTACTCTTTTTATTGGTACAGGATAAACAAGTTGGCTTCATGTTGCGTTCTAAACAATAGCCACTTGTATTCAAATCCATCTCAAAGTGACCATGACATTGCTCAATAGATGGTTTGCGCAAAACATGCAATTTAAAATAAGCAAAATTATCACAAGCAATGCACATTCGATAAACAAAGAACTTGTCATCTACACCATAATCTCCAATCAAATTGAAAGTATATGTGTAGGCAGAAGGACTAACTAGTGATTTTAAACATGAAACGTCAACAAGGTTTTCAATCACACTAGATAGCTCTCTAGGATCATCGAACACGATATAGTATAAAGAGTCATTAAGAGATATGTTAGTAAGAACATCCTTATGATTAATCAATTGCACATTATGTAAATTGAGCGATTTAAATTTTAGAACATAGAATATTCAAAGGAACACTAGAGTTCTCACACTTACTGTAATATTCTGAAATAAATAAATAAATAAATATTAACCTCTTAAGGGCCTGTGTGTAATTAAATAAAATAGTACATAAAAATAGAATTTCAGAGTTTTTAAGAGCTATATAAATAGATTGTGGGAATTCTTGAAACCCTAGTAGTTTTATTTTTTTCTTTCCATCCAGCCGCCGCCGACTGCATCCTACTTGCGCTACGCGTCATTTGGTGTGTTGCTTCCCAGCGTGACACCAATGGCCGGGCGTGTCTTTGCGGACGTGGCGAGTGTCTTCTTCTTCTTGAATTCCTTACGTGGCCGAAGCTTTGCTCCGCCGCTGAATTCCCTTGACGCGGCCGAGTCCTGCTGTTGCTGCTGCGTGGATTTCCTTGACGCGGCCGAACGTCACCTGCCTGTCGCGTGAAGCACATGTGCATGCGTGTGGGAGCCGGCCAACCAAGCAATCGGTCGTGAAGCCGGTCGCCCTCCCGCGTCATTAGTTGGCAATTGTGTGGAGGCGTGCATACACATGTGTGAGGTCTGCTAGCATTAAATGCATGTTTTCCTCTGGTTTGCCGTAACTAGAAGTTGGGCTTCAGTAGTTACACAAGCTGTACGGGAGATAGAGATGAAATACATAATGCAAGATAGTGATTAACTAGTTTGGCTGCTAGCTTGATTAGAGTGTACTGCATGCATGTGGGCATTAGTAGTTAATTAGTTTTGTTCACATGGTTAGCTATGGTGATTAACTAATCATGCAAGGGTAGCTTAATTAGTTCTGTTAATTAATGGAGAGAGAAGAGCTAGCATGTTTGTAAGGGAAATTATTTAGCATGTTTTTAGTCGGGAAGAAATCGAAAAGTAGATGGGTTTAGTCTGATATTTTGTTGTACGATTTATTCGGGTACCTTAATGGCAAATTTTGGAAATATCATCTACTAGTTAATTGTAGATAATTTCGATATCTTTCTATAGCATATTTTATCATGTCAATCGAACAAGTAGAATTCGAGTTATGATTTTCGGAAGGCTGATGTCATTGTGGTTGTCGTCGTTCGGCGCTGTTTTGGTAGAATATAGATTAAAAATAGTAAATCCACTAATTAGAGTTTTTTATCTACATGCAAGATGTAGATAATTGTCCAATGGTTCTGTAGGATCTAAGAACTCGCATTTTGGTTGGATAAAACAAAAGTTATGAATTTAGTAAGACCTGCTGTTCCGAAGCGGACAGATCGGTTTTCTGGGCTAAAAACGGAGGGTTAGATGATTTAATTAGAAGTCTTCGTAATCTAAGAAAATGTGGAGAATCTTATGAAGAATACAGAACAGGGTGGTTTGTCGTGATCGGACTTTCGAGTCAAAAGTTACGTTTGTTTTAGTACCTAGACAGCAATGGGTAACTATTCGGTACCTGAGAAGCGTGGTAGATTTGGGAACGTGTAGGAGCGTTGTCGATTGATTGATGTTCTTATGATGCTGTAGCTTGTATTGAAATTTGAATATTTAATGTAGGAGAGGCGTCGTACTTGTTCCCATCTTCTAGCCAAATCGTGCGTCGCAACTAGTAAAGGCAAGTGCATGGTAGATAGCGATCAATGATCGATCACTGTTTTCTTTATCTTCTATTACCATTATTGTTGTGCTTTTATTTTATTTAATTGCAAACAATGGAATGACATGGTTATAACTTTGTTGATAAACATGATGAAAAGTTGGATATGATGTTTACGATGGAGTTTGCATGTTTGCATTCATAAGCATCTTTGCATATGAGCAGGTGATCATGAATGATCACAACTCCACGGGAGTGGAGGAGGTCCCCGATCCTTATGGAGGAACGGGCTTGAGAGTGAATGTTGTCGCGAGCATTCACTCATGCTATACCGGTATACGCGAAAAAAGTGCATGTGGACATGTAGATTAGATTTGCATTGATACATGAGATTAACGGATGTGAATCAAAGAGAAGGTAACTGCATGAGAATATTAATAGAAGTACCTGTGATGATAATGAAGTTATTGAATGCTGTTGATTTATTATTGTTCGTTGTATATGGATGTGTTTGCTGAGTCGTGGACTCACCCTTGCTCTTTTGTTGTCTTTAGGTGATCTTCGAGGGCGCCGTGACTGAGAGCGAGTAGAGCACCTGGACAACACATGATCATTTGCCATAAGAATCTTTTCATTCGAAATTGGTTTACTCTTGGACATGTTAGAGGTTGAATAAAGTTTAGGACAACGTTTGGACTAGACTATTTGTTTTAATAATTTAGATTCTTTGGTTGATGCTATTTTGGACTAATTACCTGGTTATATTTCCCCTTGCTTGTTTATTATCGTTTGATCCATAATTATGCATGTTCTTTTGTGATCCATGGATATGTTTACTGTTGTTTTCCTGTTGTAATTTTATAGTGTGCTGATAATTATTAGTTTAGAGAGTAGTGTGGTGGCATTCTAGGCTCAGTGTTGGGCTGGGGTGTTACACTTACGTACCTCGGCGTGATGAATATTCAATTCAACACCATTATTGTTACCTTTAACGTCCTCCTCTATTATTGCAGGTGTTGTAGGTATCAGATTATCATCGTGAAACCACGGGGCAGTAAGCATTCCATCCACAATCGTGGTTATCTCCGCGTCTTTTACTTCCAACGGTGCTGGTTGTTGAACAGTCAACTCATCTTCTTTAATATCAACCTGCACAATGTGAGAGACAACACCAGAAGTAGCGAGTAAATTGTTAATTTCAGCAGTAACGTCACTTTGGCTATCATATACTTCCCTCTTTTCTGTTGGTGTATCTCTCTCACACTCAATGGAGATGCTCTCAACCTCACATATGGTGGAATCACACAACTCACTCTCTTTATCATTCTCACTCAATTTGGCTTTGGCTATGTGGCTCTTATTCTCACATGGGTTTGGATACATCGCATCCACCAAAGATTGTGGGTCAGCAACGGAGCAATCACGAGTAACCACAATCTCTTCATGAAACAATGGAGCAATACTACATGAAGCCAGGACCGAAGAGAAAATCCCATGCTCGGTCTCCTTCTCTTGTGTCACACAAGTGGACTTCAAACCTTGTCGCAGCCCTGTCAACTTTTCCACTAGGGAACGCTTATAGTGGTAAGGTACAAAACGTGCACGCAAATGCTGTTTCATCTGCTCCCGTGTGATAATCGGCAATTCATGGCGCCTATACGCTATTTAACAAATCGCTCCCACCAATGTGTGGCATAATCAACCAAACCATTGGACGCAAGGAGGAGCTTCCTCTCATTGGAATAGTTGTGCATCCGAAATAGCGTATCAATTTCAAGCTCCCAATTAAGGTATTCTTCCACATCTGCACTACCTGAAAATATAGGGATAGGAAATTTGGGCTTAGTGACAAAACCCTTACGATGCACGTTGGGGTGGTTGAACATGGAGCGCAGCTCCAAGAAGTTGTTGTTGATGTCCGTACGTAGCTGTGTAACCTCCTCCCCGAGGTTGTTCAATTTATACCGAACGGCCCCAAGCTCATCGCGCACACCATTATCACGATCAAGAAGTTGCTTTTGTAGCATCCTGCGCAAGCGAGTGTACTCCATCCATGTAACCGATAGATCCTCCTGATGACCTGACATGGCAACAACTCACAAATAGCAAATGCGATTATATCCAGTTTAGTAAAACAAAACAGCTCTCTCTCTCTCTCTACGCTCGCAACTCACTGTCCTGAAAACAAGACAAGGTTACCGTTCCAAAGTGAATCAAGGACTGCAAAATGACACGTGTGATAGCGAACAACCTCAACCCGGTAATGTATGAGCGTAACCAAGAGTAAAGGTAGTACACGAACGGGTGTAAGTGGAGCTTGGTAAGGTATGTGTATAACCTATGCAAACTGATATTCAAGTTGTTGTAAAGTTAAGTAATGATCCAAGCTAGATTCTTTTTTGCCTATGTGCTGATCCAAAAGGTGTAAGCGAAGTGGATGAACGCACACGAAAAGACAAATGTGACTCAATGCAAACAAAGGAATGGGCTAGCAAGAAGGGATCTGAAAATGAGATCAAGCTAGCTCGTTCTGCACCAAGTACTAAGAGAGATGCTAGCCAATTGCAATTGAAAATAGTAGGGCACAAGATTGCTAAAAAAAAATGACTACACAATCTGAAATAATAATGGGCTGGTACTGTAGCAATAAATGCATAATACTGTAGCAATCGGCCAAAGAATTACTTTTTTTGTCCTCTTTTTTCTTTCGCAAAAATTATGTTTTTGCTCTTAGTTTTTTTATACTCTTTTTTTTGCAATGCCGTGGCTTTTGCTATTGTGTGGCTGCGTTTTTTCTTCTTTTCTCAATGACCGAAAGCGTTTTGCTACCCTCGTGGGTGCATAAGCCTAACAATTCAGCAAGGTGTAAACAATGTTAAATAAGCAGCCCTAGTACAATATCAAAAGCTAGTCTCACAAGATGAAAGGATATAAGTGAAGTGGAGTTCGGACGCAAAAGTTACGACTGAATTACAAACAGTGTACCAATTGAACTCGGATTTAACGAAAATTGAGTCAGGGATCGAATTTGAATTTTGGATTTTTTTGGGGGTTTTTTTGGAAGGAAACAAGGAACAAGGTACGCAAAGGAAACACTAAGATCAGCACTAATGAAGGCGGGTGCCCGATCTTTCGATGAGATTGATAACTATCGATTTGGTGGAGGTGACTCTCGCGATCCGACTACAACCGTACGACAACGCTTGCGCCTTAGCAATCGTTGAACCAACTCCGGGATGTTACTGACCTTGCTGGAAGCGCGATCAACCTGAACATGAAGTTCAATTCCTACGAGCAATCGAAGAACTAGCAAGAATAAGATGTAGACAATCTGATATTGCGAATAAGATTGTAGTGTATTGAAAACAAAGGTGGGATCTCAAGGTCGTCCCGGCGGTGGTCGCTCGACACAATCAAGAATGTAAGTTTGCACAATGGCTAAACCTAAACTCAACGAAATCCGAGATCAAGCGAGGGAGACGGCAGCTCCTATATAGGGGAAACGACCAGGGGTGGCAGCCAGCGAGGTGGACGCACGCCCTAGGGTTACAAGGCCCGTGGGCCAAAGTAGAGGTGGCACAACACCCTTCGACTCGGACTCTGATACGGACGGACTCCTTTGATAATTTCGGTGGCTCGGATAGAATTTGATGATGAGGTTGGATCCGTTAGAAAGTAGACTTGATAAGCTTTCCACAAAGTCCAGAAACGCCCCAAACGGAGTCTGTATGAAGACGTTACGCCCATTTAAAGTTAGTGCTGACGCCGTAGTCCGAATCTGACTCCAGAACGAGCCCAACTCGAACTCTTGCTTGTCTTGGACCCAAAGTGACGTGATGATCTCCATTATGCCTTCCATACATCTCCACGACTCCGCATGCCTCTCCATGGTCCTTTCCCATATTCATAAGCACAATTAAATCACTTGCATTAGGTAGCGGTCTATTCTCAGTAGTATATAATCCTAGGAACGAATTCACCTGATAATTAAGTTGGCGAGCACGAGCTCGGGTAAGAGGTCCTTGTACTGGTTGTGGTTGAGTTGTGTGTGTAGGCACAGTTATATCCATGGTAGGGATGTCCTCATCATCCTCCCCTTCTTGCATTTGAGTCATCCTCGACTCAAGCTCATCCTCTTCCCCCAAGTATGGCTTCAAATCTGCAATGTTAATGTTACACCCTGGCTATTTAGAAGCCAAGATGTCACGCAAAACTAATAAATACTAAGAATGTACGATAATAACGGTTTAATCAAGCTTAATTAATAAGAATCCATAAGTATCAACGACAAACACTAACAGTATCATGGGAGGGAATATAAACATTCATAATAAAAATGTACGATGAGCGATACCCAAACTGGATTATTACAAATTTGGAAACTTAACGAATAGTTGACATGAATGAAGGATAACAATAATATTTCTTATTTGATAAAGGTGATGTGCAGCATGCTGGACTACCCCTGAAAAGGACTTGCCCTCCTCCTCATTTACTTAAATAAAACACACAAAACAAGGATGAGCCAAAGACTGTAATACTCTGAAAAATTATATTAATATTAATAATCACGTCTTAAGGGTCGGAGCGTAATTAATCGAATAGTATTCATAAAAACGTCTTTAAGGGCCTGTGTGCAATTAAATAAAATAGTACATATAAAAATAGAATTTTCGGAATTTTTTTAGAGCTATATAAATGGATTGTGGATTTTTTTTAGAAAACCCTAGCCATTTATTTTCCAAGCCGCGTCGCCAGTTTTTCTTCCTGGAAAATTCCATCCGCCGCCGCCATCAGCCATTCGCCTCTGCTCCACCAGCCAATCACCTCGGTGCACCGAAAGGCCGCTTGTTCTGCTCGCTGGCCGAGGTCGCCATTTGCCGCCGCCAGGCGCTGGATCATGGCCGCTTTTTTTTTGTTTGTCGCGCGTGGTCGCAACGAAGCCGCTCGCTGCCGCCAGGTCGCCGATTGCCTGCTGATTTTCTGCCGAGCCGACTGCGCGTGGAGGCTGCTGCTGCTGTCTTTGACGCGGTCCGCGTGGAGTGCGGCCGCTTTCAGGCGCTTTGTCGCTTGCTCGCCAGGCAATCGTACGTGAGGACCGACCATCTATGTGAGTCTACGTGGCGCAGTGATTTTTTTCTTTTTCCTATTGATTCCAGTGTGTTGTGAAGTCACTCGGCCAAACGAGTGTTGCTCCCGTTGCATGCAAGTTTGATGCTAGTTATTAGTGAGTTGAGTCTGGTTATCTTATAGGACTACGTGACATCTTCAACAGTAGTAGAATAGAATAGAAGTGCAGTTACAAGGGAAAGATCAGTAGGGTTCTATAATTTTGTATCCTCTCTGTTTCTCCAGATTAATTAGAGATTCTAATCGAGATTAATTAGAGAGGGTTCTATAATTTTTAGACAAAGTGCCGATTATTAGATCTACTCAGCCTGCTGTTCTGTTGAACGATTTATTCGGGTACCTTAATGGCGGATTTTGGAAATCTCATCTACTAGTTAATTGTAGATAATTTCGATATCTTTCTTTAGCATATTTTATCATGTCGATCGGACAAGTAGAATTCGAGTTATGATTTTCGGAAGGCTGCTGTCTTTACGGTTGTCGTCTTTCGGCGCTGTTTTGGTAGACTGTAGATTAAAAATAGTAAATAGCTTAATTAGAGTTTTTGATCTACATGAAAGTTGTAGATAATTGTCCAACGGTTCTGTAGAATCTGAGAACGCGCTTTTTGGTTGAGTAAAACAAAAGTTATGAATTTAGTAAGACTGCTGTTCCGAAGCGGACAGACCGACTTTCTGGGCTAAATACGGAGGGTTAGATGACTTAATTAGAAGACTGTGTAATCTAAGAAAATGTGGATAATTTTATAAAGAATCCAGAATGGGGTGGTTTGTGGTGATCGGACTTTCGAGTCAAAAGTTACGTTCGTTCTAGTACCGAGATAGCAACGGGTAACTTTTCGGTACCGGAATAGCGTGGTATATTTGGGGACGTGTAGGAGCGATGTCGATTGATTGTTGTTCTTATGATGCTGTAGCTTGTATTGATATTTGTGTATTTAATGTAGGAGAGGTCAGACTTGTTGCCATCTCGCTAGCCAAATTGTGCGTCGCAACTAGTAAAGGCAAGTGATGGTAGAGACGATCAATGATTGATCATCGTTTTCTTTATCTTCTATTACCATTATTGTTGTGCTTTTATTCTGTTTAATTGCAAACAAATAATTGGTATGTTTATATCTTTGTTAATGGACATGATGATGTAATACTCCGAAAAATAAATAAATATTAATAATCGCGTCTTAAGGGTCGGAGAGTAATTAGTTAAATAGTATCAATAAATAATTAATTAAAAACCTCTTAAGGGCCTGGGTGTAATTAAATAAAAAGATTTCGTGGAAAAATAGTATTTTCGGATTTTTGTGAGCTGTATAAATAGTGGTGGAATTATTTTAGAAAACCCTAGTTTTTCTATTCCACGAGAGCCGCTTTTTTTTTTTTTCTCCTGCGGTGCTCCCTCTGCAGCGTGTAATCGCACCGCCAGCACTTCCTTTTCTGCTGCCGCCCACCGATTTGGCTCTTTGTCTTTGTCAGGTCACGGCCGTTTCTCTCTGCGCAGGTGTGCATGTCTTTGCCGCTTTGCTTTTCTTTGCCTCACGGTAGATTGTTTGTCTTTGCGGCCGAGAGCAACCCTGCAGCTTGGCGTGTGTGCGTGTGCGTTCGTTCTTGCTTGCCGCTGGTGCGCCGCGCCGCGTGGAAGCCCCTCGCTGCAGGTCTTGCCGCTTTCCTCTTTGTGCCGTGCGGCGGCGACCGATCATCGGCGCTACCGAGCCGATTTTACGCCACGTCTTCTTCATTGCTGCGTGGGCGCCTCATTGATTGGTGACGCGGCCGACTTAAGCAGGTGCGTAGCAATTTGTGTGTACGGCATTGCTTAGCTAATCAATGGAAGGTCCCATGCATGCATAGGATTAGTGAAAACTAATTGGTTTTATTCCCCTTGCTTATTGATTATCGTTTGATCCATATTTATACATGCTAGTTTGTGATCCTTGGATATGATTATTGTTGATTTCTTGATGTAATTTTATAGTGTGTCAATGATTACTAGTTTGGAAGGGTAGTTTAGTGGCATTCCAGGCTCAGTGTTGGGCTGGGGTGTTACAGATGAAAAGTTGGATATGATGTTTATGATGGAGTTTGCCTGTTTGCATTCATAAGCATCTTTGCATAAGAGAAGGTGATCATGATTGATCACAACTCCACGGGAGTGGAGGAGGTCCCCGATCCTTTTGGAGGAACAGGCTTGAGAGTGAATGTTGTCGCGAGCATTCACTCATGCTATACCGGTATACGCGAAAGAAGTGCATGTGGACATGTAGATTAGATTTGCATTGATACATGAGATTAATGGATGTGAATCAATTAGAAGTACCTGTGATGATAATGAAGTTATTGAATGCTGTTGATTTATTATTGTTCGTTGTTTATGGATGTGTTTGCTGAGTCGTGGACTCACCCTTGCTCTACTGTTGTCTTTAGGTGATCTTCGAGGATGACGTAACTGAGAGCGAGTAGAGCACATGGACCACTTATGATCATTTACCTCATAACCTTTTCATTCACAATTGGATTACTCTTGGACATGTTAGAGGTTGAATAAAGTTTAGGACAACGTTTGGACTAGACTATTTGCTTTAATAATTTGGATTCATTGGTTGATGCTATATTGGACTGTTTACCTGGTTTTATTCCACTTGATTATTTATTACCGTTTGAACCATAATTATGCATGTTCGTTTGTGATCCTTGGATATGTTTATTGATGATTTCTTAATGTAATTTTATAGTGTGTCGATAATTATTAGTTGGAAGGGTAGTGTGGTGGCATTCTAGGCTCAGTGTTGAAATGGGTGTTACAGCTTGGTATCGAGGCGGGCTTTAGGTCCGTGGTGAATAGATTAACAACATAGGCAAACTAAAATTGTTAAAATTTGTTTTAGTTTTAGTAAATCAACTAAAATTTGCTAATGGTTATCTAACCTAAAATTTGACACACTAGTGCACAGTAGGTTAGAGAGAGGTACGAGCATAGTTTTTACGCCTGCTATGTTGTTTATTGATGTATGACTTGATTTTGACCTTTGAACTTATTATATAATGTTGATTGTGATTGATAGCTATGTCGAGGATAGATGACGTGGTCGTGGTGGCCACGATCGTGGAGGTCGGGGCATGGGCGTGGTTCTGTGGGGCCCCTCCTGAGGCAGTTGAGATCGTGGTTGTGGCCCTCGGTTTTACCAGGTTACACCACCATTCGTGGTATGGGAATAGAGAGGTAGCTACTTTGATTACAGTAGTTATAGGTATTGTGTGTGAGTTTCTTTATAAAAGTTGTTCTCTTCCTTGAGCTTGAATTTTGGGCAATTCTGGTTATAGTTGCGGTTGATGAATTTTCCTTGAGATAGTGTTTACAATACAGCGGGTGATATTTCATTGGTCTCCTTTGGTTCCATAAAGCCATTACTTGTTCTCATGACTGTTGATCTATTGTTGCTTTGTGTGAACATCGGTTAACAGCAAGATTGATCTTTTCGTGGGAGTTCCGCCCTTCCTATTGAAAAATATGACTTATTTACTCACTTGGTATTCTGGATACTGAAAGTTTTCTATTGCAAGTTCTTTAACATGTGAAAACTTTGGCTTTATGTATTTCTTTTGGATTATTTCGAGTGCTGAAGTTTAATGCCTATTTCTTTATGAAAAGAGTTAAAATCCTTTTGTGTTGACTTGTTATGTTTAAGCTAGAGGTGGTAAACATAGAAGTTCATTGATAAGGTATGAGTATCAGGTCGGATATGTAGCGTGATGCATGATTGGTCTTAACCCAAATCCTTAGAATTGAACTTGATTAATTTGATATTGTCATAGAGTAATTACGAGTTGAGTAGTGACTAAGAGTATGTCCATACCTAATTGGAGTCATAAGAGTTATTAAGAAGTATGGAACGTTGATGAACTGGCTTGGACATTAAAATTGATTAGTTTGTTGAATTTATTGGATTTGGTACCAATGGATTAATCTAATTGTGTGTAAAGGGAAACTTGAGGAGATGCTAGGTTATTGCCTTAATAGATATTATTTGTGGTGTTATCTTTACTGTAGACACTTGGTGATCATATTTGGTTGATAGCTTTACATATACCTTAGTATGATTAATTATTGGAATTGTGTACAAAAGGTTGAAGGGATTGAATACCAGTGGATCTAGAATTTACAGGAGGAGTTCTGGATAGTTCTTCTTTATAGAATGACACGAAGAATTTGATTATAGTGTTGTTGAGACTTTTGATCGAAAGAAGATTTTGACTTTTGAAGTTTTAGGGTGATTTTGTTGAAAACTAAATGTGAGGAGGAACAACTGAATATGTGTTGGTAAATATTCAAGTGATTCGCAAATGAAAATAGGTAGCAGCTAGACATCATAAGAAAGCTAGTTGGTAACAACAATGGTTGGAGTGCAATTGCTGAGTGTTAAAGTTTGGTGTTGAGCATCACTAAGAGTTGAGCTGGTGTGATTTAATAGGTGGCTTATACCTAGACAATTGTGGAATAGTCAGACAATAGCATATCCGTGATGAAAGGGTTTTGATAAAACCTTTTAATTTGTGTAGTGGATCCTTCTAATATAAAGTAGTTGTTGTAGTGAGGTTGTATGGTTTTGGTATAATCTCATTTTGAAGATGTGATGGTAAAGTAGTACTGAACAATTTGGTGAACTTTTCGGGCTTATTAATGGAAGAGTTGACGATAATGAATCATGTTAAGAGTGTATTATTCTTAATGTTAGTAAGATTGTCTCAGATGGGATTGTGGCTTCGTGTGGTGATGATTCTTTTAGAAAGAATGTAATTTGATCGCCTTTAAGTAATATCGCTTAAATGAAAGGTTTGAGTTTTGAATTCATGAACTTTGGAGTTCATGACTTATTTGGTAGATGAAATTGGTTTGAGCAAGTGACTAGCCGGAAAGCTTTATTGGTTCTTAAGTGATAAATGTGATTTGGTCTTAAAAAAATCTTTTATTTGTCTCTTCTTTTGAGAAAGGAATAGTCGATTTGTTTTACAAAACCTTAAAGAGTGTATATTGGGAACTGGTTAATAGTGGTCAAGTATATGATGTTGTGAGACCCTGGCTTGCAAGTTAATTGAGGAACATTAGAGGATGAATTCATTTCATGATATAAATCTCATAGAGAATTGGATCTAAAAGGAATTATGGTCGTTGGGACAAAACTGATTGTATTGTTACAATTAGTAGAACCTATAGTGAATAGTGATCCAAGAATATTTGTTCATGATGGTGGAGTATTGGAATTATCGAATAGTTGGGATATTGTGATGGTATACTTTGCAAGGTTATGTAGGTGAAATTGAATGGTGTGGTTTATTGAGGGTCCAAGATTAGTGAAGTAAATCGTTTTGGGCAGTCAATTGATTAGTGATGATGGTTGATATTAATGATTGAGTATATTGTTTGGATTGTGGGAATTCTAGACAGCGAATATGCGGATTTCTATCAAGTATACCAGAAGTCACTTTAGGAGTCCTGGCTGTTGAAATTGAGCATGTGTTTTATGCTAGAACCTTGGTTGCCCAATGATCATGTGTAGAAGTAGTAGAACAAAAGTGGATTTCAAATAGTATGATGATCATTGATAGAATCCTTTGGTTTTAAATCAGTGTGTGTGTGTAGAGAATTTCAAGTTGATTATCCTTAAAAGATTGAGGTGATGTGATTGTGGGTGTAGATTTTATTTGAGGTGTTGGAAATCATTTGTCAAAATAGTTTCTTTGGTAGAGGAGGGGACTATAGTATCTTTTTATGGGTTAGTAGAGTCTCTCTAAATGGGCTGTTGTTGCTCTCAAAGTTGAGCATCGCTTGAGATTACCAGCTAAGAGGAATGAGTTAGTGTGATGATTTGAAATCCTATGATTTGAGAGAGTTTATTCCTAAAAGAAAAATTGAGAAAAAATTGATTCCTCGGGTAGTGAAATGCCCTCTTGATTCTTGTTTGAGCCGTGTGTTTATGACAGAGGTCATTTACAATTTGAGTTGGCTTTACGTTGGCATGTGATTCTTTCTAATTTAGGAAAAAAAATAGAAAGTGATTGATTTTTGCATTCGAATGTTTTCTCTTTTGGCTTACGTGGTGTTTATTTGCAAATGACCTATTTGGAAAATGGAAAGGTTTTTGTGATGAATCTTTGATTTTGGATTTGACTATTCGATGGGGAGTTGGTAACGCGTGATTGCGATGAGAATCCTTTGTTTTCGATTGGGTTCTATTTATAAAAGAGTTTGTTTGAAACTAGTTTGGTTGTGCGTTCTGGTTAAAGGAGGTACTCCTTGCAAATGTGAAGTGGTTGATTGGGAGACAGGACAGAGTTCAAAGGTGTTATGTTCAGATTGTGTGGTTGGGTACCAAAACGAAGTTTGGCCCAAGTTACATTAGTTTGTTTCTGGAAGTTGTGGAGATTTTTTTTGGAAGAAAGTGTATCGTTAGGACCGTCTCGTGTCCATGCGCAGGGCACACAACATTTTGTATAACCCGATGTCAAGGTAGTATTTGAGAGATCAGGATTATAAGATTTCATTAGAGCCGCTGACCATTGAGCAAGACCTCACAGTTGAGTCGCGTCCGGCGCGCATTCTGGAGAGGTCGGAGCGAGTGCTGAGGCACAAGACGTTGGTATACGTTAAGGTCTTTGTGGGACGATCGACCGAGAGAGGCCACTTGGGAGTTGGAGTCTCGCATGCGCGAGCAATATCCGGAGTTGTTCACGTCTGGTACGTGTTACTTTGTTGTTTAATTTCAGCAGTGTAGTTTTTATTTGAGTAGAACGGCGAGTAGAATTCGGGGTCGAATTCTGTTAAGGGGGGTAGAATGTAATACTCTGAAAAATTATATTAATATTAATAATCACGTCTTAAGGGTCGGAGCGTAATTAATCGAATAGTATTCATAAAAACGTCTTTAAGGGCCTGTGTGCAATTAAATAAAATAGTACATATAAAAATAGAATTTTCGGAATTTTTTTAGAGCTATATAAATGGATTGTGGATTTTTTTTAGAAAACCCTAGCCATTTATTTTCCAAGCCGCCGTCCGCTTTTTCTTCCCGAAAATTCCATCCGCCGCCGCCATCGACCATTCGCTCGCTCCACCGACCAATCACCTCGTGCACCGAAAGCCGCCTTCTGCTGTTCTGCTAGGCGAAGCTCGCCTTCCGCCGCCTGCGGCGCCGGATCATGGGTACTTTTCTTTCTTTGTCGGCGCGTGGTCGCGCCAAGCCGCTTCTTTGCGCATACTGTCTTGCCGATTGCCTGCTGATTTTCTGCCGAGCCGACTTCGCGTGGAGGCTGCTGCTGCTGTCTTTGACGCGGTCCGCGTGGAGTCGTTCTTTGCTGGCGCTTTGCCGCTTGCTCTTTGTGCAATCGCATACGGGAGGACCGACCATCTATGTGAGTCTACGTGGCGCAGGTTTTTTTTTCTTTTCCTATTGATTCCAAAGCAGGTCTTTGTGAAGTCACTCGGCCAAACGAGTGTTGCTCCCGTTGCATGCAAGTTTGATGCTAGTTATTAGTGAGTTGAGTCTGGTTATTTTGTAGGACTACGTGACATCTTCAACAGTAGTAGAATAGAATAGAAGTGCAGTTACAAGGGAAAGATCAGTAGGGTTCTATAATTTTGTATCCTCTATGTTTCTCCAGATTAATTAGAGATTCTAATCGAGATTAATTAGAGAGGGTTCTATAATTTTTAGACAAAGTGCCGATTATTAGATCTACTCAGCCTGCTGTTCTGTTGAACGATTTATTCGGGTACCTTAATGGCGGATTTTGGAAATCTCATCTACTAGTTAATTGTAGATAATTTTGATATCTTTCTTTAGCATATTTTATCATGTCGATCGGACAAGTAGAATTCGAGTTATGATTTTCGGAAGGCTGCTGTCTTTACGGTTGTCGTCTTTCGGCGCTGTTTTGGTAGACTGTAGATTAAAAATAGTAAATAGCTTAATTAGAGTTTTTGATCTACATGAAAGTTGTAGATAATTGTCCAACGGTTCTGTAGAATCTGAGAACGCGCTTTTTGGTTGAGTAAAACAAAAGTTATGAATTTAGTAAGACTGCTGTTCCGAAGCGGACAGACCGACTTTCTGGGCTAAATACGGAGGGTTAGATGATTTAATTAGAAGACTGTGTAATCTAAGAAAATGTGGATAATTTTATAACGAATCCAGAATGGGGTGGTTTGTGGTGATCGGACTTTCGAGTCAAAAGTTACGTTCGTTCTAGTACCGAGACAGCAACGGGTAACTTTTCGGTACCGGAATAGCGTGGTATATTTGGGGACGTGTAGGAGCGATGTCGATTGATTGTTGTTCTTATGATGCTGTAGCTTGTATTGAGATTTGTGTATTTAATGTAGGAGAGGCATCGTACTTGTTGCCATCTGCTAGCCAAATTGTGCGTCGCAACTAGTAAAGGCAAGTGCATGGTGAGCGGCGATCAATGATTGATCACATTTTCTTTATCTTCTATTACCATTATTGTTGTGCTTTTATTCTGTTTAATTGCAAACAAATAATTGGTATGTTTATATCTTTGTTAATGGACATGATGAAAAGTTGGATATGATGTTTATGATGGAGTTTGCCTGTTTGCATTCATAAGCATCTTTGCATAAGAGAAGGTGATCATGATTGATCACAACTCCACGGAGTGGAGGAGGTCCCGATCCTTTTGGAGGAGCGGGCTTGAGAGTGAATGTTGTCGCGAGCATTCACTCATGCTATCTGATATCTGTGAAAGAAGTGCATGTGGACATGTAGATTAGATTTGCATTGATACATGAGATTAATGGATGTGAATCAATTAGAAGTACTGTGATGATAATGAAGTTATTGAATCTTTGTTGATTTATTATTGTTCGTTGTTTATGGATGTGTTTGCTGAGTCGTGGACTCACCCTTGCTCTACTGTTGTCTTTAGGTGATCTTCGAGGATGACGTAACTGAGAGCGAGTAGAGCACATGGACCACTTATGATCATTTACTGTAACACCCCAGCCCAACACTGAGCCTAGAATGCCACCACACTACACTTTAAACTAATAATTAATGACACACTATAAAATTACAGCAAGGAAACAATGATAATCATATCCAAAGATCACAAACGAACATGCATAATTATGGTTCAAATGATAATAAGTAATCAAGTGGAATAAAACCAGGTAAATAATCTAAAGTAGCATCAACCATTGAATCCAAATTAATAAAGCAAATAGTCTAGTCCAAATGATGTCCTAAACATTATTCAATAACTAACATGTCCAAGTGTAAGCCAATATTGAATGAAAAGATTATCATGGCGAATGATCATGTGATGTCCATGTGCTCTACTCGCTCTCAATTACGGCATCCTCGAAGATCACCTAAAGACAACAGTAGAGCAAGGGTGAGTCCACGACTCAGCAAATACATCCATAAACAACGAACAATAATAAATCATCAGCATTCAATAACTCCATTATCATCACAGGTACTTCCATTAATATTCTCATCAATTAATCTCATTTATGAATGCAACTCTATTCTACATGTCCACATGCACTTCTTTCGCGTATACCGGTATAGCGTGAGTGAATGCTCGCGACAACATTCACTCTCAAGCCCGTTCCTCCATAAGGATCGGGGACCTCCTCCACTCCCGTGGAGTTGTGATCATCATGATCACCTTCTCAAATGCAATGATGCTTATGTATGCAAAATATGCAAAACTCCATCATAAACATCATATCCAACTTTCATCATGCTTGTCAACAAAGATATAAACATATCAATTCATTGTTTGCAATTAAACCAAATAAAAGCACAACAATAATGGTAATAGACGATAAAGAAAACAGTGATCGATCATTGATCGCTGTCTACCATGCACTTGCCTTTACTAGCAGCGACGCACGATTTGGCTAGAAGACGGCAACAAACACGACGCCTCTCCTACATTAAATACACCAATTCTCAATACAAACTACAGCAACAAGAATCACAATCAATATACATCGCTCTTACACGTCCCCAAATATACCACGTTACGCCGGTATCGAAAAGCTACCCATTGCTGTCCGGTTACTAAAAAGAGCGTAACTTTTGACTCGAAAGTCCGATCACCACAAACCACCCCATTCTGGATTCTTTATAAAATTATCCACCTTTTCTTAGATTACGAAGACTTCTAATTAAATCATCTAACCCTCCGTATTTAGCCCAGAAAGCCGATCTGTCCGCTTCGGAACAGCAGTCTTCCAAATTTCATAACTTTTGTTTTACTCAACCAAAATGCGTGTTCTCAGATCCTACAGAACCATTGGACAATTATCTACAACTTTCATGTAGATCAAAAACTCTAATTATGTTATTTACTATTTTTAATATACAGTCTACCAAAACAGCGCCGGAAGACGATAACCCTAAAAACAGCAGGCTTCCGAAAATCATAACTCTAAATATACTTGTCCGATTGACATGATAAAACATGCTATAGAAAGCTATCAAAATTATCTACAATTAACTAGTAGATGAGATTACCAAAATTTGCCATTACGATATCCGAATAAATAGTTCAACCGAACGGCACGCTAACGGATCTATTAATCGACTTCTCGTTATAAAATTAACCCTCTCTAAATAAATCTCAGTCCCTAATACTAACTAAAATCGCAAAACAGGTAGGAAATAAAATCACATATCGCTATCCACAAGAAATTGGGTTTCTATTTTTTTTCTCCTAGTCTTCTTCTTGTATTCCCTTACTAATCATGTTACATACACACATACAAATCAAGAAGCAAAATATCTAATAAATAGAATAGAAATTAATGCCAAAGCTCACGTGTGGGAAGGAAGTTGGCTTCAGCGACGGCGCTATCGACTCGGCATCGAAGCAAAGACGAAATGGCAATCCAACCAACGGCAGAAGAAGAATGGTTCAACAGGCCAGCGAAGGCAAAGATGCAACCAACCGAAGCAGCGGCCACGAAGACAAAAGCGCAGAAGAAGTGCAAACCACGTGCACCAAATCAAGGCCGTCGCGACCTTCTCTACCGATCAAGAATGCAGACACGGCTCTGCGATCTTCACAGCAGCCAACAAGCAAGAAAGGCGGCAAGAAGCAGCAAGCAGCCTCGGCACTCATGCAACGCAATACTGGCGGCAATCCACGCTGTGGTGAAAAGCAACCAAGAACGGCAGAGGCACCAGCAAGAAGAAATAAACAATAGAGAGAATGTGGCGCAAGCCCGTAAAAAAAAAAACGATTTGGCGTGGCTCGGTGGAACAAAATACAAACTAGGGTTTTCTAAAACAATCCACCACTATTTATAGCTCATAAAAATTCAAAATAATCTATTTTTTCCCAAATTCTTTTTATTTAATTACGCACGAGCCCTTCAGACGCTTTTTAATTAATTATTTATTGTTACTATTTAATTAATTACTCTCAGGCCCTTACGACGCGATTACTAATATTAAAATTATTTTCGTAGTATTACATTCTACCTCTTAATGTAATTCGACCCAATTCTACTCGCCATTCTACTCAAAGAAAAGCGCACGGTGAAAATTAAACAACAAAACAACACGTGCAGACGTGAACAACTCCGTATTGCTCGCGCATGCGAGACTCCAACTCCCAAGTCGCCTCTCTCGATCGACATGATCGCCCACAAGACCTTGACGATACCAACGCGTCTTGTGCCTCAAGCACTCGCTCCGACCTCTCCGTATCGCGCCACGGCGACTCAACCGTGAGGTCTTGCTCAATAGTCAGCGGCTCTAACGAAATCTTATGCTCTGGGTCTCTCAAAACTTCTCAAAGATCGAGGCGTGAAACACATTATGAACTCCACGCATGGACTCAGGAAGATCCAAGCGGTAGGCTAACTTCCCAATTCTTGCAATAATCGGGAACGGTCCAACGTACCTCGGGCTAAGCTTTCCTTTGGTACCAAACCGAACAATGCCTTTAGTGGGAGACACTCTCAAGAGCACTGGTCACCCACCTCAAACTCCAAGTCACGCCTCAAATCAAGATAACTTTTACGCCTACTCGAGCCGCTAATGATTACGCCTCACCATGGCCACACGCTCAACGGTCTTCAATCCGGTCCGGACCCAAAGCGCCTTCTCTCCAATCGCATCCCAACAAAGCGGCGATCCGCACTTCCGCCCATAGAGAACCTCAAATGGCGCAGCCCTAATACTGGAATGGTAACTATTATTATAAGCAAACTCTGCAAGTGGCAACTGGTCCTCCCAGCTACCCTTCCAAGATAGAACACAAGATCGCAACATGTCCTCTAAAGTCCAATAGTACGCTGATCGCCATCCATGCTGTGGGTGAAGCAGATTAAGGCGGAGCTGTGTGCCCAATGCACTCGCAGACTCTCCCGAACTTGGAGACAAACTTGGCCCTCGTGTAAATAATGGTCTTTGGCACACCATGCGTCTCACTATTTCACGCACATAAATAGGAGCTAGATCACTCGCTGAATTTGTTGTGCGAATAGGAATGAAGTGCGCCGACTTGCTGAATCGATCCACCACTACCCAAACTGCATCCTTCCCTCGCGGCGAACGAGGCAACGCCACCACAAAGTCCATAGAGATATCATCCCAAGGCCACTGGGTACCTCCAAAGGTCGCAATAACCTCGCAGGACGCTTGTGCTCACTTTCACTGGCGACAAACACCACAAGAAGCCACATAATTAGCAATATCCACCTTCATTCTTTTCCACCAAAATTCGCTTCAAATCTCGATACATCTTAGTCTCACCAGATGAGCGATTATGGAGTGCGATGTGCCTCCCTCAAAATATCATCCTTGACCTCCGCCTTTTGCGTACGCAAAGACGCCCTTTAAACCTCAAAGTACCGTAATCATCCATGCTAAAATCACTCTCTTTACCCTCATCCGGACGCTTCCTAACTTCCCCGTAGTAACCGGTCACTCTGTTGTGCCTCCCCACACGATGCCGGAATAGTCGACTCAAGGATCAAGCTGCGTCTCAACATGTGTCGTGCCCGCATAACAATAGGATATACCCATGCGATCAAAATCAGCAATGAGGCAATCTAGTGTAGCAGAGTCGCCTTGCGACTAAGAGCATCCATAACAACATTGGCCTTGCTCGGATGATCTTGAATAGTAAGATCATAATCCTTGATCAACTCCAACCACCTCCTTCGCCTCAAATTCAGATCCTTCGAGTGAAGATATACTTGAGACTCTTGTGATGCGTGAAAATATCACAAGGCTCACCGTATAGATAATGCCTCCAAATCTTGAGAGCAAAAACAACTGCAGCCTAACTCCAAGTCATGAGTGGGATAATTACGCTCGTGCTTCTTTAGTCGCCTCGACGATAAGCAATCACCTTACCGCCTTGCATGAGAACACAGCCAAGACCCACTCGAGACGATCTGAAAAGATCGTGAACCGCTTCCGGCTCGGGAAGAGTGAGAATAGGAGAGGTCACCAACTTGTCCTTCAAAATGCGTAAGCTGCGCGCCACACTCATCGGTCCACCGAATCTCACACCTTTCGAGTAAGCCGAGACATCGGTTTGGCAATGATAGAGAAATCCGCACAAAACGCCGATAATAACCACCAAACCCAGAAACTCCTCACCTCCTTCACACTAGTCGGCCTCTTCCAATCCACCACCTGTGGAGACCTTACTAGGTCAACAAAGAATACCACGAGGGTTAATCACATGACCCGTAAAACCCACTTCTGAAATCCAGAACTCACACTTCTTCAATTTAGCATAGAACTTGTGCTCTATCAAAGTATCTAAAACCAACCTCAAATGACGCTCATGATCCTCATTGGTCTTGGAATAGATAAGAATGTCATCAATGAACACCACCACGAAGTCATCTAGATACTCGTGTAACATGTTGTTCATGGTCTCCATAAAAATGGCAGGTGCATTAGTCAATCCAAAAGACATAACTTTATACTCATAATGCCCATACCTGGTGGAGAAAGCAGTCTTCTCTACATCCTGCTCACGCACACGGATTTGATTATACCCTGACTGGAGATCAATCTTGGAGAACACTTGAGCTCCATTCAACCGATCAAACAAATCCTCAATGCGGGGCAATGGATACTTGTTCTTGATTGTGACTGCATTAAGCGCACGATAATCAATACACATGCGCCAACTCCCATCCTTCTTCTCTGTGAACAGAACAGGAGCTCCCCACGGTGACACACTACGCCTGATCAAACCTTTAGCCAACAACTCATCCAATTGCTTCTTCAACTCGTCCTGAAACGGACGTGCTAATCGATACGGAGACATCGAGATGGGGCGAGTACCCGGAACAAGATCAATGCGAAACTCCACGTCTCGCGCAGGTGGCAAACCCGGAAGATCAGCTGGGAACACATCGGGATAATCACTGACCACCGGAATCTCCTCAATCTGCGAAGCCACGCTCGGTTTCTCAAAGAAGAGCTAAAGAAGTCCGCCATCGCCGCGACCCGGAACAATCCGACCAACATCGAAAGAGAGCGCGGAGGCGCACTCCCCTGAAAAGTCAAAGTCTCCCCAGACGAGGTCTGCACAGAGTCTGTTCTACAGAAACAAGATATCACGGCTCGATAAGAGTGCAACCAATCCATACCCAAGATAACGTCGAACGGCTCCATTTGAATAACTATCAAATTCGCCGTGAACTCCTCTCCATCAATAATAATAGAACACCGGGACAAACGGTAGAGCTAGCAATAATACCCCGTGAGAACTAACCAACACCGATCGAGAAATCCATCAGATACTCAAGTTCGCTCTCCTAGCAAACGCCGTCGACACAAACGAAAAGGTAGCCCCGTAATCAAAAAGGACTAAAGCATCAAACGAATCCACAAGCAAAGTACCTGTCACCACGTCAGGACGACCCGCGGACTCCGCTGTGGGCATGGCGTACCTCCTGTGGCGCCATGGCGAAGAAGACGACGGCGGGCGGCGAGAGCCCCGACAATCTTTGTGGCGGTGCGGTAAAGCGGTCGACTGACGATGCGGTCTTTGAAGGTGGCGGCCGCCGAGTAGTACCGCCGAGGCGCCCAAGTGAAGGAAATGGCATTGGAGGAGCGATCATCATCTGGAAAGATCCTCGAGCAGACCCATCAAGAAGAAGAAGATGGCACAGCTCCCACTTGATCACGCTTAGCGGGGTTCTCGCGACACACCCTCCTTGTGACCCGTGCGGCCACACCGACGGCAATCTCCCGTCCAAGTGCACTCAGCAGCAGTGTCCATCACCACACTTAAAGCAAAGCATGCCCCGCCTCGACAGACGAAGAGCCGGAGTACCGCAAAGGACGAGGCGCCAAGAAGGAACGGCCTCGATCGCTAGACTGAAAGATCGCGGTCCTCCTTGAATTTCTTGAAAGCGGTCGTCGACTGCACCCACTTCCCTCACTAGAACTCCTCTTGGTCACCACGAAACTACCGATCCACCGAGGCTTGTCGCCTTTGTGAGTGATCTCCAACTCCATGCCCCTAGCTTGCTCCACAATGAGCAGTAGTCACGGAGTGGAGTAGCTCCCAACACATGTCGGTACTCATAATTGAGACCCCGACGGAACCTCTTGGCCTTCTGAAGATCATCGTTCGCTACGGAAGGGACAAAGCGAACCAAGTTGTTGAACTCAGCCTCATACTCAGCAATAGACCTCTTCCCCGAGCAAAGGTCGTCAAGGCAACCTCCATCTTCTCAACAAAAGAATAGGGTAGAACTTCCCTTGAGCGATCAACGAAATCCTCCCAAGTGATCGACCTTGAGCGGCGGTCCTCGAAGACAACACGCCCTCCCACCAAATATCCGCTTGCCCTTTGGTGAAAGGCTACAAACGGACCTCCGAGGTGAAGACATCTCCAAAGCTCCAAAGCGCCTCTCCATGTAGCGCAACCATCCATTGCTCGACCGGTGTGCTGACCGTCAAACGAATCAAACCTCAACCCCATCCACTCTCGAAGTGACATCCGCGCCTCAGGAACCGGTGGATGTGCGACAGGAGCAACAACAGATGCCGCAGCAACAGGGGCTGCCGGCGCCTGTTGACGAAGAGCACGAATCTCTCCCACCAACTCTCTCAGCAAAGCGGGGTGTCATCTGGACCCCAACCGAGGCGGGTCAACAAGAACCCCTCGGCACCATCGACTCCTCTGCTGGGAGGTGGCTCCACGGAACCTCGCCCGCGACCCCGACCTCCACGACCGCGGCCAACACGACCACGTCCTCTACCCCTCGGCATAGCTATCAACCACAATCAACAATACACAATGAGTTCAAAGATCAAAATAAACTCATCCTTCAATGAACAACATAACGGAAGCGTAAAAACTATAATCGTACCTCTCTCTAACCTACTGTGCACTAGTGTGTCAAATTTTAGGTTAGTTAACCATTAGCAAATTTTAGTTGATTTACTAATACTAAAACAAATTTTAACAATTTTAGTTTGCCTAAGTTGTTAATCTATTCACCACGGACCTAAAGCCCGCTCTGATACCAACTGTAACACCCCAGCCCAACACTGAGCCTAGAATGCCACCACACTACACTTTAAACTAATAATTAATGACACACTATAAAATTACGGCAAGGAAACAATGATAATCATATCCAAAGATCACAAACGAACATGCATAATTATGGTTCAAATGATAATAAGTAATCAAGTGGAATAAAACCAGGTAAATAATCTAAAGTAGCATCAACCATTGAATCCAAATTAATAAAGCAAATAGTCTAGTCCAAATGATGTCCTAAACATTATTCAATAACTAACATGTCCAAGTGTAAGCCAATATTGAATGAAAAGATTATCATGGCGAATGATCATGTGATGTCCATGTGCTCTACTCGCTCTCAATTACGGCATCCTCGAAGATCACCTAAAGACAACAGTAGAGCAAGGGTGAGTCCACGACTCAGCAAATACATCCATAAACAACGAACAATAATAAATCATCAGCATTCAATAACTCCATTATCATCACAGGTACTTCCATTAATATTCTCATCAATTAATCTCATTTATGAATGCAACTCTATTCTACATGTCCACATGCACTTCTTTCACAGATATCTGGTATAGCGTGAGTGAATGCTCGCGACAACATTCACTCTCAAGCCCGTTCCTCCATAAGGATCGGGGACCTCCTCCACTCCCGTGGAGTTGTGATCATCATGATCACCTTCTCAAATGCAATGATGCTTATGTATGCAAAATATGCAAAACTCCATCATAAACATCATATCCAACTTTCATCATGCTTGTCAACAAAGATATAAACATATCAATTCATTGTTTGCAATTAAACCAAATAAAAGCACAACAATAATGGTAATAGACGATAAAGAAAATAAATGATCGATCATTGATCGTCGTCTACCATGCACTTGCCTTTACTAGCAGCGACGCACGATTTGGCTAGAAGACGGCAACAAACACGACGCCTCTCCTACATTAAATACACCAATTCTCAATACAAACTACAGCAACAAGAATCACAATCAATATACATCGCTCTTACACGTCCCCAAATATACCACGTTACGCGGTATCGAAAAGCTACCCATTGCTGTCCGGTTACTAAAAAGAGCGTAACTTTTGACTCGAAAGTCCGATCACCACAAACCACCCCATTCTGGATTCTTTATAAAATTATCCACCTTTTCTTAGATTACGAAGACTTCTAATTAAATCATCTAACCCTCCGTATTTAGCCCAGAAAGCCGATCTGTCCGCTTCGGAACAGCAGTCTTCCAAATTTCATAACTTTTGTTTTACTCAACCAAAATGCGTGTTCTCAGATCCTACAGAACCATTGGACAATTATCTACAACTTTCATGTAGATCAAAAACTCTAATTATGTTATTTACTATTTTTAATATACAGTCTACCAAAACAGCGCCGGAAGACGATAACCCTAAAAACAGCAGGCTTCCGAAAATCATAACTCTAAATATACTTGTCCGATTGACATGATAAAACATGCTATAGAAAGCTATCAAAATTATCTACAATTAACTAGTAGATGAGATTACCAAAATTTGCCATTACGATATCCGAATAAATAGTTCAACCGAACGGCACGCTAACGGATCTATTAATCGACTTCTCTGTTATAAAAATTAACCCTCTCTAAATAAATCTCAGTCCTAACAGCTAACGAAAATCGCAAAACAGGTAGGAAATAAAATCACATATCGCTATCCACAAGAAATTGGGTTTCTATTTTTTTTCTCCTAGTCTTCTTCTTGTATTCCCTTACTAATCATGTTACATACACACATACAAATCAAGAAGCAAAATATCTAACAGCCGGAATAGAAATTAATGCCAAAGCTCACGTGTGGGAAGGAAGTTGGCTTCAGCGACGGCGCTATTTGGACTTCGCACCGAAACAAGAAGAATTGGCAAATTCCAACGGCCGGCGGCGGCAGTTCAACAAAGCGGCGCGAAGAAGATGCAACCACGGCAGAAACGGCAAGACAAAGAAGCGCAGCGGCAGCGACCACGTGCACCAAATCAAGAATTGCATGCGACCTTCTCTACTGGATCGAGAACGAGACACGGCTCTGCGATCTTCCGCAAGCCTAAGAAGAAAGGCAAAGAAGCAGACAAGAATGGCCTCGGCACGCATGTAACGCAGTCACTGGCGGCAATCCACGCGGTCAAAAGCAACCAAGAGCAGCAGAGGCACCGGTAGAAGAAGAAATAACAGAGAATTAAAGCAAGCTCCAAAAAAAGAAAACGATTTGGCCGTGGCTCGGTGGAACAAAATACAAACTAGGGTTTTCTAAAACAATCCACCACTATTTATAGCTCATAAAAATTCAAAATAATCTATTTTTCCCAAATTCTTTTTATTTAATTACGCACGAGCCCTTCAGACGTTTTTAATTAATTATTTATTGTTACTATTTAATTAATTACTCTCCGACCCTTACGACGCGATTACTAATATTAAAATTATTTTTCAGAGTATTACATTTACCTCATAATCTTTTCATTCACAATTGGATTACTCTTGGACATGTTAGAGGTTGAATAAAGTTTAGGACAACGTTTGGACTAGACTATTTGCTTTAATAATTTGGATTCATTGGTTGATGCTATATTGGACTGTTTACCTGGTTTTATTCCACTTGATTATTTATTACCGTTTGAACCATAATTATGCATGTTCGTTTGTGATCCTTGGATATGTTTATTGATGATTTCTTAATGTAATTTTATAGTGTGTCGATAATTATTAGTTGGAAGGGTAGTGTGGTGGCATTCTAGGCTCAGTGTTGGGCTGGGGTGTTACAAAGACTCAGCAAGTACTTAAACAAACGACAGAATCATAAAGCGAACAAAGCAAACCACAATCTGTTTGTGAAAAACACCTTTGAACTCAAATGTATATGAATGAAATGGTATAATACACTGAAGGAATGGACTGCTCACAACATATACCGGTATAGTGAGCGACACACCCGTCGGTGTTCACTTAAGCCCGTTGTAACACCCTGACTATAAGGAAGTCAAGATGTCACCTACAATCACTAGTCCTTAGGAAATTCACAACAATAAGTATTACTAGAATCGGCGTACCACAAGGATATACGTGAATAGGAAATCATCAACAGTTTAATCAACGGATTGGAAATAAACATTTCAGGGAGATAAGGTAAATAGGGCCATGTTGGCTTATTACAATTCAACGCAGGGTATAAATAGAAGACAATAGTAAGTTCTCAAATGTTTTGAATTATAGTAGTGAGTGCATCGTGTTGATCTACCCTCCATGAAACCGTTCTTCCTTGTCATTTACCTAAATAAAACAACAAAGCAAGAATGAGTCAAAGACTCAGCAAGTACTTGAAAGTAACAATCAACATCCAATGAACCATATACATTATCACAGATTGAACATTTATTGGAAACAATTCTTATGAATGGATCAAATGAAATGATGCAGTGAAGGAAGTGGACATATTGCAGCATATACCGGTATAGCGAGTGAAACACCCGTCGGTGTTCACTAAAAGTTTCCGTATGAAGAACGTTTCATACGGCTGTCCAACGTGGCCCACATTGGAATGGTGGACACACGTACCCATTCTGGAATTGATGGGATTACGATGCCCATCTTTGGAATTGATGGGTCTTACACGAGAACTCCACTTTCGTGGTCATTATGAATTCATGCATGACATGATGTGATCTCATGGTAAATTTGAACATCAAGCATTAATGGAAAGAAATACACATGGCATTCAACTACACATGAAAACAAGTATAACCATGTACACACACATCACATATTGTATCAATATTAGCATACAAGTACTTGCACAAGCACACAGCAGGTTGGGGGTAAGCGAGATACCCTCCACTCACCGCTTCACCGCCTACAATATAAAATAATCGAAATGAGGACAAACGAGCAAGACATTGCTACACGTGCCCTCCCACAATCTCTAATCAAACCAACCAAACAAAAGATTCAATTTGATCCATTCGCCCAAACATTCCAAATACCCCTAAACTGGCAGTTTTACTAGAAAATTCACCAATAAATAACCGTAAGTCCAAAAGACCTAAAACTAGTGCTCAACTTCTCTTAACATAACGGGCTACAAAACTCTAGTTTATGGTAAACTCTAATTCGGCCAAAACAGAGGTCTAACCATCCAATGAAAAACTATAACCGTAGTCTGCCCAGAATTCAGAACAGCCCTAAAGAAAAGGCTCTAACTTTTAAACCACTGATTCAAATAAAGTGATCTTTATCAGCATGGAAACATCGTGAAATTATCTTAATAAACCTAGTTGGGTGGCCGACCTGGTTCTGACTCTAACTAGATCAAAACCTAGGTGCAACCGACTATACCCAGAATTTCTGTCAGACAGAGCAGTACGTGGTAAAACAGTCATAACTTTTAAACTACTAGGTGAAAATTCGTGATCTCAGTGCCAAAAGAAAGCTAACGAAATCTGGAACATATCTCTAGGAGAGGTCAACCCGAGATTCGGCCTTTAATGGGTCGAAACTGGCCGCGCAAGGAGACGGATGAGTTCTGGAATCTCCAGGACAGAACCCGATTTAGATCTAATCCACCATTAATCAACGAAACCGAATCAAACTACCACTAAAACATTCGTTACCCTTGAAGATCTGCAGGGAGACGTGGATCCACCTCCCAAGAACCTCCCTCCCTTCTCCTCCCTTCCCTCTCCAAGACCGGCCACAAGATCGCCGTGAGCGGTCGTGGCGCCGTTGGAAGGAGGCGGCCATGGGGAAGCTTGGGGCGACGCCGGGGATCTCCGCAGCAGCAAGACGCCGTCAAAGAGCAACAAGAAACACCGGGGAGGAAGAGAATGGGGGTGGCGGCTCTAGGGGGGAAGAGGAGGGAGTGGGGAGGCGGCTAGGGTTGGGGGCGCCTCCCCCCTCCCCTTGGCCGGCCCCCCTTGGGCCGGCCTCCCCCTCTTGGGCCGCGGCCTGCGGCCCAGGTTATCGTAAAAATGCGAAAACCCCCCTTCCCCATCAGAAAATTCTATTTATTTGCACTCTTTTTAATGCCCGACTTATTTTACAACTCCCGACTCAAAACCGGGTATTACACCCGTACTTAACCAAGTACGGGGACCTCAAATACCGTATGAAGAACGTTTCATACGGGTGTCCAACATTGCCCACATTGGAATGGTGTACATGCCCATTCTGGAATTGATGGCACTTAATCAAATTCCACTCCCGTGGACGGAAACGAAACATGCATGAATGGAATGAATCATGTAGCACAAGAAACATAAATATTGAAACTTATCCACATCATGAGCACAACGCAAGAGCAATCATAAATTTAACACATCGTCATGAATTCAATTGAAAACAACACAAATTAACCAACAGTACTTGCCTTCCGTGCTGCGACGTACTAGGAAGCAACGAAGGTGTCCTTCCACCCACCGCCTCACCGCCTACACAAGCATTTACACGGAATAAGAATAACAAGGTATGACGTATCTACACGTGTTCTATCATACCCTCTAACCAACCCACACAACCAAGGGTTCAATTTGACAACTTCACCAAAAATACCAGATTACTACTCTACTGGCAGTTGTACGATAAAATTCACCATTAATTATCTGTAACTCCTAAAGACCTGAAACTAGCGCTCATCTTTTCCTAACGAACCAGGCTACGAAACTTTAGTTGGTGAGATCTCCTGATTCGGCCAAAACAGAGGACCAAACAGCCCAAGAAGACACCGATAGAAACCTGTCCAGATTTCAGGAAAGTCGTAAAGAAAAGCCTGTAACTTTCAGTCTACTGATCCTATGGAGATGATCTTTATCAATCTGGAATCATGGAGAAATTATCTTCATAAACCTATTTGAGTGGCCTCCCTGAGTATGGCCCTAACTTGAACAAAACTGACGATCAACAGACAGTCCCCAAAATTTATGACCTACAGAGTAGTGTGCGGTTAAAATTTCATAACTTCTAAACCACAGGGTGGAATCTCATGATCTTGGTTCCAAAAGAAATCTAACGAAACCAGGGACATAACTCTAGGATACGTCGACCTGAGATTCGGCCTCTAAAGGCCTTCAATCTGCCGCACAACCTACTGCACTATTCTGGACAGATCTGGATTCGCAGACTAAGCCAATCCAAATGAACAAATGTGCAACAAAACTAATACAAACAGCGAATCGGGAATTTCGTTACCCTTG
The DNA here is from genome assembly GCA_036346395.1 of Hsuehochloa calcarea. Taxonomy (NCBI): domain Eukaryota; kingdom Viridiplantae; phylum Streptophyta; class Magnoliopsida; order Poales; family Poaceae; genus Hsuehochloa; species Hsuehochloa calcarea. Next base: position 33,709,893 of record CM070610.1, read on the forward strand.
AAGACCCGTAGAATGACGAAGATAAAGGGCCCAATCTGGATGGAAGTCGCCGGGAGAGGAGGTGGAAGGGGGGGGGCGGCGGCTCAAGGGAGAGGGGGGGGGGGGAGGGGAGGCCGGCGGCTAAAGTTGGGGGGAGGGGCACCTCCCCCCTTTTAAGTGGCCGGCTCCTCCCTCTTGGGCAGGCCTGGGTCGCAGCCCGCGGCCCAGGTTGGCGAAGTTTTACAAATCTCCCCTCCGAAGAATATTTTTTCTGATTTAAACCTCGTCTTTCGCTCCTTCGACCTTCTATTCTTACTAATTGTGATTCGGGATATTACAGTTAAATGTGGGACTAACCCCAAAATCTGTAGGCAGTTCAAGCTTGTATGCATTATCATTAATCTTTTCTAACACTTTGAAAGGACCATCAGCTCTAGGCATCAGTTTTGACTTTCTCAATTTGGGGAACCTATCTTTTCTCAAGTGCAACCAAACAAGATCTCCTGGTTTAAAAGTTATATGTTTTCTCCCCTGACTACCAGCAAGTCTATATTTAGCATTCATGCGCTCTATATTTGTAACACCCCAGCCCAACACTGAGCCTAGAATGCCACCACTCTACTCTTTACACTAATAATTATCGACACACTATGAAATTACAGCAAGGAAATAACGATAATCATAACAATGGACCACAAAAAGGACATACATAATTATGGATCAAACGACAATAAATAAGCAATGGGAAATATAACCAGGTAAATAATCCCAAAATAGCATCAACCAATGAATCCAAATTAATAAAGCAAATAGTCTAGTCCAAACGATGTCCTAAACTTTATTCAACCTCTAACATGTCCAAGTGTAATCCAATTGTGAATGAAACGATTCTTATGGCAAATGATCATGTGTTGTCCATGTGCTCTACTCGCTCTCAGTTACGGCATCCTCGAAGATCACCTAAAGACAACAATAGAGCAAGGGTGAGTCCATGACTCAGCAAACACATCCATAAACAACGAACAATAATAAATCAACAGCATTCAATAACTTCATTATCATCACAGGTACTTCTATTAATATTCACATGCAGTTATCTTCTCTTTAATTCACATCCATTAAACTCATGTATCAATGCAAATCTAATCTACATGTCCACATGCACTTCTTTCGCGTATACCGGTATAGCATGAGTGAATGCTCGCGACAACATTCACTCTCAAGCCCGTTCCTCCATAAGGATCGGGGACCTCCTCCACTCCCGTGGAGTTGTGATCATTCATGATCACCTGCTCATATGCAAAGATGCTTATGTATGAATATGCAAACTCCATCATAAACATCATGTCCAACTTTTCATCATGCTTGTCAACAAAGATATAATCATACCAATTATTTGTTTGCAATTTAAACAAAATAAAAGCACAACAATAATGGTAATAGAAGATAAAGAAAACAGTGATCGATCATTGATCGCTGTCTACCAAGCACTTGCCTTTACTAGTTGCGACGCACAATTTGACTAGCAGATGGCAACAAGTACGACGCCTCTCCTACATTAAATACACAAATCTCAATACAAGCTACAACATCATAAGAACAACAATCAATCGACATCGCTCCTACAAGCCCAGAAAGTCGGTCTGTCCGCTTCGGAAGAGTAGTCTTACTAAATTCATAACTTTTGTTTTACTCAACCAAAATTCGCGTTCTCAGATTCTACAGAACCATTGGACATCTTTCATGTAGATCAAAAACTCTAATTAGTCTATTTACTATTTTTAATCTCTATTCTACCGTCACAGACCGAAATCGGCGACTACAAGGACAGCGGTTCTTCCAAAATTCATAACTCGAATTATACTTTTCCGATTGACATGATTAAATATGCTATAGAAAGATATCGAAATCATCTACAATTAACTAGTAGATGAGATTTCCAAAATTTGCCATTACGATACCGAATAAATCGTTCAATGAGCAATGAGGCTAAGCAGATCTATTATTCGTCTCTTGATTAGAAATTCTAAACCTCTCTAATTAATCTCAATTATAATCTCTAATTGCTGCATGCATACTTAGCTACGAGAAAACTAATCACTAATGCAACACCATTGATGATTGCTAGCACTAGCGACCGCAAAAGAAGAACAAAAGGGTGGACACGATGATTGTGAGTCACGGCAAACAAAATCAGCAGCAGCAGATCGGTCGCTGGATTCGCTCGGCTACGCGGCAAAGCGCCTTCGGGAAATTAACCGCCCGGCGCGAGCTCGGCGCAGCGATCGCGGCCGAGTCACTGGAAACAACGTCTGGCGGCGTGGCAAAGACTTGGCTCGGCTCGGGTTGGCTTCCGCAGCAGCAGTCCCTCCACGCAGTAGCGAGGCTCGGTGTCCGCGAAGAATAAGATGCAAAGCGGCGGCGGCGGACACTCTGGCGAGCTTGCAGAAGCGGCAGCAGGCTTAGGCGCCGAGGAAAGCAAAGAAATACAAAGAAAGCGCCTCCACGCAGCGATGGAGGTCGAAAAGCAAGCAGAAGAAAAAAATTGGCGGCGGAAGCTCGGCTCTGACGGCGGCAAAAGGAGCGGCTAGGGTGGGAAAAATGCTAGGGTTTCTAGAATTCCCACAAATCTATTTATATAGCTCTAAAAAATTACGAAATTCTATTTTTATATGTACTATTTTATTTAATTACATAGATCCTTAAGGCGTGATTATTAATATTTATTTATTTTTTTGAGTATTACATTCTACCCCCTTAACGAATTCGACCCGAATTCTACTCGCGTTCTACTCAAATAAAACTACTTCTGAAATTACACAATAAAATAATCGTGCAGCGTGAGCAGTTCGGGTATTGCTCGCGCATGCAGTCTCCAACTCCCAAGTCGCCTCTCTCTCGATGATCGTCCACAAAGACCTTGGCGTAAACCAACGTCTTGTGCCTCGGCACTCGCTCCGACCTCTCTCGAATCTTGCGGACGCGACTCCTTGTGAGGTCTTGTAATGACCAAAATTTCAATTTCATTTAAAATTAAGACTTTATTAATTTTTGTGGATTTTCCGAATTTTTAAAAACTTTTCAATAAAGTATATTAAGGCTAAAAGAATTTATGTGCAAAATCTATTACCAACTAAAAGTTGGAATTATTTTATTTAAGTCCAGAATGCCTCATAGAATTTATGTGAATTTTCTCAAAATTTTTGGACTTTATTTACTATTTTCTAAAGCTTATTTGAATTTCTGGAATTAAATCAATTGAAAAAGGTTTAAAAAAACTTACGCTTTCTGATCTTGGGCGAAGCCCGGCCTTTGTGCGTTCTCGACCCACTCTTTCCCAGCGCGAAACGCTGGCCGTCCGATCAAAATCGGACGGCCGACAATCAATCGCCGCGCTCTCTCCATCTCTCTGTCTTGTCGGTTGGGGCCCGCTGCCTTGATTTCGTCTTCCTCGCCTCCTTCTTCCCCGAGCGACTCCGCCATTACCGCCCTTCACTGCCGCCATCAAGTCCGCGATTCCCTCCCCCATTTCTCTCGCCATCATGCGCGTTAACGGCCTTGACTTCCACCGCGTTCATTCCGCCATTACACCTCGTCATTTCGCCCGTGCGCCCCACCTCTCGCCGCGCCGCCATTCTTGCCGCCCACGATCTCCACCTCCGGCCTCCCCTCTCCTATAAAAGCCGCCCCGGTGCGCATTCTCTCCACACTCCATTCCACCTCCCGAAGCTTCGCTCGCTCTCAATCGGCGGCATTTGGGTTTCCCGTCGTGGCAAGCTCCATCTTCTTCGATTCGCGGCGGCAAGTACTCCCCGCCACCGCGATCGCACCATCGGCCGGTGACCTCCGGCGATCTGAGTGCGCGCCTCGTCTTCGCCTAGAGATCCGAGCATCCTCCCGCCAACGACCGAACCTCGCCGCCTCTCGCCGTCGCCGACCATCTTCCGCCACGCTCTCGCGTCGCCGGTAGCGACTCGACTCGGTGTATCCCAACGAGCGTTTCGCACCTCACGGGCTTCGCCGCGCCGCCGTTCGCTGTACCTTGGTTCCCGGCGCCTCCCTCTCCGGTGCCGGCGTGGCTCTGCCACTTGGCGCAGATCACCGCTTTCGCATGCGTGGCGACCAAATCGGCGCCCAGCGTATTTGCCCGCTAAATATGTAGCGCCAACCAAAGACTAAAGCCGTCTTGTCTTTGTGGCGAATCCGAGTCCGTGGACTTGAAAACGCCGTGGACTCGATCCATGACTGTTTGGGCCCACATGTCGATCTCTGTGAGCGATCTTGCTGGCGTCGGTGGCGCAATAAATAAATTTCCTTTAGAAAATTAATTCGGAAATTGAAATTACGATTTTGAATTAAATTTAGATTTAAACTTCCAGAGCTCGTATTTCTTCATACAAACTCCGATTTAGGTAATTCAAATTTCTAAATTTGTATAAAATCAAGATCTAGCTAACTAAACCAAAATTATTTAATTTGGAGTTAATTTGAATTTTAATTTGAATTTATTTGTGTTCATTTGAATTACATTTGAATATGGAATATTTTCACGTATAGATTTTGTGACTCAGGAGAGCTTGACCCTATTGAAGAAGTAGAATACCAGGAATTTGAGCAAGGCAAGTTATACCATTGACCATTTTGCCCCAATATTTAAAATTACTTAATTCTGTTTTAAATTATTTTGCATGCATAATTGTATTTAATTATTTTAAATTCCTGTTTTAAATATTTAATTATTCCAATTCCTTTGTATAGCCAAATTTGATTGTTGTATTACCAATTCCTTGTAACCTTAGTCAAATGAATTTAAAAATAAATATATGCATAGCAAATGCTTAGACCATGAAATATTTGACTTTGGGAGAATTTAGCCAAAATTTCATAAATTGATAAAAGACTATGACATTGCCTTGTCATGGTGGACTTTTGCAAATGTCTTTGAAAATTTAAAATAAAAGAAAATGGTTTGTACTTGGGCAAACATGGACCGTTGGTGGGTGCAAGTTTGTGCACGGGCCTGTCTGGTCAGGACTGAGACCCAGGGTTATTATTGAAAGTTGCCCAAGTAGATTAAGGACCGGCCTTTGAGCCGCATCTTGCAAAAGCTCCACCGTACTACCACATGTTCTGTATGGGCAGAACTAGGCTTAATAATTTGTATTACCTCAGTATTGTTTATGCCATTTTGTTGTGTGGGTGTCGGTTAGACTTTATTCCCACTTGGCGCAAGAGGGGGTTTCCAGCAGGTGGTTAGCCTAATGGAAGTGAAACCTTAGCGGGCATATTGGTATTGAGGTAGTACATTGGAAACGCCTTGTGATAATTGCTTAGTCACACACCTAAGGAAGTGTGTATTGGCCGACATAACGGGCAAATTATCTCGTGTGGGTAAAGTTGTACAACCTCTGCAGAGTGTAAATCTATTCGAATAGCCGTGTCCACGGTCATGGACATGCTGAGCAAAGCCACTCTAAGTTAGATTTGTTTTTGGTTTTAAAATAACTTTGGACATGATTTGAGGATGGTTAATCCTTGTGGTAAATTTGGCGGGTAGCCTTGTGATAGGAGGGTATCCTTCACTATGTTTCATATGGAGGTTATCCACTATAAAATGATCAATTTTAAATCTGATTTTAGTTATGTAATGAAAATGTGCCTTGAAACTTAGTATAACTATTTAAACCAAAAGGTGATTTATGCAAATAAACCCTACAACCTTCCTTTGAATAACTTATGCATGCATTCTAAATTACATATTGGGTGTAATTTGCGAGCACGGTTGTAGTGCTCACTCTTCTTTGAATATTATTATTCGGAGAAGGCTGCTATCCGAAGGTGAGGAGGGCGATTAGGCGCGATCTCGAGACGATTACTGTGGCGTATCGTGTGGCTTACCATTATTATTTTGCTTCGCTTAATGTTTTATTTGGCCTCCGGCCCGGTTGTAATAAACTCTATGCTTATTAATACCTTTGGATATGTTTGTGATAACATTTTTGTGATTGTGTACCTTGGAAATCTGGACTAGTGTATGAACGCGAGAGAATTCGGGATCCTTCGTTCCGGGTTCGTGAGTCTTGCTCAATAGTCGTGGCTCTAATGAAATCTTATGCTCGGGTCTCTCAAAAACATTCTCGGCATCGAGGCGTGAAACACATTGTGAACTCCACGCATGGACTCGAGCGGAGTCCAGCGGTAAGCTAACTTCCCAATTCTTGCAATAATCGGGAGCGGTCCAACATACCTCGGGCTAAGCTTCCCTTTGGTACCGAATCGGACAATGCCTTTAGTGGGAGACACTCTCAAGAGCACTGGTCACCCACGCAAACTCCAAGTCACGCCTCCTCAAATCGGCATAACTTTTCGTCTACTACTGCGCTAGCAGATTACGCCTCACCATGGCCACACGCTCAACGGTCTTGAATCGATCCGGACCCAAAATTGCCTTCTCTCCCTTGCATCCCAACAAAGTGGCGATCTGCACTTCCGCCCACAGAGAACCTCAAATGGGCGGCTCTATCTGGAATGGTAACTATTATTATAAGCAAACTACGCAAGTGGCAATCTGGTCCTCCCAACTACCCTTCAAGACAAAACACAAGATCGCAACATGTCCTCTAAAGTGCGAATAATGCGCTCTGTTGCCCATCATGCAATGGGTGAAGCAGCGTACTCGGCGGGCTGTGTGCCCAATGCACTCTGCAGACTCTCCCGAACTTGGAGACAAACTTGGCGTCCACATCGAAGCGATGGTCTTTGGCACACCATGCGGTCTTACTATTTCACGCACATAAATAGGAGCTAGATCACTCATTTGAATTTGTCGTGCGAATAGGAATGAAGTCTTGTGAACTTCTGAAACGATCCACCACTACCCAAGCGCATCCTTCCCTCGCGCGAGCGAGTAGCGCCACCACAAAGTCCATAGAGATATCATCCCAAAGCCACTTGGGTACCTCCAAAAGTGCAACAACCTGCGGGGCGCTTGTGCTCGGCTTTCACTGGCGACAAACACCGCAAGAAGCCACATAGTTAGCAATATCCACCTTCATTCTTTTCCACCAAAATTACATTTGAGATCTCGATACATCTTAGTCTCACGGGATGAGCGATTATGCAGTGCGATGTGCCTCCCTCAAGATATCATCTTTGACCTCCGACTTTGCGATGCGCAAAGGCGACCTTTAAACCTCAAAGTACGAGAATCATCCATGCTAAAATCACCCTCTTTGCCCTCATCGGGCCTTCCTAACCTCCTGTAATAACCGGTCACTCTGTTGTGCTTCCCGCTGCAGATGCGGAATAGTGACTCAAGAATCAAGCGTGTCTCAACAAGTGTCGTGCCCGCATAACAATAAGATATTCCCATGCGATCAAAATCAGCAATGAGGTAATCTAGAGTAGCGAGTCGCCTTGCGACTAAGGCGTCTGCAACAACATTGGCCTTGCACGGATGATCTTGAATAGTAAGATCATAATCCTTGATCAACTCCAACCACCTCCTTTGCCTCAAATTCAGATCCTTACGGTGAAGATATATTTGAGACTCTTGTGATCGTGAAAATATCACAAGGCTCACCGTATAGATAATGCCTCCAAATATTGAGAGCAAAAACAACATGACCAACTCCAAATCATGAGTGGGATAATTACGCTCGTGCTTCTTTAAGCTGTCTCGGCGCATAAGCAATCACCTTACCGTCTTGCATGAGAACACGCCAAGTCCCACTCGAGACGCATCTGAAAAGGCGTGAACCGCTTCACTGGCTCGGGAAGAGGGAGAATAGGAGAGGTCACCAACTTTGTCCTTCAAAATCACGAGCTAGCTCACACTCATCGGTCCACTGGAATCTCACACCTTTACGAGTAAGTGAGACATCGGCTTGGTAATGATAGAAATCTGCACAAAGCGCCGATAATAACCGACCAATCCCAAGAAACTCCTCACCTCCTTCACACTAGTCGGCCTCTTCCAATCCACCCTTGTAGAGACCTTACTAGGATCAACGACAATGCCACGAGGTTAATCACATGACCTAGAAAACCCTTACGAAATCCGAACTCACACTTCTTCAACTTAGCATAGAACTTGTGGTCTCTCAAAGTATCTAAAACCAGCCTCAAATGACGCTCATGATCCTCATTGGTCTTGGAATAGATAAGAATATCATCAATGAACACCACCACGAAGTCATCTAGATACTCGTGTAACATGTTGTTCATGGTCTCCATAAAAATGGCAGGTGCATTAGTCAATCCAAAGGACATAACTTTATACTCATAATGCCCATACCTGGTGGAGAAAGCAGTCTTCTCTACATCCTGCTCACGCACACGGATTTGATTATACCCTGACTGGAGGTCGATCTTGGAGAATACTTGAGCTCCATTCAACCGATCAAACAAGTCCTCAATGCGGGGCAATGGATATTTGTTCTTGATTGTGACCGCATTAAGCGCGCGGTAATCAATACACATGCGCCAACTCCCATCCTTCTTCTCTGTGAGCGAGCAGGGCTCCCCCGGCGTCGCTCGCTGATCAAACCTTTAGCCAACAAATCATCCAATTGCTTCTTCAACTCGTCACGAAGCGGACGTGCTAATCGATATGGAGACATCGAGATGGGGCGAGTACCGGAACAAGGTCAATCACGAAACTCCACGTCTCGCGCGGTAGCAATCCGGAAGCTCGGTGGGAACACATCTGGATAATCACTAACCCCTGGAATCTCCTCAATCTGCGAAGCCACACTCGGTTTCTCAGCAAGAGCTAAAAGAAGCCGATTTTTCCTTTGCCGCGACCCGGAACAGTCAGACCAACATTGAAAGAAGCGCGGGCGCCTCCTGAAAGGTCAAAGTCTCCCAGGGCGAGTGCGCACGGAGGATATTCTCTGACGAGGATATCACGGCTCGATAAGAATGCAACCAATCCATACCCAAGATAACGTCGAGCGGCTCCATTTGAATAACTATCAAATTCGCGTGAACTTCTCTCCATCAATAACAATAGAACACCGGGACAAGCGGTAGAGCTAGCAATAATACCCCGGAGAACTAACTAACACGGTGAAATCACTTTGCATACTCAAGTTCGCTCTCCTAGCAAGCGCCGTCGAGACAAGCGAAAAGGTAGCCCTGAATCAAAAGGACTAAAGCATCAAGCGAATCCACAAGCAAAGTACATCACCACGTCGGGGCGACCCGCGAGACTCTGCGATAGGCATGGCGTACCTCGAGTGGCGCCATGGCGAAGAAAGGCAGCAAGGCGGCGAGCCCCAACAATCTCTTTGTGGCGGTGCGGTAAAGCGGTCGTGCAACTGAAGCGGTGCGAAGGTGGCGGTGCCGATAGTACCCTCGGGCGCCCAAAAGTGAAGAAATGGCGGCTGGAGGAGTAGTCATCATCTGGAAAGATCCTCGGCGGGACCCGAAGAAGAAGATGGCACGGGCTCCCACTTGATCACGCTAAGCGGGGTTACGGCGACACACCGCTCCTTGTGACCCGGTCGGCCCTGCAGCGGCAATCACCGTCCAAGAGCACTCGGCGCGCGGTGTCCATCACCACACTTAAAGCAAAGCATGCCACCTTACAGGGCGGGACGAAGAGCTGAGTACTGCAAAGGGCGGCGTAGAAGAAAACGGCCTCATTGCATAGACTTGAAGGATGCGGTCCTCCTTGAATTTCTTGGCGGGTGTTGAGCAGACCCACTTCCCTCACTAGAGCTCCTCTTGGTCACCACGGAAGCAACGATCCACGAGAGGCTTGCGCCTTTGTGGTGCATCTCCAACTCCATGCCCTAGCTTGCTCCACAGCAGGCTGTAGTCGCGGAGTGGAGTAGCTCCCAACACATGTCGGTACTCGAGGTGAGACCCGCGGAACCTCTTGGCTTTCGTAGGTCATCATTGGCTCTTGAAGGGACAAAGCGAACAAATTGTTGAACTCGACCTCATACTCGGCAATACACCTCTTCCCACTGAGCAAAGGTCGTCAAGGCAACCTCCATCTTCTCAACAAAGAGTAGGGTAGAACTTTCCCTTGGCCGATCAACAAAGTCCTCCCAAGTGGTGGCCCTTGAATGGCGGTCCTCGAAGACAACACGCCCTCCACCAAATATCCGCTTGCCCTTTCGGTGAAAGGCTACAAAGCGGACCCTACGAGGTGAAGACATCTCTAAAGCTCAAGCGCCTCTCCATGTAGCGCAACCGGTCCATTGCTGGACGGTGTGCCCGACCGTCAAGCGGATCCAACCTCAACCCCATCCACTCTCGAAGTGACATCGCGCCTCGGGAACCGGTGGAGGTGCGGCAGGAGCAACAAGCAGATGCGCGACAAGAAGTGCCGGCGCTGTTGACGAAAACACGGATCTCTCCACCAACTCTCTCAACAAGCGGGGTCTCATCACGGACCCCAGCCGGAGGCGGGTCAGCGGCAACCCCTCGACTCTCGACTCATACGCTCTGAGGAGGTGGCTCCACGGAACCTCGCCCGCGGCCCCGACCTCCACGACCGCGGCCACCACGACTACGTCCTCTACCCCTCGGCATAGCTATCAACCACAATCAACAATACACAATGAGCTCAAAGGTCAAAATAAAATCATCCATCAATGAACAACATAACGGAAGCGTAAAAACTATATTCGTACCTCTCTCTAACCTACTGTACACTAGTGTGTCAAATTTTAGGTTAGTTAACCATTAGCATATTTTAGTTGTTTTACTAAAACTAAAACAAATTTTAACAATTTTAGTTTGCCTAAGTTGTTAATCTATTCACCACGGACCTAAAGCCCGCTCTGATACCAACTGTAACACCCCAACCCAACACTGAGCCTAGAATGCCACCACTCTACTCTTTACACTAATAATTATCGACACACTATGAAATTACAGCAAGGAAATAACGATAATCATAACAATGGACCACAAAAAGGACATACATAATTATGGATCAAACGACAATAAATAAGCAATGGGAAATATAACCAGGTAAATAATCCCAAAATAGCATCAACCAATGAATCCAAATTAATAAAGCAAATAGTCTAGTCCAAACGATGTCCTAAACTTTATTCAACCTCTAACATGTCCAAGTGTAATCCAATTGTGAATGAAACGATTCTTATGGCAAATGATCATGTGTTGTCCATGTGCTCTACTCGCTCTCAGTTACGGCATCCTCGAAGATCACCTAAAGACAACAATAGAGCAAGGGTGAGTCCATGACTCAGCAAACACATCCATAAACAACGAACAATAATAAATCAACAGCATTCAATAACTTCATTATCATCACAGGTACTTCTATTAATATTCACATGCAGTTATCTTCTCTTTAATTCACATCCATTAAACTCATGTATCAATGCAAATCTAATCTACATGTCCACATGCACTTCTTTCGCGTATACCGGTATAGCATGAGTGAATGCTCGCGACAACATTCACTCTCAAGCCCGTTCCTCCATAAGGATCGGGGACCTCCTCCACTCCCGTGGAGTTGTGATCATTCATGATCACTGCTCATATCAAAGATGCTTATGTATGAATATGCAAACTCCATCATAAACATCATGTCCAACTTTTCATCATGCTTGTCAACAAAGATATAATCATACCAATTATTTGTTTGCAATTTAAACAAAATAAAAGCACAACAATAATGGTAATAGAAGATAAAGAAAACAGTGATCGATCATTGATCGCTGTCTACCATGCACTTGCCTTTACTAGTTGCGACGCACAATTTGACTAGCAGATGGCAACAAGTACGATGCCTCTCCTACATTAAATACACAAATCTCAATACAAGCTACAGCATCATAAGAACAACAATCAATCGACATCGCTCCTACACGTCCCCAAATAAACCACGTTACGCGGTGCGAATAGTTACCCATAGCTGTCCGGTTACTAAAAAGAGCGTAACTTTTGACTCGAAAGTCCGATCACCACAAACCACCCCATTCTGGATTCTTTATAAATTTATCCACATTTTCTTAGATTACACAGTCTTCTAATTAAATCATCTAACTCTCCGTATTTAGCCCAGAAAGTCGGTCTGTCCGCTTCGGAACAGCAGTCTTACTAAATTCATAACTTTTGTTTTACTCAACCAAAATTCGCGTTCTCAGATTCTACAGAACCATTGGACAATTATCTACATCTTTCATGTAGATCAAAAACTCTAATTAGTCTATTTACTATTTTTAATCTCTATTCTACCGTACAGGACCGAAATACGACGACTACAAGGACAGCAGTTCTTCCAAAATTCATAACTCGAATTATACTTTTCCGATTGACATGATTAAATATGCTATAGAAAGATATCGAAATTATGTACAATTAACTAGTAGATGAGATTTCCAAAATTTGCCATTAAGATACCGAATAAATCGTTCAACAGAACAGCAGGCTAAGCAGATCTATTATTCGTCTCTTGATTAGAAATTCTAAACCTCTCTAATTAATCTCAATTATAATCTCTAATTGCTGCATGCATACTTAGCTACGAGAAAACTAATCACTAATGCAACACCATTGATGATTGCTAGCACTAGCGACCATAAAGAAGAACAAAAGGTGGACACGATGATTGTGAGTCGACAAACAAAAATCAGCGGAAGAGATCGGATCGGTCATTGGCCGGCTCACTCTGGTGACAGCGACGGCCTTCGGGAATTAGCCGCCCGTGGCTGGCTCGGCGCGTGATCGCGGAAATGAGTGCAGCGAACAACGTCTGTGGCAAGTGGCAGACTTAGCTCGGCTCGGGTTGGCTTCCACGCGGAGCAGCAGTCCCTCTGTAATACTCCAAAAAATAAATAAATATTAATAATCGCGTCTTAAGGGTCGGAGAGTAATTAGTTAAATAGTATCAATAAATAATTAATTAAAAAACATCTTTAGGGCTTATGCGTAATTAAATAAAAGGGATTTGTGAAAATAGATTATTTCGGAATTTTATATGAGCTATATAAATAGATCTTTGATTTTTTTTTAGAAACCCTAACCCTATTTTCCAAGCCGCCACCATGGGCATATTTTTTTTTGTATGCTTTGCATCATTGCTTACGCTAACCTTCCTCTGTGTGTCTTTGGCGGCTGTAGTCTGTGTGGCGTGCTTCGCCGAGTCCTACTTGCTATTGGAAGATCTACCGTGGTTGCCTACTGCTTTCTTCTTGCTGAGGCATTTGGAAGAAGCCAGTATGAAGCCGCCGATCTGCTGCCGCTCCTGTGCGTTGCCGAGTGCGCTTTGCCGCTGTCTTTATTGCGGTCCCTCTGCGGCGTTACGCGCATGAGTGTGTCTGCTGCTCCCTGTGCGTGGATCTGCGTTACTGCCGAGCCGACCGAAGCTCTGCGGATCTGCGCTGCCGTGTACGCCGTGATTAGGTTTGGTTTTTCTTTTTTTTTGTCACCTGGTTCTTTGCACTGCCAGCACTAGTATGGTGATTTTCTCTTTTTGGTGTACGGCTAAGTCTAGTTAATTCATTGGGAGGTGCCCCTCTTGCATGCATGCACCCGATTAGCTAATTGCTTTAGGGTAAATTAATGTTGTGATTAGAGAAGGGCATTCCAAACAGTGGATAGAAATAGATGGATTAGATCCGTTAGCATGCTGTTCCATTGTACGATTTATTCGGGTACCGTAATGGCGAAATTTGAAAATACCATCTACTGGATAATGATAGATAATTTCGATATCTTTCTATAGCATGTTTAATCATGTTAATCGGACAAGTATAACTCGAGTTATGATTTTCGGAAGACTGCTGTTTTTAGGGTTGTCGTCTTTCGGTGCTGTTTTGGTAGACTGTAGATTAAAAATAGTAAATAGACTAATTAGAGTTTTGATCTACATGAAAGTTGTAGATAATTGTCCAATGGTTCTGTAGGATCTGAGAACGCGCATTTTGGTTGGATAAAACAAAAGTTATGAATTTAGTAAGACTGCTGTTCCGAAGCGGACAGATCGGCTTTCTGGGCTAAATACGGAGGGTTAGATGATTTAATTAGAAGTCTTCGTAATCTAAGAAAATGTGGATAATTTTATAAAGAATCCAGAATGGGGTGGTTTGTGGTGATCGGACTTTTGAGTCAAAAGTTACGCTCTTTTTAGTAACCGGACAGCAATGGGTAGCTTTTTGATACCGGCGTAACGTGGTATATTTGGGGACGAGTAGGAGCGAAGTATATTGATTGCTATTCTTGTGGTTAAAGCTTGTATTGAGGTTTGTATATTTAATATAGGAGGCGTCGTGCTTGTTGCCATCTTCTAGCCAAAGTCGTGCGTCGCAACTAGTAAAGGCAAGTGCATGGTAGAGGCGATCAATGATCGATCCTTTGTTTTCTTTATCTTCTATTACCATTATTGTTGTGCTTTTATTTTGTTTAATTGCAAGCAATGGAATGGTATGGATTTATATTGTTAATGGACATGATGAAAAGTTGGATATGATGTTTATGATGGAGTTTTGCATATTTTGTATACATAAGCATCATTGCATTTGAGCAGGTGATCATGATTGATCACAACTCCACGGAGTGGAGGAGGTCCCCGATCCTTTTGGAGGAGCGGGCTTGAGAGTGAATGTTGTTGCGAGCATTCACTCACGCTATCCGATATCTGTGAAAAGAAGTGCATGTGGACATATAGAATAGAGTTGCATTCATAAATGAGATTAATGACTGAGAATATTAATGGAAGTACCTGTGATGATAATGAAGTTATTGAATGCTGTTGATTTATTATTGTTCGTTGTATATTGATGTATTTGCTGAGTCGTGGACTCACCCTTGCTCTATTGTTGTCTTTAGGTGATCTTGAGGATCAAATGGCGAGAGCGAGTATGAGCACATGGACATCACATGATCATTCGCCATGATAATCTTTTCATTCAATATTGGTTTACACTTGGACATGTTAGTTATTGAATAATGTTTAGGATATCATTTGGACTAGACTATTTGCTTTATTAATTTGGATTCATTGGTTGATGTTGCTTTGGATTATTTGCCTGGTTATAACTCCCATTGCTTATTTATTGTCGCTTGATCCATAATTATGCATGTTCTTTTGTGGTCCATGGATTTGATTATCATTGTTTTCTTGCTGTATTTATATAGTGTGTCTTTAATTTTAATTGGAAGGTAGTTTAGTGGCATTCCAGGCTCAGTGTTGGGCTGGGGTGTTACAGTTGGTATCAGAGCGGGCTTTAGGTCCGTGGTGAATAGATTAACAACTTAGGCAAACTAAAATTGCTAAAATTTGTTTTAGTATTAGTAAATCAACTAAAATTTGCTAATGGTTAACTAACCTAAAATTTGACACACTAGTGCGATGAGGTTAGAGAGAGGTGCGAATATAGTTTTACGCTTCGTTATGTTGTTCATTGATGGATGAGTTTATTTTGATCTTTGAACTCATTGTGTATTGTTGATTGTGGTTGATAGCTATGCCGGGGGTAGAGGGCGTGGTCGTGGTGGCCGCGATGCGTGGAGGTCGGGCCATGTGGCGAGATTCCGTGGAGCCACCTCCTGTAGCGGATGAGTCGATGGGCGAGGGGTTCTTGTTGACCCGCCTCGGTTGGGGTCGGGATGAGACGCCCGCTTCTTTGAGAGAGTTAGTGGAGAGATCCGTGCTCTTCGTCCCACAGTGGCCGGCACCCTGTAGCTGCGGCATCTGTTGTTGCTCTGTCGCACATCCACCGGTTCTGGCGCGGATGTCACCGAGTGGATGGGGTTGAGGTTTGATTCGTTTGTGGTCGGGCACACCGGTCAAGCAATGGTGGTTGCGCTACATGGAGAAGCGATTTGGAGCTTTGGAGATGTCTTCACTTGAGGGTCCGTTTGTAGCCTTTCATTTGAAAGGGCAAGCGGATATTTGGTGGGGGCGTGTTGTCTTCGAGGACCGCCACTCAAGGGCGATCACTTGGGAGGACTTTGTTGATCGTTCAAGGGAAGTTCTACCCTATTCTTTGTTGAGAAGATGGAGGTTGCCTTGGCGACCTTTGCTCGGGAAGAGGTGCATTCTTGAGTATGAGGTGAGTTCAACAACTTGGTTCGCTTTGTTCCTTGATGTGACGATGATCTTCGAGAAAGCCAAGAGGTTCCGTCGGTCTCAATTAAAAGTACCGACATGTGTTGGGAGCTACTCCACTCCGTGACTCTGACTGTTGTGGAGCAAGCTAGGGCATGGAGTTGGAGATCTGACTCACAAAGGCGACAAGCCTCTGGTGGGTGGTAGCTTCGGTGGTGACGGAAGAGGAGCTCAGTGAGGAAGTGGAGTGCATTCGTGACACGCTTTCAAGAAATTCAAGGAGGACGCATGATCTTCGAGTCTAGCGATCGAGGCCGTTCTCTTCTTGGCGCCTCGTCCTTTGCAGTACTCGGCTCTTCGTCTGTTCGAGGCGGGGCATGCTTTGCTTTAAGTGCGGTGATGGACACTTGTGCTGCTGCTGAGTGCACTTGGGCGGAGATTGCCGTCGGTGTGGCCGACCGGGTCACAAGGCGGGTGTGTCGCCGAACCCGCTAGTGTGATCAAGTGGGAGCTGTGCCATCTTCTTCTTGATGGGTCTGCTCGAGATCTTTCGGATGATAGCTGCTCCTCGGCGATGCCATTTCCTTGACTTAGGCACCTCCAGAGGTACTCTCGGCGGCCGCCACCACCGGCACCGCTTGAGTTGCGCGACCGGCTTTACCGCACCGCCACAGAGATTGTCGGGGCTCGCCGCCCGCCGTCGTCTTCTTCGCCATGGCGCCACAGGTGTACGCCATGCCCACAATGAGTCGCGGTCGCCCTAACGTGGTGGCGTGTACTTTGCTTGTGGATTCGTTTGATGCTTTAGTCCTTTTTGATTCAGGGGCTACCTTTTCGTTTGTGTCGACGGCGTTTGCTAAGAGAGCGAACTTGAGTATGCAGTGGATTTCTCAGTCAGTGTTAGTTAGTTCTCCTGGGGGTATTATTGCTAGTTCTACTGTTTGTCCTGGGTGTTCTATTGTCATTGATGGAGAGAAGTTCACGGCGAATTTGATAGTTATTCAAATGGAGCCGTTCGACGTTATCTTGGGTATGGATTGGTTGCACTCTTATCGCGCCGTGATATCTTGTTTCTGTAGAACAGTCTCTGTGCAGACCTCGTCTGGGGAGACTTTGACTTTTCAGGGGAGTGCGCCTCCGCGCTCTCTTTCAATGTTGGTCGGACTGTTCCGGGTCGTGCGATGAAAGCGGGCTTCTTTTAGCTCTTCTTTGAGAAAGCAGTGTGGCCGCAGATTGAGGAGATTCCAGTGGTTAGTGATTATCCCGATGTGTTTCCGGCTGAGCTTCCGGGCTTGCCACCTGTGCGAGATGTGGAGTTTCGCATTGATCTTGTTCCGGGTACTCGTCCCATCTCGATGTCTCCATATCGATTAGCACGTCCATTTCAGGACGAGTTGAAGAAGCAGTTGGATGAATTGTTGGCTAAAGGTTTGATCGGCGTAGTGTATCGCCGTGGGGAGCTCTGTTACATTCACAGAGAAGAAGGATGGGAGTTGGCGCATGTGTATTGATTATCGTGCGCTTAATGCAGTCACAATCAAGAACAAATATCCATTGCCCGCATTGAGGATTTGTTTGATCGGTTGAATGGAGCTCAAGTGTTCTCCAAGATTGATCTCGATCGGGTATAATCAAATCCGGTGCGTGGCGAGATGTTGAGAAGCTGCTTTCTCCACGGTATGGGCATTATGAGTATAAAGTTATGTCTTTTGGATTGACTAATGCACTGCCATTTTTATGGAAACCATGAACAACATGTTACAGTATCTAGATGATTTCGTGGTGGTGTTTATTGATGATATTCTTATCTATTCCAAGACCAATGAGGATCATGGCGTCATTTGAGGTGGTTTTAGATACTTTGAGAGAGCACAAGTTCTATGCTAAGTTGAAGAAGTGTGAGTTCGGATTTGAAGTGGGTTTTGGGTCATGTGATTAACCCTCGGGGTATTCTTTGTTGATCTAGCAAGGTATCCACGATGGTGGATTGGAAGAGGCCGACTAATGTGAAGGAGGTGAGGAGTTTCTTGGGGTTGGTGGTTATTATCGGCGTTTTGTGCAGGATTTCTCTATCATTGCCAAGCCGATGTCTCACTTACTAAAAAGGTGTGAGATTCGGTGGGTGATGAGTGTGGAGCTTGGTTTACGCATTTTGAAGGACAGGTTGGTGACCTCTCCTATTCTCACTCTTCCGAGCCAGAAGCGGTTCCTGATCTTTTCGAATCGTCTCGAGTGGGTCTTGGCTGTGTTCTCATGCAAGGCGGTAAGGTGATTGCTTATCGTCGAGGCAGTTAAAGAAGCACGAGCGAAATTATCCACTCATGATTTGGAGTTGGTGCGGTTGTCTTTGCTCTCAAGATTTGGAGGCATTATCTATCTGGCGAACCTTGTGATATTTTCACGGATCACAAGAGTCTCAAGTATATCTTCACTCGAAGGATCTGAATTTGAGGCAAAGGAGGTGGTTGGAATTGATCAAGGACTACGATCTTACTATTCGGTACCATCGAGCAAGGCCAATGTTGTTGTAGATGCTCTTAGTCGCAAGGCGACTCGCTACTCTAGATTGCCTTATTGCTGATTTTGATCGCATGGGAATATCCTATTGTTATGCGGGCACAACACATGTTGAGACACGATTGATCTTGAGTCGGCTATTCGGGCCGTGTCGGAAGCTGTGAGTGACCGGTTATTACAGGAGGTTAGGAAGCGTCGGATGAGGGTAAAAGTGTGATTTTAGTATGGATGATTACGGTACTTTGAGGTATAAAGGGCGCTTTGCGTGCCGCAAAAGGCGAGGTCAAAGATGATATCTTGAGGAGGCACATCGCACTCCATAATCTTTATTCATCTGGTGAGACTAAGATGTGTCGAGATCTGAAACAGAATTTTTGGTGGAAAAGAATGAAGGTGGACATTGCTAATTATGTGGCTTCTTGTGGTGTTTGTCAGCAAGTGAAAGCTGAGCACAAGCGTCCTGCAGGGTTGTTGCAGCCTTTGGAGGTACCCCAGTGGCCTTGGGACGATATCTCTATGGATTTTGTGGTGGTGTTGCCTCGTTCGCCGCGAGGAAAGGATGCAGTTTGGGTAGTGGTGGATCGATTCAGCAAACCTGCACACGTCATTCCTGTTCGCACGACAAATTCAGCGAGTGATCTAGCTCCTATTTATGTGCGTGAGATAGTAAGACTGCATGGTGTGCCAAAGACCATTATTTACGGCGAGGGACGCGAAGTTTGTCTCCAAGTTCTGGGAGAGTCTGCAGAGTGCATTGGGCACACAGCTCCGCCTTAGTACAGCGTTTCACCCTCAGACAGATGGGCAGTCAGAGCGGACTATTCAGACTTTGGAGGACATGTTGCGATCTTGTGTTCTATCTTGGAAGGGTAGTTGGGAGGACCAGTTGCCACTTGCAGAGTTTGCTTATAATAATAGTTACCATTCCAGTATTAGAGCCGCGCCATTTGAGGTTCTCTATGGGCGGAAGTGCGGATCGCCGCTTTGTTGGGATGCGATTGGAGAGAAGGCAATTTGGGTCGGATTGGATTGAAGACCGTTGGCGTGTGGCCATGGTGAGGCGAATCATTAGCGGCTCAAAGTAGACGAGAAAAGTTATCTTGATTTGAGGCGTGACTTGGAGTTTGCGGTGGGTGACCAGTGCTCTTGAGAGTGTCTCCCACTAAAGGCATTGTCGATTCGGTACAAAGGAAAGCTTAGCCCGAGTACGTTGGACCGTTCTCGATTATTGCAAGAATTGGGAAGTTAGCCTACCGCTGGACCTTCCCGAGTCCATGCGTGGAGTTCTAATGTGTTTCACGTCTCGATCTTTGAGAAAGTTTTGAGAGATCGAACATAAGATTTCATTAGAGCCGTGACTATTGAGCAAGACCTCACGGTTGAGTCGCGTCGTGGCGCATTTAGAGAGGTCGGGGCGAGTCTTTGAGGCACAAGGCGTTGGTATCGTCAAGGTGCCGTGTGGGCCTTGTCGGTCAGAGAGGCGACTTGGGAGTTGGAGTCTCGCATGCGCGAGCTATACCGAGTTGTTCACGTCAGATGCGTGTTGTTTTGTTGTTTAATTTCAGGTATGCGTTTTTATTTGAGTAGAGCGGCGAATAGAATTGAGGTCGAATTCGTTAAGGGGGTAGAATGTAATACTCAAAAAATAAATAAATATTAATAATCGCGTCTTAAGGGTCGGAGAGTAATTAGTTAAATAGTATCAATAAATAATTAATTAAAAACATCTTTAGGGCTTATGCGTAATTAAATAAAAGGGATTTGTGAAAATAGATTATTTGAATTTTATATGAGCTATATAAATAGATCTTTGATTTTTTAGAAACCCTAACCCTATTTTCCAAGCCGCCACCTTGGGTATATTTTTTTGTGTCTTTGCATCATTGCGCCGTAACCTTCCTCTGTTGTGTCTTTGGCATTGCTGCAGTCTGCTGTGCGTGCACTGCGAGTCCGCTGCCATTGGAAGATCTACCGTGGTTGCCCTGCTGCTGCTTTGCTCTCGAAGCTGGAAGCAGTAGCAGCACCGGCCGCCGTCTGCTGCCGCTCTTGTGCGTTAGAGTCGCTGCCGCTGTCTTTGCTGCGGTCCTGCTGCAGCGTTCTGCACTGCGAGTGTCTGCTGCTCCCTGTGCGTGGATCTGCGTTACTGCCGAGCCGACCGAAGCTCTGCGGATCTGCGCTGCCGTGTACGCCGTGATTAGGTTTGGTTTTTCTCTTTTTTTGTCACCTGGTTCTTTGCACTGCCAGCACTAGTATGGTGATTTTCTCTTTTTGGTGTACGGCTAAGTCTAGTTAATTCATTGGGAGGTGCCCCTCTTGCATGCATGCACCCGATTAGCTAATTGCTTTAGGGTAAATTAATGTTGTGATTAGAGAAGGGCATTCCAAACAGTGGATAGAAATAGATGGATTAGATCCGTTAGCATGCTGTTCCATTGTACGATTTATTCGGGTACCGTAATGGCGAAATTTGAAAATACCATCTACTGGATAATGGTAGATAATTTCGATATCTTTCTATAGCATGTTTAATCATGTTAATCGGACAAGTATAACTCGAGTTATGATTTTCGGAAGACTGCTGTTTTTAGGGTTGTCGTCTTTCGGTGCTGTTTTGGTAGACTGTAGATTAAAAATAGTAAATAGACTAATTAGAGTTTTTGATCTACATGAAAGTTGTAGATAATTGTCCAATGGTTCTGTAGGATCTGAGAACGCGCATTTTGGTTGGATAAAACAAAAGTTATGAATTTAGTAAGACTGCTGTTCCGAAGCGGACAGATCGGCTTTCTGGGCTAAATACGGAGGGTTAGATGATTTAATTAGAAGTCTTCGTAATCTAAGAAAATGTGGATAATTTTATAAAGAATCCAGAATGGGGTGGTTTGTGGTGATCGGACTTTTGAGTCAAAAGTTACGCTCTTTTTAGTAACCGGACAGCAATGGGTAGCTTTTTGATACCGGCGTAACGTGGTATATTTGGGGACGAGTAGGAGCGAAGTATATTGATTGCTATTCTTGTGGTTAAAGCTTGTATTGAGGTTTGTATATTTAATATAGGAGAGGCGTCGTGCTTGTTGCCATCTTCTAGCCAAGTCGTGCGTCGCAACTAGTAAAGGCAAGTGCATGGTAGACAGCGATCAATGATCGATCACTGTTTTCTTTATCTTCTATTACCATTATTGTTGTGCTTTTATTTTGTTTAATTGCAAGCAATGGAATGGTATGGATTTATATTGTTAATGGACATGATGAAAAGTTGGATATGATGTTTATGATGGAGTTTTGCATATTTTGTATACATAAGCATCATTGCATTTGAGCAGGTGATCATGATTGATCACAACTCCACGGGAGTGGAGGAGGTCCCTGATCCTTTTGGAGGAACGGGCTTGAGAGTGAATGTTGTTGCGAGCATTCACTCACGCTATACCGGTATACGCGAAAAGAAGTGCATGTGGACATATAGAATAGAGTTGCATTCATAAATGAGATTAATGACTGAGAATATTAATGGAAGTACCTGTGATGATAATGAAGTTATTGAATGCTGTTGATTTATTATTGTTCGTTGTATATTGATGTATTTGCTGAGTCGTGGACTCACCCTTGCTCTATTGTTGTCTTTAGGTGATCTTCGAGGATGCCGTGAAGCGAGGCGAGTAGAGCACATGGACATCACATGATCATTCGCCATGATAATCTTTTCATTCAATATTGGTTTACACTTGGACATGTTAGTTATTGAATAATGTTTAGGATATCATTTGGACTAGACTATTTGCTTTATTAATTTGGATTCATTGGTTGATGTTGCTTTGGATTATTTGCCTGGTTATAACTCCCATTGCTTATTTATTGTCGCTTGATCCATAATTATGCATGTTCTTTTGTGGTCCATGGATTTGATTATCATTGTTTTCTTGCTGTATTTATATAGTGTGTCATTAATTTTAATTGGAAGGTAGTTTAGTGGCATTCCAGGCTCAGTGTTGGGCTGGGTTGTTACACCCTCCACGCGGTAGCAGGGCTCGGTGTCCACCTGTAAGATGCAAAGAAATTCACGCAAAGACCGGCAAGAACTTTCGGAAGCAAGCCGTAGGAAAAGCAAATGTGCGAGAATCGCCTCCACGCGGCGGTGGCTGGCGAAAAAAGAAAGAAGAAAAATTCTTTGGCATGGCAGGCTTCGGCTGACTGACGGCAAAAAAGGAGCGGCTAGGGTGGGAAAAATGCTAGGGTTTCCTAGAATTCCCACAAATCTATTTATATAGCTCTAAAAAATTACGAAATTCTATTTTTATATGTACTATTTTATTTAATTACGCACCGATCCTTAAGGCGTGATTATTAATATTTATTTA
Organism: Hsuehochloa calcarea; assembly: GCA_036346395.1. Classification (NCBI taxonomy): domain Eukaryota; kingdom Viridiplantae; phylum Streptophyta; class Magnoliopsida; order Poales; family Poaceae; genus Hsuehochloa; species Hsuehochloa calcarea. The sequence goes on from CM070610.1 coordinate 33,732,786, forward strand.
TTTTTTCAGAGTATTACAATATTCTCCTTGGTTGTCTCGTGTATTTTTAAAATTAGTTCAGTACATTGTTTTGCATCAAAGTTCAATTTCTCGGAAGGTGGGAGAAGCATTAAATCAATAGGAGCACGAGGAACAAAACCATAAACAACCTCAAATGGGCACATTTTTGTAGTAGAATGCAAAGAACGATTATAAGCAAACTCAATATGAGGCAAGCATTCTTCCCACATTTTAAATTCTTTTCAACACAGTCCTAAGCATTGTAGATAAAGTTCTATTCACAACTTCTGTTTGTCCATCAGTTTGAGGATGACAAGTAGTAGAAAATAACAGCTTGGTCCCCAATTTAGCCCATAAAGTTCGTCAAAAGTGACTAAGAAATTTAGCATCACGATCTGAAACTATAGTATTAGGCACGCCATGTAAGCGAACAACTTCACGAAAGAATAAATCAGCAATATGGGCAGCATCATTGCTCTTATGACATAGTATAAAGTGAGCCATCTTAGAAAATCGATCAACAACCACGAATATACTATCCCTCCCCTTTTGTGTTCTAGGCAATCCTAAAACAAAATCCATCGAAATATCTTCCCACGGGCGCTAGGAGCAGGTAGAGGCATGTACAAACCATGAGGATTAAGTCGTGACTTAGCTTTTTGACATGTAGTACAGCGAGCAACGTAGCGCTCGACGTCCCGTCTCATCTTTGGCCAAAAGAAATGATCAGCAATTATATCCTCCGTTTTCTTCACGCCAAAGTGTCCTATCAGCCCGCCTCCATGCGCTTCTGTAGCAACAACAAGCGAGCAGAGCTATTTGGAATGCATAGCTTGTTAGCACTAAACACAAACCAACATTAATGACAAATTTGTTCCATGTTTTCCCTTTTTTACAATTCAATAATACATCTGTAAAATCAGCATCATGCACATATTGCTCTTTAATAGTCTCTAATCCAAAAATTTTGAAGTCAAGTTGTGAAAGCATGGTATACCTCCTAGACAAAGCATCGGCAATAACATTCTCCTTTCCCTTCTTGTGTTTTATGACATAAGGAAAAGACTCAATAAATTCAACCCACTTTGCATGTCTACGATTAAGTTTACTTTGACTTCGAATATGCTTTAAAGATTCGTGATCAGAATGTATAACAAATTCTTTGGGCCATAAGTAATGTTGCCAAGTTTCTAAAGTTCGAAAGAGTACATATAATTCCTTATCATAAGTAGAATAGTTCAAACTAGGCCCACTCAATTTCTCACTGAAATATGCTATAGGTTTACCTTCTTGTAACAACACGCCACCTAAACCAATTCCACTGGCATCACATTCTAGTTCAAAAGTCTTATTAAAATCAGGGAGTTGGAGTAGGGGTGCATGTGTTAACTTATCTTTCAGCGTGGTGAATGCGTTCTCTTGTGCGACGCTCCAAACAAATGGCACGCCCTTCTTGGTGAGCTCATTCAATGGTGCGGTGATCGTGCTGAAATCCTTCACGGTTTACGATAAAACCCAGCAAGTCTGAAAGCCGCACTTTGTGTGACCGTGTTAGGAGTCGGCCAACTCTGTATTGCTTCAACCTTAGCTTGATCAACTTCAATTCCCTGTGGAGTAACAACATAGCCAAGAAACGCGACTCGATCGGTGCAAAATGTGCACTTCTCAAGGTTACCAAATAAACGTGCATCACGTAAAGCATTAAAAACAGCACGTAAATGGTCAATATGTTGCTCCAATGATTTGCTATATATTAGTATATCATCAAAATAAACCACCACAAATCTACCAATGAAAGCACGCAATACTTCGTTCATTAGTCGCATGAAGGTGCTTGGTGCATTCGTTAAACCAAAAGGCATTACTAACCATTCATATAAGCCGAACTTAGTTTTAAATGATGTTTTCCATTCATCACCTAATTTCATGCGAATTTGATGATATCCACTACGCAAATCAACCTTGAAGAAGACAACAGAGTCACTCAATTCATCAAGCATATCATCTAACCTAGGAATAGGATGACGGTACCTAATGGTGATATTATTAATTGCCCTACAATCCACACACATGCGCCATGATCCATCTTTCTTAGGCACTAAAATGACTGGAACTGCACAAGCACTAAGAGATTCGCGCACATACCCTTTATCAAGCAATTCTTGAACTTGGCATTTGAATTTCTTTTGTTTCTTCGGATTGGTCCTGTATGGTGCGCGGTTGGGCAATGATGCGCCGGGAATTAAATCAATTTGATGCACAATCCCTCGAAGTGGTGGCAACCCCGACGGTATGTCCTTTGGAAAGACGTCTTTGTACTCCTGCAAAATGTTAGTGACAGCAGGAGGCAAAGAAGAAGGCATATCCTCAAATGAAAACAAAGCTTCTTTGCAAACTAGCGCATAGCAAATAGAATTATTAGCATCCAATTCAGTCATATCAGATTTGGTAGCAAGAAAACTAGCCCCTTTCAATTTAATTGCTTTATTCTTCATAGGAGCATATTTAGGTTCTTTCTTCTTATGTTGCTCAAGCTCTTTTACTACAATTTGATTTTCACTCTTAGCATTCTCCTGATTCTTCTCTCTACTGGCTTTAGCAAGGTCATCTTTAATCATTTGTTCAGGAGTCATAGGGTGCATCACAATTTTCTTACCCTTGAACATGAGAGAGTATTGATTATTCCTACCATGATGAACACAACAGTATCGTATTGCCAAGATCTTCCTAATAACAATGAGCAAGCTTGCATAGGAACAACATCGCAATCAACATAATCATGGTATGAACCCATAGAAAAATTTATTCTCACCCTTCGTGTTACCTTCAACTTACCGCTGTTGTTGAACCATTAAATATGGTATGGGTGGGGATGAGGGTTGGTTGGCAAAGCAAGCTTCTCCACCATATCACACTTGCCAAATTGTTGCAACTCCCACCATCAATAATTATGCGAATCGAGCGTTCCTTGACAACGCCCTTTCTTTGGAACAAAATATGGCGTTGATTTTGCTCGGTACGAGAAACTTGAGCACTTACTACGCGTTGCACTATAATGCTCAAATACTTGTCGGCATCTTCGGCGCCAACATGTTCCTCCTCATGATTAGATTCATCATCATGTCCTGCGGGATCAGTTGTGATGCGGACATCCTTAGCTATGTTGTTTCATATAATATTTTCAATTCATTAAATACCTCAGAACAACATGAGCTTACTAAGAGAGTTGAAAAACAAGAGAAGCTTATCCAACAGGTGAATCTGTTCACTGAATTTCCTTTTAAATTAGTTGAGAATTTCATACTACCTAAAACTACTATTTTTGCTTGTGCTCAGATTGGAAGATTCAATAATGAACGGAGATTAATGATATGAGGCTGTTCTTGAAGAAAGGTGTAACACCCTGACTATAAGGAAGTCAAGATGTCACCTACAATCACTAATCATTAGGAAACTCGCAACTATAAGTACTACTAGATTTGGCGTACCACAAGGATATATGTGAAAAGGAAATCATCAACAGTTTAATCAACAGATTGGAAATAAACATGACAGGTAGTTATGGTAAGACAGCCAAGTTGGCTTATTACAATTCAACACAAGACATAAATAGAAGATAACATTAAGTTCTCAAATGTTTTGGATTATGGTAGTGTGTGCATCGTATTGAGCTACCCTCCATGAAACCACTCTTCCTTGTCATTTACCTAAATAAAACAACAAACCAAGAATGAGCCAAAGACTCAGCAAGTACTTGAAAGTAACAATCAACATCCAATGAACCATATATATTATCACAGATTGAACATTTATTGGATACAATTCTTATGAATGGATGAAATGAAATGATGCAGTGAAGGAATTGGACATATTGCAGCATATACCGGTATAGCGAGTGAAACACCCGTCGGTGTTCACTTAAAGTAATCGTATGAAGAACGTTTCATACGACCGTCCAACGTGGCCCACATTGGAATGGTGGACTCACGTAACGTGGCCCACATTGGAATGGTGGACTCACGTAACGTGGCCCACATTGGAATGGTGGACTCACGTACCCATTCTGGAATTGATGGGATTTTCAAGTGCCCATACTGGAATTGATGGGTCTTACAAAGGTAATTTATGCATGTCATGATGTGATCCCATGGCAATATTGAATAGTACTCATAAATGAAAAGATACACATGGCATTCATCTACAAATACGAACAAATATAATCATTCATTCACACATCACATAATGCATCAATCATAGTATACAAGTTACTTGCCTGCCGCGCTGCGACGGGTTGGGAGGTAACTGAGATACCCCTCCACTCACCGCTTCACCGCCTACAATATAAAATAATTGAAATGAGGACAAACGAGTAAGACATCGCTACACGTGCCCTCCCACAATCTCTAACCAAACCAACCAAATAAAAGGTTCAATTTGATCCATTCGCCCAAACATTCCAAATACCCCTAAACTGGCAGTTTTACTAGAAAATTCACCAATAAATAACCAGTGCTCATCTTCTCTTAACGAAACGGGCTACGAAACTCTAGTTGGTGGTAAACTCTAATTCGGCCAAAACAGAGGTCTAACCATCCAATGAAAAACTATAACTGCAGTCTGTCCAGAATTCAGAACAGCCCTAAAGAAAAGGCTCTAACTTTTAAACCACTGATCCAAATAAAGTGATACTTATCATCCTGGAAACATGGTGAAATTATATTCATAAACCTAGTTGGGTGGCCGACCTGATTCTGACTCTAACTAGATCAAAAACTAGGTGCAACCGACTATACCCAGAATTTCTGACAGACAGAGCAGTACGTGGTAAAACAGTCATAACTTTTAAACTACTGGGTGAAAATTTATGATCCAGATGCCAAAAGAAAGCTAATGAAACTAGGAACATATCTCTAGGAGAGGTCAACCCGAGATTCGGCATCTAAAGGGTCGAAACTGGCCGCGCAAGAAGACAGATGCGTTCTGGAATCTCCAGGACAGAACCCTATTTAGATCTAATCCACCATAAATCAACAAAACCGAATCAAACTACCACTAAAACATTCGTTACCCTTGAAGATCTGCAGGGCGACGTGGATCCACCTCCCAAGAACCTCCCTCCCTTCTCCTCCCTTCCCTCTCCAAGACCGGCCACAAGATCGCCGGTGAACGGTCGGCGGCGCCGTTGGAAGGAGACGGCTTCGGGGGGGAAAGCTTGGGGCGACGCCGGGGATCTCCGCAGCAGCTAGACGCCGTCAAAGAGCAGCAAGTAACACCGGGGAGGAAGAGAATGGGGGTGGCGGCTCTAGGGGGGAAGAGGAGTGAGTGGGGAGGCGGCTAGGGTTGGGGGCGCCTCCCCTCCTTGGCCGCCCCTTGGGCGGCCTCCCCTCTTGGGCCGCTGGCTGCGGCTGCGGCCCAAGTTGTCGTAAAATCGAAAACCCCTTCCCCATCAGAAAATTCTATTTATTTGCACTCTTTTTCATGCCCGACTTATTTTACAACTCCCGACTCAAAACCGGGTATTACATTCTACCCCCCTTAACAGGATTCGACCTCGAATCTGCACACCAATCTAAATGTAAGGAAACTACGATTGGAATGAAACAGCGATATTCCAAGCTTGGAATTGTTCAGATACTCGCTTAACACTCAAGCACACCAGATGATGCGTACTTCGCATGAGGACCCAAGACGGTCAACGCGATAAGCCAACGTTCTCATTTCTACAACTTTCTAAAACGAAGAGAATCCAATTAGAAATAGAGAGTCCTCATCGCATCTACACAATGCTAACTCTCCACCAAAAGGTTAGATTCCAAATTTGACAATCATCTCAAAACAAATCTATTTTCCAAATAAGCAGTTTACAAATGAACACCACGACAACTAAAGGAGAAATAACTCGAACGCCCAAACAAAATACTTGCGGTTTGTCTGAATTTGGAAAGAATCAACACGCCAACACAGCGCCAACTCAAATTGTGAAAATACAAGTCAACGACACAAAACTCAAACGAGAATCAAGAAAACGCCTCATTATCCCACGAATCATCCTTTGCCACAGTTCCTCGCTTCTAGGAATAAAATTTCTCTCGAATATTGAAATTCGAATTCAATGCCTACCACATGAGCTTAAACCTCTTAGTTAAACATCCTCAAATTATGCTCAAATTGAAACACATCATCCACACCATTGTGGAGAGGCTATATTGAATCCACCGAATACTCTAAATAACTTGTTCTACTAACCAAAATTGACTTGATAGAAGGCATTCAAAGCAACACATAATAGGTCCCACACAATGACATTACCACCAATTTTCAAGAACAACAACTCAAAATTCTTAGCACGCACGTTCATATACTTCATCAGAAGGGTTCTATCAATTATCATTTCACTGCTCAGGAAACTCTATTATTCCACTCTCTCTACACACAATCATTGAGTGACCAAAGGTCTAGCATGAAAATGCAAAGCCCAGATTCAACCTGCAAGACTTCTACTACAAATTGCAATTATAACAGATAGGGAAATCAATGGATTGAATCTACAATATTCCCACAATTCTAACATACTCACTTATTGACATCCTCAAAAATTACCCACATAATCTCGCAATCTTATCCAATTGCGTTACTCTATAAAATTAATCAAGGTCCCCGTACATTCGATAATCCTCAACCTTTTAACATGAACTGAAGTTCTGGAATTTCTCTATACCATAGGTTCTGCTCAATCGTAACACTATTCAGACTTACTTCGAAGCCAAACATTCCATGTGAATCAATATATATATATATATATATATTTCCTCAAGAGATACAGATCAAATCCATTTCACATTTGTAACACCCTGACACAAAATCGGCTCAATGCCCATTGCACCGTGGGCGGACCGCCACACATAGCACCCCACTTACACTTTCGTCCTCGCCGTGTAAAAGGGTTAACCGGAGGTGCTACGTTTGGATCAACAGCATTATAAACTACTACAACTCACTTGAGACAAGCAATATGGGACTAATCCCACCACACAACTCCTCATGGGCCCCATGGGCCACGCTATGAGCGGTAGGGTATTACACTCTGTAACACCCGACCCAAATTCGGCTAAATGCCCGACCCCGTGGGCGGACCACGCACACATAGCACCTCACTTACACTTTCGTCCTCGCCGTGTAAAAGGGTTAACCGGAGGTGCTACGTTTGGATCAACAGGCATTATATACTACTACAACTCACTTGAGACAAGCAATGTGGGACTAATCCCACCACACAACTCCTCATGGGCCACATGGGCCACACTACGAGCAGGCCGGGGTATTACATTCACCCGCCCTTAAGGGCTGACGCCCTCGGCAGCATACCGCATATGCGGCAAATGCCCAGAACCACCCCTCGGTACACGTCCGTGCGTCCAGTGCCAGCACATATGTCATGCCATGTGTCCCTCCGGGCCCACATGTGCCATCGCCATATGCCGCGCCCACATCCCGCGCGCGCCCATCAATGAAGGTTGATGCTCTGATACCAACTGTAACACCCTGACCGAAATTCGGCTAAATGCCCAGCCCACCGTGGGGCGGACCCGCGCACACATAGCACCTCACTTACACTTTTGTCCTCGCTCATGCTCATGCTCATATGCATCTCATCAGCTGATACCGGTATAGCGGAGTGTTCACCCGTCGATGACACACTCTATCCTTCACTCCCGTGAAGTCCCCACCAAAGTAGGATTTTATCTAGAGCTCTCCGGACTAGTCATGTATCTTTCTCACCGACCTCACCGGAATAGTTACATGACTTTCTCACCGACCTGGCTCATGCAACCCCTGTCATGATGAATGTAAATGATGTGACATCTTTATTTATTCATCAACATAGTCCGTCTCATTAACTCAATATCTCCTCCTCATTTTCTCAATATCATAATCTAATTCACTCAAGGTCATCAATATCATGTATAAGAATAAGCTGAACGAAAGCATAATAAATAGCATGATAAGTAACAACAATGACCATGGTGAATAACCCATTGTTCACCACTCTACCATGTACTTGCCTTCCGCGCTGTGACGAGTTAGGAGGCAACGACGGAATTTCTCCACTCCCTGCCCCACCGCCTACACAAATATTCATTCGAAATAAGAATAACAAGACAGGATGTGGCTACAAGCGTTTTACCATAACCCTCTATCTAATCAACAAAACCAAAAACTCAAAATGACGAATTAACTAATCAGCCAATATCAGCCCTTCTGAACAGCAGTACGAGAAAAATCGTAATTAAATATCTGTAAATCCGAATGACTTGAAACCAGTGCTCAAATACTCTTAACGCATAACACTATGAAACCCTAGTTGATTGGATCTTTTGATTCGGCCAAAATAGTGGCTTAAACAACAGATGAAAACACAAACAGATAACTGTCCAGATTACAGAACAGTAGCAAAGAAAATAGTGTAACTTTCAATATACTGATCCAATTGAGGTGATATTTATCAACTCGGAAAGATAATTGCAAGGGCTACAAAAACCTAGTTGGGTGGAAGTTCTGAATCGGAATCTAACTAGATCAAAACCGAGGGGCAAACCAGCAGTTCCAAATTCTCAGGCAGACAGGACAGTGCGCGATTAAAAATTCATATATCCTAAACCGTAAGGCGGAATCTAGTGATCTCGGTGCCAAAAGAAAGATAAAGACATCAGGAACAAAACTCTAGAAGACAAAAATAACAGATTCGGCATCTAAGTAAATCATAATGGCCCGACAAGAAAATTTGTCAAATCACGTCAGCTCTCCTAGACAGTCACGGTAAAACTACCATATCTCCTAAACCGTATCTCCAAATCAGATGATCTCGGTGCCAAAAGAAAGCTAAGACAAAGGGCTACAACTTTCTAAGAGGTGAGAAGATCAGAAAACGTACAGAACTTACCCAAAACGGACGATCAAAGTGGCGCAGGGAAGAGGTCGGGAGAGGCGGCGGCCACTAGGGGGAATAGGGGGAGGAGGGGAGGGGTTTTAGGGTTTTGGGGAGTGGGATCCCCCCTCATGGCCGGCCCCCTCTTGGGCCCCTCCTGGGCTGCAGCCCAAGGCCCAGGTTGTCGAAATAATGTGAAAAACCCCTTCTTGTTTCAGAATTTGTACTCCTTTCTTTGCCCTTTCTTCTCGGTGATAGTCTAATTACCCGATTCGATTAGAGGTATTACATATTCGCATTGTTTTGCACAATCGATAGCTCGAAATCATATTTCAAGTTGCACAACTGACTTATATGATAAAATTTCACCTTCCCAATATCAAAGTCAAGTAAAGTGGGTGAAAACCAATTGATACGATTCCATGCTTCAACTGCGCTACTCCGATTAGTTAAACATTTAAGAGATAAACAAGTAGGGATCATGTTGCGTTCTAAACAATAGACACTTGTATTTAAACCCATCTTAAAGAGACCGTGATATTGCTCAATAGATGGTTTGCGCAAAACATGTAATTTTAAATAAACAAGATTATCACAGGTAATGCATATTCGATAAACTTGAAACATGTTGTTGTCTACACCAAAATCTCCGATCAAATTGAATTTATATGTGTGTATGTAGCTATTTACTAGTGATCTTAAATATGAAATTTCAAGAACCTTCTTAATAACACTAACTACCTCTTTTGGTTTATCGAATATGATATGACACAAAGAATCATTAAGGGATATTTTAGTAAGAACTTCTGTATGAGTAATCAATTCCATATTATGCAAATTAAGCATATCAAATTTAGAACTTGGAATCATCGAAGGAATAATGGAGTTCTCAGTTTTACGCACCTTGTCTTGATGATCTATCGATTTAGTACCAATAGTGTTACCTTGATCGTCCTCCTCATTGATGTAGGTGCCCCGGGTATCGTAATGTCATCATGTAACCACGGGGTATCATGTATTCCCTCTCCAACCATGGTTATATCTTCATCTTTATCTTCCAATGGCGAGGGCTCTTGAATGTCCAACTCCTTATTTGCTTGGTCCACCTGCACAATGTGTGATACAACACTAGAAATAGAGGGTAAGTTGTTAGGTTCAAAAATAATCCTACTTGTCCTATCATCTATCTCTCTCTTTTCTTTTGGTGTATCTCTCACACTCTCAATTGGGATGCTCTCAACCTCGCATATGGTGGAATCACACAGCTCGCTCTTTTTATCACTCTCACTCAATTTGGCTATGTGGCTCTCATTCTCACATGAGTTTTGATATATCTCATCCTTGTAAGACTGTGGGCTAGCTAGGGCACAACTACCACCAACCACGACCTCCTCACGTGTTGCGGGTTGTGACGGGGCAGCACTCCTCATCACCTCGGTCGAAGAAAAATTCCCATGCTCGATCTTCTTCTCAAGTGACACACCAGTGGATGAATAAGAACTAAAGAGCCGGTGCAGATTTAATTGATGTGATTGTGTTTAAGTCTCTTTTCTTCCTTCATAGCATATTTCATAAGATCTTGCACACTACGAAAATATTCATCTTGAAGTGCAGCAACGATCTGATAATTCAAGCCTGCTTTGAAGTATGTCTTTTCTTGATATGCACTAGTGATATTGGCACGGCGAATCTTGGACAACTTTGCATCCTTGTGTAATGCTCTCCACGTGGCGTAGTAGTTCCCGCTCATAATAGGATGGAACAAATTGTCTTCTCATGACCCTTTTTAAATAGACCCAAGATGTAATGAATCGTTTTCCACTTAGTTGTTGCCACCAACTAGAGGCATAGTCCGTAAAAAACAAAGTGGCCACTCTCACTTCCTTGGCTTCTGATTCGAACTTATGGGATTCAAGCTCGAACTCCATGTTTTGTACCCACTCAAGATACTCCTCTGGATCATTACTACCATATAAGGGAAGATACATATACTTGCGATCTGCCATTGTTAGCAGCAAAGCAAAGAATATGTATGTAGGTGTATTTGTATCTCTCAAACTCACTTGTCTTACCAAATTACATTCTTACATTTCCGAAGTGAATTGAGGTGACAAACTCACACTTGATATTACAGGTTAAAACAACGTGAGAAATTAGCAAATTTCAAGAGCAAGTCAAAGCACGACAACGGGTGTTTTGTGGATCTTGGTATGGATACCTACTTAATTTGAAAATTTTAGGTATTGTAAGGCTAAGTAAATATCCAAACTAGAATTCAATACCTAGTTACCGATCACAAAGATATAAGTGAAAATCAAAGCAACTCACACATAAAGATATTAGAACTTAGTGCAATCAAGGAATGAGCTATGTAAGATATAAGTGAAGAACAAAATAGCTCGTATTGCATAAGTTATAGAAATACGCTAGCTAGTTGCAAATAATGAAACTAGGGCACAACATTGCACAAAATATTGATATTCTAACAATTGAATCAAGAATGAGTGGGGATTTTCGCTCAAGTTTATGGTTCGGCTATGCGCTTTCTTTTTACTTTTCTCTTTTTCCTTTTCTCTTCTTTCTTTTTCTCTTCTCTTTTCCTTCCTTTTTTTGAACTATTGCCAAAATTCTTGTTCTACCAAAATGAGCAAAAATTATTTCCCACCTTTTGATCTTTGAACAATTACAAGAACACAAATATTAATATGCAGCCCTAAGCAACGATTTAGATAGTCTTAAATAGGTTCAAAGTATTCGCAAAGGATTGAAAGGTTCACAAAAGATAAATTGATGTCTCACTTCTTTTGTTTTTTATAGACACGACTAAAAAAACAAACTAGGCTCAAATAAAAGAGACGCCAAAAATTCAAGATCGACAAACTAAACTTGATTCCAATGGACAAAAACTTAACAAAACTCACTAGAATAACAAATTAAATACTACTATTTGAATTTTTTTGTATGGCTTTTTCGTGTATAGGAAAAAAATAACTGGATAAAGATCCTACCGAGTCAACAGAGCTCTGATACCACATGATGCGGGGTGCCCGATCTTCTCGACGTAGAACCTCTCGATAACTTGTGTATCCTGACGAACCACCGGTGATCCCCGCGCCAATGCGGACTTGCAACTCTATGGAAAATTCGCCCAAACACACACTTGATTGGATCCTCGCTAACCTGGCGAAGATCGTGAACCCTCAATTCCCAGCGGAAAAGCAAGAATGACCACTTGTTCTCAACGCCCAATTCCCTCTGTTTTGGCTATAAGCACAACAGGAGAATCAACAAAAGCTTTGAATATATATTAAACGTGGTCTGAGGTTACAACGGGGGTCTAATGTAATATCCTGGTTTCGGTTCGGTAAATTGAAGAACTAGTCGGGAGGAGAAAGAGGGCTTAAAAGGAATAGCAAAACCTGGATAGAAGAGGGGGTTTTCGGCATTTGTTCGACAACCTGGGCCGCGGGCCGCGGCCCAAGAGAGGCCTCTCTTGTGGCCAGCCAAGGGGGGGTTCACCCCCCAAAACCCTAATGCCCCCTCCCCCTTTTTCCCCCTAGTGGCCGCCACCTCTCCCCACCTCTCCCTGCTGTGCGCCGCTGCTCATCAGATTTGGGTACATTTTGTTCATTTTCTAACTTCATCACCTGTTCGAAAGTTGTAGGTCTCGTCTTTATCTTTCTTTTGGCACCGAGATCATCTGATTTGGACGTACGGTTTAGGAGTTATGGTAGTTTTACCGCGACTATCCAAGAGGGTTGATGTGAATTGGCAAATTGTCTTGTCTGGCCAATTTGAATTTTTTAGAAGCCGAATCAGAAATTCCTCCTAAAATTAATATTGTATATAATTCTGTATGCTTTCCAAGTTGATAAATGTAACATCCCAAACTTGGTTTGTGTTTCAAATGTAATAACAATGAGGAGAAATTAAAACTTTTTCTCTCATCTTGATTTTTGTAATCAGTTCCATAATTTTTGTAAAAGAATTATGTGAAATCAAAAATCAAATTGCCATTTGGACACCAACACAAATCTCCTTCATGAAAATCTTGTGCCCAAACCCTGAAAATAATCTTCATTGAACCTAGGAGTGATGTTTAACACCTCAGAATTATTTCATAATTTTCAGAAATTATTTGATAATTTTTTAGGCAAGTCAAACATTAGTCAAACTCCTAAATTAGCCTTCTGGAATTTTTAGAGAAAAATGCATTGCATAAAAGTCTCTGAAAATTTTATATAAGGTTCCTCCTGCTGTCAGCAATCTCCAGTTAAAATTTCATAAATTTTGGAGTTTGTTTGCTACCTCAAATAATTCCTCAAAAAATCGATTATTCAAATTCAAACCCTAGCGGTTTTCTTTGTTCCTCGGGTTCGGACCGGACTGGGCTCGAGCCACTTGATTTAGTTCAGTCAACTAAGCGCACCAGCTCGATCGTTGGTGCGAGTGTTGTGAGTCGTTGGATCGACATCGAGCATACGATCGCGTGAGCGTTCGGACCGTCTGAGCGCGCCGATCCATTTGAACCGTTGGATTCTAAATCAAGGGTCCACAATCGCGTGAGCGTTCGGACCGTCCGAACGCCTCGCGCAACGTGAACCGTAGGATCCAAATCAACGGCCCGAGATCAAGCGCGCGGTTGAATCGTTATTCTCGACTCGTTCTTTCTTAGCCGTCCGATTAAATCCAACGGCTGTCCGCTTTCGTCTTCCTCCGCTCGCTCGCGCTCGGCCATGGTCAACAGTAGTTGGTGAAAAGGGCAGAGCGTGTCAGCGTCGGGTCTTCTCTGCTTTTGGCCAACGGCTCTGCCGCATTTATTGCTCCCGTCCCACCGCCTCCGAAGTCTTCGTCCACCTCGAGCGCACGTGCTCCCGTCGCCCTCAGTCGGCCTCAACACAGTGCGAAGCCATTTTCTTCCCGTTGCTTCTTCCTTACTCCTTCGGCTATAAAACTCCTCCAGTGGCTTCCTTAGCATCCTTTGAACACTCTTGAGCTCCGGCTGCTTTGTTAGTGCATTGCTCGAGCTCCATTTCGAATTTTGCTCTCGGCCGCCATTGTTGGAGCTTCGGGTCCTTCGGTGAAAGTGGTGTTCCAGGCATTCTCTTTCAAAACCCTTGATTCCTCAGCTTCTTAGCATCTCACTGAGTATTAACCCTCTGTCAATTTTGCTTTTGACAGAAGAGAGCAGATCAATTTTGGATTTCCCCCAATTCGGCCGAAACTGCTATTCTTCTTCGCCCGAGCCAGCTCGATTCTCCTCGGTGCCTTCTTTGGGCTCAGGTACACTCTTATTAGTCCCTAGTTGCTTGGCACTAGCTCCCTTGAACCGCGGTGGCGTTTTGCATTTTCGTTTCGGTCATTTGGAGTCATCTCTGTTATCTCCGGCTTGCTGGCGTTCTAGGCCGCCGCAGCCAAAACCGCTGGTGCCATTGTGTGCGCAAGAGTGTTAAGAACTCATTTTAGGCTTTTGCTCGCACCGCCGCGGCCAGAGTCGCCGGCGGCGAGCCAATCTTCCCCGTCAAATTTTTGTCGGACGAAATCTGGGGTGAAGTTTGAACTTGAGTCGTTGCGGACCGTCGATCCTTAGATCTACGGCCCACGATTCGCGCGGAAATTTTGAATTCGTCGCGCATCTCGGTTTGTGACCCGTTGGATCCAAGATCAACGGTCCCGATGCGAGATAGCGTGGGTCGTTGGATCCAGATCCAACGGCGGACGACCAGCGTCCCTGGATCGCTCGAACGCTTTGATCTGTGGACCGTTGGATCCAAGATCAACGGTCCCGATTCGAATGAACGTTCGGACCGTCCGAACGGTTCGATCCGCGTGGACCGTTGGATCCAAGATCAACGGCTCCTATGCGTGTGAACGTTCGGACCGCCCGTATAGCTCCAGAAATTTTTGCTAATGAATAGTAGCATTTTTTTATTTATAAAAGCTGAGCAAAATTGTTTTGATCATATCTTTGGCATTAAGAATCCAAATCAATTGGTTCTTGTTGCTAAATTCTTTATAAATCATGATCTTGCTACTGTAAGATTTTCAGAACTTTTGGAGAACTTTTTCTGATTGGGTCTTGGTGTTTTCTTCGTTCTTATCGGTTCTTTTGGTTCTTTCGATAGGATCCGAAGAGCACGTTGATAATATTGTTGATCCCAGTGACACAGAACCCTCGACAAGCGAGCAAGATATTTGATCATAAATGTCCCATTACTTTCAAAGTCTAATATCTTGTTTACAAATTATATGTATGCATTGCTTTTGTGTCCAATTATTTTTGCCTGTTTAGAGGTAGCTATTCCTAATGCATTGTTGCCATTAAAGCGTTATCCCTGCCACAACCATAAGTTATTATCATCATTTGGTGAATTAGAGCCGGTGATTTAATTATGCTCTTTTCTTGTCTTTGCGATGTCATGCTTAGAAATGCTTAGCTACGGTAGAATTGGCGGTTATCGACTTAGTCGATGACCTTGATCACACAAATCATTTTGTTTATTTTTGGTTCAGCACCTTATGCTTTTGTTTTGTAAAACCGAAAATGAAACAAAATGATTTGACTTGGGCACAATGGCATGTTGGTGTGATTGTTGGGTGTGACAAGGAAGGTGCCCAGTCCCTAAGGACCGAAAATGTTGCTTGCGCCATCGATCCAAGTACTTTTGCGTACTAACCACATGAGGGTTATATGGGACCCCTCTTGACCTAGTACTTTGGCGTGGGTTATCTCCAGAGTCGCAGGAGGGGGTTGTGTGTGTTGTGTGAAACATGATATGTGTTCTCGGTGTTCTTGTGTTGGGTGTGCGGTGGTGGAGATTCGGGTAGGCTCTCCACCTCGAGGGCGTCGTAGTTGTCAAGGCTTTGCAGGGAAGGGTAGTTGACCGAGGCTTTACAATGACTCGACACAGCGTATGGGTTTCTATCCATACAGGCGGCTCGTGAATAATTCACAATATTGGAAGCGTCTCGTAGGACTTAGCGTCTTGCGGCATACCTAAGGAAGTGTGCTTAACCCGGTGGCAAAAGGCGATGCGGCATGTGGGTAAGTTGGTACACCTGCAGGATAAAACTATTCGAATAGCCTCGTCCTAGGTTATGGACACGCTTGGTGATTTCACGCAAGATCTAGACTTCAACAAGCTGTTTTGTTTCAAAAATTAAAACTTGACATGGTTGGCATGAATGGGTAATTCATGCTATTGTTATGGTGACTAATGGTATAGTCACTTCGGGCTTTTTCTTTGTTGTTGATACTTGATTACTCTGTTTGTATCAAATAAAATCAGATTTGTTAAATTGCTTTCAATCTATTACATTATTGCAAACAAAACTTGCTTTATGCTTAAAAATTTGAGTCTAGCTTTGCTCCACTTAAATAAGCTTGCATGTAGTTATTGTTCAAGTCTGTTATCATTCTTATATATCTTGCGAGTACATTCAAAGTACTCACCCACCTTTTGCTGGGCTGCTTTTGTTTGCAGAGGAAGAAGGTGAGCCCCAAGGGCCTCACTTTTGTGAGATGTGCTGTGGTTTCGACGACTAGCTTGGCGGTCCGGTCGGTTGCCTTGTGGGTTAAAGGCACACTGATTGGCTCTTTTGTTGTAGCCATCTTATGGCACTTTTGCTTCCGCTGTTTAATTATTGTTGTCTCTTTTATTGTTGGCCAGTTGGCCTCTCTTTTGTAATAGCTATCCTTTATTAATGTTATTCCTGTTCTGTTTTGCTTCGGTTCTATGTGAATGGATGGAATTGATGCATGAACTTTGTAAGGAGGTGTGTATACTGCATTTCTGGGAAGTATACATTTCTGTTAAGCATTACAAGCCGGATAAACCGGGGTCTCCCAAGATCACCCTATTCCAAGTTCCGTAGCAAAAGTTATGGTAGTTTTGGTGCTCTGTCCAGAGAACCCGACGTAAAAAATTGATATTTTGTCGATTGGCTTGGTAGGGATAGTTTATGGCAGAATCAGAAGGGCTCCCCAACTAAGTTTATTTAGGTAATTTAATTACCTTTCCAGAAAGTCTAAGAGAACATAATTTGGATCCCGGTAGTGAAAGTTATGAATTTTATAAGTTGATTTGTCCTTTGAGGGACGGATCGACATTTAGGATTTGGGGTTGGATTCGAGTTAGACCCTTTCGCGAGTTCGAGTAGGTTGTTATATATATTTTTTGCTTTGGCCCGCTACTGTCACCTTAGTGTGCATTAACTATTTATTAAGGTGGTGGACGGGTCCCAAGCGGCATATACGCACATCCCATGTTCTCTCACGGTTACGGCAAGTGTGATTATGGTTATATTACATATTATCGAATGACTTGACCAATACATTCTATGGTTATTTATATTGTTCATGATTGATTTGGTCATATGTAATACTCTGAAATTAATAATAGTATTAATAATCATGTATTAATGGTCGGAGAGTGATTAATTTAATAATAACAGTAAATAATTAATTAAAAACGTCTTAAGGGCTTCTGCGTAATTAAATAAAAAGAATTCATGAAAAAAATAGTATTTTCGGAATTTTTTTTTATGAGCTATAAATAGTGGTGGAATTTTTTTTGAGAAAAAACCCTAGCCATCTTTTCCAAACCGCCGCCGCCAATCACTTTTTTTCGTTTCCTCTGCCACGACACGACAATTGGTGCTTGCCTCTGCTTGCAGGAGCTCTTATGCTTTGTGCCGCCTTTCTTTCTGGTTTTGCCTTTGCCGCATGCGTCGCTGGGGTTTCTCTCCACCGGCAATTTGCATTGCCGAGCCGCCTTTGCATGCCACGTGCCGCCGCCGTGACGCCGAGCCGAGTGGACCACTGCGCGCCTCTGCGTTGCAGCGTGATCGCCGATCTTCTGCGCCGCCGCGGCGCTTCGCCGCGACCGAGTTCTTTGTCGGTAGAAGCCGGCCGTCGTCTGCACACATGTAAGATTTTGTATTTCTTGTTTCTTGCTCAGCCACGACTAGAAAATGAATTAGTATATCTGTGTTTTGTATGTGTGCATAAGGGCATGATCAGTAACGAAATGCAATGTTCGTTTCTCTGTTTTCTAGGGTAATTAGGGATTTTAATTAGAGGTTGTTAGAGAGGTTTTATATTGTTCTAATATAGAAGCCGATTAATAGATGTGTTTAACCGGCTGTTCCGTTGTTCGATTTAATCGGGCACCTTAACGACGAATTTTGAAAATGTCATCTACTAGTTAGTTGTAGATAATTTCGATATTTTTCTATAGCATATTTTATCACGTCAATCGGACGAGTATAATTAGAGTTATGTTTTTCGAAAGGCCGCTGTTTTTAGGGTTATCGTCTTTCGGCGCTGTTTTGGTAGATTGGTTATTAAAAATAGTAAATAGCTTAATTAGAGTTTTTGATCTACATGAAAGTTGTAGATAATTGTCCAATGGTTCTGTAGGATCTGAGAACACGCATTTTGGTTGAGTAAAACAAAAGTTATGAATTTATTAAGTCTGCTGTTCCGAAGCGGGCAGATCGGTTTTCCGGGCTAAATACGGAGGGTTAGATGATTTAATTAGAAGTCTTTGTAATCTAAGAAAATGTGGATAATTTTATAAAGAATCCAGAATGGGTTGGTTTGTGGTGATCGGACTTTCGAGTCAAAAGTTACGCTCTTTTTAGTAACCGGACAGCAATGAGTAACTATTCGGTACCGGCGTAACGTGGTATATTTGGGGACGTGTAGGAGCGATGTCGATTGATTGTTGTTCTTATGATGCTGTAGCTTGTATTGAAATTGGAATATTTAATGTAGGAGAGGCGTCGTGTTTGTTGCCGTCTTCTAATCAAATCGTGCGTCGCTGCTAGTAAAGGCAAGTGCATGGTAGACAGCGATCAATGATCGATCACTGTTTTCTTTATCTTCTATTACCATTATTGTTGTGCTTTTATTTGGTTTAATTGCAAACAATGAATTGGTATGTTTATATCATTGTTGATGAGCATGATGAAAAGTTGGATATGATGTTTATGATGGAGTTTGCATGTTTGCATTCATAAGCATCTTTGCATAAGAGAAGGTGATCATGATGATCACAACTCCACGGAGTGGAGGAGGTCCCGATCCTTATGGAGGAACGGGCTTGAGAGTGAATGTTGTCGCGAGCATTCACTCATGCTATACCTGATATCTGTGAAAAGAAGTGCATGTGGACATATAGAATAGAGTTGCATTGATATTTGAGATTGTGAATGAGCATATTGATAGAAGTACTGTGATGATAATGAAGTTATTGAATCTTTGTTGATATATTATTGTTCGTTGTATATGATGTGTTTCTTTGAGTCGTGGACTCACCCTTGCTCTATTGTTGTTTTTAGGTGATCTTGAGGATGCCGTAGTTGAGAGCGAGTAGAGCACATGGACATCACATGATCATTCGCCATGATAATCTTTTCATTCAATATTGATTTACACTTGGACATGCTAGAGGTTGAATAAAATTTAGGACATCATTTGGACTAGACTGTTTGCTTTATTAATTTGGATTCTATGGTTGATGCTAGTTTGGGTTATATGCCTGGTTATTCTTTTCATTGCGTATTCATTATCGTTTGATCCATAGTTATGCATGTTCTTTTGTGATCCATTGATATGATTATTGATGATTTTCTTGATGTAATTTTATAGTGTGTCATTAATTATTAGTTTAAAGTGTAATGTGGTGGCATTCTAGGCTCAGTGTTGAAATTTGAGGTGTTACTGATTGGTATCGAGCGGGCTTTAGGTCCGTGGTGAATAGATTAACAACTTAGGTAAACTAAAATTGTTAAAATTTGTTTTAGTTTAGTAAATCAACTAAAATTTGCTAATGGGTAACTAACCTAAAATTTGACACACTAGTGCACAGTAGGTTAGAGAGAGGTACGAATATAGTTTTACGCTTCCGTTATGTTGTTTATTGATGAAGGAGTTTATTTTGAGCTTTGAACTCATTGTGTATTGTTGATTGTGGTTGGTAGCTATGCCGAGGGGTAGAGGGCGTGGTCGTGGTGGCCGCGATCGTGGAGGTCGTGGCATGTGGCGAGGTTCCGTGGAGCCACCTCCTGTGATTAGTCGATGGTGAGAGAGGGTTTGTTGACCCGCCTCGGCCAGGTCGAGGATGAGACCCCGCTTTCTTTGAGAGAGTTGGTGGGAGAGATCCGTGCTCTTCGTCAACAGCGCCGCGCGCACATTCTTGCGGCGGCATCTGTTGTTGCTCTGTCGCACATCCACCGGTTCTGGCGCGGATGTCACTCGAGAGTGGATGGGGTTGAGGTTGGATTCGTTTGATTTGTGGGCACACGGTCGAGCGTGGACTGGTTGCGCTATATGGAGAGGCGGTTTGGAGCTTTGGAGATGTCTTCACTTCAGAGGGTCCGTTTGTAGCTTTTCAATTTGAAAGGCAGCAGATATTTGGTGGAGGGCGTGTTGTCTTCGAGGACCGCCACTCAAGGGCCGATCACTTGGGAGGACTTTGTTGATCAGTTCAAGGGAAGTTCTACCCCTATTCTTTTGTTGAGAAGATGGAGGTTGCCTTGACGACCTTTGCTCGGGGAAGAGGTCTATTCTTGAGTATGAGGTGAGTTCAACAACTTGGTTCGCTTTGTCCCTTGATGCTAACGATGATCTTGTAAAGCTAAGAGGTTCCGTCGGGTCTCAATTCGAGTACCGACATGTGTTGGGAGCTACTCCACTCCGTGACTACTGCTCTGTTGTGGAGCAAGCTAGGGGCATGGAGTTGGAGATGCACGACTCACAAAGGCGACAAGCCTCGGTGGGTGGTTGCTTCGGTGGCGACGGAAGAGGAGCTCTAGTGAGGAAGTGGAGTGCAGTCGCGACTGCTTTCAAGAAATTCAAGGAGGACCGATCTTTCGAGTCTAAGCGATGAGGCCGTTCTCTTCTTGGCGCCTCGTCCTTTTGCAGTACTCCGGCTCTTCGTCTGCCCTGGCGGGGCATGCTTTGCTTTAAGTGCGGTGATGGACACGTGCTGCTGAGTGCACTTGGACGGAGATTGCCGTCGGTGTGGCCGACAGGTCACAAGGAGCGGGTGTGTCGCGAGAACCCGCTAAGCGTGATCAAGTGGGAGCCCGTGCCATCTTCTTCTTGATGGGTCCTGCTCGAGGATCTTTCGGATGATGATCGCTCCTCCAGCGATGCCGTTTCCTTGACTTGGCGCCTCAAATAGGTACTATGGCGGCCGCCACCTCCAAAGACCGCATCGGGTTGCACGACCGGCTTTACGGCACCGCCACGCAGATTGTTGGGGCTCGCCGCCCGGCATCGTCTTCTTCGCTATGGCGCCACTCGAGTGTACGCCATGCCCACAGTGAGTCCGCGGGTCGTCTGACGTGGTGGCAGTACTTTGCTTGTGGATTCGTTTGATGCTTTAGTCCTTTTCGATTCGGGGCTACCTTTTCGTTTGTCTCGGCGGCGTTTGCTAGGAGAGCGAACTTGAGAATCTGATGGATTTCTCGATCGGTGTTGGTTAGTTCTCCTGGGGGTATTATTGCTAGTTCTACTGTTTGTCCTGGGTGTTCTATTGTCATTGATGGAGAGAAGTTCACGGCGAATTTGATAGTTATTCAAATGGAGCCGTTTGACGTCATCTTGGGTATGGATTGGTTGCACTCTTATCGAGCCGTGATATCCTGTTTACGTAGAGCGGTCTCATGCGAACCCGCCCGGGAGACTTTGACCTTTCAGGAGTGCGCCCGCGCTCTCTTTCGATGTTGGCCGGGGTGTTCCGGGTCGGCGTGAAAATCGGACTTCTTTTAGCTCTTCTTTGAAACCGAGTGTGGCTTCGCAGATTGAGGAGATTCCAGTGGTTAGTGATTATCCAGATGTGTTCCCAGCTGAGCTTCCGGGATTGCCACCTGCGCGAGACGTGGAGTTTCGCATTGATCTTGTTCCGGGTACTCGTCCCATCTCGATGTCTCCATATCGATTAGCACGTCCGTTTGTGACGAGTTGAAGAAGCAATTGGATGATTTGTTGGCTAAAGGTTTGATCAGCGTAGTGTATCGCCGTGGGGAGCTCTGATACATTCACGAGAGAAGAAGGATGGGAGTTGGCGTATGTGTATTGATTACCGTGCGCTTAATGCAGTCACAATCAAGAATAAATATCCATTGCCCCGCATTGAGGACTGGTTTGATCGGTTGAATGGAGCTCAAGTGTTCTCCAAGGTTGATCTCCAGTCAGGATATAATCAAATCCGTGTGCGTGAGCGAGGATGTTGAGAAGATCTTTCTCCACGGTATGGGCATTATGAGTATAAAGTTATGTCCTTTGGATTGACTAATGCACTGCCATTTTATGGAGACTATGAACAACATGTTGCACGAGTATCTAGATGATTTCGTGGTGGTGTTTATTGATGATATTCTTATCTATTCCAAGACCAATGAGGATCACGAGCGTCATTTGAGGCTGGTTTTAGATACTTTGAGAGAGCACAAGTTCTATGCTAAGTTGAAGAAATGTGAGTTCGGATTTGAAGTGGGTTTTACGGGTCATGTGATTAACCCTCGTGGTATTCTTTGTTGATCCTAGTAAGGTCTCTGGTGGTGGATTGGAAGAGGCCGACTAGTGTGAAGGAGGTGAGGAGTTTTCTAGGTTTGGTGGTTATTATCGGCGTTTTGTGCAGATTTTCTATCATCGCCAAACCGATGTCTCGGCTTACTCGAGAAGGTGTGAGATTCCAGTGGAATGATGAGTGTGGCTAGGTTTACGCACTTTGAAGGACAGTTGGTGACCTCTCCTATTCTCACTCTTCCCGAGCCGGGAAAGCGGTTCACAGTATTTTCAGATGCGTCTCGAGTGGGTCTTGGCTGTGTTCTCATGCAAGACGGTAAGGTGATTGCTTATGCGTCGAGGCAGTTAAAGAAGCACGAGCAGAATTATCCCACTCATGATTTGGAGTTGGCTGCGGTTGTTTTTGCTCTCAAGATTTGGAGGCATTATCTATACGGCGAGCCTTGTGATATTTTCACAGATCACAAGAGTCTCAAATATATCTTCACTCAGAAGGATCTGAATTTGAGGCAAAGGAGGTGGTTAGAGTTGATCAGGGATTATGATCTTACTATTCAGTATCATCCAGGCAAGGCCAATGTAGTTGCGGATGCTCTTAGTCGCAAGGCGACTCC
This sequence comes from Hsuehochloa calcarea, assembly GCA_036346395.1. Taxonomy (NCBI): domain Eukaryota; kingdom Viridiplantae; phylum Streptophyta; class Magnoliopsida; order Poales; family Poaceae; genus Hsuehochloa; species Hsuehochloa calcarea. Next base: position 33,755,866 of record CM070610.1, read on the forward strand.
TGCTACTCTAGATTGCCTTATTGCTGATTTTGATCGCAGGGGTATATCTTATTGTTATGCGGGCACAACACATGTTGAGACTCAGTTGATTCTTGAGTCAGCTATTCCGGACCGTGTGCGGGAAGCACAACAGGGTGACCGGCTACTACAGGAGGTTAGGAAGCGTTTGGATGAAGGCAAAGAGAGTGAGTTTAGCATGGACGACTCTGGTACTTTGAGGTTTAAAGGCCGTCTTTGTGTGCCACAAAAGGCGGAGGTCAAAGATGATATTTTGAGGGAGGCACATCGTACTCCGTACACTGTTCATCCTGGTGAGACTAAGATGTATCGAGATCTGAAACAGAATTTTTGGTGGAAAAGAATGAAGGTGGATATTGCTAATTATGTGGCTTCTTGTGGTGTTTGTCAGCAAGTGAAACCCCAGTGGCCTTGGGATGATATCTCTATGGACTTTGTGGTGGCGTTGCCTCGTTCGCCGCGAGGGAAGGATGCAGTTTGGGTAGTGGTGGATCGATTTAGCAAATCTGCGCACTTCATTCCTATTCGCACGACAAATTCAGCGAGTGATCTAGCTCCTATTTATGTGCGTGAAATAGTGAGACTGCATGGTGTGCCAAAGACCATCATTTCTGACAGAGACGCGAAGTTTGTCTCCAAGTTCTGGGAGAGTCTGCAGAGTGCATTGGGCACACAGCTCCGCCTTAGTCTGCTGTTTCACCCACAGCATGATGGCGATCGAGCGTACTATTCGGACTTTGGAGGACATGTTGCGATCTTGTGTTCTATCTTGGAAGGGTAGTTGGGAGGACCGATTGCCACTTGCGAGTTTGCTTATAATAATAGTTACCATTCCGAGATTAGAGCGCGCCATTTGAGGTTCTCTATGGGCGGAAGTGCGGATCGCCGCTTTGTTGGGATGCGATTGGAGAGAAGGCGGTGTTGGGTCGGTTTGGATTCAAGACCGTTGAGCGTGTGGCCATGGTGAGGCGAATCATTAGCACTCGAGTAGGCAGAAAAGTTATCTTTGATTTGAGGAGGCGTGACTTGGAGTTTGCGGTGGGTGACCAGTGCTCTTGAGTGTCTCCCACTAAAGGCATTGTCCGATTCGGTACCAAAGGAAAGCTTAGCCCGAGGTACGTTGGACCGTTCTCGATTATTGCAAGAATTGGGAAGTTAGCCTACCGCTTGGATCTTCCTGAGTCCATGCGTGGAGTTCATAATGTGTTTCACGTCTCGATGCTGAGAAAGTTTTTGAGAGATCCAGAGCATAAGATTTCATTAGAGCCATTGACTATTGAGCAAGATCTCACAGTTGAGTCGCGTCCGGCGCACATTCTGGAGAGGTCGGAGCGAGTGCTGAGGCACAAGACGTTGGTATACGTCAAGGTCTTCGTGGACGATCGACCGAGAGAGGCGACTTGGGAGTTGGAGTCTCGCATGCGCGAGCAATACCGGAGTTGTTCACGTCGGCACGTGTTGTTTTGTTGTTTAATTTGGTATGTGCGCTTTTATTTGAGTAGAACGGCGATTAGAATTCGGGGTCGAATTCCGTTAAGGGGGGTAGAATGTAATACTCTGAAATTAATAATAGTATTAATAATCATGTATTAATGGTCGGAGAGTGATTAATTTAATAATAATAGTAAATAATTAATTAAAAACGTCTTAAGGGCTTCTGCGTAATTAAATAAAAAGAATTCATGAAAAAAATAGTATTTTCGGAATTTTTTTTTATGAGCTATAAATAGTGGTGGAATTTTTTGAGAAAACCCTAGCCATCTTTTCCAAACCGCCAATCACTTTTTCGTTTCCCGCGCGACACAAAGAATTGGTGCTGCCTCCTGCTGCAGGAGCTCGCTTCTTGTGCCGCCTTTCTTTCTGGTCGCACCGCATGCGCGTCTCGCTTGGGGTTTCTCCACCGGCATTTTGCATTGCCGAGCCGCATGCATGCCTTTGCACCGCCGGGCCAGACGCCGAGCCGAGTGGACCACTGCGCGCCATCGCTGCCGCGTGATCGCCGATCTTCTTGCCTGCCGACGGCCGAGCTACCCGCGACCGAGTTGTTGTTCACCGAAGCCACCGCAAGCGCTCGCTGTGTAAGATTTTTGTATTTCTTGTTTCTTGCTCAGCCACGACTAGAAAATGAATTAGTATATCTGTGTTTTGTATGTGTGCATAAGGGCATGATCAGTAACGAAATGCAATGTTCGTTTCTCTGTTTTCTAGGGTAATTAGGGATTTTAATTAGAGGTTGTTAGAGAGGTTTTATAATGTTCTAATATAGAAGCCGATTAATAGATGTGTTTAACCGGCTGTTCCGTTGTTCGATTTAATCGGGCACCTTAACGACGAATTTTGAAAATGTCATCTACTAGTTAGTTGTAGATAATTTCGATATTTTTCTATAGCATATTTTATCACGTCAATCGGACGAGTATAATTAGAGTTATGTTTTTCGAAAGGCCGCTGTTTTTAGGGTTATCGTCTTTCGGCGCTGTTTTGGTAGATTGGTTATTAAAAATAGTAAATAGCTTAATTAGAGTTTTTGATCTACATGAAAGTTGTAGATAATTGTCCAATGGTTCTGTAGGATCTGAGAACACGCATTTTGGTTGAGTAAAACAAAAGTTATGAATTTATTAAGTCTGCTGTTCCGAAGCGGGCAGATCGGTTTTCCGGGCTAAATACGGAGGGTTAGATGATTTAATTAGAAGTCTTTGTAATCTAAGAAAATGTGGATAATTTTATAAAGAATCCAGAATGGGTTGGTTTGTGGTGATCGGACTTTCGAGTCAAAAGTTACGCTCTTTTTAGTAACCGGACAGCAATGAGTAACTATTCGGTACCGGCGTAACGTGGTATATTTGGGGACGTGTAGGAGCGATGTCGATTGATTGTTGTTCTTATGATGCTGTAGCTTGTATTGAAATTGGAATATTTAATGTAGGAGAGGCGTCGTGTTTGTTGCCGTCTTCTAATCAAATCGTGCGTCGCTGCTAGTAAAGGCAAGTGCATGGTAGACAGCGATCAATGATCGATCACTGTTTTCTTTATCTTCTATTACCATTATTGTTGTGCTTTTATTTGGTTTAATTGCAAACAATGAATTGGTATGTTTATATCATTGTTGATGAGCATGATGAAAAGTTGGATATGATGTTTATGATGGAGTTTGCATGTTTGCATTCATAAGCATCTTTGCATAAGAGAAGGTGATCATGACTGATCACAACTCCACGGGAGTGGAGGAGGTCCCCGATCCTTATGGAGGAACGGGCTTGAGAGTGAATGTTGTCGCGAGCATTCACTCATGCTATACCAGTATACGCGAAAAGAAGTGCATGTGGACATATAGAATAGAGTTGCATTGATATTTGAGATTGACGAATGAGCATATTGATAGAAGTACCTGTGATGATAATGAAGTTATTGAATGCTGTTGATATATTATTGTTCGTTGTATATGATGTGTTTGCTGAGTCGTGGACTCACCCTTGCTCTATTGTTGTTTTTAGGTGATCTTCGAGGATGCCGTAGTTGAGAGCGAGTAGAGCACATGGACATCACATGATCATTCGCCATGATAATCTTTTCATTCAATATTGATTTACACTTGGACATGCTAGAGGTTGAATAAAATTTAGGACATCATTTGGACTAGACTGTTTGCTTTATTAATTTGGATTCTATGGTTGATGCTAGTTTGGGTTATATGCCTGGTTATTCTTTTCATTGCGTATTCATTATCGTTTGATCCATAGTTATGCATGTTCTTTTGTGATCCATTGATATGATTATTGATGATTTTCTTGATGTAATTTTATAGTGTGTCATTAATTATTAGTTTAAAGTGTAATGTGGTGGCATTCTAGGCTCAGTGTTGGGCTGGGGTGTTACATCATATGTCTGGTAATGAGCATGGACTCTACTGTTACGATTTACGTGTTTATCATGGTTGCATTGAAAGTTGGAAGGACTATGTTGTGAGTTTTGTAGTATGAGTAGGATATTCATATGCAATGTTGTTATGGATGTATATTGTTGTCAAATGGAGAATTCATACATATGCATCATGTAGTTTATTGAAGTCTTGGTCATGTGTTGATCAAGCCAGAGTTGGGTCCCCGTCATGTTGGTGACGGGCAATAGGTCCCCATGCTTGAAGAGTATGGGCAAGGGTCCTCGTACTTGCAAAGTATGGGCAAAGGTACCTGTGCCAGATGGCACAGGCATGGGTGTGCATCGACGGATGCGCACTTTGCATTACCGGTAAAATGCAAAAAGACAAAGATAAAGACAAAGAGCATAAAGAGCATATGAGCAGGTTGCATGTCATGTGTATGTGGTTTATTCGGTGAATAGATTTGTCATGTATAATTGATGGGTTTCTTTCTTATACTGTTGTTACCAATTATTATGCTTGCTGAGTCTTTGGACTCACCCCTTGTTGTTTGTTGTGTTTTAGGTACCTGTATGAGATAGGCATGCATGGGAGAAAGCAAGGGCTAGGGTAGTTGCACGCTCGCACTATATACACACATGAGAATAAAAGGAAAATTAATTCAGTAGATGGATGAATTACCTAAAATTTCGCTACGATCATTACTTGATTGGATTAGACTGTAATAAAGGAGTTTAAAAATTGGATGCTTATGATCTACTTTCATATGTCTATTTGATAATGATGAATAGCCTATGTGGGTTATGTTTGGATCATTTTTTTACTAGACTACCTCTTGTTATATTTGCTTGTGGGAACCTCTAGTATAGTAACTATACAAAGGAGGTTCTGCCGGAATTTGGTAAAGAGTTTTAGTTAATTATGTTTAACTTGTTATTTTAGTAGCATTCCAAACTCTTGATGGGCTGGGTTGTTACATCTAACCCTCAATATATAGTGCCCCTTCTCCTCCTCATGGCTGGCCAAGAGGCCCTACTCCTATTCTAATTCGGAATAAGAACTCCTACTCCAATTCCAACTCAATCTAAAACAAAAAAGAAACTCTAATTTTACAACCGTCATATTGTTTCTGTTATATCTTTTGACACAGAAGGAATTTCAGAGTTACGGAGGATCCGTTGGATCGGGCTTGAAGTTATATTTCGAACAAGCCCAAGAACACTTGAATCGGACTCCGTTTGTGAAAGTTATGACCGTTTTATTCCGGACTGTCCTGCTGATTCAGAATCCGAATTTGATTCTGAGTTGATTTCGAATTTGATTTCGGTTGGGGTTATGAGAGATCTGATTTGGACTTGAAAATCTTATCCAAAACTTGAGCTTTATGTTCTTGGGCTTCCTCCACTTTTGCTCTCCCATCACACGGCTTCCTTTCTCCTTGATCAGCCGCATGGGCTGCTTGACTTTCTCCTTCCTAACCGCTTTGACCTTCTTGTTCTTCATCACTAGGCAACAAATACGGGTACTCTCCTCCTTGTGCTCATCTATTGTTTTGGCTCCGGCCTCCCTCTCGGTTCCAAAAACTTTAAACTTGACAAACCTGAGAATACACAAAGTATTGCTTTTACGTAGTATCCAATTATCACAGAAAACACAAAGAAACTTGTTAAGAAACAATTGCATCTGTTGTTTGAGAAGTGTAGCTCTTGCTTCATAAATAGCCTCATAAGTAGTCGGGATATCCTCATCAGAGTTGGTGCTAGTACACTAGCGTACGGTTTTCCTTCCTTGCACTTGTGGATATCATAGAGGTGCTACTGCGGTTACTGTTGCACTAAAGGATGATCTGCCACCTTGGTGAGGAACTCGATTGGTTGTTGGAGGAAATGATCGTTGCTGAGGACAATTGACTACGAGGATGATTGACTACGCTGGATGATCGACTATGGTGAACTATCGACTACGACCACTTCATCAACGTGCTCTTCGTTGGACTAGGCTGCTCCAACTCTTATACCGCTGCATTGCGCTGCTGGTGGTAATAATTTGTGATCTCTTGCTTGCTTGGCATCCTAGTTTACGTGGTACAATTTTTGAATTGCCAGCTAGTGTAGCCTACCGTATCCCTTCAGTGGTATTACAGCCATCCTGCATAGTTTTTGATTTAGATCGGTCATATATACTTGATATGTCGTAGTGGTAGATTCAATCTATTACTGGTTAGTTATGGTAATCGTGATCGGTTAATGTGGATGGAATGGTCTAGGCACTGGTCGGTAAGATCGATCAATTTTCAGTGGCAGTAGATGGGTTTGCGAAGACGTATAGGTTGAGAGAACCAGATGATTTACTCGACTTGTTTACGACAGCCTTGCATGATAGTCCTACCGGTCGGAATTCAACCATCGGAGTATGCTGCAGTGAGTGATCGTATCAAGGTGGTGATCAGATTGGTTCATAATAGGGTAAATATGATTAATCCGATAATTTTCAAAGCTCGATTACATGAACGAGATTCATTTCTTGGAAGATTTTTCGAGCACACTGCCCTCGACCAGCGAGGGGCACAACCCCTTCGAACCCTGCAGGCTAACTGGCTAGCGGGACCGCTGTAGTCATAGATGCGTTATATGGTATTATAACACCCTTACCCAAAATTGGCTCAATGCCCAGCCCACCGTGGGGTGGACCCACGCACACATAGCACCTCACTTACACTTTCGTCCTCGCTTCGTGTGAAAGGGTTAACCCGGAGGTGCTACGTCCGATCCAACAGGCATTATATACTACTACAACTCACTTGAGACAAGCAATGTGGGACTAATCCCACCACACAACTCCTCATGGGCCACATGGGCCACGCTACGAGCAGGCCGGGGTATTACATTCACCCCTTAAGTGGCGCCCTCGGCGAAGATATCGCATCTGCGGCAAATGCCCAGAACCACCCCTCGGTACACGTCCGTGCGTCCAGTGCCGGCGCATATGCCATGCCATGTGTCCACTCCGGGCCCACTTGCGCCATGCGCCATATGCCCGCGCCCCTGTCCCGCACGCGCCCGTGCAGCGAAGGTTGATGCTCTGATACCATTTGTAACACCCTGACCCAAAATCGGCTCAATGCCCAGCCCACCGTGGGACGGACCCGCCACACATAGCACCTCACTTACACTTTCGTCCTCGCTTCGTGTAAAAGGGTTAACCCGGAGGTGCTACGTTCGGATCCAACAGGCATTATATACTACTACAACTCACTTGAGACAAGCAATGTGGGACTAATCCCACCACACAACTCCTCATGGGCCACATGGGCCACGCTACGAGCAGGCCGGGGTATTACATGTATTATGTGTTCATGTGACCTAATAGAATTGGATTCTGTGCCTAACTCATTTTTGCAGGGATTGATGTGGATAGTATGGCCCATTGTGCATGTGATGCATGTATGGATTTCTCATGGCCTACATGTCGTGCTGTGAGATAGCCATCAAGCTATATATTATTGTATAATAGTCTGCATGCCTACAAGTGATGCTTGATATTCTCCCATGTAATTCATTACTAGATCTTAAGAGTAATTGCTTAGATGATGAATGCAATCGATACTTCAAGCATAGTGGTAGGAGGACAGAAACATGGTGATGGAGATGGTCATGATAAGGGTGTAAAACCCACCCAACACTAAGCCTCGAATGCCACTAAACTACTCTCTAAACTAATAATTATTGACACACTATAAAATTTCAGCAAGAAAACATCAACGGACATATCCCTGGATCACAAAAGAGCATCCATAATTATGAATCAAGCAAGAGTAAATAAGCAAGGGGAAATATAACCAGGTAAACAATCCAAAGATAGCACCAACTCATCGAATCCAAATCATTGAAATAAATAATCTAGTCCAAAATATGACCTAAACTTTATTCAGCCTCTAACATGTTCAAGAGTAATCCAACATTGAATGAAAAGGTTCTTATGGCAAATGATCATGTGATTGAAGTATAGATCTAATCCATGTACTCTACTCGCTCTCAGTCACGGCGTCCTCGAAGATCACCTAAAGACAACAAAAGAGCAAGGGTGAGTCCACGACTCAGCAAACACATCAATACACAACGAACAATAATAAATCAACAAACATTCAATAACTTCATTATCATCACGGTACTTCTATTAATATTCTCATCTGTTATCTTCTCTTTGTTTCACACCCATTAATCTCATATATCAATGCAACTCTAATCTACATGTCCACATGCACTTCTTTCACGATATCTGGTATAACGTGAGTGAATGCTCGCGACAATATTCAGTCTCAAGCCCGTTCCTCCACAAGGATCGGGGACCTCCTCCACTCCCGTGGAGTTGTGATCATTCATGATCACCTGCTCATATGCAAAGATGCTTATGAATGCAAACATGCATAATTTCATAATACTCATCATATCCAATTTTTCATCATGTCCATTAACAATATAAATGTAACACCCTGGCTATTCGGAAGCCAAGATGTCACGCAAAACTATCAAACTACTAAGAATAGCATTAAAGCTGGATTATACAGATTCAATCAACAATAATTTCTAAAGAATGACAATAAACGATCACCAGATTCATAAAACAAGAATGGATAAACAGATATAATACCACGAACAGTCAAGCAATACCAAAGTTGGATTATTACAAATCTGGAAATTTATTTAACAAGTTGGCTTGACTGAAAGGTAATAATAATTATTCTGGTTGGATAAAAGTGAAGTGTAGTGTGCCGAACTACCCCACCAAATCATCTTGTCGTCCTCCTCAATTACCTACTTAAAACATACAAAGCAAGGGTGAGTCGAAAACTCAGCAAGTACTAAACAAGAATAATCAAGCATGGAGTGGACAACACAATTCAGTTGAATTACGAACAATTATTGGAACACATACATGTATGTATGGAATGAATACATGAATGGATGAAATGTAAGAATGCATTGAAGGTATGGACTTATCGATTGCATATCTGGGTATAGCGAGTGATACACCGTCGATATTCACTTAAGCCCGTACTTCACAAAGTACGGGGAGCCAATCACCGTATGAAGAACGTTTCATACGGGTGTCCAAGTTGCCACATTGGAATGGTGGTCAACACTACCCACATTAGAATGGTGGGTTTTCAAATGCCCATGCTGGAATTGATGGGTCTTTCAAATGCCCATCTTTGGAATTGATGGGACTTACTAAAAGAATCCACTTCCGTGGTCATAATGAATTTTATGAATGAACATGATGATTTCTCATGGTATGAATGAATATCACACATTAGTGGAAAAGACACATGGCATTCAACAACATGTGTAAACAAGTATGAGTATGCATTCCCACACAACATAATATATCAAGAATGCCACACAAGTTAGTTGCATGTAATGGAATGCAACAACTGAAATGAATGCTAATTCTTTAATCACAAGAATCATCTTCTTGAAATGAAATAAACAACAGGATGGATAGAAAAAGGCATTCACAATTTATCCCAACATCAAGCAAACAATTGGAAACATCACCAAACAAAGATAGGGTACTTGCCTTCCGCGATGAGACGTAATAGGAGGACACGAAGATGCCCCTCCACTCACCGCCTCACCGCCTACACAAATGTATAATCAAAATAAGAATAACAAGGTATGACATTGCTACAAGAGCGCTTCCATCCCCTCTATCTCTCCCACACAAACAACGGGATCAATTTTACCAAGTTTACCCAATGACCCGATTACGCTAAACTGGCAGCGATACTAGAAAAATCACCACTAATTATCTGTAACTCCAAAAGACCTGAAACTAGTGCTCACTGAATCTTAACAGATCAGGCTACAAAACATTAGTTGGCGGAATCCCCTGATTCGGCCAAAACAGAGGGCTAATTAACAGCTAAACACAACCCATCTACGTCTGTCCAGAATACAGATCAGAGATAAAGAAAATGGCGTAACTTTCACCCTATTGATCCAATGAGAATGATTCTTATCATCTTGGAAAGATAATTTTAAGGGATAAAATAACTTAGTTGGGTGAAGGTTCTGATTCGGCCCCTAATTTGAACAAAACCTAGGGACAAACCTACTGACCTCAGTTTTCAGACATACCGGACAGTTTGTAATAAAAAATTCATATCTCCCAAACTACAGATCGGATTTTCCTGATCTCAGTGCCAAAAGAAAGCTAACGTTCCCAGGAATAAAACTCTAGAAGGGAAAAACCCTAGATTCGGCCTCTAGAGTAGTCTAAACAATAGATGAAAATACTAACATTTTTCTTCCCAGAATTCAGAACAGTGGTAAAGAAAATATCATAACCTTCATTATATAGATCCAATGGAGATGATCTTTATCAGCTTTGAAAGATAATTTAAAGGGCTACAATAACTTATTTGAGTGGAGGTTCTGGAAATATCGCTAACTAAATCAAAACCTAGGATCAAGTCGACAGATCCTTCTCGTCAGATAGACAGAACAGCGCGCACTAAAAAAATCATATCTCCTAAACCGTAAGGCGGAATCACGTGATCTCGGTGGCTATGGAAAGCTAAGAACAATACCTACAACTTTCTAAGAGATGGACAGGACAGAAAACGAACGCATCTTACTAAAAATCGACGTACAAGGCGGTGCACAGCAAGGAGGAAGGGGGGACAGCGGCTCCAAAGGGGGGAGGGGGAGAGAAATGTGGAGTTTAGGGTTTGGGGGGGTGGGAACCCCCCCTCTTATGGCCGGCCACCACATGGGCCCCTCCTGGGCCGTGGCCCAGGCCCAGGTTGCCGTGAAATCACAGAAAACCCCCCGGTGAAAAGATGATTCTGGTTTTTCGATTAGCTCCCTCTTCCGAAACTTCTTCTAATAAGCCGAATCACCTTCGGGGTATTACATTCTACCCCTTAACGGAATTCGACCTCGAATTCTAACCGGCAACTAAAACCAGAACGAATTTCCAAGGAGTTGAAATCAACGGATTTAACCTGTACCAGAAACAAACGGGTCTGGATACTACTCGCGCATGCGAGACTCTATCTCCCAAGTGGCCTCTCTCTCGGAATAGAGAAACCACAAAGCAAAGATGATACGGATCCACCTAGTTGATTAGATGAATCCTGATTGTTGGCCCAATCTTTCACGGTACACTCGAATATCAGTAGCAATCTCACAAACCAATTTGGTGATTGAATTGTAAGAAAATCAATATACTCACAAACCAATCTAATAGATTGAATTGCAAGTAGTAGCGTTCGGTGAATAGTACTCCGAAACAAGAGATAGATATCTTGATCTTGCTCTCAATCTTTCTTGTAACAGCCCCAATTTTAATAAACAGAAATTATATGCATTTTATATTATATTGTTATTTCTAAAGCATTTGCATAAATTTTGCATTTGTAAATATCCTAATCAAAATCTAATAGGTAACTCCAATCACAACTCCAAAGAGAGACAACAATTAATACTTAAGAAATTCTCTGGGAAATAATTTAATTAAGAACCTTACAATGTTTATCATAAATAACAATCTTCTCAATACAAGTAACACAAGAATTTATTTACATCAGATCATATTATGTTTTACAACTTTGAGTAATTTACAAAATGTTAAAATAAAACTTGCATTGCATGTCGCCTAAAGCCTTCCTTGAAATCTTGCCCGTCCATCGTTGTCCAGCCAAACCATCTTCCTCGACACAATCCGAAATATCTTTCGCGGCTTCATAGTCCGCCAACCAATCAAAAGACCATTAGTTATTCAAAAAACAGTATAATAGAGTTAGAATAAAATAAATTGCCGTCAGTATACCATAGGAATCATCGCGGTTCCCTGATCTACCTAGATTAGTCGGCACCTTGAGTATCGCGACTACCCACACCAACCTAGGTTAACCGGCATCTTGGCTTTTCAAGTCACCTAGGCTAACCCAGATTAGTCGGCACCGGGATACCCAAGATACCTAGACTAACCTAAGTAAATCGGCACCGTCTTATTTCCGTAGGTTCTCATCATTCGGCATTTAGGGAAATCCAAAACCTACGTATACTGAATTGCCTCAATTGTCGCAAATCCATTGCATAAGGAATTGCTAGCCAATGAACCAAAAATGCTCAGCCCAAAATATCTTAGGAGCCATCTGGATAAGCACAATGCATGAGCATCATTGCAATTTGCAATGACACCATTCACCTCACCACCGCAAGCCCAACCAAAGGAAATGGCGTAACCGAGCCAAAGAAGCACTGAGGACAGACAACCCCTTCCAGAGATTTCCAAACCTCCTCGCAAAACCAGCGAAGCAACACAATTCCTCCCCAAAGACCAATTCCTCACCGACACACATTTCCATCTCTTCTCGGAATAAGAACCGAAGCAAAACCAACCAAGCCGGCACACACAAGCCAACATCATTTGGTGCACCACCGAAGGGGATCAAGAGCAAGACAACCAAAGCAAAGTCCACGAGCAAATCAACATGCCAAGCCAAGCCAGCATCACCATCATCAACTCGATGTCGCAACCACCAAGGCAAGCCAAGAAGAAGAAGCAATCGGGAGCAGGAGGAAGGAAGCCAAGGAAGCAGGAGCCGGGAACTGAGGGGAGCACCAAGACAAAGCCAAAGACTGCAACCCTCTTCTTCCAAACCCTAAAATCATCCAGAGGTAACCCAGTACCCATCAGCAAGCATATCACTTGCACATCATCAATCACCGATCTTATTAGAATCAATCCCAGATCTCAGTAGCATCACATAGCTCTCGTTCATTTTCTTCATCACAGAGCAAGAGGGTTAGGGTAGAGAGGAGATCACCGGGTCTTACCTCGGCAACCAACCCAACACCCACCTCCACCATCGATAGCATTCACCACCTCGGATGAACCTCCATAAGCATGCATACAAATAATCATCGAGCATTAATCTGAAATCAATCGGTTTTGCTAAAGATCAACATAAGTGAAATCAAATTAGAACGGGAACCAAATCGCAAGAGACCGAGATAGGATCGAGCCGGTTCGAGGAGCCAAAGGCGGTGGCGGGAGGCCGAGCTACCAACCACAAGATCGAGTAGGCGCGCAGTGGTGAGCGTCGGACCAAACCAGGTAGGGATCCAATCCTCGAGGAAAACCAGATCGAGCGACTGGGACGCCAGGGAGAACTCGTGGCGGCGCAAAGCGCCAAGCCGCCAAGGGGAGGAGAGCGCAGAGGATCCAGAGAGGCAGATGGCCTCGGCCGCCACGAGGAGGAGGAGGCGATGGGACCGAGGCGCAGGGGCGCAGAGGGGAGAGAGCAGCCGGAGCTGGGGGTGACGGAGCCCGGGTTAGCAGCCGCTGCATCGCGGCGCGGCAATCGGGCGGCGGCAGCAGAAACCGAAGAGCAGGAGCGAGGGCCAAGGAGAAGGCGCGTGAGAGAGAAACCGAGAGGAGGCCGAGGCCGAGAGGAGATAAGAAGAAGGAGAGCGCGGTGAGAGATAAGGAAGGGAGAAGAGAGCGCCGCCGGGAGGAGGTAGAGATAGGAAGGGTTAACGAGGGGGAGGATTAGGGTTAAGGTTAGAAATTAGTAGTTAAAGTGTTGAATAAAAATTGGAATTAAAGAATTAGTGTAAATAAATTTTAGTGTTTTGTAATGGCTATAGTTGGAGCTGTTTAAATTGATGTTAATTAGTAAGTACTATTAATACCATATCAATATTGCAATCGATCTAAGTTTTAGTCGTCCGCAATTAAATATCAGTAAATCAACTCTTAGAAAATGAAATCAAGCGAAGTGTATATAAATTAATCCGAGTCTTTAGGGATGATTTGACCGCCATTAGTATTCACCTGATTAAATACAACGACTTGGTGTGTTATAAGTTATTCGAATTAGATTAATTAAATCAAGCCCTGCGACTGCAGATAATAGATGTGCACACAATCACCATCAAAGTCTGCCGAAAGAAGAGAGCATATTAGATGATTGATTTTGACTGTAGGATCATTGTGGTTATATACCTAGAATGCCTGGAGAGAGTGTTTGTGAGTGCTAGGTGTCCTGTTAAGGAAAACAACATCACCTAAACTCTAGGTATTGTCAGTCATTGTAATTCCACCAGAAATTGAATTAAATTTAACCAGTCCATAAGAAATTGAATTTTTATTAAACTAAAATCTATACCTAAATGCATCTAGAATCATAACCTCATTAATATGTAATTATCATGCATTTTTGAGCATTTTGGATTTCTCGATTTTATTGGTATTTATTCGCTATTGTATTTTCTTTTAGATTCTGAATTGCGCAACGTGAACGATTACGCCTCCGAGAGTGAACAAGTGGACATTCCATAAGGCAAGCTTCCTCTCTGCACCATGTTGTTCCAATTTTTGAAACTGTAGATTTACAAAACACAGTGATACTGTTGCATGCTAATTTTCTTAAAAATTAATTGTGATCTGTCAATAGGTAGTTATAACCTGATAATTGTGGCTTACCTTGAATTGATCATACACTCAACCTAAGGTAGTTTGTGGTGATATAATACTTAATTTCAATTTTTCTTAGCCATGCAGTCCATAGAACGGTAGTGTTTGGCGTGCTTATCTTGTCAAACACGGGAACAACAAATACATTTTTATTTTTGTTGATTCTTTGTTCATTTATTTAAATCAAATGAATCTAAATCTTGTTGTTAAACTTAATTCAAATCTGGACAAGTGGACGTTAGTGATGGTGCCTAGTGCACGAGAATGGGAACTGTGGATGTCTTGTCTGGGTTGATTAAGGACTGAACTCTAACGGCCCAATTCAAGCCCCAGCGTACTTCCACACGCAGTGTATGGGCGCTATTTGGTTAAGTAAAGGGTTAATATTATTGAGTTGGATACGGAGAGTAAGGACATGTGTATTGATTTCATATGGCATAGATGCTTAAGTCTTGGGCCGTGTCGTATGCCATGTGGAGCTTATATCGATATCGATGTTCTTAGAAGGGTAAGGCGTAGATGTGTTACATCGCATGTACGCATCTTGAGGCCCGATCATGTGTAATATGTGTGGCTAACACGAGTTTGCATTTAATTGACTGGTCGGCATTCCTGTACAACATGTGAGCCTCGGCTGAATATATGCTATCGATCGTTGTTTAAGCGGGATCAGTCTCACATGGGTTATCCAACTCAATAGTGTCAACTTGTTGAAAATACCAAACTTAGTTTACCGTACAAGCATACCAAAGGCGGTGTGCTATTATTAGGAGGCTTACGGGCTAACTAAGTCGTGTGGGTAAAGATGTACACCCGCAGGATTAAAACTATTCGAATAGCCGTGTCCACGATTACGCATGACAACGCTTGGATTGATGTCACCTGTATAGAATTTGCTCTAATTTTGGGTTTTGGGAATTATTAATTTCGGCATGATAGTGAGTCATGCAATTTATTGTTAGTGGTTGTAGCCACTTGATTTTGATACTAATTATGATCATACTTTTATTTAATTACTGTTTTAATCCAAATTGATTTATTAAATTGCTTTACTAAAACCTAGCAAGTGTAGGTTAAGATGTATTGCTTTCTGCAAAAATTTAACCATTATAACCTTCCTGTTGTTAACCTTATGCATCTATAAATTCTAATCCTTTGTATAGGACCTCTCCGACACTTTATTTTAAATAGTTTGTGTAAGTCTTGCTGAGTACCTTCCGTACTCAGTGGAATTTTCCACTTGTTGCAGGTAAAGAACGCCCTAGAAATATTTCAAATTGAAGCGATTACGGGGAAACTTCGGCTTTAATCCCAGTCAAGTTGCCCTTGGGTTGTGGCGCTCCACTGGAGATTTTATTTTATTACTTCTGTTTTCATTTCTGGTTTACTTAATGTTTCCGCTGTAAATTTTTATTAATGTATTCCAATCGTATATGCTTGTGATATAATGTTGTAAGGATATGTCTATGTTAGCAGCTCATCCTGGGAGCTAACATGAGAGGCATATCCGGGAACCTGAATATTGGAATTGTACCTTGTTAATGATTATACTTCTAGTATTATTTTTAATTGAGACTTGATTGTTCTTGATTAAAAATTTTACTTTTGGTATGATTATTAATTTGGTATAAACCTCCAATATTCCGGGGTCCTCACAGCGTTGGTATCAGAGCTGTGTTGACTGTAGGTTAAAGCCGTAGCAATGGACGATGTTAGGAATTTGGTTTGTAAAAAGTATTTTCAAAACTAGCAAAATTTGGGCAAAAATGTAAGTAATATGATTCTTTTCTTTCTTACCCATCCTAGCATCTAATTCTTATCTCATAATTCATTTGATTTGTGCAAAGTAAATTTTCTTCGGTGTTCGTCTCTTTTCTCCAACAGTAGACACGCTAAGTAGTCAACTGGTGAGGACAATGGTGGCAAGACGAGAAGATGTTGTTTTCTCGCAAGATTAGGATTAATTTAGGGATTATCCTTAGATTATATATACCCTAAATATATTTCTTTAGCTTGTAGACGCTGGATTTTGTAATGTGGTCATTTGTTCTCTTTTGTTTCCAAATAGTTGTGTATTGCCTACAGGCAGCATGTATAGCAACTATATCGGAAACTAATTGTGGTTCAATTGAATCTTGTACTAGCCTTGAGGCTTAGTACACCCATTTGGATTTTGAGTTGCATGGTTTTGGAATTATGCATTCATAATAGGAATTATTGTCTAAGGGTTGCCCGCTTACTTATCTTATGCTCATTCTTTCCTCATTTCATTTCTTATGCATCATCATGTTTAAGGGGGGTAGAGAATACCCCAAGATATGTGTTAGGCAATCGTAATTCCTACACTTTGATCATGCATATAGTGGTATGTTAATTTAAGCATATCTTATTATTCAGGTTGTTAGCAAGAATCATAACTAAAAATGATTTATATAAATTAAGATGTATGATTAGTATTTCATATTGAAGTTAGAAGCATGAAAATGACTAGTTTATAGCTTGTTAAATTGAAATTTGCTTTAGTTTAAGATTGTTAACTAAATTAGAATTTAGCAACTTGCCATGCTTATATAGATTTCTTGTTTGAACTTAAAAATTTGAAAGTCATCGATGTGTAGTTTGATATGTTAGATTGTTGTAAAATTAAACATGTCTATCTTTTAAATTGTTAATGAGTGAAGATGTCATAACATGAGCTGATGATAGTTTATTTTTATTGTTATTCAATTAAAAGTAATTAAGACAGAGTAGGTTATGCCGGTAATTTTATACTCTTTGTCAAAGCAAAAACGTCATTCTTTGTTATTGAGTAATTTTGACCTAGATAACTGGAACTGTACCCTAGTGTCCGTAAGTAGTCTATAATTTTGAAAGTTTTATTTGAGCACATGATAGTGTGTATTTTCCAAATATGTTTTTCCCAAAAGATTAATGAATTTGTTTTGTCTAGGAATTAATTTGAATACCTTGCAAAACTGTTCTAGCCATTTTTGAAATGTAGAATTAAGAGGAAGGTTTAAACTGCTAGTACCTAGTTTTCTAGTGTTTAGTATCACCTAACTAACCTACCATAAGTTTTCTGGAATTTTTGAACTTAATTTCATTAGTGTTTGAGCCCTAGGACTTGTTTTGTTGTCTGAATTGATTTACCTACCAAAATCTGAGCCTGTTGTGTAGAATGAATTCTTCTGTCAATGTTAGAATCCTAACAATACTCCTGATTTTTTTTATATAGAATTTACCTAGCTAATTTAGTAATTTTCTCGAGCCCTATTTGTTCACCAGTAGCAGTTAAAAATAAGTTGTGAAATTAATTATTTTGGTTGTTAAGGACCAGATCATGGTAGTCTTAATTCATATTGTTTGTTAAATCTTATGCTCACCCAATCTCAATAAAATTGGTTGTTTATAGTTTGGTAGAATCATGTAAGTAGGCATGTGAGTCCTTGCATTCACTAAATAACCCTAAATTTATTCAAGGAATTGATTGCATTTTTGCATCCCTGCATGCATTCATCTAATGCATTTTTCTCCAAATCGGGCAATTAGAATTAGCAAAACAAGGGTTAAGTGAGACTACCAAAGAACCCCGCTTTGTCTTCTAATTTCAGATACAACCTTCCTATACTATACTAGGTTACCATTTAACCAACCATTATGAACCTCTCTTTAGGTAACCTCTTCTCTCGTAGACAGTTGGTAGATTTTCATCCTACCAGAAGAAGAGGTGAAGCTCGACATGTTTGAAGTACTTTCGAATCAAGAAAGGAAAGGTTAAACAAAACTTTCCTGTTTAGAACCTAAAACTGAAGGATAGCCTCACATGATTCGGATTTGAGTTGGGTTGTGAATAAAAATCAAGTGTGACCCTAGGACCAAACCTAGCTAGATCGCCATAGCCTATTGTCCCAATTTCGAACCACTAGGAATCTCGGGACGAGATTCATTTAAAGGGGTAGGTTTGTAATGACCCAATTTTAATAAGCAGAAATTATATGCATTTTATATTATATTGTTATTTCTAAAGCATTTGCATAAATTTTGCATTTGTAAATATCCTAATCAAAATCTAATAGGTAACTCCAATCACAACTCCAAAGAGAGACAACAATTAATACTTAAGAAATTCTCTGGGAAATAATTTAATTAAGAACCTTACAATGTTTATCATAAATAACAATCTTCTCAATACAAGTAACACAAGAATTTATTTACATCAGATCATATTATGTTTTACAACTTTGAGTAATTTACATAATGTTAAAATAAAACTTGCATTGCATGTCGCCTAAAGCCTTCCTTGAAATCTTGCCCGTCCATCGTTGTCCAGCCAAACCATCTTCCTCGACACAATCCGAAATATCTTTTCGGCTTCATAGTCCGCCAACCAATCAAAAGACCATTAGTTATTCAAAAAAAGATAATAGAGTTAGAATAAAATAAATTGCCGTCACAAGATACCATAGGAATCATCGCGGTTCCTCGATCTACCTAGATTAGTCGGCACCTTGAGTATCGCGACTACCCACACCAACCTAGGTTAACCGGCATCTTGGCTTTCAAGTCACCTAGGCTAACCCAGATTAGTCGGCACCAGGATACCCAAGATACCTAGACTAACCTAAGTAAATCGGCACCGTCTTATTTCCGTAGGTTCTCATCATTCGCATTTAGGGAAATCCAAAACCTACGATATCTCGAATTGCCTCAATTGTCGCAAATCCATTGCATAAGGAATTGCTAGCCAATGAACCAAAAATGCTCACCCAAAATATCTTAGGAGCCATCCGATAAGCACAATGCATGAGCATCATTGCAATTTGCAATGACAGACTCATTCACCTCACCACCGCAAGCCCAAACCAAAGGAACTGGCGAACCGAGCCAAGAAGCACCGTGGACAAAGACAACCCCTTCGAGATTTCCAAACCTCCTCGCAAAACCAGCAGAAGCAACACAATTCCTCCCCAGCAGCCCAATTCCCTCACCGACACCCATTTCCATCTCTTCTCGTATAAGAACCAAGGCAAAACCACCAAGCCGCACACACAAGCCAACATCATTTGGTGCACCACCAAGGGGATCAAGAGCAAGACAACCAAAGCAAAGTCCACGAGCAAATCAACATGCCAAGCCAAAGATCACCATCATCAATCGATGTCGCAACCACCAAGGCAAGCCAGAAGCAGCAGCGATCGGAGCGAGGAGGAAGGAAGCCAAGGAAGCCGTGGAGCCGGGGAACGGAGGGAGCACCAAGACAAAGCCAAAGATCGCAACCCTCTTCTTCCAAAACCCTAAAATCATCCAGAGGTAACCCGGTACCCATCGGCAAGCATATCACTTGCACATCATCAATCACAGATCTTATTAGAATCAATCCTGGATCTCAAGAGCATCACATAGCTCTCGGCCATTTTCTTCATCACAGAGCAAGAGGGTTAGGTAGAGAGGGAGATCAGGGTCATACCTCGGTGGCAACCAACCCAACACCCACCTCCACCATCAAGAGCATTCACCACCTCGATGAACCTCCATAAGCATGCATACAAATAATCATCGAGCATTAATATCAAATCAACTGGTTTTGCTAAAGATCAACATAAGTGAAATCAAATTAGAACGGGAACCAAATCGGCAAGAGACCGAGATAGGATGAGCCGGTTCGAGGAGCCAAGGCGGCGTGGCGGCCGAGGCCGAGCCGCCAGCCACAAGATCGAGTAGGCGCGCCGTGGTGAGCGTCGGACCAAACCAGGTAGGGATCCAATCCTCGAGGAAAACCAGATCCGAGCCATACCGGGACGCCAGAGAGAACTCGGCGGCGCAAAGCGCCAAGCCGACCAAGGGGAGGAGTAGCGCAGAGGATCCAGAGGCGTATGGCCTCGGCCGCGAGGAGGAGGAGGCGATGGGACCGAGGCGCAGGGCGCAGAGGGGAGAGAGCGGCCGAGCCGGGTGACGGAGCCCGGGTTAGCAGCAGATCGGCAGATCGGCAATCAAGTGGCAAGGCACGCAGAAACCAAGAGCAGGGAGCGAAGGGGCCGAAGGAGGCGGCGCCGTGAGAGAGAAACCGAGAGGAGGCTGAGGCCGAGAGGAGATAAGAAGAAGGAGAGCGTCGGCTGAGAGATAAGGAAGGGGAGAAGAGCGTCGCCGGGAGGAGGTAGAGATAGGAAGGGTTAACGAGGGGAGGATTAGGGTTAAGGTTAGAAATTAGTAGTTAAAGTGTTGAATAAAATTGGAATTAAAGAATTAGTGTAAATAAATTTTAGTGTTTTGTAATGGCTATAGTTGGAGCTGTTTAAATTGATGTTAATTAGTAAGTACTATTAATACCATATCAATATTGCAATCGATCTAAGTTTTAGTCGTCCGCAATTAAATATCAGTAAATCGACTCTTAGAAAATAAAATCAAGCTTAAGTGTATATAAATTAATCCGAGTCTTTAGGGATGATTTGACCGCCATTAGTATTCACTGATTAAATACAACGACTGTTGTGTTATAAGTTATTCAATTAGATTAATTAAATCAAGCCTGCATCGCAGATAATAGATGTGCACACAATCACCATCAAAGTCTGCCAAAGAAGAGAGCATATTAGATGATTGATTTTGATGTAGGATCATTGTGGTTATATACCTAGAATGCCCGAGAGAGTGTTTGTGAGTGCTAGGTGTCCTGTTAAGGAAAACAACATCACCTAAACTCTAGGTATTGTCAGTCATTGTAATTCCACCAGAAATTGAATTAACTTTAACCAGTCCATAAGAAATTGAATTTTTATTAAACTAAAATCTATACCTAAATGCATCTAGAATCATAACCTCATTAATATGTAATTATCATGCATTTTTGAGCATTTTGGATTTCTCGATTTTATTGGTATTTATTCGCTATTGTATTTTCTTTTAGATTCTGAATTGCGCAACGTGAACGATTACGCCTCCGAGAGTGAACAAGTGGACATTCCATAAGGCAAGCTTCCTCTCTGCACCGTGTTGATCCCAATTTTTGAACTGTAGATTTACAAAACACAGTGATACTGTTGCATGCTAATTTTCTTAAAATTAATTGTGATCATCAATAGGTAGTTATAACCTGATAATTGTGGCTTACCTTGAATTGATCATACACTCAACCTAAGGTAGTTTGTGGTGATATAATACTTAATTTCAATTTTGCTTAGCCATGCAGTCCATAGAACGGTAGTGTTTGGCAGGCTTATCTTGTCAAACACAGGGAACAACAAATACATTTTATTTTTGTTGATTCTTTGTTCGATTTATTTAAATGAAATGAATCTAAATCTTGTTGTTAAACTTAATTCAAATCTGGACAAGTGGACGTTAGTGATGGTGCCTAGTGCACGAGAATGGGAACTGTGGATGTCTTGTGCAGGTTGATTAAGGACCAACTCGACGGCCCAATTCAAGCCCCCAACAGTATTTCCACACGCAGCATGTATGGGCGCTGCTTGGTTAAGTAAAGGGTTAATATTATTGAGTTGGATACAGGAGAGTAAGGACATGTGTATTGATTTCATATGGCATAGATGCTTAAGTCTTCGGCCGTGTCGTATGCCATGTGGAGCTTATATCGATATCGATGTTCTTAGAAGGGTAAGGCGTAGATGTGTTACATCGCATGTACGCACTTCAGTGGCCCCGATCATGTGTAATATGTGTGGCTAACACGAGTTTGCATTTAATTGACTGGTCGGCATTCCTGTACAACATGTGAGCCTCGGCTGAATATATGCTATCGATCGTTGTTTAAGCGGGATCGGTCTCACATGGGTTATCCACTCAATAGTGTCAACTTGTTGAAAATACCAAATCTTAGTTTACCCGCGGCATACCAAAGGCGGTGTGCTATTATTCCGAGGCTTACGGGCTAACTAAGTCGTGTGGGTAAAGATGTACACCCCTGCAGGGATTAAAACTATTCGAATAGCCGTGTCCACGGTTACGGACAACGCTTGGATTGATGTCACCTGTATAGAATTTGCTCTAATTTTGGGTTTTGGGAATTATTAATTTCGGCATGATAGTGAGTCATGCAATTTATTGTTAGTGGTTGTAGCCACTTGATTTTGATACTAATTATGATCATACTTTTATTTAATTACTGTTTTAATCCAAATTGATTTATTAAATTGCTTTACTAAAACCTAGCAAGTGTAGGTTAAGATGTATTGCTTTACGCAAAAATTTAACCATTATAACCTTCCTGTTGTTAACCTTATGCATCTATAAATTCTAATCCTTTGTATAGGACCTCTCAGACACTTTATTTTAAATAGTTTGTGTAAGTCTTGCTGAGTACCTTCCGTACTCAGTGGAATTTTCCACTTGTTGCAGGTAAAGAACGCCCTAGAAATATTTCAAATTGAAGCGATTACGGAAACTTCGCTTTAATCGATCAAGTTGCCCTTGGGTTGTGGCGCTCCAATGGAGATTTTATTTTATTACTCGCATTTTCATTTCGGTTTACTTAATGTTTCACAGAAATTTTTATTAATGTATTCCAATCGATATGCTTGTGATATAATGTTGTAAGGATATGTCTATGTTAGCGGCTCATCCAGGAGCTAACATGAGAGGCATATCAGGAACTGAATATTGGAATTGTACCTTGTTAATGATTATACTTCTAGTATTATTTTTAATTGAGACTTGATTGTTCTTGATTAAAAATTTTACTTTTGGTATGATTATTAATTTGGTATAAACCTCCAATATTCCGGGGTCCTCACATTTCTCCCTCAATCTCCCCAACTCATATCACGACTCAAGAACACACGATATGCGCCAAAACGGCTTTTCTGATTTTTATTATCTAAATCATAACATGTCCCCTCATATGGTGCGGCCATGGGGGATTTATATAGCCTCCCACGCAAACACAAAATCGGATGAACAAGATCTGATAGACTACGAAGACTGCATCTTGGATTACTATTCATGTGAACGAAGAATCCGTGCCATTCGCTCACGTGAACAAGAATCCAAAAAAACCCTTTCTTTAATTAGAATTTAAACTAATCTAGTTTTGGAATAAAATATTAATCACCAATTAGCTGTCTGAATTGGATCCAAACTGAACCAACCCACATGCCATGTTCCTAGCGTCCTCTCCATGCATGGCCAAATCTCCCTCTTGGTTTCCCTTGTGTTGTGGGCTTTCCTTCTCTTAGCTTCTTGCACGAACTTGTTCCATGCACTTGATGCTTCTTCTGACGCCAATGCAACCTTTGCTGCCATACCACCACATGTCTTTCTTGACTGCACGCACGCGCTAGGGTTTTATCCCGAGAGAACGTCCCCTCTCGTTGGCCAACATCCCCATCCACCCTATCGGCCTTCACAACATTTTGTTTTACCTTTTGCAATGCTTTGGTTGTAGATATTGCCGTATCATCCTCCCTTTCTTCAAGAAAAGACATCCTCGTCTTTTGTGTAATCTCAGGAATTTCCGTCGGGGTAGTCTTTACGATCGTCTTTTTAGCTATGATCTCCTCAGCATGAATAGAATTCTCTGGCACAGGACACAGGGTATATGATCTTCCCTGATAAACCAAAGAGTACTTGTTGGACCTCCCGTAGTGCGTAGCATTGCGATTATACTGCCACGGACGCCCCAACAACAAGTGACATACATGCATAGGCACGACGTCACACTCCACTTTGTCGTGATAGTCTCCTACTGAAAAACAAACTTTGACACGATGAGTAATTTTCAGTTTACCGACATTATGCAACCATTGTGCATAATACGGTTCTGGATGTCGCCAGGTTGTCAACCCCAAAGCTTGCACCAAATCGTTGCTAATGATATTGTTGTAGCTTCCACATCAACGATAAGCTTGTAAACTTTGCCATTGATTTTGCACTCAGATTTGAAAACGTTGGTTCGCTGCCCCGTTGTGAGAATGGAAGTGTTGTCAACTCGAACCGTCTTGGTCAGCATACAAAGACCATCTTGTGGTGCCTCACTAGTAGTTTTGTCATCATGGAACGACACCTCTTGCTGTTTTTGGGTAGAAAGAAGGGTCGCCAATTCTAATTTCTTCTGTTCTTCCCCGGCCAACCGTTCTTCTTCACGTTTTTTGGCCTTTAGCCTTTGCTGCTACTCTTTAATGTCTCCTTGGGCCTTGTCTCGTCGCTGTCTATCTTCAAAGTACCTTAATGAGGACCAAGATGTAATGTCCTTTCGTGTTCCTCTCCATGGAAAGGAGTACCGCATGACGGGGCGTGATGCAACTCGATGTATGTGCTGTTCTTTCAACCAATATGCACCAATCACCAACGAACATGCTCTCATATGCATAGGAATCACGTCACAAGTAACAATAGCAGCGTACCCATCCAAAGAAAATTTTACCTCCACTTGTTTTGTGATCGGAATGTGCTTGAACCTCCAAAGCAATAGATATGGCTCCGGATGTGGCTTTGTGATCAACCCCAATCTGTCCACAAGTGTTTGGCTTGCGGCGCTTGTAAAGCTTCCGTATCGATCATCATAGCACAATCTGTGTTCCCACTCGACACCGATTGAAGAATATGTAGCTCGGATCGTGGAGTGGATCCTCCTCACATTGATCTATAGTGTAGTGAATTGCATGACCAACTTCATGTCCTTCAGACGCCATGTCGATACTTGATCTTCGTAGCAACAATACCGTGAACAATCAAGCTCGATACCACCGATACGGATCCACCTAGTTGATTAGATGAATCTCGATTGTTGGCCCAATCTTTCACGGTACACTCGAATATCGTAGTAATCTCACAAACCAATTCGTGAATTGAATTGTAAGAAAATCAATATACTCACAAACCAATCTAATAGATTGAATTGCAAGTAGTAGCGTTCGTGAATAGTACTCCGAAACAAGAGATAGATATCTTGATCTTGCTCTCAATCTTTCTCCCTCAATCTCCTCAACTCATATCACGACTCAAGAACACACGATATGCGCCAAAACGGCTTTTCTGATTTTTATTATCTAAATCATAACTTGTCCCCTCATATGGTGCGGCCATAGGGGGTTTATATAGCCTCCCACGCAAACACAAAATCGGATGAACAAGATCGAGCTGACCATAAGAATCGCGGATTACTATTCATGTGAGCGAAGATCTGCGCTTGCCATCGCTCACGTGAACGAGAATCCAAAAAAACCCTTTCTTTAATTAGAATTTAAACTAATCTAGTTTTGGAATAAAATATTAATCACCAATTAGCTGTCTGAATTGGATCCAAACTGAACCAACCCACATGCCATGTTCCTAGCGTCCTCTCCATGCATGGCCAAATCTCCCTCTTGGTTTCCCTTGTGTTGTGGGCTTTCCTTCTCTTAGCTTCTTGCACGAACTTGTTCCATGCACTTGATGCTTCTTCTGACGCCAATGCAACCTTTGCTGCCATACCACCACATGTCTTTCTTGACTGCACGCACGTGCTAGGGTTTTATCCCGAGAGAACGTCCCCTCTCGTTGGCCAACATCCCCATCCACCCTATCGGCCTTCACAACATTTTGTTTTACCTTTTGCAATGCTTTGGTTATAGATATTGCCGTATCAAAAGATGTGAAGCGACGTCTGACCTAACAATCAACTTGAACTTTCTAGGTACACTCATCAGACGAGGATCGAAGGTAAGACCTTACTCGATGATCAACGTGTTTAACTTAATCTCAAACTTTGAATGGTCCTGCTGCTCTCAAGACCAAAGACGCACCTTACGCTATGCGTACCTCGCGTATGTACCCGTGACGGTCAAAGCGATAAGCCAGCTTCCTAATTTCTTCTACTGCCGGAAATGAAGAGAATCCAACTGAAAAAAATAGAGAGTTCTCATCGCAACCACGCAATGTTAACTCTTCACCAAAAAGGTTAAATCCCAAATGTGACAATTCATCAGTAACGCAATTCCACTTCCAATGAATCAATTTGCGAAAGAACACCACAGAAACCAAAAGAGAAATTTGCTTGAATAGTCAAATCAAATATTTCTTTTACTCCGACTGAACTGGAAAGATTCAGTCATGCCAACATGGCCCCAACTCAAAGTGCAGAAAACACTTATCAACAGCACAAAACCCAAACGAGAAGCAAGGAAACGCATCATTTTCCGAGGAAACATCCTTTCTTCCGCTTCTCTCTTCGAGGAGTAAAACTTCTCTCTAATATTGGAATTTGAATTCATCGCATACCTCAAGAGATTAAACCTCTTAATTGAACATTATCAAATTATGCTCAAACTGAAATACATCATCCACACCATGGTGGAGAGACTCCATTGAATTTTTTTTTTGCTCTAGACATCTCGTTCTACTATTCAACCTTAATTTGATTAAAGGCACCCAAAGCGCCACAGGATAGATACCACATAATCATATTACCTCAAATTTTCAAGAACAACTCAGAATCGTCAGTACACATGCTAATGTACTACTTCAAAAGGGTCCTAGCATAAACATGCTCGGGAAACTCATTTATTCCACCCTCTATACACACAATCAGTAGGTGACCAAAGGTCTAGCATAAATGAATGCAAAGC
Source organism: Hsuehochloa calcarea (assembly GCA_036346395.1). NCBI lineage: Eukaryota > Viridiplantae > Streptophyta > Magnoliopsida > Poales > Poaceae > Hsuehochloa > Hsuehochloa calcarea. Next base: position 33,782,818 of record CM070610.1, read on the forward strand.
CCAGATTTAACTTCCAAAACCTCTACAACAGATTGCTCTTATAACTGATAGTTAAATCATCGAATTAAATCTCTAACATTCCCACAATTCTAACATACTCACTCATTGACATCATCAGAAATCACCCACACCATCTCGCAATGCTATCCAATTGTGTTACTCTATAAATTCAATCAAGGTTTCCATACCTCCGATAATCACCAACCTTTCAATCCTGAATTGAAGTTCTGGAATTTCACTATACCAGGTGTTAATCAGCCGTAACACTTTTCAGACTTACTTCGAAGTCAAACATCTCAGGTGAATCAATTTCCCTCCAAGGGATACAGATGTAACACCCCAGCCCAACATTGAGCTTAGAATGCCACTAATCTACTATAACCATCTAATTTACATCAACATACTATAAAATTTCAGCAAGCATAACAACATTAAAACCCATCCACGGGTCGCATTAACACAAGCATAACACTATGACAATCATAGATAAATTAGACCTAGGAGCATAGCAAAATAATAAACCAAGCATCTATGGTTATTCAATACCATCATGTCCTAGATATAAATATTCAGGTTATTCTAAAAGTTTATCATGTCCAATGAATCAAATAATTGGGTGAAGTGCATGATTCCAAGTGCGCTAGCCCTTCCGAGTAAAACGTCATCACCGGGTCACCTAAAAACAACAATAGAGCAAGAATGAGTCCAAGACTCAAAGAATACATAATAAAGCCATAAACAATAGTTTATTAACCATTATCAAAGTTATCATCATCATCCATTTATTTAATGCCATTGTCATTCTCAAACAACCAAGCCATATTCCATATAGGTAAAGTTGCACAATTTAACAATTTACTTAGATATGCGAATGCACTAACATGCTCTGCTTATGCTCATATGCATCTCATCACGGATACCCCGGGTATAGCGGAGTGTTCACCGTCGATGACACACTCTATCCTTCACTCCCGTGAAGTCCCCACCAAAGTAGGATTTTATCTAGAGCTCTCCGGACTAGTCATGTATCTTTCTCACCGACCTCACCGGAATAGTTACATGACTTTCTCACCGACCTGGCTCATGCAACCCCTGTCATGATGAATGTAAATGATGCGACATCTTTATTTATTCATCAACATAGTCCGTCTCATTAACTCAATATCTCCTCATTTTCTCAATATCATAATCTCAATATCATAATCTCATTCACTCAAGGTCATCAATATCATGTATAAGAATAAGCTGAACCAAAGCATAATAAATAGCATGATAAGTAATAACAATGATCATGGTGAACAACCCATTGTTCACCACTCTACCATGTACTTGCCTTCCGCGCTGTGACGAGTTAGGAGGCAACGACGGAATTTCTCCACTCCCTGCGCCACCGCCTACACAAATATTCATTCGAAATAAGAATAACAAGACAGGACGTGGCTACAAGCGTTTTACCATAACCCTCTATCTAATCAACAAAACCAAAAACTCAAAATGACGAATTAACTAATCAGCCAATATCAGCCCTTCTGAACAGCAGTACGAGAAAAATCGTAATTAAATATCTGTAACTCCGAATGACTTGAAACCAGTGCTCAAATACTCTTAACGTAATAGGCTACGAAACTCTAGTTGGTGGAATCCATTGATTTGGCCAAAACAGTGGCCTAAACAACAGTTGAAAACACTAACAGATATCTGCTCAGATTTCAGAACAGTGGTAAAGAAAATGGCTTAACATTTATTCTACTGATCCAATGGAGGTGATCTTTATCAACTTAGAAAGATAATTTAAAGGGCTACAATAACCTATTTGGGTGGGGTTTCTGAATCTGAATCTAACTAGATAAAAACCGAGGGGCAAACCAGCAGTTCCAAATTCTCAGGCAGACAGGACAGTGCACGATTAAAAATTCATAATTCCTAAACCGTAAGTCAGAATCTAGTGATCTCGGTGCCAAAAGAAAGATAAAGACATCAGGAACAAAACACTAGAAGGCGAAAATAACAGAATCGGCCTCTAAGTAAATCATAATGGCCCGACAAGAAAATCTGCCAAATCACGTCAGCTCTCCTGGACAGTCGCGGTAAAACTACCATATCTCCTAAACCGTAACTCAAAATCAGATGATCTCGGTACCAAAAGAAAGCTAAGACAAAGAGCTCCAACTTTCTAAGAGATGAGAAGATCAGAAAATGTACAGAACTTACCCAAAACTGACGATCAACAGTGGCACAGGGAAGAGGTCGGGAGAGGCGGCGGCCACTAGGGGGAATAGGGGGAGGAGGGGTGGGGTTTTAGGGTTTTGGGGAGTGGGATCCCCACTCATGGCCGGCCCCCTCTTGGGCCCCTCTCGGCTGCAGCCCAGGCCCAGTTGTCAAAATAATGTGAAAAACCCCTTCTTGTTTCAGAATTTGTACTCCTTTCTTTGCCCTTTCTTCTCTCGGCTGATAGTCTAATTACCCGATTCGATTCCGAGGTATTACATTCTACCCCTAAATGTAATTCGACCGAATTCTTTACGCTGTTCTACTCGAAGGACATTTACAATTAGCACGCCGGATTCCAGCTCCCAAGTCGCTTTTTCGCTCGGTCTGATGCATCCACCGCACATTTACTAACTAACATATTATGTTGTATTATTCATCCCGCTCTTTTCAGAGCCACTCCACAGGCAGGACTCGATAGCACAGTCTGACTCGTGGATCGACGGCTCTAAAGAAACCTCACGCTCCAGATGCATCAAGTACTCCCTCGACACCGGGTTGCACAAAACATTGTATACCCTGGGCCAGGACTCGAGACGGTCCTAGCGATTCTCCTCCTTCCAAAATCACTGCAGCTTCCAAAAACAAACCTTTGTACCTTAGGCCACTCTTCTCTTCGGTACCAAATAACACAACCAACACAAAACACCTGGAACTCTTGTTCCACGTCTCAATCAGTTCTTTCACCTTAACAAGGAGCACAACCGTAAACCAGGAACGTAAAACAGAACTCGTTTTTAAACAACTATTTTGCAAACAGATTGTAATACCTCATAAATCCAGCTAGTTCGTATAGTTGGAAGATAGTCGAAAATGAGATTTAAAAGTTCCGGAATCGCATTCGGTAAAAAGAAAGAAGTCAGAGGGGGAAAAAGAAATAGTTTTCGTCGGAAATTCTAATTAGCAGGGGGTGTTATCGTGATTTTCCGGCAACCTGGGCCGCAGTCCGTGACCCAGGAGGCCCAAGACGGGGCCGGCCGGCCCATGAAGTGGTCGGCCATAAAGGGGGGGCGCCACTCCCCCCAAACCCTAGTCGGCCCCCATCCCTCCCCACCTAGCCGCCACCCCCTCCCCTCTCCCCTGGTTGGGCGCCGCCTCCCTTGGTGGCGGCCTTGGTGCTCCCGGTTGGTCTCCAAGATCCCCGGCGCTTCTCCTCCGATCTGTCCTCCGTGGTCGTTTCTTCGCCGGTTGTTCGCTGTGGTGTGGCCGGCCAAGGAAGAAGAAGGGAGACCAGCGGGGAGTGGTTCTTCATCGTGCTACGGGTCTTCAAGGGTAACGAGCACCCCGGTTATTTGTTTGATCGATTTTTGTTGCGGTACAGATCAATTGATTCGCGTCGGATTAGAGTTCCAGAAATTACAGATTGGATCAGAATGTTGCGTGGCATGTTACGGTACTTTAGAGGCCGAATTTGGGGTTTTGCCCTTCTAGAGATTTGTTCCTGGTTTCGTTAGCTTTCTTTGGGAACCAAGATCAGGAAAATCCGATCAGTAGTTTGGGAGATATGAATTTTTGAATACGAACTGTCTAATCTGTCTGAAATCTGAGGTCAGTAGGTTTGTCCCTCGTTTTTGTTCAAATTAGAGGCCGAATCAGAATCTTCACCCAACTAAGTTATTGTAGATCTTGAAATTATATTTCCAAGTTGATAAAGATCATTCCATTTGGATCAGTAGGCTAAAAGTTACACCATTTTCTTTACTGCTGATCTGTTTTCTGGACAGACGTAGATGGGTTGGGTTTAGCAGTTAATTAGCCAACTGTTTTGGCCGAATCAGGGGATTCCACCAACTAATGTTTTGTAGCCTGATCAGTTAAGAATCAGTGAGCACTGGTTTCAGGTCGTTTAGAGTTACAGATAATTAATGGAGAATTTTCTTGTGCAACTGCCCGTAGAACGATAATCTGGACTTTTGGAGTAGATGTCAAATTGGACCCTTGGGATGGGTGGGTTGATTAGAGAGCATCGTAGAACACTTGTAGCTGTGCCATATTCGATTATCCATAATACGTGGCAATGCTTGTGTAGGCGGTGAGACGGTGGGTGGAAAGACACCTTCGTTGTTTCACAACACGTCACCACACGGAAGGCAAGTGCAATGTTTAATTTGTGTGAATTCATTGACTACTTGTTAACTTGGTAAACTATGAATATTCCTGTGATTTGAGTATGATGTGGTAGAGTTCAATACCTTATTCGATGATACATTGAGTTATATGCCAAGTTATGCTTTTCATTCCATGCATACATAATTCGATGTCTTTGTCACTGGAGTGGAAACTTGATTAAGTCCCATTAATTCCAATATGGGCATGTAAGACCTACCATTCCAATGTAGGCGCTTTGGACATTCCGTATGAAACGCTCTTCATACGGACTTGGATCCCCACTCTTGGTTAAGAGCGGGCTTAAGTGAACACCGACGGTGTGTCACTAGTTATACCGTATAAACATGTGGAAAGTCCATTCTCCTTCAATGCATTCATTCATTCATACCATGCTTTCTTAAATTCATGAAGTAAATGATGTACTTGGTAGATTGTTTCGATTCAGTATTCTATGGGAATGTATATGTTGTGCTTGCTGAGTTTCGACTCACTCTTGTTTTTATTTATTTTTAGGTGAATTCCAGTGAAACGGTTGCTAGCGGGAGGGTGTAGTCCAGCACGTTCCATGCACATGAAATAAATAGTCATTCGTTAAAGTTCTATTTACATCTCTTCAGTTTTATTTATAATGTAATGGACTGTAATAATTGTCACTTGGAGGTTCATTATTATCGCTTTGGTTAATTCTCGCTTAAATTTATAGATGAACTGTTATTAAGCTATAGATTGTTATCATGGTTAATCGTTTCTTTAGCATTGAATGCGATGTTAATCTTATGAATTGAATAGTAGGTTGTCTTGTTAGGTGACATCTTGTCTTCCGAATAGACAGGTGTTACTGCTTGGTATCGAGGAGCGGCTTCAGTCCGTGGTGAATAGATTGATAACATTTACTAAAACTAGTTTAAGGTTGTCAACATAAACTAAAATTTGTCAACAGTTTATTAACTTAAAACTTGACACACTGTGCACAGTAGGAAGGGTTGGGTATAACTTTGCTTCCGCATTTCTTTCAAGTCATTCCCTTATGTTCTGATAATTGAATTGTTTGATCTTTTGTGTGGTGGTGTTTAGATGGCGAGAGGTCGTGGTCGTGGTCGCCCACCGTCCGTGGTCGGGTCGGGACGCGGTCCTACCGTGTCTTCTTCTCACCGAGGAAGTTCCGAGGTCGCCACGGAGGAGATTGCCTCTGCCGCTCCTCGGCCGCAGAGCCTCCTATTATGTCTGCAGAACTTATCTGTAACCTTATGAGAGAACCGGCTACTCCGCCAAAGAATCGCAGACGGCCATTCTCGCAGCAATGCACTGCATGCGCGTAACTCGTTGTCGCCATCGTTCCACCCGAGGTTAGGATGAATCTTCGGAGTGGATGTCGCCGATTGGACTCTTTTGATGGAGCCGCACACCGTCCAGCTGCGGATTGGTTGAGATATATGGAGCGCCGCTTGGGGCATTAGAGCCGACGCCGCAGCAGAGGCGCGCTTCGTGGCTTTTCGCTTGAAGGGTCAAGTCGACATCCGTGGGAAGGAGTTCGCCTTCCAGACTCAGTTCAGTGGTCCCGCCACATGGGAAGTGTTCGTGGAGAAATTCAGACGCAATTCTATCCGCTCCTTTGTTGAGAAGATGGAACAAACATCGTTGACTTTTGAGCAAGGAAAGATGACGGATTCGAGTACGAGGTCGGGTTCAATAACTCAGTGCGCTTTGTACCGCGGTGGCGAATGATGATAATGAGAAGGCTAAGAGGTTCGCGGGGCCTCAACCAAGAGTATCGCCAGATTCTGAGGGCGACAGGACTGCGTGATTTCAGCTCGGTGGTCGAGCAAGCTAGAGGAATGGAGTTGGAGAAAGGTACGCCCGCAAAGTCGTCATTGTTAGTTACGCCACCACCGGCAATTTCGGTGGTGGGGCGTAAATGAGTTTTGGTGGAGGAATGGGTCTTTTCAATGACCCGCCCCAAGAGGTTTCGAAGGGTCACAACACTCGCCCCGTCCGTCGCTGGCGCTCTTCCTCTTGGCGCCCGCCCTTTGTCTTCCATTCCATCCAGACGCCCTGCTCTGTGACAGGCATGAAATGCTTCCGGTGTGGTGAGGAGCATCGAGCTTCAGAGTGTTCCTTCAGGGGGTCATGTCGTCATTGTGGTCGGGATGGCCACAAAGCGTCGGTTTGCGCGTAACCCGTGAGTATCATCGTGGGAGCCCGCTCGAGCGACTTCATTTTCCAGCGTTCACGGTGGTTGATTCGACTCTGGCGCAGATCTCGCACTACATTCACCTGTGGTGGATTCTCCTTGATGGTTCCTCAGCACCTCCAAAGCAGGTTCTATTGGAACCCGCTCCGCCGCACCTCCGTCTGCCTGTTGCTCCTGCAGCCGGTCTTTGGGCACCCTTCGCAGAGTGTCGAGCTTCCTCCGCCCGACGCCGCCAGAGTCACGCCATGCCCACTCCGGATACTATGAGGCGACGGACGTGGTGATGTGTACTTTACTAGTTGACTCGCATGATGCTTTCATATTGTTTGATTCTCGTGCTACGATTCGCTTGTGTCCCCGGAGTTTGTCAAGAGCGAGTTTGAGTCTGCAGCTCATCTCCGAGTCCGTGGTAGTCGCTTCTCGGGGTCTTATTTCACTCTGATTTGTCCGGCCGTTCTATTGATATCGATGGGGAGGTTTTCACCGCTAACCTTATAGTGATTCAACTGCACCTTTTGATGTCATTCTGGGTATGGAGTGGTTATTCCAATACCGGGCCAAGATCTGTTGCTTCTGGAAGACGGTGACTCTGCAAGCTCCTTCCGGTGAAGAATTGGTATTCCAGGGGAGTGCACCGTCGATTCAATTGCTCGTGCGGCTAGTCTGCACCCTAGCCGCGTGCATCAACCTATGGATTGCTTTGCTCCCTCAATGAAAAGATTGGCTCTTCATTGCGTATTGAGGAGATACCAGCCATCGAATGAGTTTTCGATGTTTTCCTCGCGAATCGCTCGATGCCTCCCCAGACGGAGAGTGGAGTTCCGGATTGATCTTATTCCGGGAACGCGACCCATATCGATGTCTCCTTATCGGTTGGCACGACCATTTCAAGAGGAATTGAAGAAACAGTTGGACGATTTTTGTCCAAGGATATGATTCGCCAGAAGGCGTCTCACCTTGGGGAGCACTGTGCTTTTCACCAAGAAGAAGGATGGCAGTTGGCGCATGTGTGTGGATTATCTGCTCTTAACCAAGCAATGGTGAAGAATAAATATCCATTACCCCAGACGAGGATCTCTTCACCAATTGAAGGGGGCCAAAATATTCTCGAAAATTGACCTTCAGTCAGGGTACAATCAGATTCGTGTCCGGGAGCAGGACATCGAGAAGACAGCTTTTTCCACGAGGTATGGCCATTATGAGTACAAAGTTATGTCTTTTGGATCGATTTAATGCTCCGCAGCTTTCATGGAGGCCATGAACAGTATGCTACACCAATACCTCGATGATTTTGTTGTCGTATTTATTGACGATATCTTGATCTATTCCAAAACGGAAGGGGATCACGCTCGACATTTGAAGTTGGTACTTGAAACACTGAGAAAGAACCAATTCTATGCCAAATTGAAGAAGTGCGAGTTCTGGATTTCTGAGGTGGGGTTTCTAGGCCATGTTATCAACCAAGACGGTATATCAGTTGATCCTAGCAAGATTTCTACGGTGGTAGAGTGGGCAAGACCAACCAATGTCAAGGAGGTGAGGAGTTTTCTGGGATTAGCGGGTTATTACCGGCGTTTCGTGGAAGGTTTCTCCATTATTGCTAGACCAATGTCCCAGTTGACACAGAAAGGGGTTAAATTTCAGTGGTCGGAAGCATGTGAGCGCAATTTTTGTGCATTAAAGGAAAGATTGGTGACTGCTCCGATTTTGACTCTTCCCGAGCCCGGGAAGCGGTTCACCATTTATTCAGATGCGTCGATAGTTGGTCTCGGATGTGTACTTATGCAGGAGGGCAAAGTGATTGCTTATGCGTCATGACAGCTTGAAGAAGCATGAGCGTAATTACCCGACTCATGATCTCGAGTTGGTCAGTAGTGGTTCTTGCTTTAAAAATCGGCGCCATTATTTAGACGGCGAGTCTTGTGACATCTTCACCGATCACAAGAGTTTGAAATATATCTTTACCTGTATGATTTGAACCCGAGATGAGGAGAGGGTTAGAGCCGATTAAGGACTATGATCTCACAATTCAAGATCATCCGTGCAAGGCAAACGTGGTAGCGGATGCTTTGAGTCGCAAGGCGACACCATCTATCGCCGATTGTCTTATCGCTGATTTTGAGCGTATGGATATTTCCTATTGTTTTATGGTACCACCAAAGCGGAGACTCGTTGCTTTTAGAGTTAGCACTTCGGATCAAGTGCGAGAAGCACAAGAAGATGACCAGATGCTTCATGGGTGAGAAAGCGTTGTATTGAGGGCAAGCAAGGCCATTTCAAGATAGATGAGGTGGGTACATTACGGTTTAAAGGCCGCCTCTGTGTTCCCTGTGAGGCTCAAAGTTAAGGATGAGATTCAAGGAGGCACATCAGACGCAGATACAAGGCACCTGAGAGACCAAGATGTACAAAGATTTAAAGAGAAACTTCGTGGAAGAGGATGAAGGTTGATATTGCACAAGATGTAGCATCTTGTGGAGTCTGTCATGAGTCAAGGTCGAACATAAACGGCCAATGGGATTGCCGCAACCTCGGAGGTCCCTGTGGCCGTGGATGATATATCAATGGATTTTGTAGTCGGTTTACCTCGCACGCAACGAGGGAAGGATGCTATTTGGGTCATTGTGGACCGCTCAAGAAGTTCGCTCATTTTATTCCTATCCGCACAACAAATTCGCAAGTGATTTGGCTCCTCTTTAGTGCGGGAAGTAGTGCGGTTGCACGGAGTTCAAAACTATTGTTTCGATCGACGCGAAATTTGTCTCCAAGTTCGGGAGAGTTTGCAGGTGCCATGGGCACACAGCTCCGCCTTAGCACGCCTTTCATCCCCAAACAGATGGACAATGAGCGCACTATTCGACATTGGAAGATATGCTCAGTGTTGTGTTTTATCCTCGAAAGGAAGTTGGGAAGAACATTTATCGCTGGTCGAGTTTGCTTATAATAACAGCTTATCATGCCAAGATTCGAGCGGCACCATTCGAGGTTCTTTATGGACGTAAGTGCAGGTCCCCGTTGTGTTGGGATGAGGTTGGAGAGCGGGCAGTTTTGGGTCCCGATTGGGTTCAGCAAACAGTGACTAGAGTGGCCAAAGTTAGGCAAAATCATACGCTCAGAGTCGGCGTAAGAGCTACGCAGATGTCGGAAAGGCGGATTTGGAATTCAAAGTGGGTGACGAAGTTCGCTGAGAGTGTCGCCATCCAAAGGTGTGGTGCGGTTTGGCACCAAAGGAAAGCTTAGTCCAAGGTATGTTGGACCTTTCCAATCGTGGCGCGAATTGGAAAACTAGCTTACCGCTTGGACCTTCCCGACTCCATGAAAGGGGTCCACAATGTGTTTCATGTGTCCATGTTATGGAAATTTTGAGGATCCGCACCATGTTATTCCTTTGGAGCCTTTGATTATTGAGCAAGATCTTACTATCGAATCCCGACCGGTGAGAATATTAGAAGAAGCGAACGGGTTCGAGGAACAAGACCTCAAGTATGTTAAAATCCTTTGGTCTCATCACCAAAGAGATGCTACTTGGGAGTTGGAGTCCCGCATGCGAGAACAATACCCGAACTGCTCACTTCTGTAATTATTTAAGTTATTCATCTTTCTTTCTCGGTTTCTACGAGATTCGAGGTCTAATCTTTTCTAAGGGGATAGAGTGTAATACCTCATAAATCCAAATTTAGTTCAGATAGTTGGAAGATAGTCGAAACGAGATTTAAAAGTTCCTAATCGCATTCGTAAAAAGAAAGAAGTCGGAGGAGAAAAAGAAATAGTTTTCGTCGGAAATTTAATTAGCGTGGGGGTTATCGTGATTTTTCGGCAACTCGGGCCGCGATCCGCACCCAGAGGCCCAAGATGGGGCCGGCCGGCCCATGAAGTGGCCGCCATTAAGGGGGCGCCACTCCCCAAACCCTAGCCGCCCCCATCCTCCCCACCTAGCCGCCACCCTCCCTCTCCCCTGGTTGGGCGCCGCCTCCCTTGGTGGCCGCCTTGGTGCTCCCCGGTTGGTCTCCAAGATCCCCGGCGCTTCTCCTCCGATCTGTCCTCCGGCGGGTCGCTTCTTCGCGGTTGTTCGCTGTGGTGTGGCGGCCAAGGAAGAAGAAGGGAGACCAGCGGGGAGTGGTTCTTCATCGTGCTACGGGTCTTCAAGGGTAACGAGCACCCCGGTTATTTGTTTGATCGATTTTTGTTGCGGTAGAGATCAATTGATTCGCGTCGGATTAGAGTTCCAGAAATTACAGATTGGATCAGAATGTTGCGTGGCATGTTACGGTACTTTAGAGGCCGAATTTGGGGTTTTGCCCTTCTAGAGATTTGTTCCTAGTTTCATTAGCTTTCTTTTGGCACCAAGATCAGGAAAATCCGATCAGTAGTTTGGGAGATATGAATTTTTGAATACGAACTGTCCAATCTGTCTGAAATCTGAGGTCAGTAGGTTTGTCCCTCGTTTTTGTTCAAATTAGAGGCCGAATCAGAATCTTCACCCAACTAAGTTATTGTAGATCTCGAAATTATATTTCCATGTTGATAAAGATCATTCCATTTGGATCAGTAGGCTAAAAGTTACACCATTTTCTTTACTGCTGATCTGTTTTCTGGACAGACGTAGATGGGTTGGGTTTAGCAGTTAATTAGCCAACTGTTTTGGCCGAATCAGGGGATTCCACCAACTAATATTTTGTAGCCTGATCAGTTAAGAATCAGTGAGCACTGGTTTCAGGTTGTTTAGAGTTACAGATAATTAATGGAGAATTTTCTTGTGCAACTGCCCGTAGAACGATAATCTGGACTTTTGGAGTAGATGTCAAATTGGACCCTTGGGATGGGTGGGTTGATTAGAGAGCATCGTAGAACACTTGTAGCTGTGCCATATTCGATTATCCGTAATACATGGCAATGCTTGTGTAGGCGGTGAGACGGTGGGTGGAAGGACACCTTCGTTGTTTCACAACACGTCACCACACGGAAGGCAAGTGCAATGTTTAATTTGTGTGAATTCATTGACTACTTGTTAACTTGGTAAACTATGAATATTCCTGTGATTTGAGTATGATGTGGTAGAGTTCAATACCTTATTCGATGATACATTGAGTTATATGCCAAGTTATGCTTTTCATTCCATGCATACATAATTCAGTTGCTGTCCACGGGAGTGGAAACTTGATTAAGTCCCATTAATTCCAATATGGGCATGTAAGACCTACCATTCCAATGTAGGCAGTTTCGGACATTCCGTATGAAACGTTCTTCATACGGACTTGGATCCCCGCTCTTGGTTAAGAGCGGCTTAAATGAACACCGACGGTGTGTCACTAGTTATACCGTATAAACATGTGGAAAGTCCATTCTCCTTCAATGCATTCATTCATTCATACCGTGCTTTCTTAAATTCATGAAGTAAATGATGTACTTGGTAGATTGTTTCGATTCAGTATTCTATGGGAATGTATATGTTGTGCTTGCTGAGTTTCGACTCACTCTTGTTTTTATTTATTTTAGGTGAATTCCAGTGAAACGGTTGCTAGCGGGAGGGTGTAGTCCAGCACGTTCCATGCACATGAAATAAATAGTCATTCGTTAAAGTTCTATTTACATCTCTTCAGTTTTATTTATAATGTAATGGACTGTAATAATTGTCACTTGGAGGTTCATTATTATCGCTTGGTTAATTCTCGCTTAAATTTATAGATGAACCGTTATTAAGCTATAGATTGTTATCATGGTTAATCGTTTCTTTAGCATTGAATGTGATGTTAATCTTATGAATTGAATAGTAGGCTGTCTTGTTAGGTGACATCTTGTCTTCCGAATAGACAGGGTGTTACACTGATCCCAACTTGAAAATAAAAGATTCTCATCGTAACCATGCATTAACAACTCCCTACCAACAGAATCAAATCCAAAGTTGAAGATTTATCTCAAGAACCTTTTCCATTTTCCAATGTAGACAATTTGCAAATAAACACCAAGTAAGCCAAGCGAAAATCACTCGAATGCTCAAATCAATCTCTTCCTTTATTCTTTATGAATCGGAAAGAACCACACATACCCGCATAAAGCCAAATCAAATTTGCAAATGACACCCGTCATGACACGTTGCTCGAACAAGAATTAAGAGAGCATTCTATTACCCAAGAAAACACTCTGCTCCCTCAATCCTTATTTTAGGAATAAAATTCATTTAGATTACGTATTCCCAATTAACACGCTCCTTTCTCTTATCCAACAGCCTCAAAGCGTTGCTCAACCCGAAAGCAACAACCACACTCATGTAGAGAGACTCTACTAATCCACAAATACATGCTCTAGCCAACTCCTCTACCAAATGAATCACTTTGATAAATAATTTTCAACGTACCTCAATATAGATTGCACCCACGAGCACATCTTCTCAATCCTTTAAGAATAATCAACTTAAAATTCGCAGCACACACACCCTCATTTACTACACCCAAAGGATGCTATCAATGATCATCGTGCTATTTTAAAATCCACTTTGTTCCACTATTTCTACACAATCTCATTAGCCTCCAAGGTCCTAGCATAGAACACCAAGTCAAAATTTTCAATCTCCATGTCTCGTGTAAATGTATTTCGATGCAACTGATATGAAAACTCTCAAGTCCGATGACTAAGATTCTCACCATCTAAACATATTCATTCATTAACAACCACGAAAAACTTATTCTCAACCAAATTATCTTTAGAGAGATTCTAACTCCTAGAGGGTTACTCTTTGAAGCCAAGTCGCACTGTAATAATTCAAGAATCCCTACTCTCCCATCAATTGACATTACAATCGATTTCTTCGCTAATCCCGCTCTCATTAACTTATACCTTCATATATATATATATATATATATATATATATATATATATATATATATATTGCCTATACAATCTGGCACATTACTCAATTCATCTGTAATAGACTAACCAAGATTTTCATGCTTTCAACAATTCTAATGTTCCACTCAACATGAACAAATAATCTTTGACCGCAAACACTATAGATTCTATTAGTTACAAATATTGCCATCGGTTTGGCCCCAAAGACCAAACTTTCTATTTAATGTAAACCTCTCCAAGGACTAGTCCAAGAAATCAACTTATCACTCAATGCATCTCAAACAAATTGACACGCAGAGTCTCACCCAAAATCATCTCCTTGACCACCACTATCAAGTTGCCATTATACATCCTAAAAGATATTGCAACACGAATCGCTTAATCTTTTCTCAAAAGAAGCTATAGGTAGAAACACGTTTCAAAGACGTAAAACATTTACCACTCGCAGAGACACAAAACCAATGGAGAGAGTCAAATAGCCAAGATCTCGGAAAATAGAGGACGAGACCACAATTGAGCTCACAAATTCCACTAGAAGCTAATTTTCAACCCTCAACAAACAAGAATAAAACATTGCCATTGAAACTCAAGAAACTCTTAAGCGACAACGACCAAAATGTTAAACACACTTTATTAAGTTTGCCAGCTGCAAAACTTAACTCCAAATACCTCTACCACACTCTTTTCCTTAACAACGAAAATAATTTTCTTTGTGTACCACATCACTTGCCACCTCTAACAAGAAGTGCCTTAAAACCAGAGCACACTAATCACTTAAGAACCCGTAGAACATTCTCACACCTCGATTAATCTAAATTTTTTTGCTCAACAGTTTCAGCTACTACAGTAATCATGATTTACCAAAAGTTCATGAATACAAAACTCTTAAACTTATCATTTATCCGATATTACACAAGGCGGTCAAATTACTTTCTTTCTGAAAGAATCATCACCGCTCCCGCAAGTCACAATCCATTGCAGACAATCTCACTAACATTTAGAATAACACACTCTTTAACATGATTCCTTATCGTCAACTCTTCCATTGTAAAGTACCAAAAGTTCACCGAATTGGTATATACCACTTTATCATCTCAACTTCAAATTGAGGGTATACTAAAATCATGCAACCTCACTACAACAACTACTTTAATTTAGAGGGAATCTACTACACAATTTAACAAAGTTATACCAAAACCCTTTCATCAGAGGCATACTATTATCCGACAATTTCATCGTCATGCAAACACCTGTCTCCTATTCAATCATATCATAAACCCTTCTAAAAGAAACACAATAAACTATTTCATAATATTTCTGTTATTTCAATAATATTCTAACGGTCAACTTGTCCTAGAGATTATCTGATACACAAACCACACTATCAAAGCAAACCTCTTTTAACAAGGCCATGCAGCCGCAGGCCAACCTCATAAAACACACATGAATAAATTACTTTTAAATTTCAACCCTTTACCTCTTAACAATGCTCACACTAATCTAGTACACACTAATTCCAATCTGGAGGTTATCACAAACCATTGATGGTTATCCAATCATGGACGAATCTATGGTTCTTTCTCTATTTGTATTCCCTCGGGCATACACAAGATCATCAAGTAACCAATCAAAGAAAGTTCCATATCATTATCTACTGAGACAACAGTCGAACAAATCCTTATGTCTCTCATTCTACACGTTAGATTAGCCTATCGAGACCAAATAATCCAACAAGTTTAGCAAACTACACAATTCTAATAATCAACCATTTCATCAATGTTCCACACTTTTAATAACTCTATTGATTCCAACAAAGTATAGTCACCCTCATATTCACTGACTCATCAAGAACTACTAGAGGACAATATCGACTTACCCGATTTCACTTCGAGGTACTCGTTAAAATTTATTATGCACCGTGATCGCAAACCCAGTGATAACCCATATCATACCCATTAATTTCTTTGATAGTAACCTCCCACTTAACCATGAGAATACATCGCTAAAAGGATTTAACATTTTCTTTCATAAAAGAGAACCATTCAACTTCAACGCCGAATACCCAAAAGAGTTACATTGAGTCAAACCTTCCACATACTAAAAGACTCGCAAAAGAAAACCTTCATTATCCAAATCATCAAGCGAAATACATGGGTCATGTTTACCAATAAGAAAGACAAAACTCCAATTCAAAGGTCAACCTTTACATTAACCAAGCTCACCAAGAGCAAGAATAACTCAACAATTGGGAAAACAATAATTGCTTTAAGAGACAAGTTAAGCCAACGGAAACACATTAATCTTTCTCAAGCAACCATCAACCACAATGAACTTCTCAAGGACCAAATAGAACTTTTCAACACGCCGCTTTGTACCCACTAATCCATGAGAATTCATCAACCAACAATGGCTAATCAGAATATCCCAATGGAAACTCAAGAAAACAACAAGCTTCCCAAGGAGACCCATCCCCAACTTTCACAACAAAGTTTCTCGAGTAAACACTTCCCTTTTCCCCTACCACCAGCGGCAAGACAACTGACCATACCTATGGCCATAACCACAATCTCTACCTCTCAAAGATCTACTATCATCACATATAACAATTACGTAACCAAATCATAAGCATTCATAATCAATTCATATCGGCAATAATCAATGCTACATAACGTAAACGTAAATGCAATGCTTTGCCCATTCCCATCCTCATCGTGCACCCGGTGTGTCAAGTTTTAAGTTAATTAACCATTAACATATTTTTTTTGTACAAATCAAGTTACCTAAGTTGCTAACCTATTCACCACGGACCTAAAGCCGTGCTCTGATACCAACTGTAACACCCCAACCCAACATTGAGCTTAGAATGCCACTAATCTACTATAACCATCTAATTTACATCAACATACTATAAAATTTCAGCAAGCATAACAACATTAAAACCCATCCACGGGTCGCACTAACACAAGCATAACACTATGACAATCATAGATAAATTAGACCTAGGAGCATAGCAAAATAATAAACCAAGCATCTATGGTTATTCAATACCATCATGTCCTAGATATAAATATTCAGTTATTCTAAAAGTTTATTGTAACCACCCCAGCCCAACACTGAGCCTAGAATGCCACCACACTACTCTTTAAACTAATAATTATCGACACACTATAAAAATTACAGCAAAGAGACAATGATAATCATATCAATGGACCACAAGAACATGCATAATTAAGGTTCAAACGACAATAAATAATCAATGGGAATGATAACCAGGTAAATAATCCAAAGTAGCATCAACCAATAAATCCAAATTAATAAAGCAAATAGTTTAGTCCAAACGATGTCCTAAATTTTATTCAACCTCTAACATGTCCAAGAGTAAATCAATTGTGAATGAAAAGATTATGAAGGTAAATGATCATAAGTGGTCCATGTGCTCTACTCGCTCTCAGTTACGGCATCCTCGAAGATCACCTAAAGACAACAATAAAGCAAGGGTGAGTCCACGACTCAGCAAACACATCCATAAACAACGAACAATAATAAATCAACAGCATTCAATAACTTCATTATCATCACAGGTACTTCTATTTGATTCACATCCATTAATCTCATGTATCAATGCAAATCTAATCTATATGTCCACATGCACTTCTTTCGCGTATACCGGTATAGCATGAGTGAATGCTCGCGACAACATTCACTCTCAAGCCCGTTCCTCCATAAGGATCGGGGACCTCCTCCACTCCCGTGGAGTTGTGATCATTCATGATCACCTACTCATATGCAATGATGCTTATGAATGCAAACATGCAAACTCCATCATAAACATCATATCCAACTTTTCATCATGCTTGTCAACAAAGATATAAACATACCAATTCATCGTTTGCAATTAAACCAAATAAAAGCACAACAATAATGGTAATAGAAGATAAAGAATCACAGTGATCATCATTGATCGCTGTCTACCATGCACTTGCCTTTACTCGTTGCGACGCACAATTTGGCTAGCAGACGGCAACAAGCACGACGCCTCTCCTACATTAAATACACCAATCTCAATACAAGCTACAGCAACAAGAATAGCAATCAATATACATCACTCCTACACGTCCCCAAATATACCACGTTACGCCGGTATCGAAAATTTACCCATAGCGGTCCTGTTACTAAAAAGAGCGTAACTTTTGACTCGAAAGTTCGAACACCGCAAACCACCCCATTCTGGATTCTTTATAAAATTATCCACATTTTCTTAGATTACAAAGACTTCTAATTAAATCATCTAACCCTCCGTATTTAGCCCAGAAAGTCGGTCTGTCCGCTTCGGAACAGCAGTCTTACTAAATTCATAACTTTTGTTTTACTCAACCAAAATGCGCGTTCTCAGATTCTACAGAATAATTGGACAATTATCTACAACTTTCATGTAGATCAAAAACTCTAATTAAGCCATTTACTATTTTTACTCTACAGTCTACCAAAACAGCGCCGGAAGACGATAACCCTAAAAACAGCAGGCTTCCGAATATCATATCTCGAAATCTACTTGTCCGATCGACATGATTAAACATGCTATAGAAAGATATCGAAATTATCTACAATTAACTAGTAGATGAGATTTCCAAAATTCGCCATTAAGGTACCCGAATAAATCGTTCAACAGAACAGCATAATAAATAGATCTATTAATCGACCTCTCTAACTAACCTCAATTATAAACTCTAATTAACAGCGAAACAGAGACGAAACGAAATTATAGATCGTTACCCACAAGAACCCGGATCCTGGCGTCTTTCTTCTAATTTTTTTTTCAATTTTCCTTCTCTTCTGGTTTTGCCCAGCCGATACTCTAGCTTCTCTCTTGATTTTCTCCTGGCTTCCACGTGCAAGGCTTGGCCGTGGCGCTGCGCAGTGGTCATCGGCGGCAGATGCAAAGCGCCGCCACGACTCACGCTGAAGAAGGCGGGCAAAGACTCGGCGCTGGCTCGGTTCAATGTCATTGCAAAGCACCAAAGAACGCGCGGCGGTAGCAGGAGAATTGGCGATAGAGAACAACAACCGGCTTCGCTTCGCGCAGAGGCAACGGCTTCGCAATGGCGCAAGCAATGCAATGTCCACGCTGGGCGCAGCGCATGCTCGGCCGCTGGTTTTCTTGGCAACGGCGCTCACGCGGCAACGCAGAGAAGACACGCAGCAGCGCAAGGAAAAAGCAGCAGCACGCCGCATGCGTGAGAAAGCAGCGGCAGAAAAAGGTGGCGCCACGTAAATTGGTTGGCGGTACGCAAGTACCGGAGAAAAGCGTGGAGGCGGCGCGGCTTGGAAAAAGAGACTATTAGGGTTTCTAGAAAACCCACAATTTATTTATATAGCTCAGAAAAATTCCGAAAATTCTATTTTTATATGTATTATTTTATTTAATTGCGCACCGACCCTTAAAACGCGATTATTAAAATTATTTTTCAGAGTATTACATTTATCATGTCCAATGAATCAAATAATTGGGTGAAGTGCATGATTCCAAGTGCGCTAGCCCTTCCCGAGTAAAACGTCATCACTGGTCACCTAAAAACAACAATAGAGCAAGAATGAGTCCAAGACTCAGCAAATACATAATAAAGCCATAAACAATAGTTTATTAACCATTATCAAAGTTATCATCATCATCCATTTATTTAATGCCATTGTCATTCTCAAACAACCAAGCCATATTCCATATAGGTAAAGTTGCACAATTTAACAATTTACTTAGATATGCGAATGCACTAACATGCTCATGCTCATGCTCATATGCATCTCATCACCGATCTAGAGTATAGCGGAGTGTTCACCGTCGATGACACACTCTATCCTTCACTCCCGTGAAGTCCCCACCAAAGTAGGATTTTATCTAGAGCTCTCCGGACTAGTCATGTATCTTTCTCACCGACCTCACCGGAATAGTTACATGACTTTCTCACCGACCTGGCTCATGCAACCCCTGTCATGATGAATGTAAATGATGCGACATCTTTATTTATTCATCAACATAGTCCGTCTCATTAACTCAATATCTCCTCATTTTCTCAATATCATAATCTCAATATCATAATCTCATTCACTCAAGGTCATCAATATCATGTATAAGAATAAGCTGAACCAAAGCATAATAAATAGCATGATAAGTAATAACAATGATCATGGTGAACAACCCATTGTTCACCACTCTACCATGTACTTGCCTTCCGCGCTGTGACGAGTTAGGAGGCAACGACGGAATTTCTCCACTCCCTGCCCCACCGCCTACAAAAATATTCATTCGAAATAAGAATAACAAGACAGGACGTGGCTACAAGCGTTTTACCATAACCCTCTATCTAATCAACAAAACCAAAAACTCAAAATGACGAATTAACTAATCAGCCAATATCAGCCCTTCTGAACAGCAGTACGAGAAAAATCGTAATTAAATATCTGTAACTCCGAATGACTTGAAACCAGTGCTCAAATACTCTTAACGTAATAGGCTACGAAACTCTAGTTGGTGGAATCCTTTGATTTGGCCAAAACAGTGGCCTAAACAACAGTTGAAAACACTAACAGATATCTGCTCAGATTTCAGAACAGTGGTAAAGAAAATGGCTTAACTTTTATTCTACTGATCCAATGGAGGTGATCTTTATCAACTTAGAAAGATAATTTAAAGGGCTACAATAACCTATTTGGGTGGGGTTTCTGAATCTGAATCTAACTAGATCAAAACCGAGGGGCAAACCAGTAGTTCCAAATTCTCAGGCAGACAGGACAGTGCACGATTAAAAATTCATAATTCCTAAACCGTAAGGCGGAATCTAGTGATCTCGGTGCCAAAAGAAATATAAAGACATCAGGAACAAAACTCTAGAAGGAGAAAATAACAGAATCGGCCTCTAAGTAAATCATAATGGCCCGACAAGAAAATCTGCCAAATCACGTCAGCTCTCCTGGACAGTCGCGGTAAAACTACCATATCTCCTAAACCGTAACTCCAAATCAGATGATCTCGGTGCCAAAAGAAAGCTAAGACAAAGAGCTCCAACTTTATAAGAGATGAGAAGATCAGAAAACGTACAGAACTTACCCAAAACTGACGATCAATAGTGGCGCAGGGAAGAGGTCGGGAGAGGCGGCGGCCACTAGGGGGAATAGGGGGAGGAGGGGAGGGGTTTTAGGGTTTTGGGGAGTGGGATCCCCGCTCATGGCCGGCCCCCTCTTGGGCCCCTCCTGGGCTGCAGCCCAGGGCCCAGGTTGTCAAAATAATGTGAAAAACCCCTTCTTGTTTCAGAATTTGTACTCCTTTCTTTGCCCTTTCTTCTCTCGGCTGATAGTCTAATTACCCGATTCGATTCCGAGGTATTACAACAGATCAAAACCATTTCACATTCTACAACTCCTCCGATAACTTGTTAACAAAATATCACCACCATGATTACTCATCCACCACTACACAGTGGTCAAACTTACACTTTGCAACCACTTTGCAACACAGAACTGTGATCCTTCTCAAAAGGAAGAGGCGAACAAAAAGAAGTTCATTCATACAGGAAAGCGTTGCTCACCACGGCGGCCAAGAAACCAAAAGAAATATTATGCTAAAGGTGATCTTGGAAAACGAAAACTAAGTTCGTGGTTGAGGGAACACATTCCTCAGAAGATAATAGCAAATAACAACCGATAAGAAAACGGCATTACGATTGAAACTCGAAATCTTTTGAGTGAAAAGGGCAGAAAATTTAGGCAATGAACTCATTGAACTTAGGTGGAGTCCACAATTGAAAACATGAGCCTCACAAGAAGAGAATGTCAGATCTTTACAGATAAGAACAACGAGCATTCAAGATCAAAACGCTCGCATCACTGAAGAACCATTATAACTCTGCAACAAATCGTTTTACGTGGCAAACTTCGTTTATCATAATTAACTGGGACCTCCAATAGGTCATGAACACAAAACTCAAAATTGAATCATTTTGGAAACATCAGGAAAGGTGGTCAAACTTCTTTCTCTATAAAAGAATCAACTTTACTCTCACATTACTGATCGTGTCAATAAACCTTCTAAAGGGAACATGACAAATCGGGCCATAAAAATTTTCAGCATCAAATGGAATTGTAATAACAACTTATTCTAGAAAAGAATTGCAGCACGAAAACCACAAAGTTGAACAAACGTCACACCCAAAGACCACAAAGCTCAGTAGAAAGGGGTTTCGACAGTTTTCTTTTCAAAGGGAGGTTCTAAACTCCAACACTCCAAATATTTCAAAGAAATGAACATAGTCGAAATTTTCTTCAATGAACTTTGTGAAATGAAATTTTCGTTCTCCGAACTGTCAAACGGATAACCGAGCTGCCCTTATCAACAAGAGAGATAGGGCTAACATAAAGAGAACGATCTTATCAAGAATAACGTTCACAAACAGCAATGAGAGCTCCGCAGCCAGAAAGGCAAGAAACTATTTTGAAAAACAAATAGGGTCTAATAGAAACCCGTAGCCCACAATCTTTGTTTGCGTGCAACCCCCGACTTAAGCATAACCAAGCACTCCAAAAGGGTTTTAACGCTTTTCTTCAGAAAAGAGATGTATCAAATTTCAACAAGCAGAGGGTTCCAAAAGGAATACATTGAGATAATGCTTTCTCGTGTTAACGATCTTGCAACAAGAATTCTCATTAGGCAAACCATCAAGCGAGTTAATGAGTCGCTCTTTTCCAATGAGAAAGAAAGAACAACCATGAAAATATCAATGTTGCCAATTTACAAAGATCATTCGTAGTAAAAACAATTCGACAATCGAAAAACAATAATGTTTTCGGAGTACCATTAAAGGCCTATTTAAACTCGTCTACCAAAATCATGAACCCAAGAGAAATTCATCAATCGCCACTGGACAAGAATTTGTCAAATTCGAAAATCAAGGAAGAGAACGACTTACTAAAGCATCCCAAAAGAAATATGCAAGATCAATACACACTTGATAAAGAATTTGCAAAAGAAGTCTTCCAATACCGAGATTACAAACGAACGAATGAGTTAAATTTCCCCAACAGGGGTAAAACAAGTCTTTTGTGAAAAGAGGAATCTTGCATTTGAACTATGCTCACGTGGAGCAGAAATATCACAATAGTCGAAAGGGCAATATTTGTTTCAAAGAACGAATCAGAGAACTGCTGGAGCTTGCCTTCTTCATTAAAACCCCAATTTCAAAAGAATTCACGAACTGCCAGGAACCACAACCAGGAAACCAGATATCAGTTCGAGAAAGGCAACAAGTTCATCAATGAGCTCATGCTCAATACAGAGCTTATGGAACAGAGGTAAGAAGTTCTCTAATATCATACTACAAATAGTGGTGTAGCCTGGCAAAACCCAGGACATCAACCACGAACTCAACTGATCAACGCCCGCTAGCGAAACGCATAACTAATGCAATCAATTATGAATATATATATTTATATCGGATCATCTCATGACGATCATAGAATAATTTCATAGATAGAGGTTATCACATCATATCATGGATTAACACATCATAGCACAACACAATTTAACAACGACTCAATACTCGAGTCACCACAATTGAAATGCGGAAGCAACGGCCACCCAACCCTCCTAATGTGCACATGTGTCGATTTAATATGTTTGAATGAACCACGGACCTAAAGCCCGCTCTGATACCAACTGTAACACCCTGGCTATTCGGAAGCCAAGATGTCACGCAAAACTATCAAACTACTAAGAATAGCATTAAAGCTGGATTATACAGATTCAATCAACAATAATTTCTAAAGAATGACAATAAACGATCACGATTCATGGAAAAGAATGGATAAACAGATATAATACCACGAACAGTCAAGCAATACCAAAGTTGGATTATTACAAATCTGTAAATTTATTTAACAAGTTGGCTTGACTGAAAGGTAATAATAATTATTCTGGTTGGATAAAAGTAAAGTGTAGTGTGCCGAACTACCCCACCAAATCATCTTGTCGTCCTCCTCAATTACCTAATTAAAACATACAAAGCAAGGGTGAGTCGAAGACTCAGCAAGTACTAAACAAGAATAATCAAGCATGGAGTGGACAACACAATTCAGTTGAATTACGAACAATTATTGGAACACATACATGTATGTATAGAATGAATACATGAATGGATGAAATGTAAGAATGCATTGAAGGTATGGACTTATCGACTGCATATACCGGTATAGCGAGTGATACACCCATCGGTGTTCACTTAAGCCCGTACTTCACAAAGTACGGGGACCCAATCACCGTATGAAGAACGTTTCATACGGGTGTCCAAGTTGCCACATTGGAATGGTGGTCAACAGTACCCACATTGGAATGGTGGGTTTTCAAATGCCCATGCTGGAATTGATGGGTCTTTCAAATGCCCATACTGGAATTGATGGGACTTACCAAAAGAATCCACTTCCGTGGTCATAATGAATATTATGAATGAACATGATGATTTCTCATGGTATGAATGAATATCACACATTAGTGGAAAAGACACATGGCATTCAACAACATGTGTAAACAAGTATGAGTATGCATTCCCACACAACATAATATATCAAGAATGCCACACAAGTTAGTTGCATGTAATGGAATGCAACAACTGAAATGAATGCTAATTCTTTAATCACAAGAATCATCTTCTTGAAATGAAATAAACATCAGGATGGATAGAAAAAGGCATTCACAATTTATCCCAACATCAAGCAAACAATTGGAAACATCACCAAACAGCATACGGTACTTGCCTTCCGCGATGTGACGTAATAGGAGGACACGAAGATGCACCTCCACTCACCGCCTCACCGCCTACACAAATGTATAATCGAAATAAGAATAACAAGGTATGACATTGCTACAAGAGCCCTTCCATCCCCTCTATCTCTCCCACACAAACAATGGTATCAATTTTACCAAGTTTACCCAACAACCCGATTACCGCTAAACTGGCAGCGATACTAGAAAAATCACCACTAATTATCTGTAACTCCAAAAGACCTGAAACCAGTGCTCACTGAATCTTAACAGATCAGGCTACAAAACATTAGTTGGCGGAATCCCCTGATTCGGCCAAAACAGAGGGCTAATTAACAGCTAAACACAACCCATCTACGTCTGTCCAGAATACAGATCAGAGATAAAGAAAATGACGTAATTTTCACCCTATTGATCCAATGAGAATGATTCTTATCATCTTGGAAAGATAATTTTAAGGGCTAAAATAACTTAGTTGGGTGAAGGTTCTGATTCGGCCCCTAATTTGAACAAAACCGAGGGACAAACCTACTGACCTCAGTTTTCAGACAGACCGGACAGTTTGTAATCAAAAATTCATATCTCCCAAACTACAGATCGGATTTTCCTGATCTTGGTGCCAAAAGAAAGCTAACGTTCCCAGGAATAAAACTCTAGAAGGGCAAAACCTGAGATTCGGCCTCTACAGTAGTCTGAAAAATAGATGAAAACACTAACATTTTTCTTACCAGAATTCAGAACAGTGGTAAAGCAAATATCATAACTTTCATTATACAGATCCAATGGAGATGATCTTTATCAGCTTTGAAAGATAATTTAAAGGGCTACAATAACTTATTTGGGTGGAGGTTCTGGAAATGCTTCTAACTAAATCAAAATCTAGGATCAAGCCGACAGATCCTTCTCGTCAGACAGACAGAACAACGCGCACTAAAAAAATCATATCTCCTAAACCGTAAGGCGGAATCACATGATCTCGGTGGCTATGGAAAGATAAGAACAATACCTACAACTTGCTAAGAGTTGGACAGGACAGAAAACGAACGCATCTTACCCAAAATCGACATACAAGACGGTGCACAGCAAGGGGGAAGGGGGGGCGGCGGCTCCAAAGGGGGGAGGGGGAGAGAAATGTGGAGTTTAGCTTGCAATTAAATAAAATAAAAGCACAACAATAATGTTAATGGAATATTAAGAAAATAATGATCAATCATTGATCGTTGTCTACCATGCACTTGCCTTTACTAGTTGCGACGCACGATTTGACTAGAAGATGGCAACAAGCACGACGCCTCTCGTACATTAAATACTCAAATTTCAATACAAGCTACTGCATCAAGAATAGCAATCAATAGACATCGCTCCTACCCGTCCCCAAATATACCACGCTTCTCCGGTACCAAAAGGTCACCCCTAGCTGTCCTGTTACTAAAAAGAGCGTAACTTTCGACTCAAAAGTCCGATCACGATAAACCACCCAGTTCTGGATTCTACACAAAATTCCCCACATTTTCTTAGATTACAAAGACTTCTAATTAAATCATCTAACCCTCCGTTTTTTACCCAGAAAATCGATATATCAGCTTCGGAACAGCGGGTTTTTCTAAATTCATAAATTTTATTCTAACCAACCAAAATTTGAGTTCTTGGATTCTACAAAACCCTTAGACAATTATCTACATATTTCATGTAGATCAAAAACTCTAATTAGTCCAATTACTATTTTTAATCTCTAATCTAACAAAACAGTACTGAAATATGACGACTACAAAGACAGCAGTCTTCCAAAATTCATAACTCGAATTATACTTGTCCGATTGACATGATTAAATATTCTATAGAAAGATATCGAAATTATCTACAATTAACTAGTAGATGACATTTCCAAAATTCACCATTAAGGTACCCGAATAAATCGTTCAACAGAACAGCAGGCTAACAGACTCATTAATCGGCCCCTCGACTAAAAATTCTACAATCCTCTCTAATCTCTAATTAAATTAACAAAACAGAGAAAGAAAGCCAGAACGTTACCACATGATAAAAACTGAGATCCTGACTCCTCCTAAATTCTCTTCTCTTCTCTTTCTTTGCTCCTTCTACATTTCTCTCTATTGATGTATACTCATGTACATGTGTAACTAACGAAGCCCAATTTCTAGTCACGGCAAACAAGTTGTAACACCCTGTCTATTCGGAAGACAAGATGTCACCTAACAAGACAATCTACTATTCATTTCATAAGTTTAACAACGCATTCAATGCTAAAGAAACGATTAACCAAGATAACAATCTATGGCTTAATCACAGTTCATCCATAAATTCAAACGAGAATTTACCAAAGCGATAAAAATGAACCTTCAAATGATAATTATTACAATCCATTACATGATAAATAAAACTGAAGATATGTAAATAGAACTTTAACGAATGATTATTTTATTCATGTGCAAGGAACGTGCTGGACTACACCCTCCCGCTAGCAACTGTTTCACTGGAATTCACCTAAAAATAAATAAAAGCAAGAGTGAGTCGAAACTCAGCAAGCACAACATATACATTCACATTGAACACTGAATTGAAACAAGCTACCAAGTGAATCATTTACTTCATGAATTTAAGAAAGCATGATATGAATGAATGAATGCATTGAAGGAGAATGGACTTTCCACATGTTTATACCGGTATAACTAGTGACACACCGTCGGTGTTCATTTAAGCCCGCTCTTAACCAAGAGCGGGATCCAAGTCCGTATGAAGAACGTTTCATACGGAATGTCCAAATCGCCTACATTGGAATGGTAGGTCTTACATGCCCATATTGGAATTAATGGGACTTAAACAAGTTTCACTCCGTGGACATCAACTGAATTATGTATGCATGAAATGAAAATCATAACTTGGCATTCAACTCAATGTATCATCGAATAAGGTATTGGACTCTACCACATCATACTCAAATCACATGAATATTCATAATTTACCAAGTTAACATGAAATCAATGAATTCACACGAATTAAACATTTGCACTTGCCTTCCGTGTGGTGACGTGTTGTGAAACAACGAAGGTGTCCTTCCACCCACCGTCTCACCGCCTACACAAGTATTACCACGACACGGATAATCGAATATGGCACAGCTACAAGTGTACTACGATGCTCTCTAATCAACCTACTCATCCCAAGGGTTCAATTTGACATCTACACCAAGAGTCCAGATTATCGTTCTACGGGCAGTTGCACAAGAAAATTCGCCAATAATTATCTGTAACTCTAAACGATCTGAAACTAGTGCTCACTGATTCTTAACTGATCAGGCTACAAAAACTTAGTTGGCGGAATCTTCTGATTTGGCCAAAACAGAGGGGTAATTAACTGCTAAACCTAACCCATCTACAACAGTCCAGAAAACAGATCAGCAGTAAACAAAATAGTGTAACTTTTAGCCTACTGATCCAAATGGAATGATCTTTATCAACTTGGAAAGATAATTTCAAGATCTACAATAACTTAGTTGGGGGAGTCTTCTGATTCGGCTTCTATTTTGAACAAAAACGAGGGACAAAACTACTGACCACAGATTTCACACAGATTGGACAGTTCGCATTCAAAAAATCATAACTCTCAAACTACTGGTCGGATTTTGCTCATCTTGGTGCCAAAAGAAAGCTAACGAAACCAGGAACAAATCTCTAGAAGGACAAAACCCCAAATTCGGCCTCTAAAGTACTGAAACAAGCCGCTCAACATTCTGATCAATTCTGTAAATTCTGGAACTCTAAACCGACGTGACTCAAATGATCTCTACCGCAACAAAACTTGATCAAACAAATAACCGGGGTGCTCGTTACCCTTGAAGACCCGTAGCACGACGAAGAACCACTCCCGCTGGTCTCCTTCTTCTTCCTTGGCCGCCACACCACAGCGAACCACCGGCATTTAAACGACCCTACGGAGGACAGATCGGAGGAGAAGCGCCCGGGATCTTGGAGACCAACTCCGGGAGCACCAATGGCCGGCCACCAAGGGAGGAGACGGCGCCAACCAGGGAGGAGGCGCCGCCAAAGAGGATGGAGAGGGAGGGTGGCGGCTTGGTGGGAGGAAGGCGGCTAGGGTTTGGGGGAGTGGCGCCCCCTTTTATGGCCGCCCTTCATGGGCGGCCAGCCTCTTGGGCCTCTGGGTCGCGCCGCGCCCAAAGTTGCCAAAAATTATGATAACCCCCCCTGCTAAATAGAATTTTCGACAAAAACTATTTCTTTTTCTCCCTCTGACTTCTTTCTTTTTACCGAATGCAATTCCGGAAACTAATAAATCTCGTTTTCGACTAAATTCCAAACTATGCGAACTAGCTGGATTTATGAGGTATTACACTCTATCCCCCTTAGAAAAGATTCGACCTCGAATCTACGTAGCAACTTCGAGAATGAAAGATGAATAACTTAAAGAATTACCTGAAGTGAACAGGTCGGGGTATTGATCGCGCATGCGGGACTCCCACTCCCAAGTAGCCTCTCTTTCGGACTGATGAGACCAAAGGATTTTAACATACTTCAGGGTCTTGTTCCTCAGAACTCGTTCTGCTCCTTCTAATATTCTCACTGGTCGGGATTCGATAGTAAGATCTTGCCTGACGATCAAAGGCTCCAAAGAGATGACATGATCTGGGTCTCTCAGAAACTTTCTAAGCATCGAAACATGGAACACGTTGTGAACCCCACTCATAGAATCAGGAAGGTCCAAACGATAAGCTAGCTTCCCAATTCGTGCCACGATTGGGAAGGGTCCAACATACCTTGACTAAGCTTTCCTTTGGTGCCAAACGCACTACGCCTTTAGATGGCGATACTCTCAACGTAACTCTCGCTCCCACCTCAATTCCAATTCTCGCCTTCGACATCGGCGTAGCTCTTACAGCCGGCTCGGGCGACCAACAAATTCGCCTAACATCTCGCCACTCTAGCCACTGTCACTGAACCCGGTCGGGACCCAAGATCGCCCGCTCTCAACCTCATCCCAAAGACAACGGGACTGCACTTACGCCCATAGAGAACCTCGTATGGTGCGGCTCGAATACTAGAATGATAATCGTTGTTATAAGCAAACTCGCCAAGGCTAAATGCTCTTCCCAATTACCTTTCGAGGATAAAACACAACACCGAGCATGTCTTCTAAAGTCCGAATGGTGCGCCGATCGCCCATCTGTCTGGGATGAAAGGTGTGCTAAGACGGAGTTGTGTGCCCAATGCACTCGCAAACTTTCCTGAATTTGGAAACGAACTTGGCGCCTCGGTCGAAACAATGGTCTTTGGCACTCCTGCAAACGCACGATTTCGTACATAAAGAGGAGCCAAGTCGCTGTCAATTGGTTGTACGAATAGGAATGAAATGTGCAGACTTACTGAACCGGTCCACAATTACCCAAATAGCATCCTTTCCTCGCTGCGTGCGAGGTAAACCAACCACAAAATCCATAGATATATCGTCCCATGGCCAAACTGGTACCTCCAAGGGTTGCAACAGTCCTGCTGGTCGCTTGTGCTCAGCCTTGACCCGCTGGCACACTCCACAAGAAGCCACATACCGCGCGATATCAATTTTCATCCGTTTCCACCAAAAACTTTTCTTTAAATCTTTGTACATCTTGGTCTCACCAGATGTACGGTATAAGGGTACGATGGGCCTCTTTCAAAATCTCCGCTTAACTCGAGACTCTGTGGCACACAAAGGCGCCTTTAAATCGCAAAGAATCAAAGTTGTCCACACCGAAGTGACCACCTTGCCCTCGGTAACGCTTCCTCACTCGTTGGAACATCTGATCTTGCTGTTGTGCTACTCGCACCCGATCCGGAAGGGCTGATTCTAAAATCAATCGAAGTCTCGATGCATGCGGTACCCGCAGCGTAAAGAAATATTCATACGCCAAAGTCGCAATAAGACAAGCGAGGATAGGAGGTGTCGCCTTGCGACTCAAGGCATCGGCTACCACATTAGCCTTACCGGATGGTACTTGAATAGTAAGATCATAGTCTTTGATCAACTCTAGCCATCTCCTCCGTCTCAAGTTCAAGTCCTTCAGGTAAAGATGTATTTCGTGCTCTTGTGGTCGGTGAACACATCACAAGATTCGCCATACAAATAGTGACGCCAGATCTTCAAAGCGTGAATCACTGCAGCAAGCTCTAGATCATGGGTGGGATAATTCTGTTCATGCTTCTTCAGCTGTCTCGATGCATAGGCAATCACTTTACCATCCCGCATGAGTACACAACCAAGTCCAACTATGGACGATCTCGAATAGATAGTGAATCTCTTCCTGTGCTCGGGAAGAGTAAGAATTGGAGCGATCACTAATCTGTCTTTCAAAGAGCAAAAATCGCGCCACAAGCGTCGGACCACTCGAACCTAACACCTTTCGTGTCAATCGGGTCATCGGTTTAGCAATGGTTGAAAAACCTCCACAAAACGCCGTAATAGCCACTAAACCCGTAAAACTCCTTACTTCTTTAACATTGGTTGGTCTCTTCCACTCAACCACCGTCGAAATCTTACTAGGATCAATCAAATACCCTTCCGATTAATAACATGACCCAAAAATCCAACTTCCAAATCCGAACTCACATTTCTTGAGCTTGGCATAGAATTGATTCTCTCTTAAAGTTTCAAGTACCAACCGCAAATGGTGGGTGTGATCTTCCTCTGTCTTGGAATAAATCAAGATATCATCTATGAATACCACAACGAAATCATCAAGGTATTGATGCAAGATCTCGCTCATGGCTTCCATGAAAAGCGCAGTGCATTTGTTAGTCCAAAAGACATAACTTTATACTCATAATGACCATACTCGTTGAGAAAGCCGTTTTCTCAATATCCTGCTCACGAACTCGAATCTGATTATAACCCGACTGGAGATCAATCTTAGAAAATATCTTAGCTCCTTTCAACTGGTCGAAAAGGTCATCAATGCGAGGCAAAGGATATTTGTTCTTCACCGTCGCCTGATTAAGCGCCCGATAATCTATGCACATGCGCCAGCTGCCATCTTTCTTCTTAATAAAGAGAACAGGCGCTCCCCAAGGCGAAACGCTCCGCTGAATCATACCTTTGGACAGCAGGTCGTCCAATTGATTCTTCAATTCTTCCTGAAATGGCCGAGCCAAACGGTAAGGAGACTTGGACAAAGGCCGAGTTCCCGGAACAAGATCAATCCGGAACTCCACTTTCCTCACCGGAGGCATTCCGGGAAGTTCTATAGGAAAGACATCGGAAAACTCCTTCACAACTGGAATATCCTCAATACGCTGCAAAGAATCAGTCTTTTCATTGAGGGAGCAAAGTAATCCGATGGTGGATGCACGACGGCTAGGGAATAGATTAGCCAGAACAAATACTGAATCAGACGGTGCGCTGCCCTGGAATACCAGTTCTTCACCGGAAGGAGCTAGCAAGGTCACCGTCTTCCAGAAACAACAAATCTTGGCACGGTATTGGTATAACCAGTCCATGCCCAGGATAACATCAAAAGGTGCCAATTGAATCACTATAAGGTTAGCAGTGAAAACCTCCCCATCGATATCAATAGTACAGCCCGGACAAACTGTAGAGCTGGAAATAATACCCCCCGGGGAACTGACTACCACGGACTCAGAGATGGACTGCAGACTCAAACTCGCTCTTCTGACAAACTCCAGGGACACAAACGAATACGTAGCACCAGAATCAAACAATATGAAAGCATCATGCGAGTCAACTAGTAAAGTACCATCACCACGTCCGGCCGCCTCATAGTATCCGGGTGGGCATGGCGTAGACTCTGGCGGCGTCGGGCGGAGGAAGCCCCAACACTGCGAAGGGTGCCCAAAACCGCCGCAGGAGCAACAGACGACGGAGGTGCAATGAACGGGTTCCAATAGAACCTGCTGGAGGTGCCGAGGAACCATCAAGGAGGAATCCACCCAGAGTGAAGCGTGGTGCGTAGATCGCCGCCGAGTATGAATCGAACCACCATGAACGCTGGAAGATGAAGGCTGCTGGAACGGCTCCCACCGATGATACTCGCGGGTTACGCTTGCAAACCGCCGCTTTGTGGCCATCCCACCACAATGACGACATGACCCCTCAAGGAACACTCAAGCTCGATGCTCCTCACCACACCGAAACATTTCATGCCCCGTCCCGAACAGACGCACCGATGGAATGGAAGACAAAGGACGGGCGCCAAGAGGAAGATCGCCATCGACGGACGGGACGAGTGTTGTGACCCTTCAAACCTCTTGGGAGCGGGTCAAAAGACCCATTCCCACCACCAAAACTCCGTTTACGCCCACCACCGAATTGCCGAGTGACAGAACTAACAAGACTGACTCATGAGGGCTGTGCCTTTCTCCAACTCCATTCCTCTAGCTTGCTCGACCACCGAGCTGAAATCACGCATCCTGCCGCCTCGTAATCTGGCGGTACTTTTGGTTGAGGCCCCGCCGAACCTCTTAGCCTTCTCATTATCATCATTCGCCACCACGGTACAAAGCGCACTGTGTTATTGAACCCACCTCGCACTCAGATACCGTCATCTTTCCTTGCTCAAAAGTCAAAGTGTTTGTTCCATCTTCTCAACAAAGGAGTCGGATAGAATTGTGTCTGAATCTCTCCACGAACACTTCCCAAGTGGCGGGACTCGAATCGAGTCCTAGAAGACAGACTCCTTCCCACCGGATGTCACTTGACCCTTCAACCGAAAAGCCACGAACGCGCCTCCGTGACCGACGGCTCTAATGCCCCAAACCGACGCTCCATATATCTCAACCAATCCGCACTGGACCGTGTGCGGCTCCATCAAAAGAGTCCAATCGGCGACATCCACTCCAAGATTCATCCTAATCTCGGGTGGAACGAGAAAGACAAAAGTCCGCCGCTGATGCAAGCAATGCAGAATGGCCGTCTCGCAGCTTTGGCGGAGTAGTGGTTCTCTCTCAAAAGGTTACGGATTAGTTCTGCAGACACAACAGAGGCTGCGGACGGAGGAGCGGCAGAGGCAATCTCCTCCGTGGCGCCTCAAAGAATTCCTCGGATCGAGAAGAAGACACGGCCGGACCGCGCCCCGACCCGACCACGGACGGTGGGCGACCACGCCACGACCTCTTGCCATCTAAACACCACCACACAAAAGATCAAACAATTCAATTATCGTAACATAAGGGAATGACTTGAAAGAAATGCGGAAGCAAAGTTATACCCAACCCTTCCTATCAGGTACAAGTGTGTCAAGTTTTAAGTTAATAAACTGTTGACAAATTTTAGTTTATGTTGACAACTTTAAACTAGTTTTAGTAAATGTTATCAATCTATTCACCACGGACTCAAGCCCGCTCGATACCAATCAGTAACACCTGTCTATTCGGAAGACAAGATGTCACCTAACAAGACAATCTACTATTCATTTCATAAGTTTAACAACGCATTCAATGCTAAAGAAACGATTAACCAAGATAACAATCTATGGCTTAATCACGTTCATCCATAAATTCAAACGAATTTACCAAAGCGATAAAATGAACCTTCAAATGATAATTATTACAATCCATTACATGATAA
Source organism: Hsuehochloa calcarea (assembly GCA_036346395.1). Classification (NCBI taxonomy): domain Eukaryota; kingdom Viridiplantae; phylum Streptophyta; class Magnoliopsida; order Poales; family Poaceae; genus Hsuehochloa; species Hsuehochloa calcarea. The sequence continues at coordinate 33,816,627 of CM070610.1, forward strand.
ATAAAATCAAGATATGTAAATAGAACTTTAACGAATGATTATTTTATTCATGTGCAAGGAACGTCTTTGGACTACACCCTCCCGCTAGCAATCTGTTTCACCGAATTCACCTAAAATAAATAAAAGCAAGAGTGAGTCGAAACTCAAAGAAGCACAACATATACATTCACATTGAACATCGAATTGAAACAAGCTACCAAGTGAATCATTTACTTCATGAATTTAAGAAAGCATGATATGAATGAATGAATGCATTGAAGGAGAATGGACTTTCCACATGTTTATACTGGTATAACTAGTGACACACCCGTCGGTGTTCACTTAAGCCCGCTCTAACCAAGAGCGGGATCCAAGTCCGTATGAAGAACGTTTCATACGGAATGTCCAAATCGCCTACATTGGAATGGTAGGTCTTACATGCCCATATTGGAATTAATGGGACTTAAACAAGTTTCACTCCGTGGACATCAATGAATTATGTATGCATGAAATGAAAATCATAACTTGGCATTCAACTCAATGTATCATCGAATAAGGTATTGGACTCTACCACATCATACTCAAATCACATGAATATTCATAATTTACCAAGTTAACATGAAATCAATGAATTCACACGAATTAAACATTTGCACTTGCCTTCCGTGTGGTGACGTGTTGTGAAACAACGAAGGTGTCCTTCCACCCACCGTCTCACCGCCTACACAAGTATTACCACGTATTACGGATAATCGAATATGGCACAGCTACAAGTGTACTACGATGCTCTCTAATCAACCTACTCATCCCAAGGGTTCAATTTGACATCTACACCAAGAGTCCAGATTATCGTTCTACGGGCAGTTGCACAAGAAAATTCGCCAATAATTATCTGTAACTCTAAACGATCTGAAACCAGTGCTCACTGATTCTTAACTGATCAGGCTACAAAAACAGAGGGGTAATTAACTGCTAAACCTAACCCATCTACAACAGTCCAGAAAACAGATCAGCAGTAAACAAAATAGTGTAACTTTTAGCCTACTGATCCAAATGGAATGATCTTTATCAACTTGGAAATATAATTTCAAGATCTACAATAACTTAGTTGGGGGAGTCTTCTGATTCGGCCTCTATTTTGAACAAAAACGAGGGACAAAACTACTGACCACAGATTTCAGACAGATTGGACAGTTCGCATTCAAAAAATCATAACTCTCAAACTACTGGTCGGATTTTACTCATCTTGGTGCCAAAAGAAAGCTAACGAAACCAGGAACAAATCTCAAGAAGGGCAAAACCCCAAATTCGGCCTCTAAAGTACTGAAACAAGCCGCGCAACATTCTGATCAATTCTGTAAATTCTGGAACTCTAAACCGACGTGACTCAAATGATCTCTACCGCAACAAAACTTGATCAAACAAATAACCGGGGTGCTCGTTACCCTTGAAGACCCGTAGCACGACGAAGAACCACTCCCGCTGGTCTCCTTCTTCTTCCTTGGCCGGCCACACCACAGCGAACCACCGGCGACGAAACGACCCGCCGGAGGACAGATCGGAGGACAAGCGCCCGGGGATCTTGGAGACCAACTCCGGGAGCACCAATGGCCGCCACCAAGGGAGGAGACGGCGCCAACCAGGGAGGAGGCGCCGCCAAAGAGGATGGAGAGGGAGGGGTGGCGGCTTGGTGGGAGGAAGGGCGGTTAGGGTTTGGGGAGTGGCGCGCCCCTTTTATGGCGGCCCTTCATGGGCCGCCAGCCCTCTTGGGCCTCCTGGTCGCAGATCATGCGGCCAAAGTTGTCGGAAAATTATGATAACCCCCCCCTGCTAAATAGAATTTTCGACAAAAACTATTTCTTTTTCTCCCTCTGACTTCTTTCTTTTTACCGAATGCAATTCCGGAAACTAATAAATCTCGTTTTCGACTAAATTCCAAACTATGCGAACTAGCTGGATTTATGAGGTATTACACAAGTGGAAAACATGTATTGAGAGCTAGCAGACCTCACACACCTGTGCATGCACTGCATGGTGATGGCGCCGAGTGGCAGACCCATGCGGTGCCCTCCACACAATGGCCAAAGATTGAAGCGGGAGGGCGACCGGCTTCACGCGACGAGTGCTTGGTTGGCGGCGCCCCACACGCACGCACATGCGCTACACGCGACAGGCAGGTGACGGCGATGGCTCGGCAGTGCTCGTGTGGCACAACAGGACGTGAGCCGCGAGCGACGCAAAAAGATGCAGGCGGCGCAATAGGGTGCAGGCGGCGGCCGGGTGGAAAAAAGAAAAGACTGCTAGGGTTTCTAGAATCCACTTTTCCCACATTCCTTTTACACCTCGCATAGTCTAACCCCTCCGTAAAACTCTAAATTATTTTATTTTCACACATCTAATTTCTTTAATTACGCACAGGCCTTTAAAAGATTATTTTTTTTAGAATATTACAAAGGGCCACACTATTTCACAGTTTAATTTGATTATCTTTGATCATATTTTTCATTAGATGTTTTAACATGATAGAATAGTATCCCTCAAGAAAATTTAAGTTAATTTGATACCTTTTCAATTGTTGCGCCTGTCACGATTTTGATCGTTAATTGGTAGGTCTACCAAAGTAGAGTTGTAACACCCTGGCTATTCGGAAGCCAAGATGCCACCTAAGGATACAACATATGAACAATTTACGGAATAAGATTCAATATGCATCTATCCAAATATCAATAACATGATAACGAGGTGAAAGCAGCCAATACATCAGTGGCAAATAATCATGGAACGACATGACATGCAGTGTAAACATTACTTAATACAGTCCATCTCTCATCAAGGAATATCAAAGTTGAAACCATTAATGAAATTATCAAGTAATGTTCTGTGTGTAACGTGTTGGTATGCTCCCTTCCCAAAATCATCAACATCAGGGTGGATCACCTAAATAACATTGAAAGCAAGGGTGAGTCGAAACTCAGCAAGTACCATATTAGAATAATCAATCAAATAGTGGACAAATCAATTCAATTGAATTATGAACAAATCTTGCATCACATACATGATTGGATGGAATGAATACATGAATGGATGGAATAAAAGAATGCACTGAAGGAATGGACTAATCACAGTTTATACCGGTATAGCGAGTGCAACACCCGTCGGTGTTCACTTAAAGTTACCGTATGAAGAACGTTTCATACGGGTGTCCAACGTGGCCCACATTGGAATGGTGGATCACACGTACCCATTCTAGAATTAATGGGTTTTTAAATGCCCATACTGGAATTGATGGGTCTTTCAAAATTCCACTCCCGTGGACGGAAATTAAAGCATGTATGAATGGAATGAAGCAAGTAATATGAATGTCATCATTTTTCCTCAATTATCAATTTGAAACATATCAACATCATGAACAAGTGCAAGAACATACACGTATACATCACATCATCATGCATTCAATTGAAAACACCACAAGTTAATATGCAGTACTTGTCTGTACTGGAATATGAATGTTGAGTAACTTCGTTGATTGAAAACATGAATCATAGAAATATTGGCATGAACACAAACACATCATTCATCAATGTAAAGGATTCAATGTACTTGCCTTTCGCGTTGCGACGCGCTAGCAAGCAATGAAGGTGTCCCCACACGCGATGCCTCACCGCCTACACAAATGTTCCCGAAATAAGAACAACATGGAAATACATTGCTACCGGTGTTCTACAATATTTCGACTACCCAATATACCGCATGCACCGAATTGAAAATAAACTATACACCAGATTTCAAATTTCTTCCGATCAGCGATGCGAGAAAAGCATATTTAATTATCTGAATTCGAAATGACCCAAACCAGTGCCCAATGAATCTTAACGCACGACACTACGAAACTCTAGTTGGCGGGTTCTCTGATTCGGCCAAAACAGAGGACTAAACAGTCACTGAAAACACCGACAGAAATCTGTCCAGATTACAGAACAGTGGTAAAGAAAATGACGTAATTTTTATTTTACTTATCCAATTGAGGTGATATTTATCAACATGGAAATATAATTTAAAGGGCTACCATAACCTATTTGGGTGGGAGTTCTGAATCTGATTGTAACTAGATCAAAACCGACGAGCAACCGACAGTCTCCAAAATCTCTGACAGACAGAGTAGTGTGCGGTTAAAAATTCATATCTCCTAAACCACAGGGTGGAATCTCGTGATCTCAGTTCCAAAAGAAATATAAGGAAACCAGGAACATAACTTTAGGAGACGAAAACCCGAGATTCGGCCTCTAAGTACTTCATAATGGCCCGACAAGAAAATCTGCCAAAACACGTCAGCTGTCCTGGACAGTCGCGGTAAAACTACCATATCTCCTAAACCGTAACTCCAAATCAGATGATCTCGGTGCCTAAAGAAATCTAAGATCAAGGGCTACAACTCTCTAAGAGATGAGAAGATCAGAAAACGTACGGAACGTACCCAAATCTGACGAACAAATCGGGCGCACGACAGGAAGGAGGGTGGCGGCCGGTTGGAGAGGGGGTGGAGGGGGTGGCGGCTTGGGGAGGGGAGTGGGGAGCGAGAGGGGATAGGCTAGGGTTTGGGGATGAGGAAAAAACCCTCCCTTGGCTGGCCCCTCTCATGGGCCCCTCCTGGGCTGCGGCCCAGGCCCAGGTTGTCGGAAGATCGTTGAAAAGCCCCCGCCGATTCAGGAAATTTTAGTTCTTGTTTGCATTTTCCCTCCCCAGCTGTTTTTCTAATTACCCGATCCGAATCCGGGGTATTACAAGAGTGCCATTGTCGGACACTCACATGCATAAAGGGTTTTGGGCCTTGGGGCATAGCATTGGTCGGTGGGGCATAGAGATACCGCCCAACAAACAAGAGTCATTTGTGATATGATTGGCAAGATGTTGCCTACACAAAATCACTAGGTTTCTAGCAGTGATGCCAAAGCTCACTAGGAGATAATGATTTTTGGATCTTGAACTCACTATATGATGTTTGAGGGAAACATGGATTGGAACATATAGTGAGAGAATCTTTTATTGACTATTGATGATTAAGTTTGACCAGGTAACGACTAGTCGTATAATGGAACGACTAGATCCAGACTAGTCATATAGTGATACAACCGGGTCCAGACTAGTCGTATGGTGATACGATCGGATCTAGACCAGTCGTATGGAGATACGAGCTGGTCATAGACTTGTCGGAACATAACCACCAACATGAATGTCTAATTGAAGATCTTACATAAATACAGTGTTGTATCTTTGCATATATTTTTGTTGTAGATCATGACATCTACTACTTCTTCTGCACCTATCTTTAATTAGCAATCTGTTCTTGACAAAGAAAAGTTGAATAGAACAAATTTCATTGACTGATATCGAAATTTTGAGAATTGTTCTCAAATAATAAAAGAATGAATATGTCATAGAGAGTCCCTATCTCAAGGAACTGAATGCTAATGCTACTCGAACTGAAGAGTATGCTTATGAGAAGCATTGCAATGATGTAGTCAATATACACTTGCGACTATGAACTCTGAGCTTCGGAAGCAATATGATACCACAGACGCTTACAACATAATTATGGGTCTGACAATTATGTTTCAGGATCAAGTAAGGGCAGAGAGGTTTAATACCTGCAAGGCATTGTTTTCTTGTATGTTGTCAGTAGGAAAACTGATCAATCCTCTTGTGATCAATATGATCGGTCATGTTGAGAGCTTGGAAAATCTTGGTTTTTCCTTTAGTGAAGAGTTGGTTACTGATGGTATAAATGTTATAGAAATTAATCTCGCCACTTCTCTGACCAGAGTTCTGGGGTATTTGATACCGAATCGGTTGCAGATATTTGCAATTCGATGCAAGGACCGATTAGGAGTAGAAGTTTGGCAAGTGGAGATGTTGATCTTCGTGTGGGCAATGGAGCAAGAGTTGCTACATTAGCTATTGGTACTTTAACATTAGCTTTATCCTCAAGATTAGTTATGGAACTAAATAATTATTATTATGTTGCAGCCTTAAGCAAAAACATAATTTCTACTTCTTGCTTAGAAGCAGAAGGTTATGAGTTGAGAATAAAGAATAATTGTTGTTTAATTTATTTTGAAGATATGCTTTATGGACATGCTCTATTGAGGAATGTATTATATCATTTGAATCTTGAGGATGAGCCCATCTATAACATTAATGCTAAGAGACTTCAACCTAATCATTTGAATCCCACTTTTATTTGGCATTGTCATCTAGGTCATTTAAATAAGAAGCATATGATGAAGCTCCATAAAGATGGTTTTATTCACTTATTTGATTTTTGAATTATTCAAAACATGTGAATCTTGTTTACTTGGCAAAATGACAAAGGCGCCCTTCACGACCAGAGGTGAGAGGGCGAGTGACTTGCTGGTCGTTGTACATTCTGATGTATGCGGGCCAATGAGTTATTCAACTAGAGGTGGTTTTTAATACTTCATAATATTTACTGATGATTTCAGTAGATATGACTGTTTACTTGATGAGACATTAGTCAAAATCCTTTGAAAAGTTCAAAGAATTTCAGTATGAAGTGCAAAATCAACTAAGCAAGACAATCAAATATCTACGATCTGATCGTGGAGGTGAATATTTGAGCCATGAATTTGGTGATCATATAAAGAAATGCGAAATTGTTCCACAACATACTTCGCCGGGGGCGCCTCAATGGAATAGGGTGTCTTAATGACAGAACCGAACATTATTTTACATGGTTCGGTTAATGATGAGCCAGTCTGATCTTCCATTGCAATTATAGGGATACACTCTAGAAACAGTGGCTTTCACTTTAAATAGGGTTTCATAAAAAACTATAAAGAAGATACCATATGAGATGTAGACCACGAAGGGGCTTGGATTTTATTTTCTCAGGGTATGGGGTTGTGAGTTATTTGTCAAACGCTTGACGTTTGATAAACTCACACCCAAGTCCGATAACAGCTTCTTTGTGGGGTATCATAAGGAAACTAAAGGATATTATTTATATAAATGGGTTGATAACAAATTATTTGTTGCCCGTAATGGTTTCTTCTTGGAGAAAGAGTTTTTTTTCAAAGGTGTCAGTGGGGGCAAGGTGCAACTCGAAGAAATTCGGGAACCATCTGAAACACCCCAGCCCAACACTGAGCCTAGAATGCCACCACACTACACTTTAAACTAATAAATGTCGACACACTATAAAATTACATCAAGAAATCATCAATAAACATATCCAAGGATCACAAACGAACATGCATAATTATGGTTCAAACGATAATGAATACGCAAGGGGAATTAAAACCAGGTAAATAATCCAAAATAGCATCAACCAATGAATCCAAATTAATAAAGCAAATAGTCTAGTCCAAATGATGTCCTAAATTTTATTCAACCTCTAACATGTCCAAGTATAAACCAATATTGAATGAAAAGATTATTATGGCGAATGATCATGTGTTGTCCATGTGCTCTACTCGCCTCGCCACTGGATCCTCAAGATCACCTAAAGACAACAATAGAGCAAGGGTGAGTCCACGACTCAGCAAACACATCCATAAACAACGAACAATAATAAATCAACAGCATTCAATAACTTCATTATCATCACAGATACTCCTATTAATATTCTCATGCAGTTATCTTCTCTTTGATCCACATCCATTAATCTCAAATATCAATGCAACTCTATTCTATATGTCCACATGCACTTCTTTCACAGATATCAGATAGCATGAGTGAATGCTCGCGACAACATTCACTCTCAAGCCCGTTCCACCATAAGGATCGGGGACCTCCTCCACTCCCGTGGAGTTGTGATCATTCATGATCACCTGCTCATATGCAAAGATGCTTATGTATGCAAACATGCAAACTCCATCATAAACATCATGTCCAACTTTTCATCATGTCCATTAACAATATAAATCCATACCATTCCATTGCTTGCAATTAAACAAAATAAAAGCACAACAATAATGGTAATAGAAGATAAAGAAAACAGTGATCGATCATTGATCGCTGTCTACCATGCACTTGCCTTTACTAGTTGCGACGCACGATTTGACTAGCAGATGGCAACAAGTACGACGCCTCTCCTACATTAAATACACAAATCTCAATACAAGCTACAGCATCATAACAACAACAATCAATCGACATCGCTCCTACACGTCCCCAAATATACCACGCTACTCCGGTACCGAATAGTTACCCATTGCGGTCTTAGTACTAAAACGAACGTAACTTTTGACTCGAAAGTCCGATCACAACAAACCACCCCATTCTGGATTCTTTATAAAATTATCCACATTTTCTTAGATTACAAAGTCTTCTAATTAAATCATCTAACCCTCCGTTTCTAGCCCAGAAAGTCGGTCTGTCCGCTTCGGAACAGCGGTCTTACTAAATTCATAACTTTTGTTTTACTCAACCAAAATGCGTGTTCTCAGATTCTACAGAACCATTCGACAATTATCTACAACTTTCATGTAGATCAAAAACTCTAATTAAGCTATTTACTATTTTTACTCTACAGTCTACCAAAACAGCGCTGAAAGACGACAACCGTAAAAACAGCGGTCTTCCGAAAATCACAACTCGAATTCTACTTGTCCGATTGACATGATTAAATATGCTATAGAAAGATATCGAAATTATCTACAATTAACTAGTAGATGAGATTTCCAAAATTCGCCATTAAGATATCCGAATAAATCGTACAACATAACAGCAGGTTAAACAGATTCATTAATCGGCACTTCGTCTACAAATTAAAGAACCCTCTCTAATTAATCTAAATTCTAATCTCTAAATAAACAGCGAAACAGAGACGAAACGAAATTATAGATTGTTACCCACTATTTGGCGTACTGCAAAGGAATTGCTGGCTTCGCCGCGACGCCATAGAAAAAAAAGAAGACAAAGAAGCTTCTAAGACAGCGCTTCGGCAGAAGCGGCAAGAAGATTCTTCGGCAGAAGAAGAAGAATCGTCTGCAGCAGCAGATCGGGCGTTCAGCTTAGTAGTCTGTGCGCAAGACAAGAAGAATCATCGAATGGCAAAGACATGGGCATATAGCCTCTCGGATCGAGATCAGCAAGAATAAGAAGAATGGCCAAAGAACGACAAGACAACAAGAAGAGCCCAAAGAAGACACAAGACAATGGCTACAATCATAGCCTCTAGAGCAATACAAGAAGGCAAAGCCTTGATCTGGCAGACTTCTGTGCCTCAAGAATAAGATGCAACAGCAGAAGAAGACACGCACAGGCTTGGCAGCAGAGAGCGACGCTGTTCGGCTCCACAGCGCGAGCTTCAGAGCGATCGCCTAAGGCAGCAAAGCGACCACGATCGCTTCTAAGCGTACAGTCGCAGACACACCTACATGCACAAGCAGAGTTTTTGGTCAAGCGGCTACGGCTTGGAGAAAATGTGGAGGCGGATGGAAAATAAATGGCTAGGGTTTCTAGAAAATCCATACTCCATTTATATAGCTCTAAAAATTCAAATTCTATTTTTATATACTAATTAATTTAATTGCACAGTGCCCTTAAAACGCTTTTTATGTAATTATTTATTGTTACTATTTAATTAATTACTCTCAACCCTTAAGACGCGATTATTAATATTATTTTTTTCAGAGTATTACATGAACAAAATATTGTTGAACCTGTAGATGAGGCATCAGCCCAACATAGATCAAAAAGACCACGTCAATTACCTATAAGGTATTGGCATGACATTTTATTGTTGAATAATGATGCGCCATGGGCACCAGTTTATGAGATTTGAAATAAAGTCTATACATGACAATCAAGTTTAGAACTTGGTTGATGCAACTGATGGTGTTATGACCAAATCCAAACTAGTTGCATGGTGATACAACCGGATCTAAACTAGTCATATGGTGATATGACTAGGTCCAGACTAGTCGTATAGTGATACGACCAAATCCGACTAGTCGTATTGAGTGCAAATAGATTTTTTAGAAAAAGATAGATATGGATCGAAATGTTCACATTCATAAGGCACGACTGGTAGCAAAGCAAAGGGTTGCAAACAAATTCAAGATGTTGATTATGATGAAACCTTCTCGCCTGTTGTGATTCCTAAGTCTATCCGGATCGTTCTAGATATTGCTGCATATTTCGATTATTAGATATGGCAAGTGGATGTCAAAACGGCTTTCTTAAATGGAAACCTAAGTGGGGATGTGTACATGACACAGTGTGAGGGTTTTATCGATCCAAAGGAAGCTAGAAAGGTATGCAAGCTTAATAAATCCGTTTATGGATTGAAGCAAGCATCTCGGAGTTGCAAAATTCGTTTTGATGAAGTGGTCAAAGGGTTTGACTTCATCAAGAACGAAGAAGAACCTTGTGTTTACAAGAAGGTTAGTGGGAGCAAGCTTGTGTTTCTTATCTTGTATGTCGATGGCACACTACTTGTCATAAATGATACTCTAATACTTGAATCTGTTAAAACTTCATTAAGAAATAGTTTCTCAATGAAAGATTTAGGAGATGCAATATATATTCTTGGAATAAGGATATATAGAGATAGATTTAAAAGGATAATTGGATTAAGCCAGGATATGTACATAGACAAGGTGTTGAAAAGGTTCAACATACAAGATTCCAAGAAAGGTTTCCTTGTGTATGATACGACTAGATCCAGACTAGTAGTATAGTGATAGGACCAGATCCAAACTAGTCATATGGAGATACGAGCTGGTCATAGACTGGTGCCCATGGCGCATAGCATTAATCTCAGCAAGAGTCAGTGTCCTACGACCACTGATGAGCGAGACACACTGATGAGCGAGACAAAATAAGTAGAATTCCATATGCTTCAACTATTGAATCATCATGTATGCTATGCTATGTACACAATCAGATGTGTTGTATGCTCCAGGTGTTACGAGCAGATATCAGTCGGATCTAGGTGAAGGTCACTAGATAGCAGCCAAGAATATCCTTAAGTACTTGAGAAGGACTAAGGATGCATTCCTTATTTTTGGTGATACGACTAGGTCCGGATTAGTCGATAGAGATACGACAAGGTATGAACTGGTCGCATGGTGAGAAAAACTGGTCAAAAATGGTTACATCGATGCTGACTTCTAAACCAACAAGGATGATTTTAGATCGCAGTCAGGGTTTGTGTAAGATATGCAAAGTGCACACGGATTTGATCAGTTGATAAATTCTCTCCTACAATGTAAGCATGAGGTGCATACAAGAGCTATGGGTATTATATACCTATTTGATTGACTCTAGTGCAAGTGGAAGATTGTTGCTGATATGCTTTAGAGGCAATCATAGAGATGATTGTATCACATCTATGTTTATGAGTTATTGAATAAGTGTTAATCTGTTCCTTGAATGAATCATTAGTTATAAAGATTAACGAGTATGTGACTTGTTAGTGAAGCTCTTTTAACTTATGATGTCGTTCTAAATGTATCCATAGTTGAATGTCACTGGTCGGAACACCAGTGATCCTATCGACTAGCACATGTATTGATTGATGACCATGTTCCACCAGTCATGGATATAGGGATATCGAATAAAAAAGGTGAACACATGTTACAGAACATAGTGTTGAATTGACCCACCTTGAGACACTGTTGAGATTGTTATGCTTTTATATGTCATTAGTTGGTCTTAAGCAATGATGATGTATAATCCTTAGACCTGAGATCAGCATGGTTTTATACATGTGTAAAAGTACACTTTGGGGTTGCCAAATGCTACTCCTTAACTAGGTAGTTACAAAGGTAGATTTCAGGTATGCTATGAAACATGCGGAGGAATATGACTGGTCAGATTTGGGATTTGCCTCTCCTAACATAACAAGAGATATATCTCTGGGCCCCCTCGATATGGTCGGATAAAAAAGTGCATCTCGATGCCACTAGTGATCGAAGAGTTTGACTACGTGAAGTTATCCGACACTTGATCGCGAAAGTATTAAACGGTCCATGGATGACACAATATCTCACCCGAGTTCAACCATATATCGCGAGGAATAAGGATAATATATGAGCAGGGCTTTCAGTTCGATCAAATACAAACTAGTCATATGGAGATATGAGCTGGTCGTTGTCTTGTTGAACATGATCACTAAGTGGTCAAAATCTGATCGTAAGGAGTTACGAACTGGTCGATACCAAATTTTGATCAGACACAGACTAGCTGTATGGAGATACGAGCTGGTCGTAGTCTAGTCGAACGTGATCACTAAGTGGTCGAAACTCGATCGAAGGAGTTACGAATCGTCAAGACCAATGTTTGATCGATCTGCACTACCGTATGGAGATATGAGCTGGTCGAACATGATCACTAAGTGGTCAAAACCTGGTCGTAAGGTTAGTGGGAGCAAGCTTGTGTTTCTTATCTTGTATGTCGATGGCACACTATTTGTCATAAATGATACTCTAATACTTGAATCTGTTAAAACTTCATTAAGAAATAGTTTCTCAATGAAAGATTTAGGAGATGCAATATATATTCTTGGAATAAGGATATATAGAGATAGATTTAAAAGGATAATTGGATTAAGCCAGGATATGTACATAGACAAGGTGTTGAAAAGGTTCAACATACAAGATTCCAAGAAAGGTTTCCTTGTGTATGATACGACTAGATCCAGACTAGTAGTATAGTGATAGGACCAGATCCAAACTAGTCATATGGAGATACGAGCTGGTCATAGACTGGTGCCCATGGCGCATAGCATTAATCTCAGCAAGAGTCAGTGTCCTACGACCACTGATGAGCGAGACACACTGATGAGCGAGACAAAATAAGTAGAATTCCATATGCTTCAACTATTGAATCTGTCATGTATGCTATGCTATGTACACAATCAGATGTGTTGTATGCTCCAGGTGTTACGAGCAGATATCAGTCGGATCTAGGTGAAGGTCACTAGATAGCAGTCAAGAATATCCTTAAGTACTTGAGAAGGACTAAGGATGCATTCCTTATTTTTGGTGATACGACTAGGTCCAGACTAGTCGTATAGAGATACGACAAGGTATGAACTGGTCGCATGGTGAGAAAAAACTGGTCAAAAATGGTTACACTGATGACAGCTTCTAAACCAACAAGGATGATTTTAGATCGCAGTCAGGGTTTGTGTAAGATATGCAAAGTGCACACGGATTTGATCAGTTGATAAATTCTCTCCTACAATGTAAGCATGAGGTGCATACAAGAGCTATGGGTATTATATACCTATTTGATTGACTCTAGTGCAAGTGGAAGATTGTTGCTGATATGCTTTAGAGGCAATCATAGAGATGATTGTATCACATCTATGTTTATGAGTTATTGAATAAGTGTTAATCTGTTCCTTGAATGAATCATTAGTTATAAAGATTAACGAGTATGTGACTTGTTAGTGAAGCTCTTTTAACTTATGATGTCGTTCTAAATGTATCCATAGTTGAATGTCACTGGTCGGAACACCAGTGATCCTATCGACTAGCACATGTATTGATTGATGACCATGTTCCACAAGTCATGGATATAGGGATATCGAATAAAAAAGGTGAACACATGTTACAGAACATAGTGTTGAATTGACCCACCTTGAGACACTGTTGAGATTGTTATGCTTTTATATGTCATTAGTTGGTCTTAAGCAATGATGATGTATAATCCTTAGACCTAGATCAGCATGGTTTTATACATGTGTAAAAGTACACTTTGGGGTTGCCAAATGCTACTCCTTAACTAGGTAGTTACAAAGGTAGATTTCAGGTATGCTATGAAACATGCGGAGGAATATGACTGGTCAGATTTGGGATTTGCCTCTCCTAACATAACAAGAGATATATCTCTGGGCCCCCTCGATATGGTCGGATAAAAAAGTGCATCTCGATGCCACTAGTGATCGAAGAGTTTGACTACGTGAAGTTATCCGACACTTGATCGCGAAAGTATTAAACGGTCCATGGATGACACAATATCTCACCCGGAGTTCAACCATATATCGCGAGGAATAAGGATAATATATGAGCAGGGCTTTCAGTTCGATCAAATACAAACTAGTCATATGGAGATATGAGCTGGTCGTTGTCTTGTTGAACATGATCACTAAGTGGTCAAAATCTGATCGTAAGGAGTTACGAACTGGTCGATACCAAATTTTGATCAGACACAGACTAGCTGTATGGAGATACGAGCTGGTCGTAGTCTAGTCGAACGTGATCACTAAGTGGTCGAAACCTGATCGTAAGGAGTTACGAACTGGTCAAGACCAATGTTTGATCAGATACAGACCAGTCGTATGGAGATATGAGCTGGTCGAACATGATCACTAAGTGGTCAAAACCTGGTCGTAAGGAGTTACGAACTGGTCGAGACCAAATGTGAGCTGGTCGTACAGAGATACGAGCTAATCGTTAGTCATAAGGACCTGGTCGTCTATCACATTACACTATGGTTTGTCCAATATAATTCGTGTGTATTCGGGAATCGTTATGTTATGCTAGGAGCTGTTGACGACTCATAATCACAAAGAAGTTTTCGAGTCACACCGATTACACATGAACTTAACGGGTCACACACTTAATTGGTTAAAACAAACCAATACGGATACGATTCGTCAAATTTGTTGGGATGGGATCCGTCACGGGCACTATATAAGGAGATGCTTGAGGCTAAAGGAGATGGACGCAACACAAGAGACGGGACCGACACGACAACATATTGACATGAGTTGCTCGAAACCCCAGATGCCATCTTCTTGAGAGATCCTTTCTGTGTGAGTTTGTGCTAGCACACCAGCGTACGGTGTTCCTTCTATAGACGTTTGGATACAATAGAGGTGCTACTGCAGTTGCTATTGTGTAAAAGGACGATCTATGACCTTTGTGAGGAACTCGATTGGTTGCTGGAGGAGACGGTCGCTGCTGAGGATGATCGACTACGAGGACGATCTATTACGCCGGACGATCAACTGTGCTGAATGATTGACTATGACCACTTCATCGACACGCTCTTCGCTGGACTTGGCTGCTCCATAGAGTCTGAGATTACCCAATTCGGAGTTGCGGTTTGGGAGTTACATTAGATTCTTTACTGCTGTCTAGAGATACTGACGAGATTATAGCAGTCGCCTTGGTTAATAGATTAGTCTTAGATAATGGCCGATTTAGGGGAGTCTACCAACACATCTTTCGTGGGAAATTTTATTAGCTTTTCATATTGATAAAGATCATAAATTTTGGATAAGCCATTGAAAAGATACAGATTTTTCTTGTACTCCTGTTCTTTCAAATTGTCAGGTTCTGACTTTAAGATTTCAATTGTAGATTAGATCACGTTAATGGAAGAATTTGAGAATCGCGCCAACTATGTTATTGTAGATAATTTTATTATCTTTCCATAGAGTCCTGGATCACTTAATTTGGAGATGGGGATCTCAATTTATGAATTTTGCATTGTTGTTGTTCCAGGTTTTTGTCGGGATTCTAACAAATCGTAGAAATTGGTCAATAGGAGTTAGATAATGAATTTTTTAGAGGATTGCACCAACACAAAAGTTGTAGATATTTTCATAGGCTTTCCAGAGAGCCAAAGATCACATTTTTGCAGGTCTGTGCTGGAATTTACGTAAGTTTTAGTTTCGCTGTCCAGAACCTCTAATGAGATTTAATAGGTTGTTTAACCTATTTAATAGGGGCAGAAGAAGGCAAAAACTGGGAACCTTGCCAATTAGGTTTTTGTGGGAAAATTTGTAAGCTTTCCAAGGGATTACAGCTCACTAAATTTGGTTAAACCTACAGAAAGTTATAGTTTTTAGAAGGGGACTGTCCAATTTTGGGACAGTTTGCTATTTATGGGAGTTGATGTTTTGGGCTACGTTAGGGAGCGTAGCTTGCCAATAATTATTTCTAGCAATGTCTGTGGATATCGTGAGGATATATGCACGATCTCAGGATGATGAGTCAATTGGCAATGGCTTTGTTGGTTTGCAAAATCTCACGTTTTCGGGGTTTGCTTCAGTTTGTCGCACCACAAAGCGTCCGACCGGTTGTGTGGGGCCGACTTCGTGGAGAGGTCGGACCGGCCGACCTAAAAGTGGCTTTGGAGCTAAGCCAAAATAGATTGTGTAGGCAGGTGAGGGGAGTCTCCTGGATGTGGTCACATCATTTTTGGAGCTCCCAGTCAAAAGTTCTATTGAGTTGAAAATTCCCGAAGGTTTCGGATTTCCACGATGGAATTTTGGCTAAGTCTTTTCGGGCGGTCCGACCGCCGTTATGGAATCGGTCCGACCGGCCTGGAATCGGTCGGACCGGTGGTGTGGGGCGGTCAGACCGTCGATGACTTGGAGGTTAGCCAAGTTTGCATTGATGTATTTTGATTGTGGTTTATGTATGGAGTTCAATGCTTTATTGTTGCATATTGCATTGTGGAACTAACGTGGGTCAAGTTGTGAAGAACTTTATCCCGGAAACGGTTTGTTTGTCTATTGTTCAGGGGTGGCTTGCGTGTCAACGACGCGGCCGGTGATGTGGATCGACTACGCTGGAGAGCCGAGGTCCGTAACGATCATGGATGCCGTGAGGTCGTGTGACTCAAGCATGGTGCAGGATGGGCAAGATGGATCGAACGGGTGGTTCGGTGCAGATGGTTGGATCATGTGGTGCGGATATCGGTGCGAGTCTCTGGGAGGTTCCGACGGGATTCGGACAAGAGAGGCTTGACAACGTGATGAGAATCACGATCAACCCACGTGGTGAAGGTGCAATTGCTTCAACAGCTTGTATGTGTGGGTCTCATGTGTGTGGGTCCCAAAAGTGAAACCCTAGGCCTCTCCTATAAATAGAAAGGGGGGAGATGTAAAACCCCTTGAAGCATTCATTTGGATTTCCTTAGCTATTTCTAGGGTTAGGGTTTGGAGAGGAGAGGAGAGGGAGAGATTGTGGTTGCTCCTTGGTGAGCTCTTGTCCTCCTTGAGGGAGTGGCTTTGTAAGCATCTTGTGAGATCAATCAATCTTGTGATGCTTGCTTGAGAGATCAATTGTTTTCTTTGTGTTCTTCTCTCTTTTGGATGAATTTGGTGCTTCCTTGATTCAAGTGTTTAAGCTTGGTCTCTTAACCCATTGTGTCTTGCTTTGATGTGTGGGAATACTCCTAGAATCATCTAGACCATCAACCCCCACAAGCAAGTCTTGAATCAAAGATTTTCATATTTCTAGGGTTTGTGCACTTCTTTGGTAAAACCTTGAGAGATCGATTCTGCGAACTGGATCTGAAGGATCGTCGCTAGAAATAGGTCTCTAATATCATTAGGGAGGTGTGTTCGAAATTTGGTCAAGTTTCATTGGTTGAATCAAAAGTTGGTTCAAATTTCGTTTTGGATTTGGGCTTGATTTTTCAGTACTGGACTGAACCGGTCTAACCGGTTTTATATTGGCGGTCCGACCGCCCGCTTTTCAGACCGCAAGTACTACCTGGTCGATCCGATATCCACCGGTCGGACCGCCAGTTAGTAGCCGGTCCGACCGCTCGTTGACAGTCGGTCAGACTACCCTTGCTAGCCTTGGCCGGACCGCTGTGCTGTGATCTGCCCTTTGAGATTAAGTCTCCACTTGTGTGTCGTGTGGTTGAGCGGGGTTATCGAATTCAGCACAAGGCTTCCACTGTGCGCTTACTGATCTTCTTAGCTTTCATAGCTAAAGGAGTAAAGTTCGTGTTGAATTTGATTTAGTCGAGAAAGTTGGGAAAGCGCCTATTCACCCCCCCTAGTCGCCTTTACGGTCCTACATCTGGTATCAGAGCCGGTTAGCTCTTCTCATAGATCTTAACCGGTCTTTGGAACCATGGCGACTGACAGATATTCAATCAAGCCATATATTTTTTCTGGAGTTGATTTTGCTTATTGGAAGGCCCGAATGCGCAGCCTACATCGAGGCTCAAGGGCACGCAATTCACCTTAAGGTGAAAAACCCTTATGTCGTGCGGTACCGATGATAATTTGATCACCTGCATGTGGAGAACAACAAATAGGCTCATAATTTTTTGATCCAAGGCCTTAGTCGATCGGAGTTTGAGCGTGTTGCTCATTTGCTATCTGCTCATGAGATCTGGCGGACTATTTTTTATTATCACGAGGGGTCCACTGCGATCAAGGAAGTGAGACAGAACCAGCTGAAGAAAGCATACTCTAAGATCGAGCAAAGGCCTAGTCAGTCTTTAGACGAGTTGTGGGGGAGATTTTCTAAAATTCTTCATGATCTCCGCGCTGTTGATCTTGTCTTTTCTGAGGCTGAAAATGCACACCAGCTTTTGGGTGCTTTGGATGTGAAGGTCTGGGGGATGAAGATCACTGCCATCAATGACAGCACTGTCATGAGTGAGCTTACCATGGATAAGCTTTACTCTAGGTTGAAGACGCATGAGATTGATTTTATCTCGCGTCTCCCCATGACAGATTCGATGGCTTTAGTGGTCGACCAATCTAAGGGTAGATTTTCTGATTCTTTTGATGTTAGCTCATCTGGCTTTTCTTTGTCTGCTTTGCATTCTTTGAGCGATGAGCAACTTGAGAGACTACCTGAAGATGACTTAGCCCTCCTATCCACAAAATTCACGAGAGCTTACAACAATGTGAGGAGTAGGAGGAGAGGTGGACGTATCACTTGTTTCGAGTGTGGTGAGCCAAATCACATTCGCTCTAGATGCCCCAAGCTGAAGGTCAAGTAGGAGAAGGAGTCACATAGGCATCCTCAAGCGAGAGATGCTAAGCACAAGAAGACAAACTATCGCAAGTTTGTCAGCCGAGTCCTTGAAGCTCTAGAGGATGTGAGCATGGATGATGTGGACTCGGAGGTAGAGGACGACAAGAGTGACTCCCGTGGAAAGAAGAAGGCACGTGATTTCACAGGCATGTGCTTTATGGCTAAAAACAGCCACGACAGCGACTCCTCCAACAGCGAGGATCCTTTTAGTGATCCTGACATGAAAAGGGCTTTAGTGCTTGCTGAACAAAAACTGTATAAGCAAGCGAAATTGATTAAGAAACAGGATACTATGATTGATAATTTGAACCTAGAAGTGGTTAGGCTCAAATCTATTAATCCTGATGATTTCTGTGAATCATGCTCTAGCTTGCTTAATGAATTGTCAAGCTTAAATAATGCTCATTTCTCTGTTGAAAAATAATTGAAAAATACTCTTTCTGAACTAGAATCTCTCAAGTCTAGTTCTGTTTGCATGGATGCCATTCCGCTTAATGTGACTGCTTTGGATGCTATTCCTTTAATTTGCTCAAATTGTGATTTGCTAGAATTGAAACTGGATAGCTCTTTAAAAGAATTGCAAAAATTTGATGCTAGTCACACTTGCTCTCATTGTAAGAACAATAGGATTAAAATGCAAGAGATGACCGAAATGGTCGTTTACTCTAGAGCTGCATCGTGTGAAAATTTTCCTAAGCTTACAGTTGAGATTGAAGCTTTAAACAAGACTCTTGAAGAGAAAGCTAAAATTGAAAAATCCATGTCTCTGACTGCTTCCAAGAAAGTCATTGATTCTTCCTCTTGTATGTTGCATGCTGAAGTTGAAACTATTGTTGGTAAGATACAATAGGCTTTTAGAGTCAAATTTAAGGAGCAGTTGAATAGGATTGAGAGTCCTATTGTGTGTCTTGTGAGGCTCAAGGTGGAAGTGGACCTTCTTAAGAGCAAACAGTTGAGGCAATCAATTCTAAAAAGTGCTCTAATTATGAATTTTGGCAAAAGAGAATGATTACCTCAAAATGACTCTTGAGAAGTTTTCTAGTGGGAAAAAGAAACTCAACTTGATTCTAGACCAATCCAAGGTGAGTGTGAAAAACAGTGGCCTAGGTTTTAAGTCCCTAGAGCTTTCCAAGAATCACCCACCAAAGACTGCTAGAGTTGTGAAAAGTGGTTTGTGTGAGCAAGAACATCCTAAGACTTCAAAGGTTGCTTTTAAATCAGAGGTTCTCGCTCAAACTCTTTCTAGCAAGAAATGTGCTTCTGTTTCACCTGTACGGACCCCTCAAAAGGTCAAGTACCATTGCACCTTCTGCAAGAAAGAGGGCCACACCGTTGAGTTTTGCTTCCGGAGAGCAAAGATTGAGAGGAAAGAGAGAATGAGCACTTTGAAATCCATTAGAGGAGTCTCTTCTTGTTTGTAGTCTCTAGAGCCAAGCGGCCTATTCAACAGTACCACATATAGGCCTAAGTTTGTAGAGAACTTTGTTGACTCTTTTGGTGGGTCCAGGCAGCAGTTTGGTTTAGGATATCGTGAGGAGAGACCACGGGTAGCACCTAAACAAGGGAGTATCGGTCTTTTGGTAGATCGTTTTGGAGAGGTCCGTGGTGCTCGTGGGCATTCTTATGATTTTGTGCCCGATCATTTTTCTCACGCTTCTTTTGTTATTCCCTGCATCGTGCATCTCAAGATCGACACCTAGTTTTTTATCTCAAATCCCAAGATCGAGGCATGGATGTTTTGAGGGAATTTGCTCTTTTTGCATTTATTGTATCATAATGTATTTTCATTTCAAATGTCTTGCATTGCATAATAAAACTTGTGGAGCTTTGATTATTATCCTTGTATGGCTTGATTTCATACTCTATACCTTGTCATATCAAGTGATAGTCTGCTAGACTTCTTTTATGGCTCTTCTTGTTTAGCTCAGCTTTTGCCTTGCTAGCTTTATTTCTGTGAGAAAATTGAATCAAATCATGTCTTGTTGGATCGTGTGACTAGCTTTGCAATAGTGATCCTCTTATGATTCTTGCCATGTCATATAGGTTGAATTGAGTCTTGAACTTATTTTGAGATGAAAATGAGCTTTTATCTTCTTAAGTCAAGCAAATGAAAATGAGATTTTCTCATGTAAAAACCGATCTCACCAATCCTTTCTCATGAGACGGCCTGCCATTGCACTAGGCATGAACTCAGGGGTAGTTTTGGATGACCTAGACCACTCTTTTAAGCTTATCGCTTGAGATGGTCGCGGCAAGGCTTGAGATGTAGCACAGTGAAAAAAAATCCTTTTTAGGAAAATGCTCAAAATGCTAAGTGCTTGAGTTTTGCTTCAAAAGTGTCTCTTAATGCTCAAAATGCCTCAGTTCTTATTTTGAGTCTCTTTTTACTTATAGACATGGCTTGACTCATTTTTGGTTGCTGTTAGTGAAACTATGATATTGAGCAACTTTTCATGGTATTCATTCTCTTAATCAGACATCGCTAACTTGATTTTAGCTTTATAAAGACATGTTTTGCCATGATCGAATATAGCTTCTACTCATTATATGGCTTGGTATAATACTTGTACTGTCTACATGGATAATGGTCATGGCTCCTTTTGCTAAATTTCAAATAAAGTCATTTCATCTTCTTTTTTCTTTTCCCTTGCATCTTGATGAATTCATTGTCAAAGGGGGAGAAGGATTGAAGAAAATGCTGTGTTGGACCTTTTGGTTTCATACATAAGGTTTCATATAAAAGAACACATAAAATAAAAAAAATGAACCTTTTGAAAATATGTGATCATAGTGAGTTGAGTCTCTGGGTTTTATTGCCTTTTTCTGATTTTAATTGCAATTGAAGAAGACTCACAACGATCAAAGGTCAAATAGAACATTGTGTCTTTCATATGGACCTAAGTGAGATTTTTGGCTACTTTCTGGAATTTGAATCCTTTTGTGCTTTCATTGCCTTATCTCACTTGCCTATACTATTCTGAAGCCAGCTTGGTCGGTTCCTAGGCTTTTTCTTGCTTATGGACCAAGTTGTGCCTTTATGCGAAAACGGCGTTTTGTTTTACTTTTCAATTCGAAAAACCACATTTTCTGGGAAATTGCCAATGTGTTCATCAAGGTGGAGATTGTGGATATCGTGAGGATATATGCACGATCTCAGGATGATGAGTCAATTGGCAATGGCTTTGTTGGTTTGCAAAATCTCGCTTGGGGTTTGCTTAGCCGTCGCACCACAGCGGTGATCGACCGGTTGTGTGGGGCGGTCAGACCGCCCGTGGAGAGGTCGGACCGGTCGTGGCTGCCGGTCGAACCGACCTGACCTAAAAGTGGCTTTTGGAGCTAAGCCAAAAATAGGTTGTGTAGGCAGGTGAGGGGAGTCTCGTGGATGTGGTCACATCATTTTTGGAGCTCCCAGTCAAAAGTTCTATTGAGTTGAAAATTCCAGAAGGTTTCGGATTTTCACGATGGAATTTTGGCTAAGTCTTTTCGGGCGGTCCGACCGCCGTTATGGAATCGGTCCGACCGGCCTGGACCGGTGGTGTGGGGCGGTTAGACCGCCGATGACTTGGAGGTTAGCCAAGTTTGCATTGATATGTTTTGATTGTGGTTTATGTATGGAGTTCAATGGTTCAATGCTTTATTGTTGCATATTGCATTGTGGAACTAACGTGGGTCAAGTTGTGAAGAACTTGTTCCCGGAAACGGTTTGTTTGTCTATTGCTGTGCAGGTGGCTTGCAGGTCAACGACGTCAGCGGTGATGTCGATCGGGACTACGCTTGGAGAGCTGAGGTCCAAAACGATCACGGATGTCGGGTGAGGTCGTGTGATTCAAGCATGGTGCAGGATGGGCAAGATGGATCGAACGGGTGGTTCGGTGCAGCTGGTTGGATCAGGTGGTGCGGATATCGGTGCGAGTCTCTGGGAGGTTCCGACGGGATTCGGACAAGAGAGGCTTGGCAACGTGATGAGAACCGCTGATCAACCCACACGTGGTGAAGCAAAGCATTGCTTCAATCAGATTGTATGTGTGTGGGTCCCATGTGTGTGGGTCCCAAAAGTGAAACCCTAGGCCTCTCCTATAAATAGAATGGGGGGAGATGTAAAACCCCTTGAAGCATTCATTTGGATTTCCTTAGCCATTTCTAGGGTTAGGGTTTGGAGAGGAGAGGAGAGGGAGAGATTGTGGTTGCTCCTTGGTGAGCTCTTGTCCTCCTTGAGGGAGTGGCTTTGTAAGCATCTTGTGAGATCAATCAATCTTGTGATGCTTGCTTGAGAGATAAATTGTCTTCTTTGTGTTCTTCTCTCTTTTGGATGAATTTGATGCTTCCTTTATTCAAGTGTTTAAGCTTGGTCTCTTGGCCCATTGTGTCTTGCTTTGATGTGTGGGAATACTCCTAGAATCATCTAGACCATCAACCCCCACAAGCAAGTCTTGAATCAAAGATTTTCATATTTCTAGGGTTTGTGCACTTCTTTGGTAAAACCTTGAGAGATCGATTCTGCGAAGTGGATCTGAAGGATCGTCGCTAGAAATAGGTCTCGAATATCATTAGGGAGGTGTGTTCAAAATTTGGTCAAGTTTCATTGGTTGAATCAAAAGTTGGATCAAATTTCGTTTTGGATTTGGGCTTGATTTTTCAGTACTGGACTGAACCGGTCTGACCGGTTTTATAACGGCGGTCCGACCGCCGCTTCGATCGCTAGTACGCTGTGTCGATCCGATATCCACCGGTCCGACCGCCACCAGAGTCGGTCCGACCGCTTGCTGACCGCTTCGGCCGACCGCCTTGCTAGCGGCCGGACCGCTGTGCCCAGATCTGCCCTTTGAGATTAAGTCTCCACTTGTGTGTCGTGTGGTTGAGCGGGGTTATCGAATTCAGCACAAGGCTTCCACTGTGCGCTTACTAATCTTCTTAGCTTTCATAGCTAAAGGAGTAAAGTTCGTGTTGAATTTGATTGAGGCGAGAAAGTTGGGAAAGCGCCTATTCACCCCCCCTAGTCGCCTTTACGGTCCTACAATGTCTTGTCTCGAATTACTCTTTTACTAGAATTGTTAAAAATGTTCAGGCGGTGGTGGGGTTCCGGGGCAGCACTCTTTTCGCATCATCAAACTTCGCACGGTTGAGGCAAGTACATATAGTAATGAATGACTTGGTTTGTATCCTTCACAATATACACTATGCGATTGATGTTTATTATCGTGCTCTCATGATGTATTGATATTGTAATGTTCAAATTGCATCATGTCATTCATTCTTGAACCTTGGACTACATGGTATCCAAGAGTTGTTCTTTTGAGGTCCTCGTCATATATTGGACGTGCATGGGTCCTAGCACTCGTGGAGTGTGGGCTTGAGGTCCCTGTGCCTGAGGGCACAGGCTTGAGTATGCATTGACGGATGCACTACTCGGTATTACCAGTAATTGCAAAGAAGTGAGATGAAGTATTTTTGTCATATGCATTGCATTCAATCATAAGTTGATGATTTTTTGTTCCTTACAGATGTTATTGTGAAGACTTGTTATCTTCATTGGCTATTCTTGGTACACTGTTTATTATCCCTATCGTACTTTGTCGAGTCATGGACTCACGCTTGTTTGTTATTGTTCTTTTAGGTACCTCTTGCGCAGTCGACATTCGTGGGGATGGGCTAGTGAGTTGATTAGTCGCACACTTCTATGAACATATATGAAAGAATAAATTGGACTATGTTTGCCTAATATTTGAGTAACCACTAGATTGTTTTATTGGATATGCGTCCTTACTTTTGAAATTTTGTAATGGTGAGGGCTCTGGAATATCCAACTCCTTATTTGCTTGGTCCACCTGCACAATGTGTGATACAACACTAGAAATAGAGGGTAAGTTGTTAGGTTCAAAAATAATCTTACTTGTCCTATCATCTATCTCTTCCTTTTCTTTTGGTGTATCTCTCACACTCTCAATTGGGATGCTCTCAACCTCGCATATGGTGGACTCACACAGCTCACTCTTTTTATCACTCTCACTCAATTTGGTTATGTGGCTCTCATTCTCACATGGGTTTTGATTCATCTCATCCTTGTAAGACCGTGGGCCAGCAAGGGCACAACTACCACCAACCACGACCTCCTCACGTGTTGCGGGTTGTGACGGGGCAGCACTACTCATCACCTCGGTCGAAGAAAAATTCTCATGCTCCTTCTCAAGTGACACACCAGTGGATGAATTAGAACTAAAGAGTCGGCGCAGATTTAATTGATGTGCTTGAATGTGTTTAAGTCTCTTTTCTACCTTCATAGCAAATTTCACAAGATCTTGCGGACTACGAAAATATTCATCTTGAAGTGCAGCAACGATCTGATAATTCAAGCCTGCTTTGAAATATGCCTTTTCTTGATATGCACTAGTGATATTGGCACGGCGCATTGCATGGTTCAACTCAATATAGTAATCTTTGACAACTTTGCATCCTTGTTTAATGCTCTCCACGTGTCTTAGTAGTTCCCGCTCATAATAGGATGGAACAAATTCTCTTCTCATGATGATTTTTAAACAGAACCAAGATGTAATGAATCTTTTTCTACCTAGTTGTTGCCACCAACTAGAGGCATAGTCCGTAAAAAACAAACTGGCCACTCTCACTTCCTTGGCTTCTGTTTCGAACTTATGGGATTCAAGCTCGAACTCCATGTCTTGTACCCACTCAAGATACTCCTCTGGATCATTACTACCATAGAAGGGAAGATACGATACTCGCGATCCGCCATTGTTAGCGCAAAGCAAAGAATATGTATGTAGGTGTATGTGTATATGTAGAGGTCACTCAACTCACAATCCTAACAAGGTGAAGTTTCTTTACCGTTCCGAAGGAATTAAGATCAACAATACTTACGCTTGTGGCGAAAGAACTACAAGGTGATGTGTGAGCGAATTTCAAGAGCAAGTCAAAGCACGACAACGGGTGTTTTGTGGAGCTTGGTATGGATACCTACTTAATTTGAAAATTCTAGGTATTGTAAGGCTAAGTAAATATCCAAACTAGAATTCAATGCCTAGTTGCCGATCACAAAGATATAAGTGAAAATCAAAACAACTCACACGCAAAGATATTGGAACTTAGTGCAATCAAGGAATGAGCTATGTAAGATATAAGTGAAGAACAAAATAGCTCGTATTGCACAAGTTATAGAAAGACGCTAGCTAGTTGCAAATAATGAAACTAGGGCACAAGATTGCACAAAATATTGATATTCTAACAATTGAATCAAGAATGAGTGGGGATTTTCGCCAAGTTTATGGTCTGCCATGCGTTTTCTTTTCTTTTCTCTTTTCTCTTTTCCTTTTCTCTTCCTTTTTTTTCTCTTCTCTTTTTCCTTCCTTCTTTTTTTTTGAACTATTGCCAAAATTCTTGTTCTACAAAAAATGAGCAAAAATTCTTTCCCACCTTTTGATCTTTGAACAATTGCAAGAACACAAATATTAATATGCAGCCCTAAGCAACGATTTAGCTAGTCTTAAATAGGTTCAAAGTATTCGCAAAAGATTGAAAGGTTCACAAAGGATAAATTGATGTCTCACTTCTTTTTGTTTTTTTATAGACACGACTAAAAAAATCAAACTAGGCTCAAATAAAAAGCAACGCAAAAGAATTCAAGATCAGCAAACTAAACATGATTCTAATGGACAAAAACTTAACAAAACTCACTAGAATAACAAATTAAATACTACGGCTGAATTTTTTTTGTATGGCTTTTTCGTGTATGGGAAAAAAATAACTGGATAAAGATCATACCGAGTCAACGGAGCTCTGATACCACCTGATGCGGGGTGCCCGATCTTCTCGATGTAGAACCTCTCGATAACTTGTGTATCCTGACGAACCACCAGCTGATCCCCCGCGCCAATGCACGGACTTGCAACTCTATGGAAAATTCGCCAAACACACACTTGATTGGATCTTCACGACCACGCGAAGATCGTCGAACCCTCAATTCCCAACGGAAAAGCAAGAACGACCACTTGTTCTCAATGCCCAATTCCCTCTGTTTTGGCTATAAGCACAACAGGAGAATCAAGCAAAAGCTTTGAAAATATATTAAACGTGGTCTGAGGTTACAATGGGGGTCTACCCCTCTATATATAGTGACCCTACTCCTCCTCATGGCTGGCCAAGAGGCCCTACTCCTATTCTAATTCGGATTTGGAGTCCTACTCGAATTCCGACACATTCCAAAACAGAAAAGGAAACTTTGATTTTACAACCGTCACATTGATTTGATCATATCTTTTGATCCATAAGGAATTGCGGAGTGAGGGAGGTTCTGTTGGATCGGGCTTGAAGTTAGCTTTCCAAAAAGCCCAAGAACACTCGAATCGGACTCCGTTTGTAAAAGTTATGGCCGTTTTAATCCGGACTGTCCTGCTGATTCCGAATCCGAATTTGAGGCTGATTCCGAATCCGAATTGAATTATGAGTTGATTCCGAATTTGAATTTTGTTGGGCTTGTGAAAGTTTTGAATTTGACTTGGATTCTTGGACTTCTCTTCCCTTGCTTGTCTCCCACGAGCTTCTCCTCCATTGTGATGGCCTTTCCTCAAGAACAACCTCATATCCTTCATCTCCGTTTATTATTGAATCTTCCAATCTGAGCACAAGCAAAACACTAGTTTTAGGTAGTATGAAATTCTCATCTAATTTAAAAGGAAATTCGGTGAATGCATTCACTGTTGGATAAGCTTCTCTTGTTTTTCAACTCTCTTAGTAAGCTCATATTGTTCTGAGGTATTTAATGAATTGAAAATATTATATGAAACAACATAGCTAAGGATGTCCGCATCACACTGTGCACAGTAAGTGGAAATTGGTGTAATGTCCCAATTTTCTGAGCTTTAAAAATCTTTTGAATAGTTACTTGTTGGAAAATACATTATTTGTTTTTTATTTGTTTTTTTTAAAGCTTAATATAGACTTTCATGCCAAAATAATTTAAAATGATTAATCCCAACATCAACAACGATCAAAACTATTTTATAGGGAGTCTATAGGATTGGATACATTTTCCATATTTTTCTAGAAGTTTTCTGAGTTCATTTGCTATTTTCTAATTGCTATTTGGATTTTCTGGTATTTTCTAAAAAGAAAAATCAGTTAAAATCCTCTGAAACAGTGTCGGGCCGAAACCCAACACTATTCCAATCCCGGGTGAACACTATGCGGCCCGGCTTCCCAAGGCGCCAGCACTGCTCGACCGACGTGCAGCCCCACATGTCGCCCACTCCTCTCGCGCCCGTCTCACGACAGTAGCCCCGCTGTCGATCTTTGCCATCTCTCTCCACTCGCAGCGGCACCCGACCCCACCGGTCAGCTTCACCCGCGCCGTTTGCCACGCGAACTCACATGAGCCACCGTCGCTAACATGTTGGACCCACCAAATCACTATTGATTGTCCCCGAATCCGATGAGGACTCTGTTCCGCCGCCGCGTATCCGATTTGGGTGTTCACGCCCTGGACTCTCCCGATTCGCCGCATATAAATAGAGAGGTAGCTCTTGGCGTCCACACCTCAACCCTAGCCACCTCAGCGTTGGAGCCAAGCCCTAGCCTCCGCTAGAGCTCGAAGAAGAAATCCCACCGCCGCAACTCCGACGAGCGATTCCACCGCAACCAAAGCCGCCCGAGTCTGCGGTCCGCGCCGTCGGCGTTGCATAGACCTATGCTGGCTCGTGGTCGTCTCCGTTCCGCCGGAGGACCGATCCCGTTAAGCCCGTACTTCCTCTGCCGCCGGTCGCCACAGCCACCCTCGAACGATCGTGAGCACAACTACGAGATCCCCGCGTCACCCACTACCTCCTGGAACCCTCCACCACCGGTGAAACACCGCCGTTCACCGGAACCCTTGGTTCCCGAGCGCCGCTGCCATTGGGCTAATGTGGACGTCCACGTGTGCATCCATGTCACCGCCATTTTATATCCACCTTGTCTATTATTATGCCATGATATTTTGTCACCCTGGGTTGCTTCATTATTAGTTGGTATTATTGTAGCACCAACGTGGGTTGGTTATATATGAGTAGATTGCTTAGCCATGCTACGAGTCATCATTTCATGTGAGTTGCAAATATAAACTTGACTAAGTGATTATGGAACTGTGTTATGAATCTGTGCGTGCTGTGTGCTATTACTTGTTGATGGCATGTGTTGCACTAAACCAACATGGTGGGAAAAGATTTAGACTGAGGCAAGTGGTGGATTCAGTGTGATATGGTGGAGCTGTGTGCTAGGAATGATAAACTATGTGACTTAGTCAGAAATTGGAAGTCTTGCCTTGGTCAATTAAGGACTTAACTTTGTGCATCATTGAACTGAGCCTTACTGTACAACCACATACCTGGTATGGGACGGGCCTAACTTACTAGCTTACAGAATCTTGCCACTGACAACTCAGGTTGTAGGTTAAGCTGTGTGATGGGCTGGTGTTGTGTTTATCACATCGCGGGACGGTTCGCCGCATCCCTGTCCAACTATGTGTGTCGTACCCAGACGCTATGTGTATCGGTTGGACGGCAGTAAAACATATCTGGAGTGTCAATGTTTGAGATAAAGTTTCTGAAAGGTTTTGTTATGGTCAGTGCTAGCTACACTGGTTGTATCTTGTGGGTGAAGTGTACAACCTCTGCATTGTGTTAATCAATCTATTCGAATAGCCGCGTCCGCTGTCATGGACATGCTAGGGGATTTCACGCGAGGGGAAGATTTTCATAAAACATTTGGGAAGGGAGTTGTGTGATCTAAGTCATATGGCTGTGTGAATAACTTGTTTAGACTTTGTGTGCTTTGTGAAATCAAATGATAAATTATTATTGTTTATTTGTTTTGAATTATGTTTTCAATCTATTATTCGTATTCAATTGCAAATGTTGCATTTCTCCAAAATAAGCACAGAAGCCATTCCTTTGGAATAAGCCATCATCTATAAATTGCATTATGTGGTATGACTTGCGAGTACGGTTGTGTACTCGTACTTGCTAGAACCAATCAATAGAAGTGGAGGAGTCTCACCTGCATTTGAGGAGGAGTTCTACAAAGGTGTCGATCGTTAGGGTCTTGATCCCTGTCAATTGCCTGTGGTGAATTGATGGGATTCTGCTGAAGTTTATTTCTATTCCGCTACTCCTATTTTATTTATTGTCAGCCCTGTGAGGCTTAATAAATGTAAACTCGACCATAAGGTCAATACCATTATTTGCTATTCAAATTAGATGTTTATTCTATTAATCGTCTTGTGTGGATCGATATGTTGACACTGTGTGCACTAGCGTGATCCTGGACAAGTGCAGAATACACAGAGGGTCTACAATTGCATTTTTGGGTCCCGACAGAGGTGGTATCAGAGCCATACTGACTGTAGGTCTTGACCTTAGTTAGATCGGCCGTCATAGAGTGTCCAAACTATTTTCTAAAGCAAAATTTACTTGCAAGATTAATTGAACTGCTTAACTCTTCTCATATCTCTCTTGACTCAACTATTGCTGAAATTCTTTCACTCCCTGTTGTTTTTTAGTTATTCTTACCATCTTGTCTGTCTTGTCAGATGCCTCATCTTTAGAACTATGGAGAGCGCAAGGGAGGACTTGCCGCTGAGCTTTGGAAGCTGTTGCAAGTGCTTGGAGGATTTGACCGTCCGATATACCGTGGCAGCACTTGGGTCGTGAACAGCCGAGACCGTGGAGTGATCTGCCGCTTGACCATCTACGCCCGGAAGGACACCAAAGAAAGTCAACCCCAGAACATCTCCATAAGAAGGATGATTTAGAATGACGCGATTCAAGAGTCTTCGCGCCTCGCCATCCTCAGGATCTGCAACATCTACGCTCATGAGCTTCGAGATACTCTCTTCTGCTACCACTGTCGTACCTTCGCATTGGATGTTCCTGCATGTTACCCGTATACGAAAGGAGAAGGCAATGCCACCGTGGTGCATCTTGCCCAGTTCGCCGCTGCCTAGGAAGAATCACTAGAGTTGGCCACCATAGAGCTGGAGTGCGCCTACGAGACCCTGCAAAGAGGAGAAGAAAGGATTGCCATTCTGGAGGAAACTCTTTATGGTCAACACGAGCACGAGGAAGACCCTAAAGAGGAAAATCCTAAACAAGAAGACCCAGAAGAAGCCGAAGAACAGTGCGGCCGGTGGAGCAGAGAGCCGCAGGAGCCGCTTGTACTCGCACTGGGACGCTGTTTCTCTTGCACGATCCGCGACATCAAGATCAGTTTGCAAGGATGCTAGCTCGCTTGCAGGTCTACAGCAGGCGGGAGCACCGTCAGGGCTATGGAGGCTATCTCATCGAGTAGGCCGTTTGAGTTTTAAGCTTAGCCAGTCTTAAGATTAGGAGAGTCGCTTTTTAGGCGGTAGTTTGTGTGTTTAGGTTCGTTCTTATTTTCTTGTGTGCAAGTATGAGATGCAAAGTCCCTTAGGTAATTGTTGCAGCCATTCTAAGGCTTTAATTAATATAATTATTTCAGTTGAGTTTTCTTGAGCTGTGTTTGTTGGGTTTTACCTACCCCTACCTAGTTCCTAACTCATCTTGTGCTTGCTACCTTATCTAACCCATGGAGTTTCATTATATGGTTTAAACTCATCAAGCTACTGCAAGTGGTTCTAGCACCCCTGTGTTAGAGGAAAATGAGCAGACCCCTGCAGGAGTAGTTCCACCACAAGCAGCTTCAGTTGACCTACATAATTTTGTAGCATTCATGGCGGCTCAAACTTGGCTGATGTATACAATGATGAATCAGATACAGACTATGAACACCAAGAACAACAACAACCACCATCACAATGGAGCCCCCAGTCGCTCATGGTCACCATGGGCCATCCAAGCTAGCCGACTTCATGAGGACTCATCCACCAACTTTTTCTGGGCATGTCTCACCAATGGAAGCTGATGATTGGCTTCGTGTTATTGAGAGGAAGCTGCTGCTCACCGAATGCAACGATCATGAAAAAGTCCTGTACGCCACTCACCAGATGGAAGGCATAGCTGCCGAATGGTGGGAAAACTTATGTGCAGCGCATGAGACGCCACAAACCATCACCTGGAAGAGTTCTCAACTGCTTTTCGCCAGTACCATGTACCGGAAGGGATCATGGATTTGAAGAAGGATGAGTTCCGTGGTCTCAAACAAGAAGGGATGTCAGTGACTGACTACCTCAATAAATTCTCTCAACTTGCCCGCTATGCTGCAGAAGATGTCACCACCGACAAGGCTCGTAGGAGTCATTTTCTAAAGGGATTGAACACTGGACTGTAAGTCAACCTGATTGCCCACACCTTTCCAGATTTTTAGGAGTTAATCAACAAAGCTTTGATTCTGGAAGATAAACACAAGGTATTGGAAGATAACCGCAAGCGTAGAATGGCCCAGCAAGGAAGTCACCAGCCAAAGCTGAAAGCAAGAATGGTTCCACCGCAGTTTTATCCGTTTTCCCCCGCATAATTCTCTCAGAACGCCTGCACCGACCTCAGCACCTCGTCTAGTTGCTCAGAACTTTCGCAATTTTGTACCAGTCAACCCCAATCTTGGAAGCATCCCACAGAATGGACCCAGAGTTTGTTTTACCTACCACCAGCCAGGGCACTTCGCCAATCGATGTCCTCATAATGGAACGATAACTCCAGTACGCTTCAACCTTGGATCTACACCAGCCAAGACACCAGCATAGACCAACCATCAAAGGGCTCTTCAAACTACCGGTCAAAACAGAGGAGCACCACAATCAGTGGTCTGATGAAGTGTCAACCACGTCACTCTGGAAGGAGCTCAGGAAGCACCCGACGTCATTCTCGGTAAGTTTATGGTAAATTCAGTACTTGCATCAGTTCTATTTGATTCTGGAGCTTCGCATTCGTTTGTTTCGGTAGTTTTTGCAACTAAGAATAATTTAGAAATTATGCATCCTAAGCATACTATGTTAGTCCAATCGCCTAGAGCAGAGCTAAGTTCTAAGGTGGGATGTTTAGGAGCTAGGTTACTCATAGCTGGAGTCGAGTTTCTAGCCAACCTAATTGTTCTAAACACCCAGACATAGATGTCATCCTTACCATGGATTGGTTATCTAAGCACAAAGTTGTGTTAGATTGTGGCCAAAGAGCCGTAACAATCGAATATACCAATGGAAAGAAAGTGGAGTTTCTAGCCACCTCCACCCATAATGGACATTTCTTGGTCAACAGCATGAAGACCGTATCTTTGGAAGATGTGCCTATCGTCAGAGAATACCCAGATGTGTTTCCAGAAAAGTTACCAGGAATGCCACCAGACCGTGACATCGAGTTCGTCATTGACCTTGAACCAGGGACAACACCAATTTCAAAGAGACCCTATCGGATGCCAGCCGACGAGTTAGTAGAAATGAAGAAGCAGATTGAAGAACTTCTTGTAAAAGGTTTCATAAGACCTAGTTTGTCGCCATGGGGAGCATCGTCCTATTTGTCAGGAAAAAGGATGGAAGCATGAGAATGTGCATTGATTACCGTTCCTTGAATGAAGTCACTATCAAGAACAAGTACCCACTGCCCCAAATTGATGATTTATTCGACCAGCTGAAAGGAGCCGGAGTGTTCTCGAAGATCGACCTACGATCAGGTTACCATCAGTTGAAGATTTATCCAAAGGATATACCGAAGACCAATTTCTCAACGCAATACAGACATGATGAGTTCCTAGTCATGTCCTTTAGTCTGACTAATGGCCCTACCTATTTCATGATCATGATGAACAAGGTATTCATGGAATATTTGGACAAGTTTGTAGTTGTGTTTATTGATGATATTTTGGTTTATTCCAAGATAGAAGAAGCACATGTTGAGTATTTAAGAATAATCTTGGAGAAACTTAGTGTAGGACCGTAAAGGCGGCTAGAGAGGGGTGAATAGGCGCTTTCTCGATTTTTTTCGCCTTAATCAAATTCAACACATACTTTTATCCTTTAGCTACGAAAGCTAAGAAGATCAGTAAATGCACAGAGGAAGTCTTATCTTCAATTCGATTACCCTTAACCACAAGACTCAATAGTGGAGAATTGATCTCACCGGGCGGTCGGACCGGTGTAGAGTGGCGGTCCGAATGCTGGCGGTCGGACCGGTGCACAATTGGCGGTCTTCTTGTCGGCGGTCGGACCGGTGAAAAATCATCGAGACCGATTTAGTCGGAGGCAACGCACAATGTCCAAATCCAAAGCGAAAATTGGTCCAACTTTTGATTCAACCAATGAAACTTGACCAAATTTGGAGCACACCTCCTAAGGATATCGAGATCTATTTCTAGCGACGATCGTCCAGATCCACTTCAAAGAATCGATCTCTTTAGGTTTTACCAAAGAAGTGTTCAAAACCTATAAATATAAAAATCTTGATCCAAAACTTGCTTGTGGGGGATTGATGATCTAGATGATTCTAGGAGTATTCCCACACATCATAGCAAGGTAAAATCGGTCAAGAAGCCAAGCATAAACACCCGGATCAAGGAAGCACCAAAATCATCAAAAGAGAGAAGAAAACAAATGAGACTTCATCCGTGAACAAACATCCATGGATTGATTGATTCAAGATGTTGCTTACAAAGCCAATCCCTTAAGGAGGACAAGAGCTCAATCCAAGAGCACACACAAATTTCTTCTCCTCTCCTCTCATTTCCAAAACCAAACCCTAACTAGGGTTTTTGCAAATGAGTGCTTGAGTGCTTGGGTGCTTGGGGGTTTTTTTCCATCTCCCCCCTTCTATTTATAGGAGAGGCTAGAGTTTCTCTCATGGGCTCCCATTAAGGCCCAACACAAATGAGATACACACATCTGTTAAAGCAATCGCCTGCTTCACCACGTGTTGGTTGATCAGCGGCTCTGATCATGTCGGCAAGTCTCTCCCGTCCGAATCCCATCGGAACCTCCAAGACACTTGCACCGACCCCCGCGCCGCTTGATCCAACTAGCTACAACGAACTGTCCGTTCGATCCAGCTTGTCCATTCTGCACCATGCTTGAGTCACACGACCTCACCCAGCATCCATGATCGTTCTGGACCTCAGCTCTCCAAGCGTAGTCCCGATCCACCTCACCGTTGACGTCGTTGACCTGCAAACCACCTGCACAGCAATAGACAAAGAAATCGTCCCCGGGAACAAGTTCTTCACAACTTGACCCACATTAGCTCAACAATACAATATGCAACAATAAAGCATTGAAACTCATGCATTAAACACAACGAAAACACAACAATGCCAAAATGGCCGAAGTCCAAGTGGAAGCCGGTCTGACCACCAGACCCACCGGTCAGACCGATTTCCCAGCAGTTGGACCAATTCCAAAACGGCGGTCGGACCGCCCCAAAATACTTAGCCAAATTTCAACTTGAAAATCCATAAGCTCTGGAATTTTCCAATGGATAGAACTTTTGGTGGGAGCTCTAAAATTATGTGACCACATCCGTGAGACTCCCCTCTCATGCCTACACAACCTATTTTTCGCCTAGCCCCAAACTCCATCATCACTTGTGACTGGTCGGACCAGCAAGCATTTCCGGCTGGACTGGCACACGACCGGTCTGACCGGTCGCTTGGTCGGTCGGACCGCTTATGACCTGATAGCACTGAAGTTTTCCGAAAACGCAAGATTCGTCAAACCAACAACGCCATTGCCACTTGACTCATCACTCTAAGATCATGCACATATCCCCACGATATCCACAATCTCCCCCTTGATGAACACATTGGCAATTTACTAGAAAATTAGTTAAGTGGTTTGAAAAATAAAATACTCGTAGTTTTCGCGCAAAGGCACAATTGGTCCATAAGAAAAAGAAAGCTTAGGAAACGACCAAGCTGGCTTCAGAATAGCATAGGCAAGCGAGATAAGGCAAAGAGAGCACAAAAAGCTTCAATTTCCAGAAAGTAGCCAAAAATCTCACTTCGGTCCATATGAAAGAACAAATGTTCTATTTGACCGTTGATCATTGTGAGTCTTCTAGATTTGCAAATATAATCAGAAAAGGCAATGAAACCAAGAGAATCCACTCACAATGATCACCAATTTCCAGAAAATTCATTTTCCCTTTATGACTCCAAAAAGCTCTAAAAACCACATTTTCTCTAATCTTCCTCCCCCTTTGACAATGAATTCATCAAGATGCAAGGAAAAAGTTAGAGCATGAAGGAATGGCTAATTTTTTTGTTTTTGAACTTTAGCAAAAGGAGCCATGAAGATTATCCATGAAGACAGTACAAGTATTACACCAAGTCATATTAAGTGAAGAAGCTATGTTAAATCATGGCAAATCATGTACTGTAAAGCTAAGACCAAAATAGCAATAATCTGAGATTAAATGAATTGATACCATGATAAGTTGCTCAATATCATAGTTTCACCAAGGTATCCAAAAATGAGTCAAGCCATGTCTATAAGTAAATGAAGACCAGAAACCAGAAACTAAGGCATTTTGAGCATTAAGAGTTCAAGAATGAAGCAATTTTAATCAAGCACTTAGCATTTTGAGCATTTTGCTCCAAATGATATATATATTTTTATAGCATTGTGCTAGATCTCAAGCCTTTGCGACCATCTCAAGCATGAAGCTTAAAAGAATGGTCTAGGTCATCCAAAACTCCCCCTGAGTTCATGCCTAGTGCAATGGCAAGTAGTCTCATGAGAAAGAATTGGTGAGATCAGTTTTTTCGCATATAAAAACTCATTCTTCATTTGCTTGACTTAAGAAATAACAAAGCTCATTTTACAGCTCAAACTCAGTTAAAAACTCAATTTAACCTATATGACATAGCATGAATCATGAGAGGATCACAAAAGCAAAACTAGTCACCAGATCTAACAAAACATGATTTGATCCAATTTGCTCACAGATATAAAGCTAGCATGGCAAAAGCTGGTCTAAACAAGAAGAGTCATAAAAGAAGTCCAGCAGACTATCATAGGACATGGCAAGGTATAAAGTATGAAAACATGCTATACAAGAATAATAATCAAAGCTCCACAAGTTTATAATACAATGCAAGAAATTCGAATTTTAAAATGCATTATGATACAATGAATGCAAAAAGAGCAAACTCCCTCTCAAAACAGCCCAAGAGGACTAATAACCCCTAATTCTCCCCGCAAAGTAGTAAAACAAGAAGAATCAAGCGTTTTAGTGAAAATATCTGCAAGCTGCTGCTCAGACTCTACAAAGTGAAGCACAACATCACCCTTCTCAACATGGTCTCTCAGAAAATGGTATCGAACATCAATGTGCTTAGTCCTAGAATGTTGCACTGTGTTTTTCGCAATGTTTATGGCAGAAGTGTTGTCACAGAAAAGATGAACACTCTCAAAAAATAACCCATAGTCCCATGGCGTGGATAGGATCCAGAGAACCCGAGAGCAACCACTAGCTGCAGCTACGAACTCGGCCTCGGTGTGGGTATGCAAGAGAAGGCATTTTCTAGAAGACCAAGAGATAAGAGATGTGCCTAAGAAATGACAAGTGCCAGAAGTACTCTTCCTATCCACTCTACACCCCGCAAAATCAGCATCAGAAAATGCTCGAATAGAGAGAGCAGAAGAAGAAGAATACCAGAGTCCAAAGTCAAGACTATCTTGAAAGTACCTGAAGATACGACGTACTACTTGACGATGAGAAGCACGAGGAAAGCCTGAAGCGGCGCCACGGACATACTGACAAATTGTATGTCCGGCCTCGACGCTGTGAGGTAGAGGAGGGAGCCAATTATGCTACGGTACTCCTTTTGGTCCACGGGCTCTCCATCCTCATCAGGGTCCAACACGGTGGTTGTGGTAATGGGAGTAGAGATTGGCCTACTACTTCCCATATTGAAGCGCCGAAGAAGGTCCTTTGTATACTTACTCTGGTGAATGAAGGTGCCTTCTTTCAGTTGTTTAACTTGAAGACCAAGGAAAAATGTCAACTCTCCCATCATGCTCATCTCGAACTCACTGCTCATAGAATCTGAAAATCTGGACACCAAAGCATGAGAAGAACCACCGAATATGATATCATCCACATAAATCTGAACCAATAAGAAATCGCTGCCATGCCTGAGAGTGAACAAGGTTTTATCAACCATTCCTATTTTGAAATCATTTTCAAGCACGAAACTCTTAAACCTATCATACCAAGCTCGAGGAGCTTGCTTCAATCCATACAAGGCTTTGGAGAGTTTAAAAACATGGTTTGGGAACTTATGATTTTCAAAACCAGGTGGTTGCTTGACAAAGACCTCTTCTTCTATGAAACCATTTAAGAAATCACTTTTAACATCCATTTGAAAAAGCTTGAAACCCTTAGATGTTGCAAATGCTAGTAAAATACGAATAGCTTCCAATCTAGCTACAGGAGCAAAGGTCTCTTCAAAGTCTAAGCCTTCTACCTGGGAATAACCTTGAGCTACAAGTCTATCCTTATTGCGAACAACCAATCCATCCTCACTTTGCTTATGTTTAAAAACCCATTTTGTTCCAATAACATGAGAATCAGAAGGAGACTCAACTAAGGTCCAAACTTTGTTTCTTTCAAAATTTTCAAGCTCTTCATGCATGGCATTGACCCAAGAGGCATCAGATAAAGCATGGGTGATATCTTGGGGTTCAAAAGAAGCGACAAAAGCAGAATGTGCATGAGAATCAGGAGAAATAAACACAGGCGAGTGACTCGCTCTTGAAGATCCCCAATCATCTGCTCAGTTGGATGCAATCGCTGAATGTGAAGAGGAGCTCTTGGTGTAGAAGTGGCCTCTACCTCACGAGCTGTGGAGGTAGGAACAGAGCCACTCAGGTAGTTGGTGAAGATAGGAGGAGGCTGCTCAGCTGAAACTGGAGTAGTAGTAGCAGGCTCTCCAACCCTCTCAGAAGTGACTGGAGGATGTATCGGGTCCTCATCCTCAGAGTCATCATCGACGAAGATACTTTCTTGAATTTTAGGAAACTTTTACAGTAGCATCGGGTCTAGTACCATGACTAGCCTCATCAAAAGTGACCATGAAGTCTCAACAATTTTGTTAGTGTCAACATTAAATACACGATAGCCACGAGAATGAGCAGGATATCCAAGAAATATGCCATCAGAACATCTAGACTCAAATTTATCAAGGTTGCCATGTTTAAGAATGAAGCACTTACAACCAAAAATCTTGAAATGAGAGACTTTGGGTGAATGACCAAATCTAAGCTCAAAAGAAGTCTTCCCAATCACAGATCTCAAGAAAACCCTATTAAAGATATAACAAGCAGTAGAGATCGCCTCAGCCCAAAATCTCCTAGGAGTAGAATGCTCATCAAACATGGTCCGAGCATCTCTACAAGGGTCATGTTCTTCCTCTCTACAACACCATTCTGCTGGGGAACTCTAGGTGAAGAAAACTGATGCTCAATTCCCCTATCAGTGCAGAAGGTAGAAAAGGAAGAATTCTTGAATTATATCCCATTGTCACTCCTAATGGCCCTCAAAGCTCTAGGAATATCAACAGCAAGTCTAAGGACCAATTTTCTAAAGAAGCCAAAAGCCTCGTCCTTAGAAGCCAGAAAATAAACCCAAGAATACCTGGAGAAATCATCCACAACCACAAGCACATACCATTCCCCACCAGCTGACTAAACTCTAGAAGGACCAACAATGTCTAAGTGCAGAAGCTGTCCTGGTCCACCAGTCATCACCAAGGTAAGAAGTGGATGGGAAGCAGACACCATCTTACCATGTATACAGGGAGAGCACACAAGATCTCTAACAGCCTTCAGCCTAGGCAAACCTCTAATCAAGTCCTTGCAACTGACTCTAGACAGATGATCAAAGCCTATATGCCCAAGTCTACGATGCCACAAAACAAGATCATGAGAATCAGAGGCTACAAGACATCTAGGACTTGGAAGTGAAGAAATACTGAAATTTACACAAAAGATCTTCTCAAATCTGGAGATCTAAAAAACAAGCTCACCCGAGGAATCTAGAACTCTACATTCACCACTTTTAAACCTCACTTCTAGACCCTCATCAAGCAGCTAAGAAACAGATAGAAGATTATACATCAGCTTACTTACCAAAGCGACGTCTTTAAGCATGAACTTATTATTAACGCGCATAGTGCCCTTGGCAGTCACGGTCCCGGTAGAAGCATCCCCAAAAGTAATCAATTCATTCCCGGATGCACGTGTGAGGGAGGAGAACTGATGAGGGCATCTCTAACACTTATACATTTCCTCCTATTCGTGGCGATACACATATTGATCTCCAAGCCATAAGTGAGGCTACAAGTAATACAAGTGCAGAAGTGCTTGCTGGTCCACTAACAAGAGCTAAAGCTAAACTTCTAAATCAACAGGTGCTTTTGTTTCTTAATGAATCTTCTGTTGTTATTGATCATAATTGGATGCTACCTCATGCAAATGTTTTGTGCATTCTAAGGTTTGAACATTTTGAAGCCTTCGGAACCAAGAGGGACGCCGGAGCCAAAGTAATGGAGGAAAAGCTCGTGGGGGACAAGCAAGGTGGAGAAGCCCAAGTATCCAAGTCAAATTCGAAACTTCCACAAGCCCAACCAAATTCAAACTCGGAATCAACTCAGAATTCAATTCGGATTCGGAATCAGCCTCAAATTCGGATTCGGAATCAGCAGGACAGTCCGGAGTAAAAAGGTCATAACTTTCTCATACGAAGTCCGATTGGGGTGTTTTCGGACTTGTTGGAAAGCTAACTTCAAGCCCGATCCAACGGATGCTCACGCACTACGAAATTCCTTCGGAGTCAAAAGATATGACCAAAACAATATGACGGTTGTAAAACTAGAGTTTCCTTTTTGTTTTAGATTGAGTCGGAATTGGAGTAGGAGTTCTAATTCTGAATTAGAGTAAGAGTAGGGCCTCTTGGCCAGCCATAAGGAGGAGAAAGGGCACTATATATTGAGGGTTAGACCCCCATTGTAACCTCAGACCAGTTTATGCATAAGAATAGAAACATAGCTATTGCTTGTTCTTTCGAAAACCAGAGTTCATGCGAGGACTTTGAGAGAGGACTAGGCGATCCATTGGTTCGTTCTGCAATTCAAGGTCAAGCCGTCGTTCCATTGGGAATTGGGGACTTGGCGATCGTCGTTCGTGGTCTCGCGACGATCAACTATCCGGTGTGGTTTGGGCGTATTCCAAAGAGTTGAGGGTTCGTGCATTGGCGCGAGTGTTCAGCTAGCGACATCGTCTACTTCGCATCAGCTATCCACGGTTCCTCACCGAGAAGATCGGGCATCCCCCGTATCAAGAACCATCTAGAATCTCCGGTCATATGTCGAGAACACCCGGAGTCAACAAGCCATATGTCCTCCTTCCTCGCACGACGGACCTAAAAAGCACAAGCAGAAAACATATGTGCCTCAGTACTGGGGTTAGTGATAAAAGATCTAGGAATCAAGTACTGGGATGCACGATGCCTGGGAACAACAGTAGAAGCAGCAGAAAAATGATCAGGAACAAAATCATAAGAATGCACACGAGAACCACCTAGACCTCTCCGAAACGATCTACCAAAAGATCGATACTCCCCCTGTATAGGTGCTACCCGTGGTCTCTCCTCACGATATCCTAAACCAGAATGCTGCCTAGATCCACCAAAAGAGTCAACAAAGTTCTCTACGAACCTAGGCCTATATGTAGTACGATAAATAGGCTGCTTGGCTCTAGAAACTATAGCAGGTAAAGGGACTCCTCTAATGGTTCTCATAGTGCCCATCCTCTCTTTTCTCTCAATCTTTGCTCTCCGGAAGCAGAACTCAACAGTGTTGCCATCTTTCTTGCAGAAGGTGCAATGGTACTTGACCTTTTGAGGGGTCTTTACTGGTGAAACAGAAGCACCTTTCTTGCTAGAAAGAGTTTGAGCAAAACCTGCAGATTTGAAAACAACCTTGGATGGCTTAGGAGGTTCTACCTCAAAAAACAGACCATTTTTCACAACTCTTGTAATCTTAGATGGGTGATTCTTAGAATGCTCTAGGGGATTAAAACTCAGGCCACTATTTTTCACACTCAATCATATTGAGTTTCTTTTTCCCACTAGAAAACCTCTGAAGGGTCACTTTGAGGTAATTATTCTCTTTGGCTAGATCCTCACATCTAGTGCACTTTCTTGACTTGATTGCCTCATCATGTTTACTCTTATGAAGAGCCACTTCCACTTTCAAAGCTTCACAAGACACACAATAGGAATCCTTAATCCTATTCAACTGCTCCTTAAATTTAACTCTAAAAGCCTCTTGTATCTTACCAACAATTGATTCAACTTCAGTATTCAAGACACAAGAGGTAGAGTCAATAACTTTCTTAGAAGCAGTAAAAGACATGGATTTTTCAATTTTAGCTTTTTCTTCTAGAGTCTTGTTTAGAGCATCAATCTCAATTGTTAGCTTAGAACAATTTTCACATGAAGCAGATCTCGAGTACACAACCATTTCTGTCATCTCTTGCATTTTAATCCTATTATTCTTACAATGAGAGCAAGTGTGACTAGCATCAAATTTTTGCAATTCTTTCAAGGCGCTATCCAATTTTAGTTCAAGCAAAGCACAATTTGAGCAAGTTAAAGGGATAGCATCCAATGCAGTCACATCAAGAGAAATGGCATCCATGCAAACAGAACTAGACTTGAGAGATTCTAGTTCATCAAGAGCATCTATTAATTGATTCACTACAGAGAAATGAGCAGATTAATGGATTTGAGCCTAACAACTTCTAGGTTCAAATTATCAATCATAGTGTCCTGTTTCTTAATCATTTTAGCTTGCTTATGCAATTTCTATTCAGCAAGCACCAAAGCCCTTTTCATATCAACAAGCGAAGGGCATACCTCATCGGGATCGCTGAAAGGATCCTCGTCATTAGAGGAGTCAGTGTCGTGGCTATTCTTGGCCATGAAACACATGCCTGTGAAGTCATGGGCCTTCTTCTTGCCACGGGAGTCACTCTCGTCGTCCTCCGTCTCCGAGTCCACATCGCTCATGTTCATATTCTCTAGAGCGGCAAGGACCCGGCTGACAAACTTGCGATAGTTTGTCTTCTTGGGTTTAGCATCCCTCGCTTGAGGATGCCTTCGTGACTCCTTCTCCTCCTTGCCCTTCAGCTTGGGGCACCTAGAGCGGATGTGGTTTGGCTCACCACATTCAAAGCAAGTGATAGGGCCACCTCTCCTCCTGTTCCTCACCTTGTTGTATGCTTTCGTGAATTTGGTGGATAGGAGGGCTAAATCATCTTCAGGTAGTTTCTCAAGTTGCTCATCACTCAAATAATACAAAGCTGATAAAGAAAAACCCGATGAGCTAACATGCAAAGAATCAGAAGAGCTACCCTTATATTAGTCGACCACTAAAGCCATCGACTCTGTCTTGGGGAGACGCGAGATAAAATCAATCTCATGCGTCTTCAACCTCGAGTATAGCTTATCCATGGTAAGCTCACTCATGACAGTGTTGTCATTGATGGAAGTGATCTTCATTCCCCAGACCTT
Source organism: Hsuehochloa calcarea (assembly GCA_036346395.1). Classification (NCBI taxonomy): domain Eukaryota; kingdom Viridiplantae; phylum Streptophyta; class Magnoliopsida; order Poales; family Poaceae; genus Hsuehochloa; species Hsuehochloa calcarea. The sequence goes on from CM070610.1 coordinate 33,859,894, forward strand.
CACATCAAGAGCACCCAAAAGCTGGCGTGCATTTTCTGACTCAGTGAAGACGAGGTCAACAGTGCGGAGATCATGAAGAATCTTAGAAAATCTTCCCCACAGCTCATCTAAAGACTCACCAGGTCTTTGCTCGATCTTGGAGTAAATTTTCTTGAGCTGGTTCTGTCTCACTTCTTTGATCGCAGGGGAGCCCTCGTGATAATCACAGAGAGTCCGCCAGATCTCATGAGCAGACCGCAAATGAGCGACACACTCAAACTCCGATCGACTAAGGCCTTGGATCAAAAAATTCCGAGCCTTGCTGTTGACCTCCACATCCGGAGTGATCACATCGTCATCCGCTGGCACGACATAAGGATTTTTTACCATAAGCCAAATTGCGTGCTCTTGAGCCTCGATGTAGGCCTGCATTCGGGCATTCCAATAAGCAAAATCAACTCCTTCAAAAATATATGGTTTGGTTGAATACTTGTCAGTCGCCATGGCTCCAAAGACCGGTTAAGATCTATGAGGAGAGCTAACCGGGCTCTGACATCACTTGTAGGACCGTAAAGGCGACTAGAGGGGGGTGAATAGGCGCTTTCTCGATTTTTTCACCTTAATCAAATTCAGCACGCACTTTTCTCATTTAGCTATGAAAGCTAAGAAGATCAGTAAATGCACAGAGGAAGCCTTGTGCTGAATTCGATTACCCCCTTAACCACAAGACTCAATAATGGAGAATTGATCTCACTAGGCCGATCGGACCGGTGTAGAGCTGGCGGACTGAATGCCTGGCGGTCGAACTGGCACACAATTGGCGGTCTGACTGTCGGGCGGTCGGACCGGCGGTGAAAAATCGGTCAGACCGATTTAGTTCAGAGGCAATGCACAATGTCCAAATCCAAAACGAAAATTGGTCTAACTTTTGATTCAACCAATGAAACTTGACCAAATTTGGAGCACACCTCCCTAAGGATATCTGAGACCTATTTCTAGCGACGATCATCCAGATCCACTTCAAAGAATCGATCTCTTTAGGTTTTACCAAAGAAGTGTTCAAAACCTAGAAATATAAAAATCTTGATCCAAAACTTACTTGTGGGGGATTGATGATCTAGATGATTCTAGGAGTATTTTCACACATCATAGCAAGGTAAAATCGGTCAAGAAACCAAGCATAAACACCCGGATCAAGGAAGCACCAAAATCATCAAAAGAGAGAACAAAACAAATGAGACTTCATCCTTGAACAAACATCCATGGATTGATTGATTCATGATGTTGCTTACAAAGCCAATCCCTTAAGGAGGACAAGAGCTCAATCCAAGAGCACAATCCAAGGGCACACACAAATTTCTTCTCCTCTCCTCTCCTTTCCAAACCCTAAGCCCAAGTAGGGTTTTTGCAAATGAGTGCTTGAGTGCTTGGGTGATTGGGGGGTTTTTTTCCATCTCCCCCCTTCTATTTATAGGAGAGGCTAGAGTTTCTCTCATGGGCTCCCATTGTAATACCTCGGAATCGAATCGGGTAATTAGACTATCAGCCGGGAGAAGAAAGGGCAAAGAAAGGAGTACAAATTCTGAAACAAGAAGGGGTTTTCCACATTATTTCGACAACCTGGGCCCTGGGCTGCAGCCCAGGAGGGGCCCAAGAGGGGCCAGCCATGAGGGGGGATACCCCTCCCCAAAACCCTAAAATCCCTCCCCTCCTCCCCTCTTTCCCCCATTGAGCCGCCACCCCCACCTCTCCCCTGTGCCACCATCTCCACTACAGCACCTCCTCCCTCCCCGGTGAAGCCCGTTGCGGTGGTCCATTGGAAGGAAGGCGAGGAGGCGATTTTTGGAGGGCCAACCAAGGAGAGGTAGCAGATCAGATTTGTGTCGTGTGTTGCTCGTCAGTTTTGGGTAAGATGCGTACATTTTCTGATCTGACCACCTCTTACAAACTTGTAGCCCTCGATTTTAGCTTTCTTTTGGCACTAATATCACCTGTTTTGGAGTCACGGTTTAGGAGTTATGGTCATTTTACTACGACTGTCCAGGAAAGCTGACGAGAATTGGCAGTCTGCTTGTCTAGCCGATTTGTATTTTTTTTTTGAGGCAGAATCTGAAGGGTCACCCAAAACAAATTTTTTAGTCATTCCAGCAAGCTTTCAGAATTGACAAAGAACACATTTTTTAGAGGTGTGAATCAAAAGTTATGGAATTTTTACCGTCGCTGTTGTCTGACTGTCAGACTGAAGGAACAGAAAACTTCACCTGAACATTAGGGTTAGTAGGAGGCCGAATCAGGGGACTTGCCCAACTAGGTTTTTGTGGACGGTTTTGTCATGATTCCATAGAGACCAAGATCACCCTGTTCCGAGTTTTGTAGTGAAGGTTATGATATTTTTAGTACAGCTGTCACGTTAAACTTTATGCTAGACTGCCGGAGAATTTGGGTAGAACCTCTATTCGAGCCATGGGACTTGGGTAGTTGGATTAAGGGGTGCAAACGGAGTTCATCTTTCAATGTATTTATTGTTACCGCTATGCATGTGCAGGAGGCGGAGTTCCAGAGTAGAGGCACCAATTTTGCTTCTTCATGTGTCGTAGCGGGAAAGAAAGAAACAGGCAAGTACAGTAGTGGTAGATTGTTCGTTATCGATTGTTCATGTTTACTATGTTATGAGTATTTTGTGCTAATCATGGATGCTTGGATGTTATGAATGTCAATGGCCAGGAATGCTAGTAGTATGAGTAAGTTTCATTTATGCATGATGATTTAAAGTGTTGTTCATGTGCATCATGATATCATATTGGAGGCATGGTCACGTGGTGATCAAGAATTTATTGAGGTCCCCATCATGAATATGATGGGCTTTTGGGTCCCCATACTTGTGGAGTATGGGCTATGGTCCCTGTGCTTGAAGGCATAGGCATGGGTGTGCATCGACGGATGCACACTCCGCAATACCGGTATATGCAAAAGAGAGAAAGAAAAGTGCATTTGAACAGTTTGCATCGCATCAGCATGTGGCATGACTATTATTCATAATTGTGGTTGGTTGTTGACGGTTACAATTGCATATTTGATTATCTTACTGACTGTACTTTGCTGAGTCCTAGACTCACTCTTGCTGATGTTGTGTTTTTAGGTATTTCGGTTGAGGACGGCATGCATGGGAGAGTGTAGACTTAAGCCTAGTGGCACATTTGCACAAACAAATCTCCCACTGAATAAACCATTTGAGCGTTAACTTAGACGTGGAATAAATTGCTTGGGATTTGTTTCTTTACGCATTACGTTTTGGACAACCTCACTTGGAGTTGGATAGCGTATTATGGATGTTACTTCTATGATTACGATTCAAACTATGCATTTGGATATCTGCTTATTATTATTGTTCACTGTGCGGACTTCAGGATGGTCAGTAATTCAAAGGAGGTTCTGCCGAAAATTTCAAAGAAATGTCCTTGTTTGATTTGTAGTTATGCTAGTGTGGTAACATTCCAGGCTCAGGTTGGTCTGGGGTGTTACAGTTTGTATCAGAGCGGGCTTTAGGTCCGTGGTGAATAGGTTAGCAACTTAGGTAACTTGATTTGTAAAAAAAAATATGTTAATGGTTAATTAACTTAAAATTTGACACACTGGTGCACAGTAGGATGGGAATGGGCAAAGCATTGCATTTAATGTTTCCGTTATGTAGCATTGATTATTGCTGATATGAATTGATTATGAATGCTTATGATTTGGTTACGTGATTGTTATATGTGATGATAGTAGATGCTGAGAGGTAGAGATTGTGGTTATGGCCATAGGTATGGTCGGGATGTGTACCGTTGGTGGTAGGGGAAAGGGAAGTGTTTACTCAGAAACTTTGTTATGAAAGTTGGGGATGGGTCTCCTTGGGAAGCTTGTTGTGTTCTTGAGTTTCCATTGGGATATTCTGATTAGCCATTGTTGGTTGATGAATTTTCATGGATTAGTGGGTACAAAGCGACGTGTTGGAAAGTTCTATTTGGTCCTTGAGAAGTTCATTGTGGTTGATGCTTGCTTTGAGAAAGATTAATGTGTTTCCGTTGGCTTAACTTGTCTTTTAAAGTAATTATTGTTTTCTCAATTGTTGAGTTATTCTTGCTACTGGTGAGCTTGGTTAACTGTCAAGGTTGACTTTTGAATTAGAGTTTTGTCTTTCTTATTGGTAAACATGATCCATGTATTTCGCTTGATGATTTGGATAATGAAGGTCTGCTTTTGCGAGTCTTTTAGTATGTGGAAGTTTTGACTCAATGTAACTCTTTTGGGTATTCTGAGCGTTGAAGTGGAATGGTTCTCTTTTATGAAAGAAAATGTTAAATCCTTTTAGCGATGTATTCTCATGGATAAGTGAGAGGTTACAATCAAAGAAATTAATGGGTATGATATCGGTTATCAGCCTGGGTTTGCGGTGTGGTGCATAATAAATCTTAACGAGTACCCCTGGAAGTGAACTCAGATAAGTCGATATTGTCCTCTAGTAGTTCTTGATGAGCTGTGAATATAAGGGTGACTATACTTGGTTGGAATCAATAGAGTTATTAAAAGTGTGGAACATTGATGAAATGGTTGATTATTAGAATTGTGTAGTTTGCTAAACTTGTTGGATTATTTGGTCTCGATAGGCTAATCTAACGATGTAGAATGAGAGACATAAGGATTTGTTCGACTGTTGTCTTAGTAGATAATGATATGGAACTTTCTTTGATTGGCTACTTGATGATCTTGTGTATGCCCGAGGGAATACAAATAGAGAAAGGACCATAGATTCGTCCATGATTGGATAACCATCAATGGTTTATGATAACCTCCATATTGGAATTAGTGTGTACTAGATTAGTGCGAGCATTGTTAAGAGGTAAATTGATACGGGGGATGCCCGATCTTCTCGGTGAGGAACTGTGGATAACTGATGCGAAGTAGACGATGTCGCTAGCTGAACACTCGCGCCAATGCACAAACCCTCAACTCTTTGGAATACGTCCAAAACACACTAGATAGTTGATCGTCGCGAGACCACGAACGACGATCGCCAAGTCCCCAATTCCCAATGGAACGACGGCTTGACCTTGAATTCCAGAACGAACCAATGGATCGCCTAGTTCTCTCTCAAAGTCCTCGCATGAACTCTGGTTTCGAAAGAACAATCAATAGCTATGTTTCTATTCTTATGCATAAACTGGTCTGAGGTTACAATGGGGGTCTAACCCTCAATATATAGTACCCCTTCTCCTCCTTATGGCTGGCCAAGAGGCCCTACTCCTACTCTAATTCGGAATTAGAACTCCTACTCCAATTCCGACTCAATCTAAAACAAAAAGGAAACTCTAATTTTACAACCATCATATTGTTTCGGTCATATCTTTTGACTCCGGAAGAATTTCGGAGTGATCTAGGATCCGTTGGATCGGGCTTGAAATTAGCTTTCCAACAAGACCAAAAACACCCCAATCGGACTTCGTATGAGAAAGTTATGACCTTTTTACTCCGGACTGTCCTGCTGATTCCGAATCCGAATTTGAGGCTGATTCCGAATCCGAATTGAATTCTGAGTTGATTCCGAATTTGATTTCGGTTGGGGTTGTGGGAGATCTGAATTGGGCTTGAAAATCTTATCCAAAACTTGAGCTTTAAGTCCCCTTTTGCTCTCCCATCACACGGGCTTCTTTCCTCCTTGATCAGCCGCATGGACTGCTTGACTTTCTCCTTCCCAACCGCTTTGACCTTCTTGTTCTTCATCAGTAGGCAACAACTATGGTTACCTTCCTCCTTGTGCTCCTCCATTACTTTGGCTCCGGCCTCCCTCTCCTCCCTCTCGGTTCTAAAGACTTTAAGTTTATCAAACCCGAGAATGCGCAAAGTATTGATTTTACGTAGTATCCAATTCTTATGGAAAACACAAGGAAACTCATTAAGAAACAAATGCACCTGTTGTTTTAGAAGTTTAGTTCTTCCTTCATGAACAACCTCATAATTAGTAGAGATATCCTCATCATAAATGGTTGAAATTTAAAAGTAATTTATTCATGTGTGTTTTATGAGGATGACCTGCGGTTGCATGGCCTTGTTAAAAGAGGTTTGCTTTGATAGTGTGGTTTGTGTATCAGATAATCTCTAGGATAAGTTGACCGTTAGAATCTTATTGAAATAACAGAAATATTATGAAATAGTTTATTGTGTTTCTTTTAAAAGGGTTTATGATAGGATTGAATAGGAGACAGGTGTTTGCATGATGATGAAATTGTCGGATAATAGTATGCCTTTGATGAAAGGGTTCTGGTTTAACCTATTAAATTGTGTAGTAGATTCCCTCTAAAATAAAGTGGTTGTTGTAGTGAGGTTGCATGATTTTAGTATACCCTCAATTTGAAGTTGAGATGATAAAGTGGTATATACCAATTCGGTGAACTTTTGGAGCTTTACAATGGAAGAGTTGACGATAAGGAATCATGTTGATTTCTTGGAGTAGTCCTTGGAGAGGGTTTACCTTAAATAGAAAGTTTGGCCTTTGGGACTAAACCGATGGCAATATTTGTAACTAATAGAACCTATAGTGGTTTGCGGTCAAAGATCATTTGTTCATGTTGAGTGGAACATTAGAATTGTTGAAAGCATGGAAATCTTGGTTAGTCTATTACAGATGAATTGAGTAATGTGCCAGATTGTATAGGCAAAAATATGAAGGTATAAGTTAATGAGAGCAGGATTAGCGAAGAAATCTGATTGTAATGTCAATTAATGGGATAGTAGGGATTGCTGAATATTACTAGGTACGACTTGGCTTCAGTGAGTAACCCTCTAGGAGTTAGAATCTCTCTAAAGATAATTTGGTTGAGAATATGTTTTCAGGTGGTTGTTAATGAATGAGTATGTTTAGATGGTGAGAATCTTAGTCATCGGATTTGAGAGTTTTCGTATCAGTTGCATCGAAATACATTCACATGAGCCTTGGAGAACCTTGGAGGCTAATGAGATTGTGTAGAAATAGTGGAACAAAGTGGATTTCAAATAGTACGATGATCATTGATAGCATCCTTTGGGTGTAGTAAATGAGGGTGTGTGTGCTGTGAATTTTAAGTTGATTATTCTTAAAGGATTAAGAAGATGTGCTCGTGGGTGCAATCTATATTGAGGTACGTTGGAAATTATTTATCAAAGTGATTCATTTGGTAGAGGAGTTGGCTAGAGCATGTATTTGTGGATTAGTAGAGTCTCTCTACATGAGTGTGGTTGTTGCTTTCGGGTTGAGCAACGCTTTGAGGCTATTGGATAAGAGAAAGGAGCAGGGTGTTAATTGGGAATCCCATAATCTAAATGAATGCTTATTCCTAAAATAAGGATTGAGGAAGAAGAGTGTTTTCTTTGGTAATAGAATGCTCTCTTAATTCTTGTTCGACCAACGTGTCATGACGGGTGTCATTTGCAACTTGATTTGGCTTTATGCGGGTATGTGTGGTTCTTTCCGATTCATAAAGAATAAAGGAAGAGATTGATTTGAGCATTCGAGTGATTTTCGCTTTGGCTTGCGTGGTGTTTATTTGCAAATTGTCTACTTTGGAAATGGAAAAGGTTCTTGAGATAAATCTTCAACTTTGGATTTGATTCTGTTGGTAGGGAGTTGTTAATGCATGGTTACGATGAGAATCTTTTATTTTCAAGTTGGGATCTGTTTGCAAAATAGTTGTTTAAAACGAGTTGTGTTTTACGTTCCTGGTTTACGGTTGTGCTCCTTGTTAAGGTGAAAGAACTGATTGAGATGTGGAACAAGAGTTCCAGGTGTTTTGTGTTGGTTGTGTTATTTGGCACCGAAGAGAAGAGTGGCCTAAGGTACAAAGGTTTATTTTTGGGAGCTGCAGTGATTTTGGAAGGTGGAGTATCGCTAGGACCGTCTTGAGTCCTGGCCCAGGGTATACAATGTTTTGTGCAACCCGGTGTCGAGGGAGTACTTGAGGCATCTGGAGCGTGAGGTTTCATTAGAGCCGTTGAACCACGAGTCAGACCGTGCTATCGAGTCCTGCCTTTGGAGTGGCTCTAAAAAGAGCGGGATGAATAATACAGCATAATACGTTAGTTAGTAAAGGTGCGGTGGACACATCAGACCGAGCGGGAAAGCGACTTGAGAGCTGGAATCCCGCGTGCTAATTGTAAATGTCCTTCGAATAGAGCAGTAAGCAATTGGGTCGAATTACATTTAAGGGGGTAGAATGTAATACCTCGGAATCGAATCGGGTAATTAGACTATCAGCCGGGAGAAGAAAGGGCAAGAAAAGGAGTACAAATTCTGAAACAATAAGGGGTTTTTCACATTATTTCGACAACCTAGGCCCTGGGCTGCAGCCCGGGAGGGGACCAAGAGGGGTCCGGCCATGAGGGGGGACCCCCTCCCCAAAACCCTAAAATCCCTCCCCTCCTCCCCTCTTTCCCCCATTGAGCCGCCACCCCTCCCTTGCCGTGCGCCACCCCCACTGTAATACTCTAAAAATAAAAATAATAATAATAATAACGTCTTAAGGGCTTGTGCGTAATTAAAGAATTTAGATACGTGGAAATAAGATATTTCAGAGTTTTTTTAAGAGCTATATAAATAGATTGTGGGAATTCTAGAAACCCTAGCAGTTTTTATTCCTCCGTGCGCCGCCTCCAATTTTCACTCGCCAATCATCCGCCTCCAATTTTCGCTGGCCAAGCATCACCGCCATTCTGCCGCCGCGTGATCGCCCATTGTAGTCGCTACTGCGTGTGGAGGCGGCGTTCGCCAATGCGTTCTTTGGCGCGTTTACTGCCATTGTGTGCATCTTGTTGCTACCGCGCGTCTCAGCTGCTCGGCTCTAGCTGCCGGCGCGTGGAGCCCGAGTGTGGCCTGGTTGTTTGCCGCTTGGCCAGATTGCCTAACCTTTGGCCGGCGCGTGACATCCAAGTGGTACCGCCCGCGCTAGTTGGATTACTCTTGGAAGATTTTAGTGCTTCATATTTAGCACTTGTCTATCAATCTTGAACAGAAGAGGAGAAAATTAGAAGGAAAGAAGCCAAGATTTGGATTCAAATGGGTAACGATATGTAATTTAGTTTCATCCTTGCTTTGCTGATTTAATTAGAGATTAGAATCGAGATTAATTAGAGAGATTTTAGAATTTTCTAATCGAGGGGCTGATTAATGGATCTGTTTAGTCTGCTGTTTTGTTGTACGATTATTTTGGGTACCCTAATGGTAAATTTTGGAAATATCATCTACTAGTTAATTGTAGATAATTTTGATATCTTTCTATAGCATATTTAATCATGTCGAGCGGACAAGTAGATTTCGAGATATGAATTTTGGAAGACTGCTGTCTTTGCGGTTGTCGTCTTTCGGCGCTGTTTTGGTAGACTGTAGATTAAAAATAGTAAATAGACTAATTAGAGTTTTTGATCTACATGAAAGATGTAGATAATTGTCCAAGGGTTCTGTAGAATCTAAGAACTCGAATTTTGGTTGGATAAAACAAAAGTTATGAATTTAGTAAGACCTGCTGTTCCAAAGCGGACAGATCGGTTTTCTGGGCTAAAAACGGAGGGTTAGATGATTTAATTGGAAGACTTTGTAATCTAATAAAATGAGGGGAATTTTGTGTAGAATCCAGAACTGGGTGGTTTGTCGTGATCGGACTTTTGAGTCAAAAGTTACGTTCGTTTTAGTACCAAGACAGCAATGGGTAACTATTCGGTACCGGAGTAGCGTGGTATATTTAGGGACGGGTAGGAGCGAAGTATCTTGATTGCTATTCTTGTTGCTGTAGCTTGTATTGAAGTTTGTGTATTTAATATAGGAGAGGCGTTGATGAGGATATCTCTACTAATTATGAGGTTGTTCATGAAGGAAGAACTAAACTTCTAAAACAACAGGTGCATTTGTTTCTTAATGAGTTTCCTTGTGTTTTCCATAAGAATTGGATACTACGTAAAATCAATACTTTGCGCATTCTCGGGTTTGATAAACTTAAAGTCTTTGGAACCGAGAGGGAGGAGAGGGAGGCCGGAGCCAAAGTAATGGAGGAGCATAAGGAGGAAGGTAACCATAGTTGTTGCCTACTGATGAAGAACAAGAAGGTCAAAGCGGTTGGGAAGGAGAAAGTCAAGCAGTCCATGCGGCTGATCAAGGAGGAAAGAAGCCCGTGTGATGGGAGAGCAAAAGGGGACTTAAAGCTCAAGTTTTGGATAAGATTTTCAAGCCCAATTCAGATCTCCCACAACCCCAACCGAAATCAAATTCGGAATCAACTCAGAATTCAATTCGGATTCGGAATCAGCCTCAAATTCGGATTCGGAATCAGCAGGACAGTCCGGAGTAAAAAGGTCATAACTTTCTCATACGAAGTCCGATTGGGGTGTTTTTGGTCTTGTTGGAAAGCTAACTTCAAGCCCGATCCAACGGATCCTAGATCACTCCGAAATTCGTCCGGAGTCAAAAGATATGACCGAAACAATATGATGGTTGTAAAATTAGAGTTTCCTTTTTGTTTTAGATTGAGTCGGAATTGGAGTAGGAGTTCTAATTCCGAATTAGAGTAGGAGTAGGGCCTCTTGGCCAGCCATAAGGAGGAGAAGGGGCACTATATATTGAGGGTTAGACCCCCATTGTAACCTCAGACCAGTTTATGCATAAGAATAGAAACATAGCTATTGCTTGTTCTTTCGAAACCAGAGTTCATGCGAGGACTTTGAGAGAGGACTAGGCGATCCATTGGTTCGTTCTGGAATTCAAGGTCAAGCCGTCGTTCCATTGGGAATTGGGGACTTGGCGATCGTCGTTCGTGGTCTCGCGACGATCAACTATCCGGTGTGTTTTGGGCGTATTCCAAAGAGTTGAGGGTTTGTGCATTGGCGCGAGTGTTCAGCTAGCGACATCGTCTACTTCACATCAGTTATCCACGGTTCCTCACCGAGAAGATCGGGCATCCCCCGTATCATATGCATTTTTTTTACCCTTAGTTTAGTTTCGTTTTTCTGTCCTATAGTCCACTAAACCGAAAATTGCAACACAAAAATTCCAAACCCTAGTTTCAATCTGTTATTTCTTGTGAGTTTTGTTAGGTTTTAGTCCATTAGAATTTTTTGTTTAGTGCTGATCTAAGTGTTTCCTTTGCGTACCTTGTTCCTTGTTTCCTTCCAAAAAACCAAAAAAAAAATCCAAAATTCAAATTCAGTCCCTGAACTCAATTTTCGTTAAATTCGAGTTCAATTGGTACAATGTTTTCGGTCGTAACTTTTGCGTCCGAGCTCCGCTTCACTTATATCCTTTCATCTTGTGAGACTAGCTTTTGATATTGTATTAGGGCTGCTTATTGAACATTGTTTACACATTGCTGAATTTTTGGGCTTATGCACCCACATGGGTAGCAAAACACTTTCGGCCATTGAGAAAAGCAAAAAAAAAAGGCAGCCGCACAATAGCAAGAGCGACGGCATTAAAAAAAAAGTATAAAAAAAAACTGAGAGCAAAAACATAATTTTTGCGAAAGAAAAGAGAGGAAAAAAAAATTCTTTGGCCGATTGCTACAGTATTATACATTTTATTAGTTGCTACAATACCAGCCTATCATTATTTCAGATTGTGTAGTCATTTTTTTGAGCAATCTTGTTCCCTACTATTTTCAATTGCAATTGGCTAGCGTCTCTCTTTGTACTTGGTGCAAAACGAGCTAGCTTGATCTCATTTTCAGATCCCATCTCGCTAGCTCATTCCTTTGTTTGCATTGAGTCACATTTGTCTTTCGTGTGCGTTCATCCTTTTCACTTAAACCCATTGGATCAGCACATAGGCAAAAGAATCTAGCTTGGATCATTACTTAGCTTTACAACAACTTGAATATCAGTTTGCATAGGTTATACACATACCTTACCAAGCTCCACCTACACCCGTTCGTGTACTACCTTTGCTCTTGGTTACGCTCATACATTACCGGGTTGAGGTCGTTCGCTATCACAAGTGTCGTTTTGCAGTTCTTGATTCACTTTGGAACGGTAAGCTTGTCTTGTTTTCAGGACAGTGAGTTGCGAGCGTAGAGAGAGAGAGAGCTGTTTTGTTTTACTAACCTGGATATAATCGCGTTTGCTATTTGTGAGTTGTTGCCATGTCAGGTCATCAGGAGGATCTATCAGTTACATGGATGGAGTACACTCGCTTGCGCAGGATGCTACAAAAGCAACTTCTTGATCGTGATAATGGTGTGCGCGATGAGCTTGGGGCCGTTCGGTGTAAATTGAACAACCTCGGGGAGGAGGTTACGCAGCTACGTACGGACATCAACAACAACTTCTTGGAGCTGTGCACCATGTTCAACCACCCCAATGTGCATCGTAAGGATTTTGTCACTAAGCCCAAATTTTCTATCCCTATATTTTCAGGTCGTGCAAATGTAGAAGAATACCTTAATTGGGAGCTTGAAATTGATATGATATTTTGGATGCACAACTATTCCAATGAGAGGAAGCTCTTATTTGCGTCCAATGGTTTGGTTGATTATGCCACACATTGGTGGGAGCGATTTGTTCGTATGCGTATGGAGCGCCATGAATTGCCGATTATCACCTGGGAGCAGATGAAACAGCATTTGCGTGCACGTTTTGTACCTTACCACTACAAGCGTTCCCTAGTGGAAAAGTTGACAGGGTTGCGACAAGGTTTGAAGTCCACTTGTGTGACACAAGAGAAGGAGACCGAGCATGGGATTTTCCCGGCTTCATGTAGTATTGCTCCATTGCTTCATGAAGAGATTGTGGTTACTCGTGATTGCTCCATTGCTGACTCACAATCTTTGGTGGATGCAATGTATCCAAACCTATGTGAGAATGAGAGCCACATAGCCAAAACCAAATTGAGTGAGAATGATAAAGAGCGTGAGCTGTGTGATTCCACCAAATGTGAGGTTGAGGGCATCTCCATTGAGTGTGAGAGAGATACACCCACAGAAAAGAGAGAAGTAGATGATAGCCAAAGTGTTGTTACTGCTGAAATTAACGATTTACTCGCTACTTCTAGTGTTGTTTCTCACATTGTGCAGGTTGATATTAAAGAAGAGGAATTGAATGTTCAACAACCGGCATCGTTGGAAGTAAAAGACGAGGAGATAACCACGGTTGGGGATGGAGTGCTTGCTGCCCTATGGTTTTGTCATGATGATTTGATACCTACAACACCTACAATAACCGAGAAGGACGCTAAAGGTAACAATAATGGTGTTGAATTCAATATTCATCACGCAAAGGTACGTAAGTGTGAAAACTCTGGTGTTAATTTGAATATTCTATGTTCTGAATTTAATACACTTAATTTACGTAATGTGGACTTGATTACTCATGATAAAGTTCTTACTAGAATATCCCCTGATGTATCTTTATGCTATCTCATGTTCGATGAACCCGTAGAGCTATCCAGTGTGATTGAGAGAGTATCTGAAATTGCATGTTTGAAATCTCTAGCTAGTACCTACACCGTCACTTATAAATTTAATTTGATTGGAAATTTTGGTGTAGACAACACGTTTTATGTTTCTCGAATATGCATTACTTGTGATCAGCTTGCTGAATTGAAAATGCATGTTTGGAACAAACCATCGCTTGGACACTGTCATGATCACTTAGAGATGAGTTTAAATGTGAGTGTCTACTGTTTAGACATATTTGTAAAGCCTGCTCAGTCATCTTTTGTTGCACAATCATGTATAAACAATCAGAGTAGTGCAATTGAAGAATGGAATAAACAAACAATTTTATCGGCTACATTATATAAAACTGAGGTTGTAAAGATGAAATATGATTATATGAGCCATTTGTCTATATTTGAAAATGAATTTTGTCTGTCCATTCATAATTTCGATACATACTTACAAAAGTCAAAGACAACTTCATTTCATGGGTGGGGCAATAATGTGGATAAAAGACATGTCGAGATGAATACATCACATCTATCTAATGGCTATTGTTATACTATTCCTGATCTGCAAAATCAAAGGGTTTGTAAAACGGATGACAAATACATATACCATGCATATACATTGTTTCCTTTGTCTATCACATTTTCAGGCTATCAAAAGCCGAGGACGGCTTTTCCTGAAGAAAGGGAGGATGATGAGGATATCTCTACTAATTATGAGGTTGTTCATGAAGGAAGAACTAAACTTCTAAAACAACAGGTGCATTTGTTTCTTAATGAGTTTCCTTGTGTTTTCCATAAGAATTGGATACTACGTAAAATCAATACTTTGCGCATTCTCGGGTTTGATAAACTTAAAGTCTTTGGAACCGAGAGGGAGGAGAGGGAGGCCGGAGCCAAAGTAATGGAGGAGCACAAGGAGGAAGGTAACCATAGTTGTTGCCTACAGATGAAGAACAAGAAGGTCAAAGCGGTTGGGAAGGAGAAAGTCAAGCAGTCCATGCGGCTGATCAAGGAGGAAAGAAGCCCGTGTGATGGGAGAGCAAAAGGGGACTTAAAGCTCAAGTTTTGGATAAGATTTTCAATCCCAATTCAGATCTCCCACAACCCCAACCGAAATCAAATTCGGAATCAACTCAGAATTCAATTCGGATTCGAAATCAGCCTCAAATTCGGATTCGGAATCAGCAGGACAGTCCGGAGTAAAAAGGTCATAACTTTCTCATACGAAGTCGGATTGGGGTGTTTTTGGTCTTGTTGGAAAGCTAACTTCAAGCCCGATCCAACGGATCCTAGATCACTCCGAAATTATTCCGGAGTCAAAAGATATGACCAAAACAATATGATGGTTGTAAAATTAGAGTTTCCTTTTTGTTTTAGATTGAGTCGGAATTGGAGTAGGAGTTCTAATTCCGAATTAGAGTAGGAGTAGGGCCTCTTGGCCAGCCATAAGGAGGAGAAGGGGCACTATATATTGAGGGTTAGACCCCCATTGTAAGCTCAGACCAGTTTATGCATAAGAATAGAAACATAGCTATTGCTTGTTCTTTCGAAACCAGAGTTCATGCGAGGACTTTGAGAGAGGACTAGGCGATCCATTGGTTCGTTCTGGAATTCAAGGTCAAGCCGTCGTTCCATTGGGAATTGGGGACTTGGCGATCGTCGTTCGTGGTCTCGCGACGATCAACTATCCGGTGTGTTTTGGGCGTATTCCAAAGAGTTGAGGGTTTGTGCATTGGCGCGAGTGTTCAGCTAGCGACATCGTCTACTTCGCATCAGTTATCCACAGTTCCTCGCCGAGAAGATCGGGCATCCCCCGTATCAGGCGTCGTGCTTGTTGCCATCTAGCCAAATCGTGCGTCGCAACTAGTAAAGGCAAGTGCATGGTAGACAGCGATCAATGATTGATCACTGTTTTCTTTATCTTCTATTACCATTGTTGTTGTGCTTTTATTTTATTTAATTGCAAACAATGGAATGATATGGTTATATCTTTGTTGATAGACATGATGAAAAGTTGGATATGATGTTTATGATGGAGTTTGCATTTTTCATACATAAGCATCTTTGCATATGAGCAGGTGATCATGAATGATCACAACTCCACGGGAGTGGAGGAGGTCCCCGATCCTTATGGAGGAACGGGCTTGAGAGTGAATGTTGTCGTGAGCATTCACTCATGCTATACCGTATCTGTGAAAGAAGTGCATGTGGACATGTAGATTAGATTTGCATTGATACATGAGATTAATGGATGTGAATCAAAGAGAAGGTAACTGCATGAGAATATTAATGGAAGTACCTATGATGATAATGAAGTTATTGAATGCTGTTTATTTATTATTGTTCGTTGTTTATGGATGTGTTTGCTGAGTCGTGGACTCACCCTTGCTCTTTGTTGTCTTTAGGTGATCTTCGAGGACGCCAGAATCGAGAGCGAGTAGAGCACATGGACAACACATGATCATTTGCCATAAGAATCTTTTCATTCAAAATTGGATTACCCTTGGACATGTTAGAGGTTGAATAAAGTTTAGGACAACGTTTAGGGCTAGACTATTTGTTTTAATGATTTGGATTCATGGGTTGGTGCTATTTTGGACTATTTACCTGGTTATATTCCCCTTGCTTATTTATTATCGTTTGATCCATAATTATGCATGTTCTTTTGTGATCCATGGATATGTGTATTGTTGTTTTCTTGCTCTAATTTTATAGTGTGTCGATAATTATTAGTTTAAAGAGTAGTGTGGTGGCATTCTAGGCTCGGTGTTGAAATTTGGGTGTTACAGATTGGTATCGAGCGTGCTTTAGGTCCGTGGTGAATAGATTAACAACATAGGCAAACTAAAATTGTTAAAATTTGTTTTAGTTTTAGAAAATCAACTAAAATTTGCTAATGGTTAACTAACCTAAAATTTGACACACTAGTGCACAGTAGGTTAGAGAGAGGTACGAATATAGTTTTACGCTTCCGTTATGTTGTTTATTGATGCATGATTTTATTTGACCTTTGAACTCATTGTGTATTGTTGATTGTGGTTGATAGCTATGCCGAGGGGTAGAGGGCGTGGTCGTGGTGGCGCGATCGTGGAGGTCGGGGCGCGAGGCGAGGGTCCGTGGGGCCACCTCCATGTGAGATGAGTCGATGGTCGAGGGGTTCTTTGTTGACCCGCCTCGGCCAGGTCCAGATGAGACCCGCTTTCTTTGAGAGAGTTGGTGGGAGAGATCCGTGCTCTTCGTCAGCGGCGCCGGCACACTCTTCTGCGGCATCTGTTGTTGCTCTGTCGCACATCCACCGGTTCTGAGGCGGATGTCACCGAGAGTGGATGGGGTTGAGGTTGGATCCGTTTGATGGGTGGGCACACCGGTCTAGGCGTGGTGGTTGCGCTACATGGAGAGGCGGTTTGGAGCTTTAGAGATATCTTCACCTCGGAGGGTCCGTTTGTAGCCTTTCATTTGAAAGGGCAAGCGGATATTTGGTGGAGGGCGTGTTGTCTTCGAGGACCGCCACTCAAGGGCCGATCACTTGGGAGGACTTTGTTGAGCAGTTCAAGGAAAGTTCTACCCCTACTCTTTTGTTGAAAAGATGGAGGTTGCCTTGACGACCTTTGTTCGGGGAAGAGGTCTATTCTCGAGTATGAGGTGAGTTCAACAACTTGGTTCGCCGTCCCTTGAGAGCGAACGATGATCTTCGTAAAGCCAAGAGGTTCCGTCGGGTCTCACCTGAGTACCAAGATGTGTTGGGAGCTACTCCACCCGTGACTATTACTTGTGGAGCAAGCTAGAGGCATGGAGTTGGAGATGCACTCACAAAGGCGACAAGCCTCGGTGGGTGGTAGCTTCGTGGTGACCGGAAGAGGAGCTCTAGTGAGGGAAGTGGGTGCATTCAACGACCGCTTTCAAGAAATTCAAGGAGGACCGCATCCTTCAAGTCTAGCGATCGAGGCCGTTCTCTTCTTGGCGCCTCGTCCTTTGTAGGTACTCGGCTCTTCGTCTGTCCCGAGGCGGGGCATGCTTTGCTTTAAGTGCGGTGATGGACACTGCGCTGCTGAGTGCACTTGGACGGAGATTGCCGTCGGTGTGGCCGACCGGGTCACAAGGAGCGGTGTGTCGCGTAACCCGCTAGTGTGATCAAGTGGGAGCTGTGCCATCTTCTTCTTGATGGGTCTGCTCGAGGATCTTTCCGGATGATGATCGCTCCTCCGGTACGCCATTTCCTTGACTTGGGCGCCTCAAGAGGGTACTCTCGGCACCGCCACCTTCGCACCACTTCAGTTGCACGACCGGCCTTACCGCACCGCCACAAAAGATTGTTGGGGCTCTCGCCGCCCTGACCTCGTCTTCTTCGCCATGGCGCCACAGAGTGTCGCCATGCCCACAATGGAGTCCGTGGGTCGCCCCGACGTGGTGACAGTACTTTGCTTGTGGATTCGTTTGATGCTTTAGTCCTTTTGATTCGGGGCTACCTTTTCGTTTGTCTCGGCGGCGTTTGCTAGAGAGCGAACTTGAGTATCTGATGGATTTCTCGATCGGTGTTGGTTAGTTCTCCGGGGTATTATTGCTAGCTCTCTGCTTGTCCCGGTGTTCTTTTATCATTGATGGAGAGAAGTTCACGGCGAATTTGATAGTTATACAAATGGAGCCGTTCGATGTTATCTTGGGTATGGATTGGTTGCACTCTTATCGAGCCGTGATATCCTGTTTTCGTAGAACGGTCTGCATGCACCTCGTGCTGGGAGACTTTGACTTTTCAGGAGTGCGCCCGCGCTCTCTTTCGATGTTGGTCGGACTATTCCGGGTCGTGTAGCAGATGAAAATCGGCTTCTTTTAGCTCTTCTTTGAGAAACCGAGCGTGGCTTCGCAGATTGAGGAGATTCCAGTGGTTAGTGATTACCCAGATGTGTTCCCGGCTGAGCTTCCGGGCTTGCCACCTGCGCGAGATGTGGAGTTTCGCATTGATCTTGTTCCGGGTACTCGTCCCATCTCGATGTCTCCATATCGATTAGCACGTCCGTTTCAGGACGAGTTGAAGAAGCAATTGGATGATTTGTTGGCTAAAGGTTTGATCAGGCGTAGTGTATCGCCGTGGGGAGCTCCTGTTCTGTTCACATAGAAGAAGGATGGGAGTTGGCGCATGTGTATTGATTACCGTGCGCTTAATGCGGTCACAATCAAGAACAAATATCCATTGCCCCGCATTGAGGACTTGTTTGATCGGTTGAATGGAGCTCAAGTATTCTCCAAGATCGACCTCCAGTCAGGGAAGTAGAGAAATGAGGATCATGAGCGTCATTTGAGGCTGGTTTCTCCACCAGGTATGGGCATTATGAGTATAAAGTTATGTCCTTTGGATTGACTAATGCACCTGCCATTTTTATGGAGACCATGAACAACATGTTGCACGAGTATCTAGATGACTTCGTGGTGGTGTTCATTGATGATATTCTTATCTATTCCAAGACCAATGAGGATCATGAGCGTCATTTGAGGCTGGTTTTAGATACTTTGAGAGAGCATAAGTTCTATGCTAAGTTGAAGAAGTGTGAGTTCTGGATTTCAGAAGTGGGTTTTTTGGGTCATGTGATTAACCCTCAGGGCATTGCTGTTGATCCTGGTAAGGTCTCCACAGTGGTGGATTGGAAGAGGCCGACTAATGTGAAGGAGGTGAGGAGTTTCTTGGCCTTGGCTGGATATTATCGGCGTTTTGTGCAGGATTTCTCTATCATCGCCAAACCGATGTCTCAACTTACTCGTAAAGGTGTGAGGTTCGGTGGATCGATGAGTGTGGCGCAGTTTACAGACTTTGAAAGAGAGGTTGGTGACCTCTCCTATCCTCACTCTTCCCGAGCCAGGAAGCGGTTCACGATCTTTTCAGATCGTCTCGAGTGGGTCTTGGCTGTGTTCTCATGCAAGACGGTAAGGTGATTGCTTATGCGTCGAGGCAGCTTAAAGAAGCACGAGCGAATTATCCCACTCATGATTTGGAGTTGGTGCGGTTGTCTTTGCTCTCAAGATTTGGAGGCATTATCTATCTGGCGAGCCTTGTGATATTTTCACGGCATCACAAGAGTCTCAAGTATATCTTCACTCGAAGGATCTGAATTTGAGGCAAAGGAGGTGGTTGGAATTGATCAAGGACTATGATCTTACTATTCAAGATCATCCGAGCAAGGCCAATGTAGTTGCTGATGCTCTTAGTCGCAAGGCGACTCCTGCTACTCTAGATTGCCTCATTGCTGATTTTGATCGCATGGGGATATCCTATTGTTATGCAGGCACATCACATGTGGAGACACAGTTGATTCTTGAGTCAGCTATTCCAGACCGTGTGCGGGAAGCACAACAGAGTGACCGGTTATTACAGGAGGTTAGGAAGCGTCTGGATGAGGGCAAAGAGAGTGATTTTAGTATGGATGATTCTGGTACTTTGAGGTTTAAAGGTCGTCTTTGCGTACCGCAAAAAGCGGAGGTCAAAGATGATATCTTGAGGGAGGCACATCGCACTCCGTACACTGTTCATCCTGGTGAGACCAAGATGTATCGAGATCTGAAACATAATTTTTGGTGGAAAAGGATGAAGGTGGATATTGCTAACTATGTGGCTTCTTGTGGTGTTTATCAGCAAGTGAAAGCTGAGCACAAGCGTCCTGCAGGGTTGTTGCAGCCTTTGGAGGTTCCCCAGTGGCCTTGGGATGATATCTCTATGGACTTTGTGGTGGCGCTACCTCGTACGCCATGAGGGAAGGATGCAGTTTGGGTAGTGGTGGATCGATTCAGCAAGTCTACGCACTTCATTCCTATTCGCACAACAAATTCAGCGAGTGATCTAGCTCCTATTTATATGCGTGAAATAGTGAGACTGCATGGTGTGCCAAAGACCATCATTTCTGATAGGGACGCGAAGTTTGTCTCCAAGTTCTGGGAGAGTCTGCAGAGTGCATTGGGCACACAGCTCCGCCTTAGTCTGACGTTTCACCCTCGAGCAGATGGGCGATCGAGCGTACTATTCAGACTTTGGAGGACATGTTGCGGTCTTGCGTTTTGTCTTGGAAAGGTAGTTGGGAGGACCAGTTGCCACTTGCAGAGTTTGCTTATAATAATAGTTACCATTCCAGTATTAGAGCCGCGCCATTCGAGGTTCTCTATGGGCGGAAGTGCAGATCGCCACTTTGTTGGGATGCAGTTGGAGAGAAGGCAATTTTAGGTCCGGATTGGATTCAGAAGACCGTTGAGCGTGTGGCCATGGTGAGGCAGAATTTGTTGGCAGCTCAGAGTAGACAGAAAAGTTATGCTGATATGAGGAGGCGTGACTTGGAGTTTGCGGTGGGTGACCAGGTGCTCTTGAGAGTGTCTCCTACTAAAGGCATTGTCCGATTCGGTACCAAAGGGAAGCTTAGCCCGAGGTACGTTGGACCGTTCTCGATTATTGCAAGAATTGGGAAGTTAGCCTACCGCCTGAACCTTCCTGAGTCCATGCGTGGAGTTCACAATGTGTTTCACGTCTCGATGCTGAGAAAGTTTTTGAGAGACCCAGAGCATAAGATTTCATTAGAGCCGCTGACTATTGAGCAAGATCTCACAATTGAGTCGCGTCCGGTGCGCATTCTGGAGAGGTCGGAGCGAGTGCTGAGGCACAAGACGTTGGTATACGTCAAGGTAATGTGGACGCATCAGTCTGAGAGAGAGGCGACTTGGGAGTTGGAGTCTCGCATGCGCGAGCTATACCCGGAGTTGTTCACGTCGGGTACGTGTTATTTTATTGTTTAATTTCAGCAGTGTAGTTTTTATTTGAGTAGAACGGCGAGTAGAATTTGGGGTCGAATTCTGTTAAGGGGGTAGAATGTAATACTCTAAAAATAATAATAATAATAATAATAACGTCTTAAGGGCTTGTGCGTAATTAAAGAATTTAGATACGTGGAAATAAGATATTTCAGAGTTTTTTTAAGAGCTATATAAATAGATTGTGGGAATTCTAGAAACCCTAGCAGTTTTTATTCCTCCGTGCGCCGCCTCCAATTTTCACTCGCCAATCATCCGCCTCCAATTTTCGCTGGCCAAGCATCAGCCGCCGTAGCTGCTGCCGCGTGATCGCCCGCTGTAGCTGCTACCGTGTGGAGGCCAGCATTCCTGCCAATGCGTTGCTGCGGGCGCGTTTGCCTGCCGCTGTGTGCATCTTGCTGCTACCGCGCGTCTCAGCTGCTCGGCTCTTGCTGCCGGCGCGTGGAGCCCGAGTGTGGCCTGGTTGTTTGCCGCTTGGCCAGATTGCCTAACCTTTGGCCGGCGCGTGACATCCAAGTGGTACTGCCACTGCTAGTTGGATTGCTACTGGAAGATTTTAGTGCTTCATATTTAGCACTTGTCTATCAATCTTGAACAGAAGAGGAGAAAATTAGAAGGAAAGAAGCCAAGATTTGGATTCAAATGGGTAACGATATGTAATTTGGTTTCATCCCTGCTTTGCTGATTTAATTAGAGATTAGAATCGAGATTAATTAGAGAGATTTTAGAATTTTCTAATCGAGGGGCTGATTAATGGATCTGTTTAGTCTGCTGTTTTGTTGTACGATTATTTTGGGTACCCTAATGGTAAATTTTGGAAATATCATCTACTAGTTAATTGTAGATAATTTTGATATCTTTCTATAGCATATTTAATCATGTCGAGCGGACAAGTAGATTTCGAGATATGAATTTTGGAAGACTGCTGTCTTTGCGGTTGTAAATCTTTCGCGCTGTTTTGGTAGACTGTAGATTAAAAATAGTAAATAGACTAATTAGAGTTTTTGATCTACATGAAAGATGTAGATAATTGTCCAAGGGTTCTGTAGAATCTAAGAACTCGAATTTTGGTTGGATAAAACAAAAGTTATGAATTTAGTAAGACCTGCTGTTCCAAAGCGGACAGATCGGTTTTCTGGGCTAAAAACGGAGGGTTAGATGATTTAATTGGAAGACTTTGTAATCTAATAAAATGAGGGGAATTTTGTGTAGAATCCAGAACATGGTGGTTTGTCGTGATCGGACTTTTGAGTCAAAAGTCACGTTCGTTTTAGTACCAAGACAGCAATGGGTAACTATTCGGTACCGGAGTAGCGTGGTATATTTGGGGACGGGTAGGAGCGAAGTATCTTGATTGCTATTCTTGTTGCTGTAGCTTGTATTGAAGTTTGTGTATTTAATATAGGAGAGGCGTCGTGCTTGTTGCCATCTTCTAGCCAAATAAAAGGTCGCAACTAGTAAAGGCAAGTGCATGGTAGACAGCGATCAATGATTGATCACTGTTTTCTTTATCTTCTATTACCATTGTTGTTGTGCTTTTATTTTATTTAATTGCAAACAATGGAATGATATGGTTATATCTTTGTTGATAGACATGATGAAAAGTTGGATATGATGTTTATGATGGAGTTTGCATTTTTCATACATAAGCATCTTTGCATATGAGCAGGTGATCATGAATGATCACAACTCCACGGGAGTGGAGGAGGTCCCCGATCCTTATGGAGGAACAGGCTTGAGAGTGAATGTTGTCGCGAGCATTCACTCATGCTATACCGATATCTGTGAAAGAAGTGCATGTGGACATGTAGATTAGATTTGTATTGATACATGAGATTAATGGATGTGAATCAAAGAGAAGGTAACTGCATGAGAATATTAATGGAAGTACCTGTGATGACAATGAAGTTATTGAATGCTGTTGATTTATTATTGTTCGTTGTTTATGGATGTGTTTGCTGAGTCGTGGACTCACCCTTGCTCTTTTGTTGTCTTTAGGTGATCTTCGAGGACGTCATGGCGAGAGCGAGTAGAGCACATGGACAACACATGATCATTTGCTATAAGAATCTTTTCATTCAAAATTGGATTACCCTTGGACATGTTAGAGGTTGAATAAAGTTTAGGACAACGTTTAGGGCTAGACTATTTGTTTTAATGATTTGGATTCATGGGTTGGTGCTATTTTGGACTATTTACCTGGTTATATTCCCCTTGCTTATTTATTATCGTTTGATCCATAATTATGCATGTTCTTTTGTGATCCATGGATATGTGTATTGTTGTTTTCTTGCTGTAATTTTATAGTGTGTCGATAATTATTAGTTTAAAGAGTAGTGTGGTGGCATTCTAGGCTCAGTGTTGGGCTGGGGTGTTACACCCACCTTGTGAGACCCCGACTTATCGGGCTTGTAATGCTTAACCATCCACTTGGTCCTAGCATCACAAATCAGATAACCCGAGACTCGAGACATGTACACTTCCCAGAAATGCAGTATACGCACCTCTTTACAAAATTCATGCATCAATTCCATTCATTCACATAGAACCGAAGCGCAGCAACAAACCAGAAGTAAAGATAAATAAAGGATAGTTATTACAAAAGAGAGGCCAACCGGCCAAATTACAATAAATACAAGAATTGAACAGCGGAAGCAAAGGTGCCATAAGATGGCTATAAACAAAAGAGCCAATCAGTGTGCCTTTAACCCACAAGGCAACCGACCGGACCGCCAAGCTAGTTGTCGAACCCGCAGCACATTTCACAAAAGTGAGGCCCTTGGGGCCCACCTTCCTCCTCTGCAACAATAGTTAAGCAAAGCAAATGAGTACAAAAATTGTACTCCGCAAAACTTACGTGTAGAGTAACAGACCTATACATATGCTACATGCAAGCTTATTTGAGTGGAGGCTGTATGTTTCATTTTTGGCACAAAGCAATCTTTATTTGTAATAATGTAGTACATTTAAAAGCAAGTTGACAAATCTATTTTTAATGTTCAAATAACAGTAAAAGACAACAATAATAACAGTAAATAGATGACAACATCCTGGAAGTGACTAAACCCATAGTCACCACAACAATAGCATGAATTAATGACTTCCACAGTTTTGGGTTGGCGCTGTTTTGGCATGAATGATTCTTTCCAGTTCCGAAGGAGTCAAAGAAAATAATTTATTTGGGCATTCGCGTGAATTTCTCCTTTGGCTTTCGTGGTGTTCTTTCGCAAATGTCTTAATTGGAAGTGGAAATTGCTTTCATGATGAATTGTCAAATTTGGGATTTAACCTTTTGGTGGAGAGTTAGCATTGCGTGGATTCTATGAGGATTCTCTATTTCTAGTTGGATTCTCTTCGTTTCTGAAATGTTGCAGAATTTTGGAAGTTGGCTTATCGTGTTGTCCGTCTCGGGTTCCTACGCGAAGTACGCAAGCGCCCGTGTGTTCAGTCTTTGAGTGGGCAGTTGAGCCATTCAAAGTATGAGATTTAGTTAAATACGTTGACCATCGAGTAAGGTCTTATCTTCGATCCTCTTCTGATCGGTGTACCTAGAAAGTCCAGATTGAGTGTTAGGTTAGGCGTTGTTTTACGTCTTTATGTTGTGGTTTTCTCTAGTCCGAAAGAGAGACCACTTGCGAGCTAGAGTCCCTCGTGCGCGAGCAGTATCCCGACCCGTTCGTTCCTAGTACGTGCTTATCACTGATAATTACAGTGACATTTTCTTTCGTATAGATCGGTGCGTAGATTCGAGGTCGAATCCTGTAAAGGGGTAGAATGTAGTACCCCGAATATCGATTAGAGAGAATGTTAATCAGGCGAGGGAATTAATTAAAAATTTAATCTTTTTGGGGAAAATCTGGAACCTGGGCTTCCAACCCAGGCTAGGGCTGCCTTTGGCCGGCCAAATTGTGGGCCAAGAAGGGGGGAGGCGCCCCAAGAGGGCCCAAGCCCAAGCCGGCCACCCCTCTCCTTAACCCTAGGCCAAAACCCCCACTTCCCCCTTTTTCCCCCAATCCCTCCCCCTTAGCCGCCACCTCCCCTCCCCATAGCCGGCTCCCTTGCTGCTCGTTGGTGTCTCCTCGCAGTGGTGGTGCCATCTCCGGTGATCCCCGTCGCTTCTCCCCAAGATCCCCTCCGACATCTCCTTTCCCTGCCGACGTCACCGGCCTTTCGTCGTCTCTCGGTGGCCGACCTTAAGAGAGGGAAGAGAGGGGAAGGGAGGAAGGCCCGTGTGCAGCGGATCATCGTCGTCCTACTGGTCTTCAAGGGTAACGAGGCATCCAATTCGTTGTTTGATTCCATTAGAGTTGAGAATCCGATTGGATTTGTAGTTTCGTTCCGCCTCTGTCCGTAGATCCAATCTGTCCAGTACGTGGTACGCCAAGTTTCGGCATCTTAGAGGCATAATCTGGTATTTGCGCCTTCTAGAGTTTTGTTCCTGAGGTTGTTAGCTTTCTTTTGGCACCTAGATCACGAAATTTCGCCCTGTGGGTTAGGAGATATGAATTTTTAAGTGCGAACTGTTCTGTCTGTCTGTAAACTGAAGACAGTCCGTTTGTATCTCGGTTTTGATCTAGTTATAGTCAGAATCAGAACCTTCACCCAAATAAGTTATTGTATCCCTTTAAATTATCTTTCCAAGTTGATAAAGATCACTTTCATTGGATCAGTATATTGAAAGTTACATCAGTTCTTTGCTACTGTTCTGCAACCGGGACATTTGTCGATTGGCTGTTTACATCTGTTGTTTAGGTCACTGGTTTGGCCGAATCAAAGAACCCCACCAACTAGAGTTTCGTAGTGTCGTGCGTTAAGATTCATTAGGCACTGGTTTCGGGTCATTTCGAATTCCAGATAATTAAATATGCTTTTTCTCGTACCGCTGATCAGAAGGGCTGAAATCTGGCTGTATAGTTTATTTTCAATTCGGGTCTGTGCGGTATATTTGGTAGTCAGGAGATATTATAGAACACCGGTAGCAATGTATTTCCACATTGTTCTTATTTCGGGAATATTTGTGTAGGCGGTGAGGCATCGCGTGTGGGAACACCTTCATTGCTTGCTAGCGCATCGCAACGCGAAAGGCAAGTACATTGAATCCTTTACATTGATGAGTGATGTGTTTGTGTTCATGCTAATGTTTCTATGATTCATGTTTTCAATCAACGAAGTTACTCAACATTCATATTCCAAAGATGCATAAGTATCCGCATATTAACTTGTGGTGTTTTCAATTGAATGCATGATAATGTGATGTATACGTGTTTGTTCTTGCACTTGTTCATGATGTTGATATGTTTCAAATTGATAATTGAGAAAAGATGATGACATTCATATTATTTGCTTCATTCCATTCATACATGCTTTAATTTCCGTCCACGGAGTGGAATTTTGAAAGACCCATCAATTCCAAAGATGGGCATTTGAAAGACCCATCAATTCCAAAGATGGGCATTTGAAAACCCATCAATTCCAGAATGGGTACGTGTGATCCACCATTCCAATGTGGGCCACGTTGGACGCCCGTATGAAACGTTATTCATACGGTAACTTTAAGTGAACACCGACGGGTGTTACACTCGCTATACCGGTATAAGCTGTGATTAGTCCATTCCTTCAGTGCATTCTTTCATTCCATCCATTCATGTATTCATTCCATTCAATCATGTATGTGATGCAAGATTTTTTCATAATTGACTTGAATTGATTTGTCTACTATTTGATTGATTATTCTAATATGGTACTTGCTGAGTTTCGACTCACCCTTGCTTTCAATGTTATTTAGGTGATCCACCCTGATGTTGATGATTTTGGGAAGGGAGTAGACCAACATGTTGCACACAGAATATTACTCAATAATTTCATTAATGGTTTCAACTTTTATATTCCTTGATGAGAGATGGACTGTATTAAGTAATGTTTAAACTTCATGTCATGTCGTCTATGATTAGTTTCTTGATTATTCGCCACTGATGTATTGGCTGTTTTCACCTCGTTACCCTGTTATTGATATTTGGATAGATGCATATTGAATCTTATTCCGTAAATTGTTCAGATGTTGTATCCTTAGGTGGCATCTTGGCTTCCGAATAGCCAGGGTGTTACATAGGGAGCGTTGAGATGTCGGCAGGTATGCCCTGGCTTTAGTGAATAACCCTCTGGGAGATAGAATTCCTCTAAAATATAAGTTGGTCGAGAAAATATTCACATATGGACGATAAGGATTGAGTATGTTTGGAATGTGGGAATTTTATTAAAAGAATCGGAGGATTCCTCGATGTCTTTACAAGAAGTTGTTGTAGTTCTAGAGGTTGAAATTGGGTTATATTTTCATGCTAGAACCTGGGTTGCCAATGATTATGTGTAACAGTAGTAGAAAGAGCATATTCAGAATGGTGGGATGATCATTGATATAACTCATTTGAGGAAGCACATGGGAATGTGTGAGGTCATATCCAAGTAATTCATTATTAAAGGATTGAAGTGACGTGTTTATGTGTGAAGGTCCATTTTGGGAATGCATTTGGAAGTCATCTGCCCAAAATTTCTCCGTTAGTAGAGGTGTCGGCTAGAGTATATTTTTTGTGGAAGTCATTAAAATCTCTCTACATAGGTGTGAATGGTGAATTCGGGTTGAGCATAGTGCTGAGGTTGCCAATTTAAGAGAAATGAGTTAGTGTGATATGGATGAAATGGGGTTCCATACTTTGAGAGAAATTCTATTTCTAAAACAAAAAAATCATATTTTTTCCTCGAGTAGTGAAACGCTCTCTTGATTATTGTTTGAACCATGCGGTTATGACGGATGTCCTTCGCAAATGGAGTTTGACCTTATGACTGGCATGCGTGGTTCTTATCAGTTCAGAAAGAATAAAGAAAGTAATCGATTTGGGTATTTGAGTGGTTTCTCTTTCGGCTTGTGAGGTGTTTATTTGTAAATTGCCTACTGGAAAAGTGGAACAGATTTCATGATAAATCTTCGCTTTTGAGTTCGATCCTTTTTGGATAAAGTTGCCATTTTGTGATTGTGATGAGGATCCGCTATTTTCGATTGGGTTCTGGTTATAAAAGAGTTGCTTAAAGCAAGTTCTGTTGTGTGATCCTGGTTAAAGGATGTGCTCATTGTTAAGATGAAAAGGTTGATCGAGAGTTGGAGCCAGAGTCCCATGTGTTATGTGTAGAGTGTCTGGTTTGGTACCACAGGGAAGCTTAGCCCAAGATACGTCGGACCGCTCCGATTATGGCTAGGATTGGGAAGTTAGCCTATCGCTGGACCTTCCGAGTCCATGCGAGAGTCCACAACGTGTTTCACGCTTCGATGCCGAGGAAGTTTTGAAAGACCCGAGCATAAGATTTCATTAGAACCACGGACAATTGAGCAAGACCTCACAATTGAGTCTCGACCAAAGGCGTATTTTGGAAAGGTCGAGAGCGAGTCCGAGGCACAAAACGTTGGTATTTGTCAAAGTATTGTGGACACACCAAACGGAGAGGAAGCCACTTGGGAGTTGGAATCTCGTGTCGTGAGCAATTTCGTAATTATTTACCACAGTGCACGTGATACTATGGTTTTAGTAGCTTCTGCTCTGGCGTGTTAACCTTGGTAGAATTCGGGGTCAAATTCTGTTTAAGGGGGGTAGAATGTAATACCCTTGAAATCGAATCAGTAAATCATGATTTAGCCGAGAGGAGAAAAGGAATAAGAGGAATAGTAAAACATGAAACGGCGAGGGGTCATCTGATATTTTTCGCCAACCTGGGCTGGGCGCGGCCCAGAGAGGCCTCCTGTGGTCGGCCAAGAGGGGGTGCCCACCCGCCAAAACCCTAGTGCCCCACCCTTTCCCCCTTTTCCCCCTTTCCTCCGCCTAGCAGCCGCCGGCTCTCCCCACCCTCCCCCTGCGCCAGATTGGTTCGTCAGATTTGGGTAAGTTACGTGTATTTTCTGATTTATCCACCTTTTAGAAAGTTGTATCCCTTGATCTTAGCTTTCTTTTGGCACCGATATCACCTGGTTTGGAGTTACGGTTTAGGAGATATGTCTGTTTTTGTGCGACTAGTCAGGAGAGCTGACAAGATTTAGCAGTCTGCATGTCTAGTCAGATTGTATTTTTTTGATCCCGAATCTGAAGAGTCACCCAAAGCGAAAGTGGAAGCCATTCCAGTAAGATTTCAGGATTGATAAAGAACATATTTTTTAGAGGTGTGAATCAAAAGTTATTGAATTTTTACCGTCGCTATTGTCTGATTATCAGACTTGAGGAAACAGCAAACTTCATCAGAACATTAGGATTATTAGAAGGCTGAATCAGGAGTCTTACCCAACTAGGTTATTGTATCCTGTTTAATAATATTTACAAATTGATAAAGATCATCTCAATTGGATCTGTAGAGTGAAAGTTATGCCATGTTATTTTTCTGCATTGTGTTTGTATTGCGGACAGATGTCTGTCAATGGTTTTCAACGGTTGTTTAGACAACCAGTTTGGCCGAATCAAAGAACCCCACCAACTAGAGTTTCGTAGCCTGTTACGTTAAGAGTATTTGAGCACTGGTTTCAAGTCATTCGGAGTTACATATATTTAATTATGATTTTTCTCGTACTTCTATCCTGGGAAGCATTATTCTAGACTGCCGGGAAATTTGGGTAGAACCTCTCTTTGAGTCATAGATCTTGAGGAGTTGGATTAAGGGGTGTAAACGGAGTCCAGCATTCATCGTATTTATTGTTACTGCTATGCTTGTGTAGGAGGCGGAGTTCCAGAGTAGAGACACCAATTTTGCTTCCTCGTGTGCAGAAGGGAAAGAAAGAAAGCAGCAAGTGCACCTATAATGTGGTTGTTATGTGATTGTTCTATATGATGAATCATGGTAACACATGCTTGTTTCGATGTACTGATTTATGGTGATATGTATTTGTTCATGATGGCTAGATTATTAAAATTTGATTACTGTCATTTTATTGTTCATCATGTGCACTCATGAATGCAAGTTGTGGACTTACGACACCCACGTGAGTGGGTGGTGATTGTAAGACCCAACATTCCAAAGTGGGCATTGTGGATCCCCGGTTGACTTGTTCTCAAACGGGCTTTGGATCCCCGCGTGTTGTAGAACGCGAGCATAAGTGAACACCGACGGGTATTCACTCGCTATACCGGTATGAGCAAAAGAGAAGCGCATGTGCATTCATTCATTCATTCATATGTTGATTTGATTCATGATGTTGATACACTGTTGGATAATGAATGATGTTGTTATGTTTTGTATCATTGCACTTGCTGAGTCTTGGACTCACCCTTGCCGTGTTGTTTTTTTAGGTACATCGGTTGTGGTCGGCATGCATGGGCGGGAGTAGAAATTATCACGGTTGCTGCGGCACTAATAAAGTGAATAAAATATTTAAGTGATAACTTGGACTTTGAATAGCTTTATGTGAGGTTTACTTCTTACGTTCTAAGTCGTGGACAACCACTATTGGAGATTGATAGCGTTTATGGTTGTTTCTTTCATGAACATGTTTAGTACGCAGCGCTTGGATATTTGCTTATTATTGTTGTTATGCGCGAATGTCCAGGATAGTTTGATTTACAGAGGAGACTCTGCCGAAATTTAGAAATAAATGTCTTAGTTCCATTTGTAGACTTGTTACGGTGGTAGCATTCCAGGTCTTGCGCACCCAATGGTACCAACAATTTTGGCTGCGGTGGTCTAGAACGCCTGCAAGCCGGAGATTTCCGAGATGACTCAAAATGACCGAAAATGAAAAACGCAAATGAGCTCAGCTGCGGTTCAAGGGAGCGGGTGCCAAGCAACTAGGGACTAATAAGGAGTTACCTGAGCCCAGAGAATGCACAGAGAAGGGTTGATTCAGCTCTGGTGAAGAAGAATGGGGATTTCGGCCGAAAATGGAGAAATCCGAATTCAGTCCAGCCCTGAGCGAAAAGAACCAAATTGAGTGAGGTTTAAGCTTCAGAGAGTAAAGATGGAGCAGAGGGAGCAAAATTTGGAAGAAGCAATCCCCTGCTGTAGCGCCTTCACCGAAGCTCAAAGTTCAACAATGGCGGTCGAACCGATTCCGAGAGGTTGCAGCTCAAACACGCTTGTGGGTGCTAGCTGGAGTTGCGGAAGTGCTAAAGGAAGCCAAGGGTGAAGCAATGGAGCTTAAATAGCTGAGAATGGCAGTGTGCAACGACGATATTTCTCTCGGGTCAACACTGCCATTAGAGCACGCGAGAGCGACGGGAGCAGTTGAAGCATGGACTTCTGAGGGAGGAGCACGACGGGCATTTAATGCGCGATGAGATAGCCGTTTAAAGGCGACCACAGAGGTGACTACACGCTACTCATTTTCTCCTCTACTCACGCCATTGCTGAACTCACCGCGCGCGCTGACCTAAGGAAGTAGACGACTTTTGCACCATTGGACTGAAATCGAACGGTTCAAATAGAACGGGGTGATTATAACGATTCGATCGTTCGCTTTACCCTGGGCCGTTGATTTGGATCCTACGGTTCACGTTGCGCGAGGAGTCCGGACGGTCCGAACGTTCACGTGATCGTGGCCTTTGCTTTAGAATCCAACGGTTCGCTTGGATAAGCGCGCTCGTATGGTTCACGCGATCGTGGGCCGTTCAATGCCGATCCAACAACTCACAACGCTCGCGCCAAAGCAACTGAGTTGGTGCAGTTAGTTGATCGAACCCAGTCAAGTGGCTCGAGCCCGAGTCTGATTCGAACCCAATGAACAGTGAAAACCAGTGAGGGTTTTGAATTTAAACCACTGATTTTTTAGGAATTGTTTAAGGTAGTAAACTAGCTCCAAAAATTATGAATTTTTAACTGGATGTTGCTGACTGTAGGAGGAACCTCTCATAAAATTTTTAGAGATTTTTATGCACTGAATTTTTCTCCAGAAATTTCAGAAAGTGTGAATTAGGGTTTGACCAAGCTTTGACTTGCCTCCCAAAATTATCAAATAATTTCTAAAAATCATGAGATAATTAAGAGCTGTTACCAAGCCTCCCTAGAACTCAGGAAAAATATTTCCAAGGGTTTGGCACAAGATCTTTGCCAAGGAGGTTTTTGATTGGAGTCAAATGCGGACTTTGATTTTGATTTCCATAATTCCTTTACAAGAATTACAGAAATGCTTAAGGACTTCGAGATGCAAGAAAAGTTTTAATTTCTTCTCATTTTCTTACATTTGAAACACAAATCCACAAGTGGGGTGTTACAAAACCTCCCCCTTACAAAAACCTCGTCCTGAGATTTGGCTCACTCGGTAAAGAAAGATGGATAGTCTGCGCGGAGACGATCTTCACTTTCCCAAGTAGCCTCATCCTCGGAATGGTTCGACCACTGAACTTTAAGGAACCTAATGGTTTTATTCCTTGTTGATGCGGACATCCTTAGCTACGTTGTTTCATATAATGTTTTCAATTCATTAAATACCTCAGAACAACATGAGCTTACTAAGAGAGTTGAAAAACAAGAGAAGCTTATCCAACAGTGTTTTGCTTGTGCTCAGATTGGAAGATTCAATAATGAACGGAGATGAAGGATATGAGGTTGTTCTTGAAGAAAGGTCATCACAATGGAGGAGAAGCTCGTGGGAGACAAGCAAGGGAAGAGAAGTCCAAGAATCCAAGTCAAATTCGAAACTTCCACAAGCCCAACCAAATTCAAATTCGAATCAACTCATAATTCAATTCGGATTCGAATCAGCCTCAAATTCGGATTCGAATCAGCAGGACAGTCCGGATTAAAACGGCCATAACTTTTACAAACGGAGTCCGATTCGAGTGTTCTTGGGCTTGTTGGAAAGCTAACTTCAATCCCGATCCAACGGATCCTCCCTCACTCCGAAATTCCTTCTGGATCAAAAGATATGATCGAATCAATGTGACGGTTGTAAAATCAGAGTTTCCTTTTCTGTTTTGAATGTGTCGGAATTGGAGTAGGACTCCAAATCCGAATTAGAATAGGAGTAGGGCCTCTTGGCCAGCCATGAGGAGGAGTAGGAGCACTATATATAGAGGGGTAGACCCCCATTGTAACCTCAGACCACGATTAATATATTTTTAAAGCATTTGCTTGATTCTCCTGTTGTGCTTATAGCCAAAACAGAGGGAATTGGGCGTTGAGAACAAGGGGTCGTTCTTGCTTTTCATTTGGGAATTGAGGTTCGACGATCCTCGCTTGTGGTCAGCGAGGATCCAATCAAGTGTGTGTTTGGGCGAATTTTCCATAGAGTTGCAAGTCCGTGCATTGGCGCGGGGGATCAGCTGGTGGTTCGTCAGGATACACAAGTT
This sequence comes from Hsuehochloa calcarea, assembly GCA_036346395.1. Taxonomy (NCBI): domain Eukaryota; kingdom Viridiplantae; phylum Streptophyta; class Magnoliopsida; order Poales; family Poaceae; genus Hsuehochloa; species Hsuehochloa calcarea. The sequence continues at coordinate 33,893,401 of CM070610.1, forward strand.
ATCAAAAGGTTCTACGTCGAGAAGATCGGGCACCCGCATCGTGGTATCGAGCTCTGCTGACTCAGAGGATCTTTATCCGATTATCTAATTTTTACCCTATACACGAAAAAGCCATACAAAAAAATTCTTTCAGCCGTAGTATTTAATTTGTTATTCTAGTGAGTTTTGTTAAGTTTTTGTCCATTAGAATCAAGTTTAGTTTGCTGATCTTGAATTCTTTTGCGTTGCTTTTTATTTGAGCCTAGTTTGATTTTTTTAGTCGTGTCTATAAAAAAAAACACAAAAAGAAGTGAGACATCTATTTATCTTTTGTGAACCTTTCAATCCTTTGCGAATACTTTGAACCTCTTTAAGACTAGCTAAATTGTTGCTTAGGGCTGCATATTAATATTTGTGTTCTTGCAATTGTTCAAAGATCAAAAGGTGGGAAAGAACTTTTGCTCATTTTTGGTAGAACAAGAATTTTGGCCATAGTTCAAAAAAAAAAGAAGGAAAAAGAAAAAAAAGGAAAGAAGAAAAAAAAAGAAAGAAGAAAAAAAGAAAAGAGAAAAGAGAAAAGGAAAGCGCATAGCCGAACCATAAAACTTGAGCAAAAATCCCCACTCATTCTTGATTCAATTGTTAGAATATCAATATTTTGTGCAATCTTGTGCCCTAGTTTCATTATTTGCAACTAGCTAGCGTCTTTCTATAACTTGTGCAATACGAGCTATTTTGTTCTTCACTTATATCTTACATAGCTCATTCCTTGATTGCACTAAGTTCCAATATCTTTGCGTGTGAGTTGCGTTGATTTTCACTTATATCTTTGTGATCGGCAACTAGGCATTGAATTCTAGTTTGGATATTTACTTAGCCTTACAATACCTAGAATTTTCAAATTAAGTAGGTATCCATACCAAACTCCACAAAACACCGTTGTCATGCTTTGACTTGCTCTTGAAATTCGCTCACACATCACCTTGTGGTTCCTGCCGCTCAAGTGTAAGTATTGTTGATCTTAATTCCTTTCTAACGGTAAAGAAACTTCACCTTGTTAGGATTGTGAGTTGAGTGACCTCTACATATCCACATACACCTACATACATATTCTTTGCTTTTTGCAAACAATGGCGGATCGCGAGTATAATATCTTCCCTTCTATGGTAGTAATGATCCGGAGGAGTATCTTGAGTGGGTACAAGACATGGAGTTCGAGCTTGAATCCCATAGGTTCAATCGAAGCCAAGGAAGTGAGAGTGGCCACTTTGTTTTTTACGGACTATGCCTTTAGTTGGTGGCAACAACTAGGTGGAAAACGATTTATTACATCTTGGAGTGCTTAAAAGCATCATGAGAAGAGAATTTGTTCCATCCTATTATGAGCTGGAACTACTACGACATGTGGAGAGCATTAAACAAGGATGCAAAGTTGTCAAAGATTACTATATTGAGTTGAATCATGCAATGCGCCGTGCCAATATCACTAGTCCATATCAAGAAAAGACATACTTCAAAGCAAAGCTTGAATTATCGATCGTTGTCGCACTTCAAGATGAATATTTTCGAGTCCGCAAGATCTTGTGAAATTTGCTATGAAGGCGTAAAAGAGACTTAAACACATTCAAGCACATCAATTAAATCTGCTGGCTCTTTAGTTCTAATTCATCCACCGTGTGTCACTTGAGAAGAAGATCGAGCATCGGAATTTTCTTCGACCGAGGTGATGAGTAGTGCTGCCCGTCACAACCCGCAACACGTGAGGAGGTCGTGGTTGGTGGTAGTTGTGCCCTTGCTGGCCTACGGTCTTACAAGGATGAGATGTATCAAACCCATGTGAGAACGAGAGCCACATAGCCAAATTGAGTGAGAGTGATAAAAGAGTGAGCTGTGTGAGTCCACCATACGCGAGGTTGAGAGCATCCCAATTGAGAGTGTGAGAGATACACCAAAAGAAAAGGGAGAGATAGATGATAGGATAAATAAGATTATTTTTGAACCTAACAACTTACCCTCTATTTCTAGTGTTGTATCCCACATTCCGCAGTGGACCAAGCAAATAAGGAGTTGGAGATTCAAGAGCCCTCACCATTGGAAGAGAAAGATAAAGAGCTAACCATGGATGGAGAGGGAATACCAAGATCAAGGTAACACTATTTGTCTTGAATTGGTCGCTTATGAAAACAAGGTGCGAAAACTGAGAACTCCATTATTCATTTGATGATTCCACGCTCTAAATTTGATATGCTTAATTTGCATAATGTGAAATTGATTACTCAAAAGAAGTTCTTAGTAGAATACACATTAATAATTCTTTGTGTTATATCATATTCGATAGTCCTAAACATGTATCTAGTGTGATTAAGAAGGTTCTTGAAATTTCACACTTAAGATCACTAGTAAATAGCTACATACACACATATAAATTCAATTTGATTGGTGATGTTGGTGTAGACAACATGTTTCAAGTTTATCAAATATACATTACCTATGATAATCTTGTTGATTTACAATCACATGTTTTACGCAAACTATTTATTGAGCAATGTCATGATATCTTTAAGATGGGTTTAAAAACAAGTGTCTATTGTTTAGAATGCAACATGATGCCTACTTGTTTATCTCTTAAATGTATAACTAATCAGAGTAACGCAGTTAAATCATGTAATGGTATCAATTGGTTTTCACCGAATTTAGTTGATTTTGATGTTGTGAAGGTTAAATTTTATCATATTAGTCAGTTGGGCAATTTGAAATATGATTTTGAGCTATCGAATGTGCAGAACAACAAGAAGAATACAATAATTGATTCATACATATACCATGCATATACGTTGTTTTCTTCTGCCTAGCACATTTTCAGTTATCAAAAGCCGAGGACGGCTTTTTTGAAGAAAGGGAGGATGATGCGACATCCTTAGCTACGTTGTTTCATATAATGTTTTCAATTCATTAAATACCTCAGAACAACATGAGCTTACTAAGAGAGTTGAAAAACAAGAGAAGCTTATCCAACAGTGTTTTGCTTGTGCTCAGATTGGAAGATTCAATAATGAACGGAGATGAAGGATATGAGGTTGTTCTTGAAGAAAGGTCATCACAATGGAGGAGAAGCTCGTGGGAGACAAGCAAGGGAAGAGAAGTCCAAGAATCCAAGTCAAATTCGAAACTTCCACAAGCCCAACCAAATTCAAATTCGGAATCAACTCATAATTCAATTCGGATTCGGAATCAGCCTCAAATTCGGATTCGGAATCAGCAGGACAGTCCGGATTAAAACGGCCATAACTTTTACAAACGGAGTCCGATTCGAGTGTTCTTGGGCTTGTTGGAAAGCTAACTTCAAGCCCGATCCAACGGATCCTCCCTTACTCCGAAATTCCTTCTGGATCAAAAGATATGGTCGAATCAATGTGACGGTTGTAAAATCAGAGTTTCCTTTTCTGTTTTGGAATGTGTCGGAATTGGAGTAGGACTCCAAATCCGAATTAGAATAGGAGTAGGGCCTCTTGGCCAGCCATGAGGAGGAGTAGGAGCACTATATATAGAGGGGTAGACCCCCATTGTAACCTCAGACCACGATTAATATATTTTCAAAGCTTTTGCTTGATTCTCCTGTTGTGCTTATAGCCAAACAGAGGGAATTGGGCATTGAGAATAAGGGTCGTTTTGCTTTTCCACTGGGAATTGAGGGTTCACGATCTTCGCTTGTGGTCACGAGATCCAATCAAGTGTGTGTTTGGGCGAATTTTCCATAGAGTTGCAAGTCCGCATTGGCGCTGGGATCACCGGTGGTTCGTCAGTGGTACACAAGTTATCGACAGGTCCTACGTCGAGAAGATCGGGCACCCCGCATCACCGCTGCTCCCCTTCCTCGCGCGGCCGTGCTCCCGTGACCCTTACCCTCCTTGCTCCCGGCTCCCGCCTCCCGCCTCCGGAACCTTCCACCGCGCCGCTGGCTGCTGCTCCAGCCCTAGCTGCGCCCCATCTCCCGCCGGCCAAGCTCCAGCCCCCCAAGCTCCAGCCCCCCACCGCCGATCCTCCATTCGCCACCCTCCATCCGCCGCGGCCTCCTCCAACCGACGACGCGCATGGACCGCCAACGGAGCATGGAGTCTTGTGCTCGAGGGAAGAAGTCGGCACCAGCAGGCGTCAGCTCCCAGCCGCTTCTTGACATCGACGAACCGGCAGCCTCGGTGAGTGTCTCTCATCTCGTTCCCGATCCCCAGGTCTCCTTCTTCTCTAGGTAGAAGTGGTCTCAAGTGGTTCAGTTCACAATGGACACCGGTAGCACACTAGCACTGTGTTTCAGGATCTGGAGCGGATCAAACCTGCCTACGAGCCTGCACTGTTCAGTATGAACCAGATACATTGAAGCATAAATAACACAATCCTCTGCTGATTTGGATGTATAAGCACAAAAGTGCCTGGACCATGCAAGAATTGCCCCTGCTCGCCAAAGGTAATTGCAAAGGCCAACTATCACACCGATTCTGTCTCTCTATTTATTTGTCGTGCATTGATAGCATGATGATAGTAGTTGAAGAGCAAATGATATTTTT